>JAHVAK010000028.1:6000000-6706485 GCA_019845155.1 Luehdorfia chinensis
CGAATCTACAAAACCTATTGTCTTAAAATTTGGCTTACATACTCATTTCCCGAGATAGATTCACACAAAGAACGAATTTTACGAAATCCGAAATGAGTATAGTTAATAGAATCAGGCGTTACTTTGCGGAAATCCATTATGATAAAGCAAACAAAGTTAATTTGCTAAGATCCGCATGCAAAATTTAAAATGGTTTTTTAATGAGGTTTCTCTGTACGGAGAAAAACAGGCGAAAGAAACTCCGCATGTATCCTGTGTTTGAGTCTTATTTTTTGTTACTGTAATTATGTTACTCGTATAAAATAAAGTGGTGTGTATTGCCTAGTGGTAGTGTTGTATTGGTGGAGGGCATCTGGTGGCGGCTCCCGGTGGCGGTATTGGTTGGCGGTGCTCTTCAAAACTAGGTAATACACACTACGAGTATTTTACATTTTGCATGCGGATCTTAGCAAATTAACTTTCTCTCCTTACAATAGTACATTAGTTATTATATCTAGAAAGAGCGTGGCAGCAATCACCTCATCCAAAATTCAAATCGAAACACAGTAATATTTGCACAATACAAGTAGTATTATGGCAGAATAACTGACCCTGGGGCACCTAGTGGTATCTACCTAGACGGATTTCTGCATAGGAATCCTACGACCATACAAGAATCCGTTTAAGTAGGTACCACCCCACGGCCAGTTATTCTGCCGTGAAGTAGTAGCTCACTAACTATGCCTACTAACTTACTATGCCCAGGCATATGAGAGTTAAGAACTGATGTCTTGGGGTGACGGACGCAGAGTGGTGTCACAAAGGAATGTTCTTGGTGACGCAGCATTTGTTATAGGCAAACGTTGCACTTACCATCAGGTGAACGTTTTGTTTGTTTCGTCACTTTTTACAATAAAAGGAAAAATACCTTTGCGTAGATTCGCTTACAAAAGGAAGCCTTTCTTGTCTAACATACAAATGAAATAGGAGTGTTTTGCGATTTCAGGGTCAAATACACTTTCCTGTTGTATATTCGATGATATCTGAAGTTGATGTATCCCTGTTAGTTTGCTATTTATATATTTTTTTTTTGATAAAAGTGCTTGAACGAGCAGAACCTTCACCTGATGTTAAGTTCCACGTCTGCCCATAACAAATGCTGTGTCACCCAGAAAATTTCAGTGTAACTCTCATTTGCCAGTGACTACGCTAGCTCTCAGTGCCCTTCAAACCGAAACCCAGTAATGTTTCACATTACTGCTTCACGGCAGAATCACTGGCCCTGGGGTGGTACCTACCTAGACGGGTTCCTGCATAGGAATCCTACCACCAGAAAAAGTTAGATTAAGCGTTCGAACCCAGGCAATTACGATGTATCCATACATATATTATAAATGCGTAAGTTAATTTACATTACAGTCCCATTTTTCTGTCCCTCTGTCTGTTTGTTACCTTTTCACGGCTCAACCGCTGAACCGATCTTGACGAAATTTCGCACAGAGGTACCTTGCATTCTGGAGACGGACACAGGACACTGCTTATACCGGAAAATGAAACGATCCCAAGGAATTTTATCCACGCGGACCAAATCGCGGGCATCAGCTAGTAATGCATTTACGCTTAGCCCCCTGCTGCAGCTCTTTCATTACATTCAAAAAAAATCCTATTTAAATGCAACCGATAGGTGTCCAGCGGAGTAGAAAAGCACCTACCTCTTTCCTACCGAAATGTCGTAAGAGGCGACTAAGTTATTGTACGGACAGCCTTTATTCGTGCAGAATATCTAATGCTGTCACTATACTGTTCTGAATAGGCATTATAGGGAGAATATTACACATTTAATAAAACTACTTTTACGGATTTTATCGCGATTAATTTTAAACTATTAATAACCCGATGTTTCGAGTAAAAAGTAAAGTTTCAACCTATAAATGTCCCACTGCTGAGCACAGGCCTCCTCTTATTTCTGAGAGAGTTTTTGGAGCTAGGAAGATTCCGCCACGCCGCTCCAATGCGGGTTGGCGGACTTCACATGTCTTCGAAATATTTTTTATTTCTCAGACATGCAGGTTTCCTCACGATATTTTCCTTCACCGCCGAGCTCGTGGTAAATCAGCACTTAAAATTGCAATTAACAATTTTAGTGGTGCCGGCACCGGGAATCGAACCCAGGCCACTCGCGTACTATGAAATTTAAAGCGAGCGCCTAGCCCCTGAGCTACCACGGCTCTTCTATGTTTCGAGTACTTTACAAGAAACACCTGGCCACCGAGCTTTAGCATGTCAAGCAAGTTTTGCACGACAACAAGCTTCGGGTTTCGCGCCTACGTCACAGGAACCAAGTGAAACCGGCCACAGTCGAGCGTGTACCTGCTGTTGTACCGTATGACAGAGGAGTCACGGACAAGATTGGCTATATCTTGAAGCGTGCTTCCATAAGAACATTTTTCAAGCCGCCGAAGAAGATAAGTCAATTTTTACCACCTGTCAAGTGTAATATCCCTCTACAAGATCCAGGAGTATACAAGCTAGATTTTGAATGGGGTCTCTTTTACATAGGATAAACTAAAGGATCTATAAAAACCTGCGTAAAAAAACACACAGCTGACGTAAAGCATCGACGCTTTGGGAAGTATGCAGTATGCGACCATGTTCTAGATCACCCTATTACATCAGATTTGATAGACGACAAATCATTGCAAAAGAACACCGATTCCTACCAAGGATGATTCGCGGGGCTATTGAAATTAAAAAACATCCTAATTTCAATAGAGAAGATGGTTAGGTATTACCACCGGCATGGGATCCTATAATTAACAAAATTAAATCGAAAACCTAGCATACCACCGCAAGACTTCAAGACACTCTAAGCTCATTTTGCGTAGACCGGACCAAAAATAATAATTAAAATCTGAATGCACCCCGGATTAACTATGACATCGGGACATCTGTCACCTCAGTCCCCTCGTGATCATAGGTGCTGTAAAGTACTCGAAACGTCGGGTTAAAAATAGTTTAAAATTAAACGCTGTTAAAGTAGTTTTTTAAATGTTGCAATTTGACATTTCAGATTCCTATCCTAGCAAGCAAGAACTGATGAATAGTTCACATCAATTATTTAAGCTGTCTGGAAAGACTGTTTAAAGTACTGATTAAGCGCCTATACAGCTCTTTTAAATACGGATTAGACCCAAATTATACAACCTCTTTCTTTAGAAGGTCTGGATACAGTCGGTACAAAATTCGTAAAATTTTTGATGTAAGGCTGGTTCAATGCCGATTAGTAAGCTTTTGATGTAATCCCTTATACATCTGTTATTGAGGCTTAGTTCGAAAATTATTTTACAAAAGATCATTAGAACGATTTAAGTTTGTTATCGAGGCCATCGTCTTAAATTAGTTTGTAACAAAATAAATAATAGTTTCAAAAAACCAAAAAAGCACGCTTTTATAGAAAATCCAACTAAATTACTCATTAAATGGCGCTAATATGTATTATGTATGTATTATAGAGGCCATCGTCTTAAATTAGTTTGTAACCAAATAAATAATAGATTACAAAAACACACTTTTATAAATAAACCAAACTAAAAAGTAGAAAATAAATAATTAAAAAAATTAAAAAATACACTTTAGATAGAGAATCAAACTAAAACATAGAAAATAATTTTTAATAAATTTGAATTAAGAATAGTGTAAAGCACCCCACGCTTTTTTTTAAAAAAAACATATTTTTCTTATTCACACTATTATTCATTTATATTTATTAGAATTTTTTACGCTATTCATAATTCAAATTTATTTTCTATTTTTTAGTTTGATTTTCTATCTAAAGCGTATTTTTTAATTTTTTCAAACTATTATTTATTTAATTTTACGTAAATAAAAACAAAAAAACAATGGTGGATGTAGTGCTAGTAATAAATCTGGATAAGTCAATTATCTTAGTTTAATCAAGAAATACTCGTATTATGAAATAGTTTCCGAAGATCAGTTTAATTTAAATGTATATATTATAAATGTGTATATTTTCGTTGGATTATCAACTCGCCCGTGTAATAATTAAATTTTGATGTTTATTTTTTATTGCATAAAGTGATGAAACGAGCAAAACGTTCACCTGATGGTAAGTGCAACGTCTGCCCATAACAAATGCTGTGTCACCTAGAATATTTGTGTGTGACACCACATTTTGCCCATCACCCTGAGACATAGGTTCTTAAGTCTCATTTGCCCAGTGATTACGCTAGCTCACAAAGCCCTTCAAACCGAAACACAGTAATGTTTGCACACTAATGCTTCGCGGTAGAATAACTGGCCCTGCGGTGGTACCTACCTAGACGGACTCCTGCATAGGAATCCTACCACCAGCAAATGTACCACCAGTAATGATGTAAATAAAGATTTAGGCAACATACGTGTAAAACATATTTTTTGTAATTTTGTGATGTTCACTACTTCATGGACATTGGTTTACTAACATGGCCCCCCTGAATAGTTTCCAAAGCATTATATCTATGATAGTTTAAAATTGTATCGAAATAATAGAGCAAGGTTTAGATTAATGGTGGCATATAGTTAGGTAGCCTAAGTATTTGAAAACAAGGCTTTCAAGTCCACTAACTATATAAAGTCAAAAAAAAATATTTTAGTCAGGTTGTATTTGGTTTGTTGCTGAATAAGAAATTTAATTATGCATTTGGCTGTAGAACATTCTGTCAGATTTACGTTTTAATCTGTTAGAACATCGTCTGATTAAGGGCTTACAAACTACGATTAAGCAGCCTATAAAGTTATGATAGTCTACAACATCTATATTATTCCGAAAGAGGTTTTGTGAGGATTTTGCCAAGGGCCCTATAACATTAGTGCTATAATAGACTAAAATTATACCAATTACCAGACTGTATTCTTTATCATGGAACTCAAAGCTTTAGAAGGTATTCTCGAAATTCTCTTTTAATTTTATGCCTTATTTTATTACACAATAGAACTAGAAGTGCTGTGGAATGTTAAAAGCTGTGTAATGTACAGCTTTTGTCTGTTTTCGATATAACTACATTAAAGCTGATAGCTGATTAAGAACTTTATGGAGGGTTTTTTACAGTTAAAGACGGTAATACGTTTAGTAAACTCTACAATTCGGCTATTAGATGTCGGAAAAAATCTTTTGATACGGCTATTGAACGTTAAGCCGTCATTCAAAAATTTATATTTACACGCACATAACGCTTGTGTGCTGCTTGGGTAATCGTTTGATAAGTAATGAATAATGAATTCTAACATTTGAGTGAAGTCGCTGACGGTATCGGACACGGACACATCGGACACATCGGACCAAATTTTACTAGCCAGTTTGGCCGACTGGCTTCTCTCGAGGCTGCTGACCCTATCCATTATTATCCTATCCGTTTATTTTTTACCGTGTGGCAGCGGTTCATCTCATTCCGTAGGTAAAAGTCGACAGAGGGAAAATTAAAACCAGAAGATGGGCAGCAGAATCTGCCAGGAACATCTGAATGAGTAAACTGCGGTTGCCAACCCGCTTGCAAAATCCCACCAAAATGAGAGCCACAAACATTTGTGGCAATTTATGGGAGAGGCCTATGTTCAGCAGTGGACTAGTAATAAACTGAAACGACGAATACGACTTGATATAAATTATAAAACAGTTTTTTTTTAAATTTAATATAGAGTACTTTCATAACGAAAAAGTTAATCAATCCAGCACTACCTGCGGCAAAAGTTAAAATTGTTATTTCTTTAGACTTCAATCTAAAATATACTTTGACGACCCAAAGTGACGTTCTGGTAAACAAATAAATTTTCTACATAAGTCGAATTATAATAATACTAGCTGACCCGTGAAAATATTTCGCTCAGCGTCGTTATTATGAATAGATGGTCACCTACCTTTTTTTTTATTTTTTTTTATTGCATAAAGTGATGAAACGAGCAAAACGTTCACCTGATGGTAAGTGCAACGTCCGCTCACAACTAATGCTGTGCCAACCAGAAAATTTCTGTGTGAAAATACACTGTGCCCATCACCCTGAGACATAGGTTCTTAAGTCTCATATGCCCAGTGATTACGCTAGCTCACAGTTCCCTTCAAACCGAAACACAGTAATGTTTGCACAGTACTGCTTCACGGTAGAATAACTGGCCCTGGGGTGGTACCTATCTAGACGGACTCCTGCATAGGAATCCTACGACCAGTAAGTTCTTTAAAGAATGTAAACAACTCGTAGCGACAGCCGCCGTGCATGTTAGTTGAAAAGATTGTCAACAGATGACGCTTTATACAATTAAATTAATTAATTCAATCCTGTTAATCATCTTTTTTTGACGAAAATGAATAAAATCATTTACTTATTTTTCGTCATTATAGGCAAAAATAATCTTCAAAATGACGTAATAAACATTAATTTTACTGGTGGTATGATTCCTATGCAGGAATCCGTCTAGGTAGGGACCAGCTCAGAGCCAGTTATTCTGCCGTGAGACAGTAGTGTGCAAACATTACTGTGTTTCGGTTTGAAGGGCACCGTGAGCTAGCGTAATCACACTATGTCTCAGAGTGATGGGCACAGTGTGGTGTCACACAGAAATTTTCTAGGTGACACAGCATTTGTTATGGGCGGACGTTGCACTTACCATCAGGTGAGCGTTTTGCTCGTTTCATCACTTTATGCAATAAAAAAAAACAATAATATATTCATCTATTACGGGAGATATTTCATAGCGACAAAAAACAATTTTAGGATATACCGAGTTTCCTACCGAGGTGTCGTAAGAGGCGACTTAGTTGTTTATTTTATTTTATTTTTATTTTACAATTTTTCGGAGAACTTGAACCTTATATAATATCTAAGTGGATATGCTTATAGATACGGAGGCTACTTATTGTTCCCACATATTTGTAGCTTAATAAATATCTGTTGCGAAACAGTTTACAGTATTCGTCGACCGCGTGGCGTAGTGGTTAGCGTACCTGACTTCTGCGCCACCGGTCCTGGGTTCGATTCCCAGCCGGAGGCAACATTTGTGCAAAATCATAAATTGTTGCTTTTCGGGTGCCGCCAGAGTTATTTACATTATAAACTATTGTTTATAAAACTTAGATGTAATAAAAAATCGTATATCCCTGCTGCTATCAAGTAATAGATCCACCTCACGATTACCATAGTGTTCGTTGATTAAATTGCTGGCTCGGATAAGATACGCATTTTGCCTGTACCGTGTGCGCGACCACGGAATCGATTGTGTTATTTTACATATAGACTTTGTTCGTGTCGAATAATACCATATTATGCGTCACTGTCACTATACAACTGGTGGAAACGCAATAGGGAGTAAGAATTTTTGTCACCTACAAAAATGGCGGCGACGTGGTTCGCCACCGGCACGTCTCGTTTTTCGCAACGGCGAAAAGTAGGCTACGTGAGTGGCCTCTGCCTACCCCTTATATAGGGAAAAGGCGTGATTGTATGTATGCACTAACTACGACCGCGACCAAAAGTCCGTGTTTCCTTTGGTAATATAACTTCATGTTCTTAACTTAGACCAAGTAAATTGAAAACGTGTGGAAGTATATTCAAACTGAACTCTAGTTAATGTTTGTTTTTGTGAACACTGCACAAGCGGAAAAGCTTTGTACAGAGTGTGAAAATCGTTCCTTCATTCGTTTAGACAGGGGATGTGTTCCGGGAATTAAATGCTTTGAGCACAGTGTGTGCGGACAGAAATAAAAGCTCGAAGCGAATTGTGCAAAATTTATTTTCTGTTTTGTGTGATTTTACTAAAAGTAATGGTAGGATTCCCATGCATGTCTCAGTTATTCAGTTTAGGCTTGTATAAAGCTCTTATGAATGTCAAAATAAGACCTTCTCACCACACCGGTAAGAGAAGAACCAGCAAGAAACCCTGAGGTCTTTGTTTTTTTTCAATGCCATATTACATGTCATTTATAAGTTACATAAAAATTACATCATAAATTTAGTAGTCAGGGGGTTTGCAAGTGAAATAAGAGTTATTTCCATACATCTCTATCCTCTATGTAATTATGTATTTTATAATACGCTTTTTGTAATAATGTCTTCTTGACAAGTTTGTTGAATTCTATGTCAATTTTTTTGAGTCACACTTTTAGGAATTTTGCTATAAAATTTTATGGATCTACTATGAAAAGATTTTCTAGTTTTGGCTAACCTAAACATTCTACAGGATACAGTCACTTTTTTATTAAATAAATTCATGTGTTCAACGACGGAACTGTCAAAATATTAGTATCCTTGAATAGTTCTCGCAGCGACTCGCGAGAACCCAAGTTATAGATTGCCCGAAATGCTTGTTTTCGCAAAATTAATATTGTTTCCAAACTGACCGCGGATCCCCATAATTATACGCCTTAGGACATAATACTACCGAGGAGCAGTAATTTGCAAACATTTTTTTTAAACTCGTTCCCCTGACATGGGAGATCAGGGCCTTTATTGGTCTTATCTTTATTTTTTATTGCTTGTTTCTTTATTTTTTTTTATGATATTTTTCTTTTCTTTCAAATTTTACGATATCTTACTATATTTATTACATATACATTAGTCTAATATATCTATACATATTCTACTAGTTTTTCCTTATAATGTTTTCTCACCTTATATATATACTTCAATCTACATCACTCAATCGGAGTTCCTTACATGGAGTCGCCACAACGTGTTTTTGGAGGCTAGGCGAAGATACGGCGTCACCAAATGTTGGACTCGAGACGGCGTCATCTACCTTAGCACATCTGATGGAAATCGCCACCAACTGGAGAGTCTGGCGGACCTGGACGCAATTCCATGTCCATCTACCTCGCCGTTGCAGTCTGCAGATGTAAGCAAGCCCATCGAAAATAAAGGGGTTACGCGTACCAAGAGGACATGCAAAAAGTAATCTCTTGATTACTTGGCTTTGCGTAAATGGTGTCTTTGTATATATTATTAATAATCTTATTTCATAATTATTTACAGTTTAAATAACCACAACTTTATTTTTCTATAATTTTTCATTTGTTTACATAGAAGTAGTTCAGGTAATGTATTGTTGTATTGTGATTTTGTTTGAGTTACTTTGTCAAACGGAATGTTTTGACACTGTCAAAACACAAGTCATTGTAGGATGATTATATTCTCTTTGGTTTTGTGTTGTCCGTACATAATTTCAAAACTTAATTATTATGTTCCGTTTCACTAGTTTTTTTTTTCACACTTGTAACATCGCTTTTTTTTAACTTGTTTTACTTATCTATCTTTGATTATATGTATATAAATACATATTTTTTTAATTTATGTTACCATTAGATGATGGCATGCTAAATAGTGATTCTATTTCTTTCGATTCTGCTACCGATGGATTAAGCAGCAATGCTAGTTTCGAAAGCATCCCTCCCCTAAATATTACTTTAGACTCTTATTTTACAGATATTGGTAAAAACTTTAACAGTGTTCATATCTATGCGTAAAGTATTCCAGCTCACTACCCTGATATGTTGTCAAGCTTTGACAGTAAAAGTATTCACGCAATTCTCGTTTCGGAGTCATGGCTTAAACCATGTATTCCTTCCACATCTTACTCGCTTCCAGGCTTCCAGTTAATTCGTAACGATCGAACCGGCCGTGGCGGTGGCGGCGTAGCTGTTTATATTCGTTCCCATATACCTTATTCAGACATTCAGGCATCATCCACACTGCAAACTGGAAGCGAAGCTGAATTCCTATTTATCGAAGTTCTTCTCTCTCATACGAAATTACTTTTTGGAGTCTTTTACAGCCCTTCTCCACTTTAGAAAACCTTCTTGAGAATCTCACGCCTATTTATTGCCATACTGTGATTATGGGTGATTTTAACACATGCCTATTAAAAAACAATGCCAGATCCACCCAACTAAAATCCACTATTGAGGCAGTTAATTTAAAACTTCTTCCTTCGTCTGCCACACATTTCTTCCCAAATTGTGACTCTTCTCTTCTTGACATAATGTTTGTATCTTCACTTGAACACGTTGAAAAACATGGGAAATGTGCTGCCGATGCTTTTTCCTACGACGATCGATACGATACGATCTTCTTTACTTGTCTTACAAAGTCAGACCTCCTAAAGTTAAGTCAAGAATCTTGCTTCAGCGCAACTTTAGTAGCCTGGATGTTGAGCGTCGTCTGCAGGACGCTGAAAAAATTGATTGGAATGTAGTCGAGAACGCCCCCACTGTTGACGAACAGGTAGCTTTATTTAACACCAATCTAATAAAACTTTATGATGTTCATGCTCCTGTCCGTCCAGTCCGTGTTAGGCACCCTCCTTCTCCCTGGCTTACTAGATATTAAAAAAATTATAAAAAAGAAGAATAACGTTAAATCAAGATACAAGTCAGATCCTAACGACACAAATAGAGAAAAATATAGATCGGTACGGAATCGTTGCAACAGTGTGTGTAGAAAAGCACAACGACGCCATATTCACGAATCAGTACAAGATCCTGACCCCGCCAGGGTCTGGAAATTCCTTAAATCTTTAGGAGTTGGGAAATCAATTCAGTACTTATTTCACCATAATATAGACCTTAATACACTTAATAGGCATTTCTCCTCATCGTCTTGCATTGATGATAATGCAAAACATAGTACTTTGAACTTTCTTTCTACCGTTCCCACTCCAGACATTCCCGCTTTTAATTTTAGTCAATTTGATAATCGTGACGTTGAGAGAGCCATACTATCCATTCGAATTCAGTCGGTTGTGACTGTATTAGTCGTAACATGGTCATCCCACTTCTGGACCTCCTTACCCCTGTAATCACGTCTATCCTTAATAAATAATTGCAAACATCTTCTTTCCCTTCAGCGTGGAAAGATGCCAACGTAGTCCCTCTCCCAAAAAAGACCAACCCCTCCAGTTTTACCGATTACCGTCCAATTTCCTTACTCCCATTCCTATATAAAGTTCTAGAACGCCTTGTGTATAACTAATTAAGCTCCTACCTTCTAGATCATAACCTTCTCAATCTGCTTCAATCCGGTTTCCGGCCTGGTCACAGTACGACTACATCACTCATACATATTACCGATGATATTCGTTATGGTATGGAGAACCAAAAGCTTACAGTACTTACTTTGCTGGATTTAGTAATGCATTTAATACCGTAGATTTTGAAATTTTGTTGGGCATCCTGCTTTCTCTCAACGTATCTCCGATTGTGATTGACTGGTTTCGTAGTTATTTATGTGGTCGAAAATTGACTGGCCTTGTCTAACACCTATCCTGCTAAATGGTACATACATCCCATATAGTAAAAAGGTCAAGAATCTGGGAAATATTTTTACTCCTGCCTGACCTGGACTCCGCAGATTAATGAGGTTAGTCGAAAAATATTCCTATGGCTACTAAAGTTGTGCTTGCACAGTCTCTACTCTTGCCTAAACTTGACTATGCTGATATTTGCTACCTTGACATTACAGAAGTACAGCTTAATAAACTTGAGCGAATTCAAAATTTGTGTCTACGATTCGTATTTGGGCTTCGCAAGTATGATCATGTATCATCTGAATTTCGTAAGCAACTCAAGTGGCTTCCCATCCGACTTCGCCGGAATACTCATATACTTTCTGCTTTGTACTGCGTGCTGTTCAACCCATCTACTCCTCTGTACTTAAAAATCGTTTTGAGTATATTTCCCTATCCCATGATAAATTTCTTCGTTCCTCTGTCAACCTCTCCCTCCGAACTCCTTTGCACTACACTTCTTTCTTTAGTAACTCCTTTACTGTCACAGCTGTGCGCTTATGGAATTCCTTACCTTTGCACATACGACGTGCTAAGTCCCTCTTTTCCTTCAAAAACCTGCTTAGAGCTCATTACTTGAATATTTAAGTCATGTTTTCACTTGTCCGTTTGAATGAATGAAAATGAATGAAATATACTTTATTGTACATCGATAGTTAAAACGGAAATATACATAATAACAAAACTGCTAACAAATTAAGGTACGAGTACAAATGGCGGCCTTATCGCTTACAAGCGATCTCTACCAGGCAACCACGTTGCAAAGGATATTACGACCAGAGAGAAAGGGTTAGGCTGTAAATATAATTAGAAGCTCAGTAATATTTAGGAAGATATATATATTTATATAAATATGAATACATACTTAAACATAAATAAATACATACACAATACATACATACATACATAATATAAAATACATATACAAGACCATAAAGGAGCAAACAAAAGTACGAACGTTCATAAGACGCAAGGAGAAGGATTATAGTATATAGAAAGGACATAAGTGGGATGGAATTTTATAATAACTAAGAGAAAATAGGTTTGAGATATTTAGGGAGGAAAAAAGTGCGCTTTAACGAGCCTCTTAAATGTTGGTAGGGATTGCGCACGCCTGATATGGAGCGGTAAAGAGTTCCAGAGGCGAACAGCTTCAATAGAAAAGGATTTAGAATAGAAGGAAGTATTATGAGAAGGAATTTTTAACAAAAAATTGTTATCAGAGCGAAGAGAGCGGAAGTGAGTGTTCCCAAGAAACTCAAATCGCTCTTTAAGATAAGGAGGGGTAGTAGGATTGAATAGAACACAGTATAGAAGAGAAAGAATGTGAGTATTCCTGCGAAGGCGGATCGGAAGCCACTTGAGTTTATCGCGATGTTCGGAAACATGGTCATATTTTCGGAGTCCAAATATAAACCGTATACAAAGATTCTGTATGCGCTCAAGTTTATTAAGCAACTCCTCATTTAGATTGAGATAGCACGTGTCAGCATAATCGAGAATCGGTAAAAGTAGTGATTGAGCTAGCGCAATTTTAGTTGGTATGGGTAGGAAATTTCTCAATCTACGGAGGGATGCAACCGACGCAAACACCCTCCTACTCACCTCACTTACTTGTGGAGCCCAAGATAGATATTTGTCAAAGATAACGCCTAGATTTTTAACGGTGTCACTATATGGCACGGATGTCCCGTCAAATACAATTCTAGGTAGCGTTGGAAAGTTGATACGTGTGACTAATTTTTGGCTGCCTATTATTATTGCCTGAGTTTTTGATGGATTTACATTAATACCATAAGATTTGCTCCATTCCACAATTGAGTCAAGATCTTTATTTAATAAGTGTATAGTTTTAGGTAGATCAACCAATTTAGTCTGAACATATACTTGGAGATCATCAGCATACAGGTGGTAGAGAGAAGATAATCGTAGAGTAATAGAACTTATAAAAATTGAGAACAGTAGAGGAGACAACACGCCACCTTGCGGTACACCGGCAACAGTTGTGCACCAGTTAGAGATCGAATGATCAACACGTGTCCGTTGTCGGCGACCAAACAAGTAACTATGAAACCAGTCTATCACTTCAGGAGATATGTTAAGAGAAGCTAAGATAGCTAATAAGATATCAAAATCGACATTGTTAAAAGCATTGCTAAAGTCAAGTAAGGTCAACACTGTTACACATTGGTTATCCATACCCAAACGGATATCCTCGGTAATCTTGACTAAGGCAGTAGTCGTACTATGACCAGTACGGAAACCGGATTGAAATGGATTGAAGAGACTCCGCCTGGATAGGAAAAGGTTCAATTGTCGATGAATTATGCGCTCAAAGACTTTCGATAGGAATGGAAGAATGGAAATGGGGCGATAGTCAGAATAAGTTGAAGGATTTGCTTTTTTGGGTATAGGAGTGATTTGGGCTTCTTTCCAGGAGGAGGGAAAAAGTCCAGACGTAATGGAGTAATTAAAGATGGATTTTATTATAGGGGTCAAGATATCGATAATAGGAATGATCATTTTACGACTAATGCTGTCTGTACCAACGGCATCGGAATTGACCTCAACAATGCTTTTCTTAACATCACTGTCAGTGATTTGACTAAAAATAAAAGCAGGATCATCAGAAGTGGGTAAAGCTGAAATTTGATATTTAGTTCGTAGTTTTGTGGCATCATCAATGGCACAAGAAGAAGAGAAATGCTGATTAAGCTCGTTTAAATTAATATTTATGGAGAAGTTATTCTGACGCGCTTTCCCGACTCCAAGAGATTTAAGAAATTTCCATACCCTGCCGGAATTTTCTTCCTCAAGTATGGATTTATGAATATAGCGTCGTTGTTTATCCCTACACAACCTGTTGCAATGATTCCGAATATTCTTATATTTCCGTCCGTTTGTTCTTAATCCTTTACCTTACTCTGTCGCTTTTTATATGAGATGCTATAATCTGGTGTTTTTCATAGATTTATATGGTTTAGTGTACACCACCGTCTTTTTCTTCTTCTAGTTTTTCATTTTGCTGTATTAGTTCTCTGCGCTAAGGTTGTCTGGAAGAAATCGCTTTCAGTGATAAGACCGCCTTTGTACCTTAACTTAAATATAGTACTTAGTCTTTATTTTTGTATTGGTGCACAATAAAGAGTATATTGATACTTTCTTCTTTGTTTCTATATTTTAGAACGTCATTATCTGTTCATTACATATCAACACTTCACTACTTATTTTTACATACTGTTACTTTTTCTTACTTAACACGTAGATTTGCTCTTTATATTTGCCTGCTTTACTACATTGCTTCTAATGAAACATCATCGATTTTAACTATATCATTTTTGCTTATTTTATTACATATTACTGTATTTGCTTACATTACTATTTCCTTATGACTATAGACTTATAGATTTTACATTAACTTTTACATCCTTTTATCTTACTGCATTATCTTATATTACTTATTATATTGATTAACTAAATTATTAAAAATACTCATTACTGTGTTTTAGTTTGAAGGGCACTGAGTGCTTGTGTAATTGAGCATGTAAGACTTAAGTACCGATGTATCAGGGAGACGGGCGCAGTGGAGTACCAAAAGGATATGTTTTGGGTGACACAGAATTTGTTATGCGCAGCCGTTGCACTTACCATCAGGTAAACGTTTTGCTCGTATCTTCAATTTTATCGTTAGTTATTAATGATTTTGAATTGAAAAAAGCATTCTCGTATATACTGGTACCTAATACACCGACTTCATAGCAGATACCTAATATACCCTGTCTGTGAATATGCGAATTGAAAAAGTTGAAAATGGAATATCGCAGACAGCGCATTGATTTTATTTATTTGTATTGCCAATGGCTCAGCAGACATAGCTAGCATTAAATCCGCCGTCGCGCTGTTTATTATATTGTTATTAAGTTGATTCTGAGTAAATTACAAAATCATGGAAGTGTAAACATAGTCATCATCATCGTCATCATTTCTTAAAATCTGGCGGCTTCAGATAGACGTCAGATTACCCATTTTAATTATGCCAGACCTAAATGATCCTGATTAGTGGCGGGTAGAAAGATCTAAAATGCGAAAAGTCCGATTTTCCCAACTTTAATCCCTGCCGAGCGTAATGATTTCGCCAAACTCTACCAATTTGAGAGAGACCTATGTCAATCAGTAGACTTCTTACGGGCTGTTGAAGAAGAGTTATTAGTGAATAATATTCATCAAAAATCATTAAAATATTTGTGCGCTGTGTGGTGGCGGCTTAAGAGAATCTACCTGATATGGGATGCATCTCATCCCGTGGGTGTCGTACACCACATTTCTGGGTCTGATTGTGTTGTGTATTTTAGATATAAATGTGAAACGCACTGTGAGCTTCGTTTTTAGATAAATAAAAAATCAAGTGAACTAGCCATGACTGGAATAATGACGATTATGATGATCATGGCAATGATACGAAGACCTTCACGCAGTCGTGTTGCATTATTGTCGCTAGGTAAATTTAATAAATAAACTAAATTACTTAAGTTGCGTTGTTCTTTTATTCCTAGGTGTCCTGTTCGGCAAATACGGAAGATTACCTGGTAAGCGACTCCGGCGTCCCGAGCTACTGCTGTCTCGTCCTGCTCCTTCCGAGATAGTAGTATCCTACAACTTATAGTTCCTTTCCCAACTTCTCATTCCCTACCCCAAGTATATTTCTACCTTCTCCTTTTTCGTTCCTCTCCGTCAAGCCAAGTTACCGTGCGATGGCTACCTACTCGTGCAAACGCAATGAGGACTTCGATTGATTGCAAACTTCAATTCATAGACAAGTGGCGTCGACGTGGCTAGTCATCCGTCACGTCTCGTTTTTCACGGTAGCGAAAAGTAGGCTACAAATAAGGAGCCCGCCAATGTCTATATGGGAAAAAGGCGTGACTGCATGTATGTATGGATTTATCTAATGGTTATATACCATTTTACCGTCATATATAAGATCAGACCTGATTGAAACTGTTCCAAGTGTTGTGCAAATATAAGAAAGAGGCTTACGAGAATCTACCAACCCCTCACATGTTATCTTTTACTACAAATTCAGAGGACTCCCAGGACAGACAGGAATCCATCTAGGTAGGTACCACCCCATGGTCAATTATTCTGCCGTGAAGCCGTAGTGTGCAAACATTACGTTGCTTCGGTGTGAAGGGCACTGAAAGCTAGTGTAATCACAGGGCATGTGAGACTTAAGAACTGACGTCTCAGGGTGACGGGAGCATTGTGGTGTCGCACAGAAATGTTCTCGGTGACTCAGCATTTGCAGTGGCCAGACGTAGTACCTACCATCGGGTGAACGTTTTGCTCGTTGCGTCACTTTATAAAATAAAATAAATTAAGCTTTCATTGTAGGTAGCAACTGTCCATGGTTTTTTATGGTTTTTTATTTGTGAAGATCGTAATAAAACTAAAAAAGAAAAGAAACTTCTTTTTTAGGTGGAACAAGTGTCGTGTTCTTGACTTCAGTGGTGTTCATTGCCTAGTGGTAGTGTTGTAGTTGTGGAGGGTATCTGATGGCGGCTCCCGGTAGCGGTATTAGTTTGCTTGTGCACGCTATTGAGGGAGTCTCGGGGGGTGCTTTTCAAAATCGAGGACATACACACCATTTAAAATATTGCATGCCGATCATAGAAAATTAACTTTCTTTCCTTTATAATGATGGATTTCCGCAAAGTAACGCCTGATTCTATAAACTCTATTACCATAACAAAAGCTTTGTCAAAAAGAAGATTTCTGTGTGGAACTAAACTTCGTTCGTCACCTTAATACATCAGTTCTTTAGTGTCATGCCTCCAATAATAACACTAGATGATATTGTCATTCAGAGCGAAACATAGTAATGTTTAAATGCTTCTGCTTGACGGCAGATACACAACGCTTAGAAGTTTGGTGATTCTTTATCGTCGGTAGTTATAGTATTTATGGCGTATGTATGGCGCTTATAGTTACGAACTCACTATCAAGTGATGCGATTTTCTGTCATCCTTCGTCATCATCATCATTTAAGCCCATCACAATTGCACTGCTAAACATGGAGAGGGGCAGCAGCATCTTACTGCAATATCAAAATAAATAAACTGCGGTTGCCAACTTGCCTGCTTATGGCGAATACTCTCTCTAAAATCCCTTAGACGATAAGAAAACTGTTGTTAGAATGAACTGGACCTGAACTTCGATAAACGTAAATAATAAGGAATGTTAGTTAATTTGCTATGATGTAAATTATAAAGCGGTGTACATTATCTATTTCTTTAAAAGCTCCGAGACTTTGGTAGATTTTTTTTTTATTGGTTAATGTGACGAAACGAGCAAAACGTTCACCTGGTGATAAGTGTAACGTCTGCCCATAACAAATGCTGTGTTACCCAGAACATTTCTGTGTGACATCACACTGCGCTCACCCTGAGACATCAATTCTTAAGTCTCATATGCCGGGTGATTACACTAGCTCACGAAGCCGTTCAAACCGAATCACAGTAATGTTTGCACACTACTGCTTCACGGCAGAATTACTGGCCCTGGGCTAGATGGATTCCTAAACTGTGTACCGAATTTCATTCAAATCCGTTCAGTCGTTTTTGCGTGATTTAGTAAGAAACATCCAAACATACGAACTTGCAAAATATAATATGGTGTATGTTACCTACTTTTGAAGAGCACTAATTGGCGGAGGGTATCTGGTGGCGATTCCCGGTAGCGGTGTTAGTTTGCTTGTGCACGCTACTGGGGGAGGGCGGGCGGTGCTCATCAAAACTAGGTAATATACACCATTTTATTTTTACATTCGGATCTTAGGAAATTAACTATATTTCCTTCATTATAATGGATTTCCGCAAAGTAACGCCTGATTCTATTAACTACATACGAACTTTCACATTAATAATATTAAGTAGGATTTGAATTCACAAAAATGACAAACCTACCTGTCATACAGTATACAGTCATACAGACTTACTGTCATACAGAAATGTTCTGGGTGACGGCATTTGTTATGGGAACCTACCTAGACGGATTTCCGCATAGGAATCCCACCACCAGTAAAATCTTACAGTAAAAACACAAGTAAAAACTGTATTATAATTAATTTCTGCAAAGTAACGCTTGGTTCTACTAATATTAAGCATTTTCTTTATTGACTTACCTCGTGCTTATGGTCTTTCTTCATGGACCCCCCATGGCCACCTCCTGTACTTTGCACCGTATTCATCGCGATGAATGAGAAGTTTTCACTAAATTCACGCACTCAAATCGCACACTAGCTTGTTCATTGGTATTCACATTTTATTATTATTTTAAAATTTTGGATGAATTTCGTTGACCGGATATTTTTTTAAGAATGACGATAATGTCTGATGCAATTTATACGCTAATTCTATTTATTCGTCACTAAATAAAGTCCAGCTAGGTTTAAATGGACATTTTACTACAACGAGGCACTGTTTTTGTCATGCTTATTTCACACCTGCCTTTTTTTAAAGGTAAGATCAACACATAGTTTTCAAATTCAGTCAGTATTCCATTTAACGATATTTTTTTTTGTGTTATGCCTGAGCTACAGAGTAATTAAAAAAAAACGAAACAATAAAACAACATTAATAAAATAAAGTGCTTATAGCGGCTCCAAATATTTCCAAATTTCTTAAATTGCCCATAAAACCTTTCTTAATAACCTCCTAGAGCCATTATCATTTAATGTGCTTTCCCTAGCACAAGCAGAATAAATGTCTCCACTGTGGACACGTTGGTACATTTGATCCTTATATTACAGTAGAAATAAAACTTTTTGCACTATATAGATAAGTTAATAAAGTATGTTTGATGTGAAATTTTGAATCCCAATAATATGTTAATGGTGGTAGGATTCCAATGCAGGCATCCGTCTAGATAGGTACCACCCCAGGGCCAGTTATTCTGCCTTGAAGCAGTAGTGTGCAAACATTACTGTGTTTCGGTTTGAAGGGCACCGTGAGCTAGCGTAATCACTGGGCATATGATACTTTAAGAACTTATGTCTCAGGGCACAGTGTGGTGTCACAGAAATTTTCTGGGTGACACAGCATTTGTTATGGGCAGACGTTGCACTTACCATCAGTTGAACGTTTTGCTCGTTTCATCACTTTATACAATAAAAAAGCTTATCTAGATATTTGCTCATTTATATTCACGCCGAAACGGCTTGATCATTTTTGATGAAACTTTGCACTTAGTTAAATATAACACAGTCAGGATACACAATAGTTTTTTAATGCTGATACTATTTTTTCTGATTCTCCATAGGCGAAGCAGCAAGTTAACTCTAGTGTCAAATAAAGCCCACTTTAAATTCGTAGAATACAGAGCAAAGTAAGCTTTCTTGACGTAACTTAATCTAATAATAAATATTAGTGGTCGCCCTGTGGTCGAAATTCGACCGCAATTAATTTTTTTTAATGTTTGAAAGTTAATGAGGTTTGAGTAATTATTTGTTGGCAACATTTTAAATAATCTGTGCGACTGTTTGACTACATACTCGTACTACATTACGTGTTTGATATTGGCAGTATGAATATAAACAAACAACAGACTATTTTGTGATTGACATTGTCAGTATGAATTTTATTTCTTATTCAATGTATTATTTTGTTAAATTTATTGTATTTGTGACACATATTATTATATAAATTTTAGACTGCCCGCTTCTTTTCATACAAACTTTAACTATGCCAAATCTCACACTTCTTCGTGCCTGCAATATGCTTAAATAGTGGTTCAAAGTTTTCTCTTCACGTATTAATACTCGTACATAAATATTTAGAGTCCTAGCGTAATATTCAGCTTCACTGCCGCTATGGCTAAGCGATGGTCCTCTGCGCTGTGGGTTTCGGGTTCGTTTCCCGTATGCAGCAAATATTTGTACAACGTAAAGATAGTCATGCCGGGTGTTGTTGTTTGTAAATGTGCAGTTAATATCTGTAAACATCATGTTTGCATCACTTAATTAAAAACCAACAATTTCGTCATGTGAGAAAGCAAGGAAATATTGACTGTTTTTTTTTTGTTTGATAAAAGTGCCAGAACCAGCAAAACGTTCACCTGATGGTAAGTGCAACGTCTGCCCGTAACAAGTGCTATGTTACTCAGAATATTTCTGTGTGACACCATACTGCGCCCGTCACCCTGAGACATCAGTTCTTAAGTCTCATTTTCCCAGTGATTACATTAGCTCTCAGTTACCTTTAATTCCCGACTCCCCAGACTTTTAAATACTTATAATAACATATTATTATATATATTATTATTATTGGATCTCGTAAAAGGCGAGTAAGGAATTAAACTGCACTGTGCACCTAACAGCGCATGGTGGCGATAGGCTCACCTATCACAACAAGTGCATTATATTGTTTTGGTGAAACGTGGATTGTGGCAGTCATCTGTTTTTGCAGTGAGTGCTCAGTCTCTGACTACCCCTTATGGGATACAGTCGTGATCTTATGTATGTATGTACGTATAAAATTTAATATATGTATAGGTGTAACATTTGTTGGTAATCCAAATAAATAAATAAACCTAAACACAGTACTACTGCTTCAATTGCAATCGATCTAGGTGGAGACGCATTCCTGCATAGAAATCAAAGTGAAAGTCAAAGTCTTAGGAATTGCAGCATCATTGATATTCGGTGCCGGCACAATGTTCTGTGATGAGCAGATATCTACAATGGCTACAATACCATCGACTACAACGTCTGTTTGACTAACAGTGCACCTAGGATCTTGGTTCTTCATGACCATTTACCAGGAGAAAACCCAATGTGGTCTCATTCGGCGGTAGGATGCCTATTAAGGAATTCGTCTAGGTAGGTACCACCCCCGTGCCAGTGATTCTGCCATCAATCAATAGTGTGCAAGTATTACTGTGTTTCGGATTGAATAGCACTTATATATCTAGTGTAATTACTGGACATATGCGACTTAAGAAGTGATGTCTCTGGTTGGCGAGCGCGGAGTTGTGTCATACAGAAATAATGAAGGAAAGTAAGTTAATTTGCTAAGATCCGCATGCAAAATATAAATATGGTGTATATTACCTAGTTTTTTGAAGAGCACCGCCCGCCCTCCCTCAGTCGGCGGCCGTCTGTCGTAGAGTCTATGACACTTGATAATGCCTCGTTTTGGGACGAAACACGTGTCGTGTTCTCGACTTCAGTGCTGTATATTATCTAGTGGTAGTATTGTAGTGGTTGGTGAAGGGTATCTGCTGGCGGTTCCTGGTGGCGGTGTTAGTTTGCTTGTGCACGCTACTGAAGGAGGGCGGGCGGTGCTCTTCAAAAAACTAGGTAATATACACCATTTTTATATTTTGCATGCAGCAAATTAACTTACCTTCCTTCATTATAACGGATTTCCGCAAGGTAACGCCTGGTTCTATTAATCATACAGCAATGTTCTGGGTGACAGCATTTGTTATGGGAATTGGCAGACGTTGCACGTACCATCAATTGAACGGTTAGCCCGTCTCGTCGCATGCTGCCACAAAAAAAATCTTAATATTTTTTAAACAATTTCATACAATATGAAACGGAACGTATCACGCGTGTGCACTTTAAGTAGAGACGTTAAAGCGCTTCGTTTCAACACTGAATGTTTTGCCAGTTTCCAATCAATTGCGTGACATGCCGCAAATTGCTTTATGTAAATTGGTTCTTCAGTTCAATTTATTCTAAGCAGAACCGAACGTTTTGTTAGTCTAAAGAACTCCGCTTCTAGAAACTCTGGTATCCCTGATAAAATAACCATCGATAATTGTCCCACTGGTGAGCAACAAGTGAGTTATGAAGGCAAGTCTTCAAAACTTACTTGTTGCTAGGATGACCTGACGATATTAACTTGTCTGTAAAACGTGGTAAATTCCCACTAGAAATAACGATTTTCAAACAGCACACGCTGCAACATTTTTTTATGGAAGACGTGGCAAGCGAGCATGCGGCTCACCTGACGGTAAGTGATCACCGCCGCCCATGAACATCTACAATTAGAACTTTCAACAACACTACCACTTGTCGAGTAGTGTAATGTATATTGCCTAGTGGTAGTGTTGTAGTGGTGGAGGGTATCTGGTGGCGGTTTCCGGTGGCGGTGTTAGTTTGCTCGAGCACGCTACTGCGGGAGGGCGGGCGGTGCCTTTCAAAACTAGGTAATATACACCATTTGTGTTCCCTGAATGATGCAATTTCATGAATATTTTTACATACTGGCTTAGATTTATAGGAATACCATTATTTTATATTATATATAGATGTGTTACTAAATAATAGAATATATTTTATAATCTTTCTTTGAAATGCTAAAATTATCTATGTTACTTTTAAAATAAAATGTTAAAACACGTACGCATTAGGTAATCGTTATTCTACAGTCTAGTCTCGTCAGTTTGGCAATACAAAGGTTTTTGACTGAAAATCAGCGCTGTGTGTGTCCATACGCACACATCACATACTTAGCCAACCTCTTTTCGTCACAGAACTATTTCGATTTACGTAATTTTGTTTTGTTTTTTTTTTTTCATATTCAACTTTCTCATGTTCTTGTGTCGAATAAATGTTTTTTTCTATTCTATCTTATTCATTTAATATATTGCATGCGGATCTTAGCAAAGTAACTTTCTTTCCTTCATTACTTTTATCCCGGGTAATCAAATAATTCCCACGAGATATTAAAAAAAAACCATCAGGCGTAAATCTATGAATAATATAATTTAAAACGAGCGCCACTCATCAAAAAACTATCACCTCTTGATGACTATAAACGTAAAACACGAATTAATATTATAGACATCTAGTAAAGAGATCGTACCGTGTGATATAACTTAGTAAATAAACTAAACACGAGTGCTGATGATGATGATGTTCTCCTAGCCGATTTCGACCACGGCGACAACTTCCGACTACTGTCGAGAGCCATCAACTGCGCAGCAGATATTATAGTGCCACAAGTTTACGCGCAAACACAGAGGCACTCACTCGTCCCAACCTACCCGCGTCCGATGTAACGCTGATGCGATAAGATCGGTGGTAGGCTAGGATGCAGTGTCAGAAACACGGGGACAATCACAACACAACCCGAAAACCAACAATTTCTGTTTTAGCACAAATATTGGCACCGGCTGGGATTCGTACCCAGGAACCGCGGCTTAGGAGTCAGGTACTCTGACCACTGAGCCACGCAATCGTCACGACCCACGAGGCCACAAGTGCATTGAGTCTGTGTCCAATTGTGCCAACAAGCCAACAGCGGTGAAGGGTGAAACGGTGAGAAAATCTGCATGATGGCATTTGGATGTGATATTCAAATATATTTATTAGAGCCGTGGTAGCTCAGGGACTAGGCGCTCGCTTTAAATTTCATAGTACGCGAGTGAACTGGGTTCGATTCCCGGTGCCGGCACCACTAAAATTGTTAATTGCAATTTTAAGTGCTGATTTACCACGTGCTCGGCGGTGAAGGAAAACATCGTGAGGAAACCTGCATGTCTGAGAAATAAAAAATATTTTTTCGAAGACATGTGAAGTCCGTCAACCCGCATCGGAGCAGCGCGGCGGATTCTTCCTAGCTCCAAAACCCTCTCAGAAATAAGAGGAGGCCTGTGCTCAGCAGTGGGACATTTATTGGCTGAAACTTTACTTACTTTTTTATTCAAAGATATTCAACAGTTGATTAACGGTGTAGAAAACGATGACAGCCCACAACTAAGTGAAGAATTAACGACCAATGACTTCGAACTTAATATTAACACAGTTTTTTTTCTATAATATTTTTTTTAAAGTATTTCATCAGAATATTGCTTATTAACTAAACCTAGCCGTGTGGAAGCAGCTTCAGAGAATCTACGACCCCATCTCATCCCACGGGTGTCGTAAAAGTCGACAGAAGGAAATTAAATACCAGGAGTGGGCAGAAGCATCTTCCTGGAATATCTAAATAAATAAACTGCGGTTGCCAACCCGCCTGCCAAGCGTGGCAACTACGGCAAAATCCCCCATAATGAGTGCTACAAACTTTTGTGGCAATCTATGGGGGAGACCGAAATGATGAATGATGAACTAAATAATATGCATTGATAGTCTCTATAAACCATTTAGAAGAATAAACATCAATATTGATGTGATCTGTATTACATTTTATTATGTCCGGTTGCGAACCATATCTTACAATCCATAACTACTACTCGGCTGCATGCTTTAGTAGAAAAGGTGAAAATAGAGGATAAGTATGTGTTTTAGTAAAAAAAAAGCAGCAGTTTATAGAAATGACGGACATAGCAAGAAACTCTGCACCGAAAGTTATTGAATGCTGCGCTACAGAATTAACATGTAACAAAACGATCACAGTATTTATATACTGAGTACCGAAAGCTAATAACTTAAATTTATTTTTCGAAAGACTGGAAGCCGTTTTGGAAGTAACGAGTCGATCTCGGTGCAAGGATGTTATAAAAACAGGAGATTTAATATTGAAACTTTAAAACATAATAATATCAAAAGAGAATTCGAATGTCTATAATTAAATAATAATCTTAAGTTACGACCTACACGGTTTTGCAGGAAGTCGATGGATGCAGGTGGCTCAGGACCGTGTTTTATGGCAATCTATGGGGGAGGCCTATGTTCAACAGTGGACTATGGTAGGCTGAAATGATGATGATGATGATGAATCTTAAGTTAGTGATCAAGCAACTGGCGAGAAGTGAAAGTGGAACATGTATAGACAACTTTGCACATAATTTCCAACATAGTTGTAAAGCAGAAGTAATTGAAATTGCCCTATTTGATAATACTACGCAATTACTTAAATGCCCTGTAAAAAAAAATATATATTATATATTATTGACGCGATTTTAGTAAAGAAAATATGACAAAGTTTAGTGACTGCATTCAAGCTTTCTTTATGTGACATTTATGAGACTAATAACCCAAACGAAGCCTATATTATATTTCTAGAAAATTTAAAGCTTTTTTATGACCTATGTTTTCCATACAAACTCATCAATATAAAACCAAGCTATGGGTCATGGAATAAAAGTTTGTAGCAAGACAACGAGGGAATTGTTATGTCAGTACAGACGTAAACCTAATTCTTTTAATAAATTGCGTTTGAAGGAGTATTCCAGTAAATTACGAAAAACTATTAAACTAACACAGCGGTCACAAAATAACTATAGTATCAAAACATCATCAAACACTTCACTTACTACACTTCAAAAATACC
Organism: Luehdorfia chinensis; assembly: GCA_019845155.1. NCBI lineage: Eukaryota > Metazoa > Arthropoda > Insecta > Lepidoptera > Papilionidae > Luehdorfia > Luehdorfia chinensis. Next base: position 6,025,587 of record JAHVAK010000028.1, read on the forward strand.
CGCCATCGACGAGCTTGTGTGAAAACACAAATGAAAGGAGAAGAAGCGAAAGTAGCGAGTGGAAAGATGTGATCTCTGCCTACCCTAATGGGAGAGGCGTGACTGTATGGATGTATGTATGTAAAATTTATAACGGTCATTGTTAGATGGAGTAGGTACTAAGCAAGGCCAGTGTGTCGAGTGCTTTTGGCAACGAAGCTTAGTTACCACTTATTTCAAGAATAAAAAATTGGCTCCTTACTTACTTAACTCAAAACATAGACTCCATTGTACAGTTATATTTATTTATTTATTTACACTTTATTGTACAAACTGTACAAACGGCGGACCTTATGCCGTATGGCATTTTCTACCAGACAACCAAAAAGTTAGTGGTAAAAGCGTGTACAGCGGTGGGCAGGGGCGAAAAACATAAACAAATGAAAAAAAGATACATGTATATATAACTATGCATATAAAAACAATATAAAAGTAAACAAAAATATACAAAGTAATATAAGGATATAATATATGTAATAAAAAAACACACGATACACACGATGTAATAAACAAACGAGACGAGCGGGTCGTTTATCTGGTGTTAATATAATCTGAGCAATGGAGACATCAGTTCTGTACCACAGAGTTAAACGTTATTAAACGCCAAAATACAAATTTTATGGGACAGCCATAAATTAATTGAGAGCACGCGACATAAGATCACGACTGTATCCCATAAGGGGTAGTCAGAGACTGCGTACTCACTGCAAAAGCAGATGACTGCCACACGTTTCACTTAAACAATATAATGCACTTGGTGTGATAGGTGGTGAGCCCATCGCAACCATGCGCTATTTGGTCCACAGTGCAGTTTTAAATGTGTCATATTATGTACGTAACAGTATATGCAGATAATTTTGTACCGGATTAGTTGTATTTGTTTAGAACTGGTTCTTACGATCTCATCAGTATGAAAATCAAATTTTCGCAATAGGGAGTTACAATTGCATACTTCTGAGGTATAGAGTTCTTAGGGAGTTACAATTGCATACTTCTGAGGTATAGAGTTCTTAAGTCTCACGTGCTCAGTAATTAAGAAACATAGTAATGATTGCACATACTGCTTCACGGCAGAATAACTGACACAGTAGTGTAATCTACCAAGACGCATTCCTGCATAGGAATCCTAGCGCCAGTAGGAATAATTTTGATGTTGCCTCATGAAAACCTCAACTCAACCAACATTAAAATTGTATAACGATATTGAATATGGACATAATATAATATATTTTTGACTAGGTTGTCACTTGTTGAAATACATTTTCAATAAATGGGGCCAGAGATCAATCATGGTAGCTGAGGCGCTTGAAGAACAAAATATGAATAAAGTAAGCGATTCTTTAGCATTAAATTTGTTCTAAAAATGTCCGCGTGGACTGGTAGGATGCAGGAATCCGTCTAGGTAGGTACCACCCCAGAGCATTCTACCGTGAAGCAGTAGTGTGCAAACATTGCCTTTCGGTTTGAAGGTCACTGAGAGCTAACTTAAGATCTCATGTCTCAGTGTGATGGGCTTAGTGTGGTGTCACACAGAAATGTTCTGGGTGACACAGCATTGTTATGGACAGACGTTGCGCTTACCATCAGGTGAACGTTTTGCTCGTTTCGTTACATTATCAAAAAAAAAACTACCAGACTTCTGTACCACGGGTCCCGGTCTCAAATCCATACCAGAGCCAAGCTTAGGCAAAAACTCCAATTGTTTTTTTGTGCACCAACGATACAAATCGTAGCGTGGGGCAACTTATTTAAAAAAAGGTATGATAGAGTACGCCACGCTACTCAGTGCAGGTTGGCACATGCCTTCGTCAATATATTTTACTAACCGAAGTCTCGTGGGATATCTTTGATTTTCCGAAATAAAAAGTATCCTACATCCGTCTACAGGATGGAAGGTCGGTTCAACGGTTGAGCCGTGAAAAGGTAACAGACAGAAGGACTTACTTAGAAGGAGTTACTTTCGCATTTATAATGTTAGTATGGATATATATATATATATATATAAATTAGCCGTGCGTAGCGGCTTAAGAGAATCTGCCCCCATCTCATCCCGTGGGTTGAGATGAGAGAGTTGAGAGCTCTTGACAGCTCAGGGAAAATAAATACCAGGAAATGGGCAGCAGCATCTTCTTAGAATATCTGAATAAATAAACTGCGGTTGCCAACCCGCCTGCCAAGCGTGGCAACTATGGTAAAATCCCCCGAAATGTGAGCTACAAACTTTTGTGGCAATCTATCGGGGAGGCCTGTTTTCAGCAGTGGACTACCATATGCTGAAATGATGATGATGATGGATATATGTTACAAATGCAATAAATGGAATAAAATAAAACATTGAATATTGACGTTCATACTGACACTCTCAATATATATTATGATTTTATTTGATATTAATTTACACTTCAGAGTATTTAAAACTAGCTGATGCCCGCGACTTCGTGCGCATGGAAAGGATTCAAATATCCCGTGGGAACTATTTGATTTTCCGGGGTGAAAAGTATCCTAAGTCCGTCTCCAGGATGTAAGCTGTCTCAGTGCTTAATTTCGTCAAGATCGGTACAGCGGTTGAACTGTGAAAAGGTAACGAACAGACAGAGGGACAGAGAGAGTTACTTTCGCATTTATAATATTAGTATCGATGTTGCCAACAAATAATTACTCAACATTAATACCGTCAAACGTTCAAATTAAAAAATATATATGAATTTCGTTCGAATTTCGACCACTGAGTTACCATTAGTATTTATTATTAGATTAAGTTATACATGGGGACAGAGAGAGGTACTTACACATTTATTATATTAGCATGGATTTCTCGGACATGCTTTATTACCATGTTGTCGTTCACTGAGTGCTTTAAAAAAAATTAAGAAACACCGGTACAGTGAAATGAAAATGAGCGGAGGCCCTTGGTTTTTTTTTTTCCATTGGATAAAGTGACGAAACGAGCAAAACGTTGACCTGATGGTAAGTGCAACGTCCGCCCATAACAAATGCTGTGTCACCCAGAACATTTCTGTGTGACACCACACTGCGCTCGTCACCTGGAGACATCAATTCTTAAGCCACATATGCCCATCGATTACACTAGCTCTCAGTGCTCATCAGACCGAAACACAGTAATGTTTGCACACCACTGCTTCACGGCAGAATAACTGGCACTGGGGTGGTTGCGTTTCACTCACCATCAGGTCAACGCTTTGCTCGTTTCGTAGTTTTTACTTTAAAGTTTCAGCCTATAAATGTCCCACTACTGAGAACAGGCCTCCTCTCATTTCTGAAAGGGTTTTGGAGCTAGGAAGAATCCGCCACGCTGCTCCAATGTGGGTTGGCGGACTTCACATGTCCTCGAAATATTTCTATTCCTCAGACATGCAGGTTTCCTCACGACGTTTTCCTTCACCGCTAAGCACGTGGTAAATCAGCACTGAAAATTGTAGAACAATATTAGAGGTGCCGGCACCGGGGATCGAACCCAGGTTACTCGCTTACTATGAAATTAAAGGCGAGCACCAGGCCCCTGAGCTACCACGGCTTTTACTTTATCGAATTTTAATTAATTTATCTTTACCTACCTAGACGGATTCCCGCATACAAGTCCTAACACCAGTTAATAGTTCTATTTTTATCTAAAAATAATAGTAATGGGAAGACGCTTTGTACGTTTAATTCTCTTCATAAAGAGAGTGCGACACATTATTTTATCTGGACGCCTCCCTCGCGACCCTGTCTCAGAAACATTCCAATATTATTATTTTTATTTTCAAATGTGAATTAGAACGTAATTTTTTGTTTTTATTAAATGATTTTTTTAACGATGTGGAATTGTAAATTTAAGGAATCTTATAACTTTAGTAACCTTTCACAGCTATTGTGTATGAGAGCAGCTTAATATCTTAAGTTACTAAACAAGCTGAAGAAAAGTAATATTGGTCAATATACACTTATGAGCCGTGTGGTAGCTTATGAGAATCTACCACGGCATCCCATCTCGTGGGTGTCGTATAATATAGGGAAAACCAGAACCAGAGGAAACACGGTAATGTTTGCACACTATTGCTTCACGGCAGAATAACTGGCCCTGGGGTGGTACCTACCTAGACGGACTCCTGCATAGGAATCCTACCACCAGTAAACAACATTTTTTACCTTTGTTTGTTGGAAATTTCAGTGGCACGCTTTTATATTAAGATAATGTTAACATTAAAAATTTGAAAAACACTTTATTAAGAACGAGAAAACGACGAAGCGGAACATTTTATAAACAACAACAACAACTTATCGCTATCACAGCACACTGAACATTTAGGCCACGACGAATCTTAATAAACACTTAAGAAATTTCAAACTTTATTTACACCGACTGAGATATTAATTTAATAAATTCGATTTTTTCTAACACATAAGTCACAACTTTACGAAGACAATTCGAAACTTAACGATCAAGAAGCTTAAATGGAAATTGAATAAAGGACAAAGGACGTTAAAAAAAACACTCAAAGGTCTACTTTCATTTGACGCGCTTTCATGATTTAGTAACCGCGTGTCGCCCGGGACACCTGTAGATTCGTTATCTGTAATGCGAACAATGTTGAATTTTAAAACGTATTTTGGGTTTAGGTTTATTTGCGGCCAGCCTCAGATAGGTATTTGCGAAAGAAGGTGAGATTTATAGATAAAGGATTTAGGGGAGAGACTGGGAACGCAGCTACCCCTGCGCCGTCACGTAAGCAACTGAGCTTTAGTCCGTACCCGGCAACTGAAAACCTGCAAAGGATATCGCGATTTATCTCACGATTTGTGCGCGGATTTGTTTATAGTCCGGACAATTTGAAAACCTCTAATTCATTGGATTCGCTTCTTCGAAACAGGCCCAGAAATGTTTAGGGTTGTCTATCTGGGTGCGATATCACTCAATGACTGAAGTGATTTCATTCGCTGTCTTCAAAGAGAAGTGTCGGTCAACCCTTGACATAAGAAATAATATGATGGACAAGTAAACTGCATATTGGATTGTCTTTTTTACTTTTTATTTTTTATGATTACGCGAATGTTTTTTAATTTATATCTTCTTCTACTTTTCAGCCTATCACTAGTCCACTGCTGAACATAGGCCTCCCCCATAGATTGCCACAAAAGTTTGTAGCTCTCATTTTGGGGGGGATTTGCCATAGTTGCCACGCTTGGCAGGCGGGTTGGCAACCGCAGTTTATTTTTTCAGATGTTCCAGAATGATGCTGCTGCCCATCTTTAAAATGAAAACCATTTTCCCTCTGTCGACTTTTACGACACTCACGGGATGAGATGGGGTGGTAGATTCTCTTAAGCCGCCACCACACGGTAGTTAATTTATATAATCTTTCAGAAATCACATTTGTATTGTGTGTAGATACATCTTGCATTAAAAATCTATTTTATCAATCAAAAACATTTATAAAAATGAAACTAGTTTTAAAGCCAGGAGCATCTTCCTAGAACATCTAAATGAATAATTTTCGGTTGCCAACCCGCCTGCCAAGCCTGGCAACTATGGCAAAATCCCCCCAAAATGATGATCAAATGACATACTTGTACCAGATTTTGTTTCGAATTTGTTTCAAAGCAGAGATAATCGTTTGTTTAATATCAGTAAAATTATCAAAATAAAAAAAACTAATTTTACATATTTAATTGAAAAAGCAAATAATTTAAATAAAACTAGATTAACGGATCTTATCGCGTTTAATATATTCACTTTTGATAACCCGAAGTTTCGAGCGCTTTACAGCACCTATGGTCACGCATGAGGTGACAGATTTTTTTTATTTGATAGAGTGACGAAACGAGCAAAACGTTCACCTTTTTTTTATTGTATAAAGTGACGAAACAAGTAAAACGTTCACCTGATGGTAAGTGCAACGTCCGCCCACAACAAATGCTGTGTCATCCGGAATATTTCTGTGTGACACCACACTGCGCCCGTCACCCTGAGACATGAGTTCTTTAGTCTCATTTGCCCAGTGATTACGCTAGCTCTCAGTGTCCTTCTAACCGAAACATGATAATGCTTGCACAATCCTGCTTCACAGCAGAATAACTGGCCCGGGGAGGTACCTACCTAGATGGATTCCTGCATAGGAATCCTACTACCAGTAGGCCGTCATAGTTAACCCGGAGGACCTAGATCTTTTAATTATTATTTTTAGTCCGATCTACGCAGAAAGAGCTAACTGTCTTTTTAATGGAAGGGGGGCAAACTACCAAGCGGCTCACCTGATGGTAAGTGATCACCGCCGCCCATGAACGTCTATAATACCAGAAGAATAGCAGATGTGAATAGCAGTTGCCGGCCTTAGAAAGGAATAGGCTCTTTTCTTGAAGGTCCCTAAGTCGTATCGGTCTGGAAAAACCGCTGGCAGCAGCCGATTTCATAAAGTGCTTGTGCGTGGCAGAAAATTCCACGAAAAACGCACTGTGCTGGAATGCCAATCATCAAGGTGGCGACGATGGAATTTTGCGCTGTGCCGCAATGTGCGATGGCGAAAATCAGCGGCTGGAATTAATCCGAACAATTCCTCGCAACACTCCCCATGGTAGATCCTATAAAAAATGCAAAGAGATGCAACAACTCTTCACAAAGCCAGTGGATCAAGCCGATCAGATGCGGAGATACTCCATGTGCGGCCGAACCTGCGCCTTATAAAGTTGCAAGCGTAGGGCTGGCATGAAGTACTGTCGCGCTCTACTGAGCAAGCCAAGCTTTTTGGAAGCCAATTTAGCCTTCCCTTACACGCCAAGAATACTGATACTGGCTGAGGCAACGAGGGGATTGCTCTCAAAATGAGGTGATATGACGAAGGCTTTCTTTTTAGCGGTAAACGCGCAAATCTATGTCTTCTTAATGTTGAACTGGACTAAATTTAGTCTGGACTAATTCGAGCTTTTGTATAACAAAATCTCGACTTCAGACACAAGTTTGTTCCGGTACTCGTCGACTAGCTAGCTAACTGTGTCTTGAAGTCTTGCAGTGGTATGTTCGGTTTTTGATTTAATTTTATTAATTATATTATCCCAAGCTGGTGGTAGTACCCAACCATCTTCTCTTTTGAAATTAGGATGTTTTTTAATTTCAATAGCCTCGCGAATCATCCTTCGTAGGAATCGGTGTTCTCTTGCGAGGATTTGTGGTTTATCATATCTGATTTTATTTACATGCGTGGTGTTCGCATAAATATAAGAAATCATAAAGTAAATAATAATAATTCAAAGAATGTTTTTTAAATAAGAATAACATCCGTACTTTGATGAAGTTTTTATGATGAAGGAAGGTAAGTTACTTTGCTAAGATCCGCATGCAAAATATAAAAATGGTGTATAATACGAGTACCTAGTTTTTTGAAGAGCACCGCCCGCCCTCCCTCAGTAGCGTGCACAAGCAAACTAACACCGTCACCAGGAACCCTCCACCAACCACTACAATACTACCACTAGATAATATACACCACTGAAGTCAAGAACACGATACGTGTTTCGCCTCAAAACGAGGCATTATCAAGCGTCATAGACTCTACTAAAGACGGCCGCCAAGTGAGCGGCGCGGTCAAAGAGCTGCCTATTTATGCTATAGGTGACGCAAAGTTTTTATGTCCGCCAGTATATGCATACATAAGTCGCGTCGTTAACATTTGTCCCAGTTTCATCATACCCGTAGCTTATTCTTTCTGAAATGTTTTACTTTTTGGTAGACGTTAAGTAACACTCGAAGTCGTTTAAAGGAAAGGCCACGTCAAAAGTACCCGCAACCAACGAGCTTGTATGAAAACACTAATGAAAGTAGGAGAAGCGAAAGATGTGTGTCAGGATCGTAGTAAGTGGAAATATGTGGTCTCTGCCTACCCCGATGGGAAAGAGGCGTGACTCTGTGTATGTAAAATAAGAGCATTTAAATGTCTCACTGCTGGGAGCAGACCTGCTCTATTTTGTTTTTGGAGGACTTTCGAGCAGATTTGTCCGCCACGTTGCTGGTTGAAGGACTTCAGATGCCTCTGATATTTCGAACTTTTTCCGAACTCTGATGGTAGGCACCACCACAGGTACTTATTTATAAATTATTCATGTAATATTGCATTGAAGAAAAGAAAGACCTTAGAGTGTCTCGCCGGTTCTTTAAGAAGAGGATTCCTATGTAGGAATTCATCTAGGTAGGTACCAACCCATGGCCAGATACTCTGCCGGTAAGCTGTAGTGTGCAAATATTACTGTGTTTCGTTCTGAAGGGCATCGAGTGCTAGCGGGCATAAGAACTTAAGAACTGATGTGACGGGCACAGTGTGGTGCTACACAGAAATGTACTGAGTGGCACAGATGTTGCAGTAACCATCAGGTGAACGTATTCCATGTCACTTTCTTCTAAGTTATAGAGCCAGCTTCTGACAGTATTGCGCAGCGGACGAGTTATGGTAGGCCTACACCGACTAAAACACCATGGTTGTTCGAGTTCGGCGGATGTTGACAGGGCCACGGGAACGCACATCTTCGTCTCTCCTTTGGGGGAATCAAACCACTTCCACCTTCTTTTATTTATTAAAAAAAAGCGATGCCTGACAGAAAGGGTTCTGTATCATGGCCCGACCCGATAACCAACAGTTTGTGTTTTCAAAAATGTTAGGTCCAACTAGGATTCGAACCCGGGACCAGCGGCGTAGAAGTCAGGAAATTGGATATCGTAAGGGTGGTTCCATATCATTTTGTACAAGTTCTGATGATGGAATCCATAAGAAAATCACGGAACTCTTAAATTCGCTAAAGTATATTTGGAACTGTTGCGATGTAGTCGTTTTTTGATTAAATAATAATATTTACAGCATGCTGCCAAATATTGCTAATTCTAGCTCAGCTTTCAGAGTACCTACTGACTAAACTAGTCCTATGTACCAGGTTTTGTTGTATCTGACATGTGTAAATTTTTCATATAAAAATTATCACAAATTTTCTTTTATTCTTTGGTTAGCACCTGCCTTCTACTTTTCACCATTACAAGGGTTGACTGGTAGAGAATGCCACTAGGCATTAAGTCCGCCCATTGTAGCCCTTAGCTTAGGTGTCAGCAATAAAGAAAAAATAAATAAATAAATATGTAAAGATAAATAATAAATGAACATAAAAATCAAGGACAGTAAGTTCATTTGCTAAGATATAGAAATCAGCATGAAAAAAAAATGTAACTGACGACGACGAACGATAGTCTGTCGTTGACTCTACGATACCACTTGATAATGCCTCGTTTTTTAGGTGAAACACGTGTCGTGGTCTCGACTTCAGTGGCGTATATTGTAGTATTGTAGTGGTGGAGGGTATATGGTGGCGGTTCCCGGTGGCAGTGTAAGTTTGCTTGTGCACACTACTGTGGACGGACGGGTGGTGCTTTTCAAAAACTAGGTCATATTCAACATTATATATTTTGCATGCGTATCTTAGCGAATTAACTTAGTTTCCTTCATTATAATGAATTTCTGCAAAGTAACGCCCGATTCCATAAACCATATGAGCATAGTAACATAAAAATAAAATAAAAATTCTTTATTTTCAACTTAAGAATTATAAAATTTCATCAGCCAAATGTCATCATTTTAAAATCTACTTACCGCTTCGTAATGAGGTTCCTCTGTGGAAGAAGAAACAAGCGACACAACTCCATAGCTATCCTATTTTTTGTAGCCGTGGTAGCTCGGGGGCCTGGTGCTCGCATTTAATTTCATAGTACGCGAGTAACCTGGGTTCGGTCACCGGTGCCAGCACCTCTAATTGATGTGAAAGTGCTGATTTATCACGTGCTCAGCGGTGAAGGAAAACATCGCGAGGAAACCTGCATGTCCGAGGAATAGAAATATTTCGAGGACATGTGAAGCCTGCCAACCCGCATTGGAGCAGCGTGGCGGACTATTCCCAGGTCCAAAAACCCTAACAGAACAGCCACTAACAGCCAACCTAACTGTTACTTTTTTTTTACTTTTTTTTTGATAAACGAAACGAGCAAAACTTTTACCTGGTGGTAAATTCAACATCTGCCCATAACAAATGCTGTGTTACTTAGAAAATTCCTGTGTGACACCACACTGCGCCCGTCACCCTGAGACGGGAGAGTTCTTAAGTCTCATATGCCCAATCTTAGGCAGACCAGCCTCCACAAACAGCACCTGTTCACAAGTATAACGCATTTGACAGCCATCAACAGCTAGCCAACCGTTCCAACGATTATGTTAATTTCATCAAAAAAATCTATAGGTTTTCTATTTATATTAGTGGTGTAAAAGTAACGAAAAAAAGCGTACTCGGATATATTCGTTACTATAACTATCAGTACTCGTTACTATCGTATCGTTACGTTACTCGTTACTTTTGATACCTAATAAATAACATCGCATCGACGACGTCGCGTCGGTCGTACCTACTTTGTAGAATACATTCTTAATACGTTACATACTTAACTGCGTAATGTGAATATTTTAACTTTTCCATTTTTTGAACCTGACTTGTGTATATTATGTAAATCTAAATTTAGTTTGATTTTATATGGAAGTGGGTAGAACTACAAGTAAACTGTAATTTAATTACTACAACGATCTAATTGAAAACTGAACAGAATTTACTGTTTTGAATATTTTATCCCTGAGAATATGTAAGCCTTTATTAACCAAAAAACAATTAAATCTCATCTCATTAAAACGGCCTTATTATAATATCCTTATATAGGCCTTATTATAAGAAGCTCAAAAAATATCTCATACTCCGCAATCGCGCTATGAAAGTTTCTGAGATGCGAACTACATATACCACATCTAAATATTACTAGTAGGAGGAGACGTCCCTCCCTAGATCAGATCATCTGTTTTGGCGGGTTTTACTCTTTACATTTTTTTATAAGAGAGGGGGCAAACGAGCAAGTGGCTCACCTGATGGTAAGTGATTACCACCTCCCATGAACAACCGCAATACCAGACGAATTGCGGGTGCGTTGCCGGCCTTTGAGGAAGGAATAGGCTCTTTTCTTGAAGGTCCCTAAGTCGTATCGGTCCGGAAAAACCGCCGGCGGCAGCCGATTCCATAAAGTGGTAGTGCGTGGCAGGAAATTTCGCGAAAAACGCACTGTGGTGGAATGCCAATCATCCAGGTGGTGACGATGGAATTTTGTGTTGTGAAAACCAGCGGCTGGAATTATTCCGAACAATTCCTCGGAACACTCCCCTTTGTAAATCCTGTAAAAAATGCAAAGAGATGCAACATCTCTTCGCAAGGCCAGTGTATCAAGCCGATCGGAAAGAACCTGGTCGTCGACGATTCGAGCCGCTCTTCGTTGAATACGGTCAAAAGGAAGGAGCAGGCACTGGGATGCCCCCGCCCAAAGATGAGAACAGTACTCCATGTGAGGCCGAACCTGCGCCTTGTAAAGTTGCAAGCGGTGGACCGGCATGAAGTACTGTCCCGCTCTACTGAGCACGCCAAGCTTTTTAGAAGCCAATTTGGCCTTCCCTTCCAAGTGACCGCGAAACTGAACGTCATTCGATATGTCTACGCCAAGGATTCCGATACTGGCTGAGGCAACGAGGGGAGTGCTTCCAAAACGAGATGCTACAACGAAGGGTTTCTTTTTAGCGGTAAACGCGCAAACCTGTGTCTTATTTGGGTTAAACTGGACTAAATTTAGTCGGCTTCAGGCATATCATATACATTGGCAATATCATCCGCTATATTGATCGCATAGCAATGTTCAACGTTTCTGACTAAGGCGTTGTTTGTGGATATTGGGTTCGTATCCCAGAAAAAGACAGACCGAATCAACTCAACTATATTGTTTTAGGCACAAATGTTTTCGGCTAAGATTCGAACCTGAGCCGAGTCGCAGTATTCAGATACTACGACCACGAGGCTGTAACACAAAAAATATAAATGATTTTAATCCGGAGTTTTGTCAATTAGTCTTACTGTCAAAAGAATTCGGGCTGCTTTTACTATAAGTTGATTAATTATCGTAAAAGAAATTTTAACGTTACAAAAACATTTGAAATACAAATAGAAAAAATAAAGGTAAATGGAAAATAAAGAAAGAACTTCGTTCAAAATATAAAAAACTAAAAGGTTTTGTCTAAGTGATTCGTAAAGTAGAAAACACGAAGCCGGGAGGCCGATGTCTTCTTCAAACAACGTCAACTTAATTTTAAAATCGCGTTGTGTAAATAAATTTTGATTAAGCTTGCTTTCCGATTAGTCCTGTACGCATGTGTAAATATTTTATTGTATTATAGAATTTTTCTACCGAGGTGTCGTAAGAGGCGACTAAGGTATTGTACGGACAAGCTTTTCTTCGTGCAGAATAACACCATCACATACAATGCTGTCACTATACTTCTCGTGGGAGCACAATGGGGAGTAAGAATTTTCCGATTCATACCAAAGTGGCGGACATAAATGCGTGACTGCATGTATAAAGTTTCAGCCTATAAATGTCCCACTACTGAGCACAGGCCTCCTCTCATTTCTGAGAGGGTTTTTGGAGCTAGGAAGAATCCGCCACGCTGCTCCAATGCGGGTTGGCGGACTTCACATGTCTTCGAAATATTTTTTATTCCTCAGACATGCAGGTTTCCTCACGATGTTTTACTTCACCGCCGAGCACGTGGTAAATCAGCACTTAAAATTGCAATTGACAATTTTAGTGGTGCCGGCACCGGGGATCGAACCCAGGTCACTCGCGTACTATGAAATTTAAAGCGAGCGCCTAGCCCCTGAGCTGCCACGGCTCACTGCATGTATGTTTGTATGGAATTATTTTTACAAATCTTGTGTGCTGTTATTGTGGAAGAGCAGGCTGTACATTCGCCGTGTGGTGGCGGCTTAAGAGAATCTACCACCCCATCTCATCCCGTGGGTGTCGTAAAAGTCGACTTGCCAACCCGCCTGCCAAGCGTGGCAACTATGGCAAATCCCCCCCAAAATGAGAGCTACAAACTTTTGTGGCAATCTATGGGGGAGGCCTATGTTCAGCAGTGGACTAGTGATAGGCTGAAAAGAAGAAGAAGAAGAAGAAGGCTGAACATTTGTTTTATTGGATAAAGTGACGAAACGAGCAAAACGTTTCACCCGATGGTAAGTGCAACGTCAACCCATGACAAATGCAGTTAGACCCAGAACAGTTCTGTGTGACACCACATTGCGCCCGTCACCCTGAGAAATTAGCTCTAAGTCTCATATGCCCAGCGATTACGCTAGCTCCCAGTGCCCTACCGCGACACAGTAATGTTTGCATACTGCTGCTTCACGGCAGAATAACTAGCCCTGGGATGGTACCTACGTAGACGGATTCCTGCTTAGGAATCCTACCACTATACCGTTTTTGTTACTGATAATTCGGCAGGATCGAGTAAGATTATAATTGTGAGAGCGCACATAATAAAACACAGCCAACTGGGTTGGGAATTATTCTATAAAGCAACGAAATTAAGATCGTTGACCAGATGGTAACACTCAAGCCTATAACAGTTGCTGTCTCAGCCAGAGTTTTTTTTTTTATTGTATAAAGTGATGAAACGAGCAAAACGTTCACCTGATAGTAAGTGCAACGTCTGCCCATAACAAATGCAGTGTCACCCAGAAAATTTCTCTGTGACACCACATTGCGCCCGTCACCCTGAGACATTAGTTCTAGTCTCATTCGCTAGCTCCCAGTGCCCTACCGCAACACAGTAATGTTTGCACACTACTGCTTCGCGGCAGAATACTGGTCCTGAGGTGGTACCTACCTAAACGGATTATATTTTTTATATTGCAAGTTGTGTGGTACCGCATTGCGGTCGTAACCTTGAGACGTCAGGTATTTAGTCATATGTTCAGTATTTTTTCTAGCTGCAGTGCTCTTCAAATCGGAACACAGTAATGCTTACTGTGTTCCGTTACTACTTCTTCCACCAAGAAGATACAATGTAGTAATGTGTATGTTTTAAAGTAAAGAAATGATATTAAATCGTCAAAAAGCGACGATGTAATTTATCGCTGCAATTAAAGTTACCTGGAAATATGTTTTCCCTTACATTGCTTTTTAAAAAAAAAACCCAATGCCTCACAGTAGGATTTCCCCTGTGTCGTGGAAGCGTTTTACATACATAAATTCCACATGTTCACACACCCAGACCCCGAACGACTATCTGTAGGCCATACAAATATCTGTCCCGTGCGGGAATCGAACCCACGACCCGCGGCGCAGAAGTCAAGGGCTTAACCACTGCGCCAACCGAGCCTACAATTTTCTACTATGTTATACGTTTTTCTCTTTGAGTTTTATAACGTATTTTCATACCTAATTCCATGATGCTGATGTTGTCAATACTTTTAAAATTGTTAAACTTTACCTCCTAAACTAAGAGGCTAATTTAAAGGTGACAATTCATATTTTTAAGGATTGAGCTGAAAACCAGCGATGTACGATGTGTTCGATAAACATCTATATTTTATGCTGATCTTAATACCGTGTCGTGACTGCTTAAGAGAAAATCACTTACAGGACGAGATGAGGTCATCTCATCAAAATAAAAATCAGAAGACGGGCAGCGGCATCTTCCTGGAACATCTGAATAAAGAAACTGCTGTTGCCGACCCGCCTGCCAAGCGTGGCAACTATGGTCTATGGATACTAACTAAAATCCCCCCAAAATGAGAGCTACATACTTTTGAGGCACTGTGATGGTGATGCCTATGTTTAGCAGTGAACTAGTGATAGGCTGAAATGATGATGACGATGATGATGGATATTTTGTCATAATTAAGTTCATTGTTATATTTTTAAAAGAAGTTTTTTTTGTATGACTATGTGTTCTTTCTTTCTCTGTGTTAGTATTTAACCTATACAGGCGAAGTTCTACATAAGTATCACTACCATTGACACCGTAGAAACTACAAGAATGCAGAAAAATAAAACAGGACGTTGCCATGGAAACAGTCTCTTAGATGTGATAAGAGATTTTGTGAAAAAACATTAGAAAGAAAGAAAGAAATGTGTTTTATTCACGGCACAACTTACATAAAAAAAAAATACAAAAAGATATAAAATAACAATGCAATTAAAAAGTAAATGAAAGTATTAAGAACATATATTACTTAAGAACCGCGGTAATGGCAGCACCAACAGAGTAGTTATAGACTATACAGAGTAATGAGGAAAAATAAAAGAAAGATTCGACTTTTGGCGCCAACTCGAAAAGTGGCAGTAGTGTTTTTATTTAAGTTCGTAATTTCTGTGTATATTTGGAGATTCGATATTTAATACTGATAGTTTATTATGCAGCAAGTGCTCCACAAAGTGTACAGTGATTGGAAAGTTCAATTCAAGACCAAAATTGGGCTTTTCGTTTTGTCTCCATCAGTCCAGTAATTCGTCAGTAAATATCAACTATCATTTTACTGTCGATCATAATTTAGAAGTCATGCTGCTTAAATATTGTATATTTACTTTGATATGTTACTTGTTTTTTTTTATGTTAGAGGAGGCAAACGAGCAAGCGCTCACCTGATGGTAAGTGATCACCGCCGCCCATGAACACCTACAATACCAGAGGAATAGCAGATGCGTTGCCGGCCTTTGAGGAAGGAATAGGCTCTTTTCTTAAAGGTCCCTAAGTCGTATCGGTCCGGAAAAACCGCTGGCGGCAGCAGATTCCATAAGGTGCTTGTGCGGGGCAGAAAATTGCGCGAAAGACGCACTGTGCACGCCAACCATCAAGGTGGTGACGATGGAATTTCGCGCTGTGCCGCAATGTGCGATGGTGAAAATCAGCGGCTGGAATTAATCCGAACAATTCTTCGGAACACTCCCCATGGTAGATCTTATAAAAAATGCAAAGGAATGCAACATCTCTTCGCAAAGCCAGTGGATCAAGCCGATCAGATAGAACATGGTCGTCGACGATTCTTGTTACTGGAAAATAGTTTATGATTGTTTCCATTAATAAATAAATAAATAAGAACGATACTGAGGTGCTATTTTTATCTGTGCTGCAGCGTTGCCGTGAAAAGGTTTCTCGCTCAGCAATGGCCGTTGTGATATTATAGCCTCGGCGCTGATTTTCAGCGAGACCGACACGGACCGAGTATTTTGACTTAACTGCGAACCATTTCATTAAAAAAAGTGACAAAAATTTACTTATAAAATTAATTTAGACAAAATAAAAGATTAATGAACTGCTATGAGTTGTTAAAAGAAAGCAAAAATGTAAACACAGACAAACATGGCAAGTAAAATTCCATGCATTTTAACTTCTAAGCATCATCATCATTTCAGCCTATCACTAGTCCACTGCTGAACAACCCCCTCCCCCCCACAGATAGCCACAAAAGTTTGTAGCTCTCATTTTGGGGGGAGTTACTTACCACGCTTGGCAGGCGGGTTGGCAACCGCAGCTTATCTATTTAGATGTTCCAGGAAAATGCTGCTGCCCATCTCCTGGTTTTAATTTTTCCTCTGTCGACTTTTACGACACCCACGGGATGAGATGGGGTGGTAGATTCTTTTATACCACGCCACACGTACCACCACCTAAATATGATTGAATCCACTGAGAGGTACTGCCCATACATAGTGGATTACAGCTGCATCGGAGTATATAACAGTTTCTGCAACCGATTCGGAACGAAAATAAAGATGTCATAGTTAACCCGGAGTACCTTCAGCTTTTAATTATTAGTTTTAGTCCGATCTACGCAGAAAGAGCTTACTGTGTCTTGAAGCCTTGCAATAGGATCCCAAGCCGGGGGTAGTACCCAACCATCTTCCCTATTGAAATTCCTAATTTAAATCAAAAACCAAGCATACCACTGCAAGGCTTTAAGACACAGTAAGCTCTTTCTGCGTAGATTGGACTAAAAATAATAATTAAAAGCTGAAGGTACTCCGGGTTAACTATGACATCGGGACAACTGTCACCTCAGTCCCCCCGTGACCATGGGTGCTGTAAAGCGCCCGAAACGTCGGGTTAAAAAAAATAGTTTTAAATTAAACGCGATAAAATCCGTTAAAAGTAGTTTTATTTAAATGTGTAGTGTTCGTGTAAATAAAATAAATCGTTATGAAAATAAAGTTTTTTAATTACAGAAAAGATTTTTGAACAGAGACATCACTTGTCACATAGTAAGTTGCCGCAGCGCGCTAGTCCATTATACCGACACTACCCGCCTTTGTTCGCACGAAATCGAATTTCCACTCGTCACAACCGACGTGCTATTTTCATTCTATGCATTCTCACCATTGTCAGTGTCCATACGCTTCTGTTAGTCGAATATCAAACGTAGGTCTGTTGGAAAACCGAGTTTGCGTTTGATTTAGAAAATTTGTATTATTTATTTCCATTTTATTTGGGAAAATACAAACATTTAGGTGGCCGGCAGAGTAGAATAGCGCCTACCTCTTTGCTACCGAGGTGTCGTAACACACATTATGGTGTATGGCAATGCTGCCACTGTACTGCTCGTTGCAACATCGCTCTTAAAACATTTTTTTTATTGTATAAGGTGACGAAACGAGCAAAACGTTCACCTGATGGTAAGTGCAACGTCCACCCATAACAAATGCTGTGTCACCCAGAATATTTCTGTGTGACACCACACTGCGCCCTTCACCCTGAGAAGTCTCAAATGCCCAGTGATTACGCTAGCTCACAGCGCCCTTCAAACCGAAACACAGTAATGCTTGCACACTACTGCTTCACGGCAGAATAACTACAACTATACTAAACAACATTAACTAAACATTGACGTTAAAAATAACATCGTAAATTTAAACGATACATCGATTTTTTCCGAAGTTTTAATTTTCTGATCGATCACACTAACAAGACTTCAACGTTGTTTGTTTTAAACATAAAGGAACTACAATACAAATGTAAGTACCTGTGACGTAAGTAAATAACAAAAAATACCAATTTTACAAATTTTTATATTTTATAATAAAAAAATTGAGCCGTGGTAGCTCAGGGGCTAGGCGCACGCTTTAAATTTCATAGTACGCGAGTGACCTGGGTTCGATTCCCGGTGCCGGCACCACTAAAATTGTTAATTGCAATTTTAGGTGCTGATTCACCACTTGCTCGGCGGTGAAGGAAAACATCGTGAGGAAACCTGCATGTCTGAGGAATAAAAATTATTTCGAAGACATGTGAAGTCCGCCAACCCGCATTGGAGCAGCGTGGCGGATTCTTCCTAGCTCCAAAAACCCTCTCAGAAATGAGAGGAGGCCTTTGCTCAGCAGTGGGACCTTATAAAGAAAAGAAAAGTTTCAGCCTACTTTTCTTTTCTTTTTTTTTACAGAAATCATTAACATTGTAATATTTTTTTCTATCAGCCAACATGTCTTGTGTTTAAATAGGGACTCCTTCAGTCATCAGACAATCTTTTGAAAACTTTTATAACCGTAAAATAAGCATTTTTAAAAAATATTTAAATTACTTTTCGGCACAATTATAGATCCTACCACCAGTAAAAATGTGTATAAAATGGTAAGTACCATCAGGTGAACCCTTAAAAAAACAGAAGCTTAACTTTAGTTAGTTTCAAAACTTAGATGAATGTTATTTGAGAAGCTAAGCTTTCCATCTTCTCTATAGAAGTTTACAAGTCTATACGTTCGCGCTTGTGTTCCATATTTAAAGTTCCGTAGGGAAACTCGCCGCAAAGGAAATAGGTTATTACAGTAACAAAGGCTGCTAAAGCTGCGGCTTTTTTCCGGCGGACTATTTTTCCGTTGCTGTGTACTTGATTCTGGTTGCAAATTTCAAGCTACGCTGACGTTCTTATACGTTACTAGTAATCCGCCCCGGCTTCCACATTTCCTTACACTAACATTTTTTGTAGCGACTATTCTCATCTGCGGCTCTGCAGCTGGTTAGACAAGACTACGTTATTTTACCAAAATTATGTTTTATTTATGGAACATAAGCCATGAAATATAGCCAATATTTAATGTCGTGGTAGCATACGACCGATCTCGACCGCAGCGCAAAAGGAACCGCGGCACCTCGATGTCGCCCAAGTTGCATGAAGCCAGGCGGCGGCGCCACGTTCGAGAGACACCGCGGCCGTATGTTTTATATAGCGTTTCAAAGTTTTAAATTAAAAAAAAAAAATATGATGAAAATTACAAACCACTATTCAATTGTTTCTAGTTTACAAAAAATAATATGAGTAGGTAAGTAATTAATAGATCTTAGTCTATTCGCAAGTAGCGCAGGCGAGCGTAGGGCTGTTCGCTCACACCGCGGCAATTTTCTTACTTTTAGCATTTTTATACCTATCGTAACTTCTAAACGATAGGTCCGGTTCGAATAATTTAAAGAGGACTTTACACGTACATAAACAACCTTGACTACGAAACTATTTTGTAGGATAAAGATTAATATCATGATACGAATGTCATCATCTTTCGATTCTACCCGTGCTTTGATTGACTAATTTGAACAAGAAGCGGTTATTGTGACTTAACTATAATAGTTAGACATATAGCCTCGCGGACTTTTTTGTGAGTAATGATGAGTACTATGAAAATGTAGTACATTATTTTCTTTATCATCAATAGTTTTTGCAGCGCACGCCAAATAATGACTGTTATCAGTAAATTCTTGATACCTTGAGTATCATCATAGCAATTTTCGTAGGAATCTCGTTTTTTTTTAAATTAAATACAACTCATGTTAGTCGGTGATAATGTACTTGTATATAGGTGCAAGAATTTTTAAAATCGGTTTAGTAGTTTTTGAGTCATTACAACCAAACATTCAAAAAAACAAATCTTTCCTCTTTATAATATTATATTAATAATAAATATATTATGTTATAATTATAATTTAGATATATTTTTTTTTATTTGATAAAGTGATGAAACGAGGAAGACGTTCATCTGATGGTAAGTGCAACGTCTGCCCATAGCAAATGCTGTATCACCCACACCATTTCTGTGTGACACCACACTGCGCCCATCACCCTGAGACATCAGTTCTTAAGTCAAATAGTGATAACACTAGCTCACAGTGCCCTTCAGACTGAAACACAGGATTCGATATAGTATATCGCGGCAGAATAACTGGCCCTGGGGTGGAACCTACCTAGACGGATTCCTGACTAGGAATCCTACCACCAATAAATGTACCTACCTAAATATATTAGGCGGCTAAGGCAACTAGGTCAAATATCCCTGGCCCTCCTTGACTGTTAATCAGATGACGAATAAGTAGGTATCATCTCACTACTATAATATCACTGGAGTGTTTGTATGTTTGTACGTACCAATCGCAGGAAATAATAATTCGATTAGAAAATATATTATTGTATTAGATTTTTTTTGTTATTGTATAAAGTAACGAAACGAGCAAAACGTTCACCTGATGGTAAGTGCAACGTCCACCCACAACAAATGCTGTGTCACCCAGAATATTTCTGCGTCATACAACACTGCGCCCGCCACCCTGAGATTTTTAAAAAACGGAGCCCCACAGTAGGATTTTCTCCTGTATCGTGGGTGCGTTTTACAAACATACATTTCACATGCACAACACAACCAGACCCGATAAGCAACAATTTGTGTTTTTGCACAAATGTTACCTCCGCCTGGGAATCGAACCCAGGACCGGTGGCGCAGAAGTCAGGTACGCTAACCACTACGCCGCGCGGTCGACAAACCACCCTGAGATATCAGTTCTTAAGTCTCAAATGCGCAGTGATTACGCTAGCTCACAGTGCCTTTCAAACCGAAACACAGTAATGCTTGCACACTACTGCTTCACGGCAGAATAACTGGCCCTTGGGTGGTACCTACCTAGACGGATTCCTGCATAGGAATCCTACTACCAGTATCAGATAGCCGGTGTATTGAGAAAAGTTTGAAGCTAATAAAATCATGCTACGATTTGAAGGAGATGCACGCTGAGAAAAGAACATTACCAAGAAGTCCGGCCCGACTGTGAATGATCAGCGGGGTTATTACGTATCCAAAGTGATGATCACTTATAAAAGTGTTGAACGAATATCTGCTAAATAAGTGTCTGCTTTTTAGTTATGATTAACAAAAAAGACGTCATGTGAAAAATAATCATCATTTTCGTTAACCATAACCAGTATGAAAACCATTATTTGGCAGATATTCGTTCAACACTTTTATAAGTGATCATCACTTTGGATACGCAATAGCCTTGCAGGTCCGCGGCGTACAATGCTGTGCGGCTCATCTTAAATACTAGGTATATATTAATACAAAATTCAGCAGACAGATGTTGAATACTGAGGCGGTCTATCGATCGCTATTTGCGAATGTCTCTATTCGCATCTAGAACAGTTTTCATTTACATATCGAGGAGCATTGTTCGCGACCGAATCCGTAACTGTTTGCGAGACCTACGAATACTGTGGACTACACGGTATTCGTAGGTCTCGCCTTTGTTGGTCGTCGAATGTGCTATTTTCGCTTTCTCTACTCAAACTATCATTCAGCTTTCTTCTCCGTGAATGTGTAACGGGGTCATTACAATAACTTCTTTGTTTGGATTTATGAATGATTTCTTGTATTTTTTTGGTGAAATCAGTGCAGCGACGATGTTGAAAATTTTGTTCCCCAGGACGTTATGAATTGTGCGATGTCGATTACCATTGAAGATAATATATTCGATTATTATGAAATCTGAAAATGAAGAATAGTAAGTTACTTTGCTAAGATCCGCATGCAAAATATAAAAATGGTGTATATTACCTAGTTTTTTGAAGTGCACCACCCGCCCTCCCTCAGTAGCGTGCACAAGCAAACTAACACCGCCACCAGGTACCCTCCACCAACCACTACAATACCACCACTAGATAATATACACCACCGAATCCGAGAACACGACACGTGTTTCGCCCCAAAACGAGGCATTATCAAGCGTAATAGACTCTACGACAGACGGCCGACGGCGTAATGGATTTCCGCAAAGTAACGCCTGATTCTATTAACTATATGAAATCTGAAAAGACAGTGTGCACGGGACAGCCGCGAACGGCGTCCTTGGAGCAAAAGGTTTTCATTGAGCGTATCTATCTTTCGTAGCTACCTTTTCACCCCCCCCCCCCCCCCCCCCCCAGGAACAGAAACGTGACAGCTGGCGAACCCCGTCACCGCCATTTTGGTGCTATTTGAAATTCTTGCACTCCATTGCGCTCCCACACGTAGCTATCCATCAGCACGGCAAATGCACGGAAAGAATACGATAATATGCCGTACAATCACACCACGCGGTAATCGTAATATTAAACTAATGGATTATAAAATGCCTGGAGAATCTAAGGGCTTCCAAAAGTTGGCAGAATGATCCCCTCAATGCCATACTCAAAATAAAGATGGCCAGCTGTGTCCAAATTGCGATGCGATTGGTATGGTGATCGCCAATTGTTCTACCAAGCATGGTAATTATGGCAAATCCTACCTTCTTGATAGAGACGTCCAGGTGTAAACTTTAATAAACTATCGATGGAGGACTGCAGAGGTACATGCGGATCTTAGAAAATTAACTTTCTTTTCTATATTGAAAGTAACTTAAATAAATTTTTACATTAGATTAGATTATTACATTACTTTAAAATTTGTGGTTATTCTTATAACTGCTGTACTTGTTGCGAGGTTTTTTTTATAGAAGAGAGAGCAAGCGAGCTCACCTTATGGTAAGTGATCACCGCATGAACATCTGCAATACCAGAGTAATTACGGGGAATAGGCCCTTTTCTTGAAGGTCCCTTAATAGCGTCGGTCCGGAAAAAATGGGTAGTTGTATCCGATGTCCTAACAATCGTACATAAAGCAACGCTACCGCTTGAACGTTTCCCTTGAGCAATCTTGAAGGCTGTCGAAAGCCTGCGATCAAGGAATATGAGTAAAGATTGTATCGTCTTTCGCAAAATATTTTATCGTATATAGCCTATCGGAAAATATAGTTTTTATAAATTGTCTCATCGTCAAAAATTCACACAGAGGCTCTCTTATAGAGTAATTGTTGGACCGTGGACGCTGTTCCTCTGAGATCTGAGTCAACCATTTCATCATCATCATCACCGCGACCGCGTGGCCTGGTGGTCAGAGTACCTTACTTCTAAGCCGCGGGTCCTAGGTTCGAATCCCAGCCGGAGCCAACATTTGTGCTAAAACATAAATACGAGTAGTTGGTTTTCGGGTCTGGTTGTGTTGTGATTGTCCCCGTGTTTCTGACACTGCATCCTAGCCTACCTCCGATCTTATCGCATCAGCGTTACATCGGGCGCGGGTAGGTTGGGACGAGTGAGTGCCTCTGTGTTTGAGCGTACACTTGTGGCACTATAATATCTCCTGCGCAGTTGATGGCTCTCGACTGCAGTCGGAAGTTGTCGCCGTGGTCAAAATCGGCTAGGAGAACATCATCATCATCATCATCATCATTTCAGTCTAGTCCACTGCTGAAGATACGCCTCCCCATAGATTGCCACAAAAATTATACTTTTATTTTTTGCTTTTTAGTTAACTTCGCACTAACGCAAGTGTCATTTGCGTGTTTTTTTGTAAGTCGGTTAAGTTTTTGTAAAGAATATATATTATTTCACTAGTCTAAGTTATTGGTAGACCTGTAAAAATGTACAACGTTCCAGGGAATTTGTGGTTGATATACATAAATTAAAAATTAAAAGTTGGGTAATGAAAAATTGGGTCTCATTTTAACGATACAATAGATATTTCCGAATTTGTCAATGTAACCGGCGAACTACCTAATCGCCATATAAAAACGACTTATTTGAGGCTAACTTAGCCTTTCCTTTTAAATGACCACGGAACTGAACGTTACTCGATATGTCAACGCCAATGACTCCGATACTAGCTGAGGCAATAAGGGGCGTGTAACTAAAGCGGGTAGACGAAGACGATGATGGGTTTCTTTTTTGCGGTAAACCGGCAAACCTACCGGCAAAATGTAGTAGGCCCCAGTCCGAGATTTTGTTTAGATATTGATTTGATTGAGATTTGATTTTGTATAACAACATCAAAGTCCATATAGCAATGAATATTACTAACTTGTAATAAATCATTGATATGCAGAACAAACAGTGTCAGTGATAGCACGCAGCCTTTTGGGACACCAGAATTCACAGACTTAGACAAGGACATAGACATAGACTTTATTCGACCTTCACACTACAGAAACCACACAGAGAATGCAAATAAAAAAAAATCCAGTACACTAATAAAAAGAAACAAACAAGATTTGTAAAACACTGGAAACAAAAGTGACACTGTATTGTGAAGTCGAAATGAACTCCACTCAGCAGGACTTAGAGCCCAAGCATAAACCGTCAGCTACGACCTTGATGCTCCGGTCTGTGAGAATGCTGGTGACGTAATTGCATCATTTCTCGGGGAACCCATAGAAACGAAGCTTTGAGAGAAGCGCTTTGTGTGAGACCCAATCGAAGGCTTGCGCCATGTCCAAACTAAATGCCAGGGACTCCCCCTTGGTCTCGACTGCCTCTGCCCATCGATGAGTTAGTTAGAGTAGAAGATTACCAGCTGAGCGACCCCGACGGAAACCGTACTAATGAAGTTGAACTAAAACATTAAAAGGCGTGCTACTGTAAAATTTTGGCACTAACTTGAATTCAAAAAAATGATGATTCTTTTACCATTTTTCCAGCCGACATTATCGAAATGTTGTCCCGTGGTTTAATATTATTTTAAAAATAAACACGTTAAAACCACCAGGCATTGTCCCTTTGGGCGCTCGCCATCTGCAATAAACGCAAAAAATTCAGTCCCACCTTACAGCGTGATATTTGAGCGCCGCACCAAAATACTCTTCTTATAATCTTTTGTATATGTATTCTCCGTTGTGGTAGTAAAATAACATACGTACATTCGGGGGCAGCATTTTACGCAGGTGAAACTATATAATAGGTGATAATAGGGAAAGAAAGTCATAATAATGAAGGAAAGTAAGTTACTTTGCTAAGATCCGCATGCAAAATATAAAAATGGTGTATATTACCTTGTTTTTTGAAGAGCACCGCCCGCCCTCCTTCAGTAGCGTGCTGAAGCAACCTAACACCGCCACCAGGCGTTACAATATCGTGATAGCGACCGCTTGTTTACACAATCCACCACCCGAATTACATAAGCAACCGTTTGCGACCGAATTGATAGTAAACGACTACTTCGAGTATATTTAAACTATAAGTACTGGATTTAAAGATATTTAAAAGTGGTGAATTCGAGACGTTTGTTTGTTCATTCAGCAGTGCAATGTTATTATTTTTATTTTTTATTATTTCTAATTGTTCCAGCACACACAGCCGAAGCCCCTTGTCGCAAATATGTAAGACTTTAAATGTGTGGCCGCTAGTTAGGTTATGCCCAGTTTCCAAAAGATGTTTTGCGAAGTGTGATCTGTCGGGATTGCAATTTCTGTACGCGGCCAAATGCTCCTTGTATCGGGTATCGAAATTGCGACCAGTCTGACCCACGTAAACGGCGCTGCATTCACTGCAAACAAGTCTATAAAGAGTTCATCAATTTTGTCTTTGACGTTACAAACCCCACTCAGCGAATTGCTTGTCCTGAACGAAACGCAAATATCGTTACGCTTAAGAGGCCTTGCTATTCTCTCAGATACAGAACCCAAGTAGGTCAAACTGCTCACATATCGTCGAACACTTCGGGATGTAGCCGCTTACAGATCTTTGCGAATTATATGAATTTGTTTCTTTTTTATTATGGTGTTAATAATATTTTTTGAATAACCTTTAGAGACCGCAATGTGATAGATGATTTGGAGCTCTTTGGCATAATTATCCTTATTCAGAGGTACGGTCAATAGACGATTCACGTAACTATGGAAACATGCATACATACATACATAAGATCACGACTGTATCCCATAAGGGGTAGTCAGAGACTGGGCACGCTTCTGCCACAATCCACGTTTCACCAAAACAATATAATGCACTTGGTGTGATAGGTGGTGAGCCCATCGCCACCATGCGCTGTTGGGTGCACAATGCAGTTTTATTCCTTACTCGCCTTTTACGAGATCCATTGGATGAGATGGAGTGGTAGTATTCTTTTAACGAGCCTCCACCACATGGAAAGCGGTATATATATGTTTCCAAGGGTGACACGATGACGCGGGGATGACAGAATCTGTGTGGGTCGTTTTGCGGTAAATTGGAAAATCAGGGGTGCCGTTTTTATTAGATATTTTAATATCTAGAAAGTTAAGAGTACAGTCTTGTTCCAATTTCATCTTAAATTTTATTTTAGGGTAAATTTTGTTTAATTTATTAAAGAAAACGTCCAGTTGTCTTCTGGTACCTGTCCAGCAAATAATAATGTCGTCTACATATCTGTAGTAGTAAAGGATATTTTTATTGACAACTATGTTTAGTTTTTCATAGTTATCCATAAATACATCCGCCATAAGAGGACTTAAGGGGGACCCCATTGCTAGACCTTCTCTTTGTAAATAGAATTGGTTGTCAAACCGAAAATAGTTCTGTTGCATACAAAGAGAAGTCAAATTTAGAAGATTTGTTTCCCCGGGATGTAGACGACGTTTATTAAAATGATCTGAGAGTATACGCAAACAGTCTTGTAGGGGGAACTTTGTAAAAAGACTCTCAATGTTTAAAGATAATAGAATGGATTTGGGGGGTAAATGAATATCTTTAATTTTAGAAATGAGATCTAAACTGTTTTTAAGACTATAATTTGGACTGAAACCAACCGGGAGAAATCTGGTTTCCACAAGACTGTTTGCGTATACTCGCAGATTATTTTAATAAACGTCGTCTATATCCCGGGGAAACAAAAGACCTTCCAAATTTGGATTTGTTAATATCTGGACCTGGCTATTTTAAATTTATTATAAATTATTCCGGTGGTTGTGTCTGCAAACAGGTTAATCCCGGTCAGTCTCTCGGGACATCTGAGGCGACTGGGACTCCGTGACCGGCTGCTTCGTGCTCAGATGCAGAAGGCGGTGCTCCTCGATATGGCCCGCATCGTCCGCCGGTTTCTTTCCCTTTCCCCCTAACCCTCGGCCGTTTGGTCTCCCCTGCCGAGGGCTCCCGTCTGGTTGGGATTTTATTCATATATTTTATTTTTATATTTTATTATGTCTAGTACATGTATAGACATGTATATATGTACTAGATCTTATATATTTTATCTCATTTTATATATTTATCTATATATTCAAATATGTCCCAGCCAGACGAGACAGCTACAAAATACCCCACATAATAATAATAAAAAAAAGATATTTTATACGTCACAGAGTAACACGTATTCAAAGTATTTGCGACATCTCTCATTGCGTCCGTGCTCCACATTCTTTGTTCCGTTGCCGCCGATGTCGTAAAGGAAATGGGCTGTTAGAGTAATAATATTCGCGGTTCATTCACTGCCGAGTGTTATATTTCTTTTTATATCCCAACAATATTGTAGTATTAAAAATGTTTTAAAGAAGAAAGATGTAAAGTAACATCCTATAAATGTCCCACTGCTGAGCACAGGCCTCATCTCATTTCTGAGAGGGTTTTGGAGCTAGCTAGCTATGTCTGTGCCGAATTTCGTCCAGATTGGTACAACGGTGGAGCCGTGAAAAGCTAACAGACAGACAGATGGTCAGAGAGAGTTACTTTCGAATTTATAAGTATAGTACAAGTGTACGGAATAAACACAGAATTCACTCATCCTTTCCGGTTCCGATTCCTACTTATGTCCATGTAACACTCCTGGGATTAGATCGGGGGTAAGCTAGGATGCAGTGTTATGAACTCATTTACTAAAACTACCAATTTGTGGTTTTACAAAATGCAATTTTTTTATTTTTTTTTTATTTCATAAAAGTGACGGAACGAGCAAAACGTTCACCTGATGGTAAGTGTAACGTCTGCCCATAACAAATGCTATGTCACCCAGAAACTGTGTACTGTGTGACACCACACTGCGCCCGTCAACCCTGAGACATCAGTTCTTAAGTCACATATGCCCAGTGATTACGCTAGCTCTCAGTGCCCTTCAAACCGAAACACAGTAATGTTTGCACACTACCGCTTCTCGGCAGATTAACTGGCCCTGGGGTGGTACCTATCTAGACGGATTCCTGCATAGAAACCCTACCACCAGTATAAATGGGAATCGGACGTAGGACCCGCTGCGCAAGTCACATACTCCGACTACTAGATCACGCGGTGGTTTTAAGTCAAATAGTAAGGACAGTGCCCATCAAGAGAAGCAATTAATTATGTAAACAAACCTTCAGGGCATTTGCATCAAATATAAAATACTATTATTTATTTATTTATTCATAATGAACCTCACAATAAGTAAAGGAACATAAGGCGGACTTAATGCTAAAATCATTCTCTGCCAGTCAACCTTAGGGCAGTGAGTAAACAGCGAAGGCGGTTACAAAAAAGAATAGAATATTATATAATAAATAAACGTATATACTGTCTGTTATTATTATAAACAAGGACACTGTATACTGGTGATGATGATGATCATCATTATTAGGATAAGAGCTTACAATTAAAAATATGAGCAAATATTTTCTTTTTAAATGCGTATTTGCTGGAGGGTTGTCTTAGATTTTCCGAAACACAGTAATGTTTGCACACTACTGCTTCACGGCAGAATAACTGGCCCTGGGGTGGTACCTATCTAGACTGATTCCTGCATAGGAATCCTACCACCAGTGAAATTTGCGTTTAAGATAATCAGGGTAGTTGTTATCAAATAAAACAGAGAACACTGTGGAAAGTATCCTGAAATGTCTTCGTTGACGAATAAGAAGCTAAGAATGAACCATTTGAGCTGAGAGCGGAACGAGGAAACATGATTAAACTTGCGAAGACACATGATGAAACGGACACAGTTATTGACGAGACGATCCAGCTTGTCCAGAAGATCCTGATTAATAGCAGGATAACATACATCAGCATAATCAATGATGGGATGGCACCTTTTTTTTTCTGTGGGGAAATCCTACATGGATACCTCTCTGTCGCGGGGGCAACAAAGGGGTTATGCTTGACTCCTATCGGCTAAAACCCCACCGTGTTCCTCTCGTCACCAGTAGTCGGGACGCGGGAACACCGGGCGCGCCTCCTCGAGGCCTTTTACATTCGTGGCAGTGGACCACCCCCGTGTCCACCGCCTAGACCTCTTTTATGGGGATGGAGGAAAGCTTGATAGGCCCTTCTCCGGCGTCCGGCTCTTCGGCTACGGATTGGAACAGGTGCATTCCGCTCTCTCTCCCTCTCCGCAGCCTCCTTCGGCAACATGACTTTTTCGCAGAAGGCAGCTCCGGCGCTCCACGACCTCTCGCTACTCACTATGTCCTTAATTAAGGCTGTAAGCGAGAGGTCGTTCCCTACAACCTCGACGAGTTCTTGACGCAGCTCCTCCCAAGCTGGGCATTCCTCCAGCGTATGCTGCGCCATGTCATCGTCTTTGCCACAATGGTGGCATTCGGTTGTCGGTTCCCGTCTTGTTATTCGGCACAGGTACCTCCCAAAGCATCCATGCCCCGAGAGCACCTGTACCATTCGAAAGGTCAGTGAACCGTGCCGCCTGTTCATCCAGTCATCCAGAACCGGACGTACAGCCTCGACAGTCCTGCTGCCTGCCTGAGGATGGGTCAATCGCTCCTTCCACTTAGACGGCATAGACTGCCGAACGTGGAACCTCCGCATTTCCCACACTCATGGCGGGGAGATGGGATGGCACCTGAGTTATCTTTACCTTGAAGGAAAAAAGTTTCTAAGACGATTCTGAGCAATCACTGAAACACTGATTTTTTAAATTTGGGTAGACCAACTTAACGTTGATTACTATATCTGTGGTAATTTTAATAAAGGGTTATTATTAGATAATAATGTTTATTGATTTATGTGACGTTTTTACGTGGCGACATTGAACAACAGCGCTTTGGATCGTAAAATATAATCCGACTAATTAAAATGGCTCGTTACTTTCGTATCGCCCGTATAATGCATTTGGTTAACTCATAATCGTTGCTACGTAACTCAGTAGAAGTTGGTTGATGTACTTTATTTACAGATTCTCGTGACGTGAACTTTAATACAGTTTTAGTTATTCGATTTGGTTTCAAATGCGCCCGCGCTAGTCTTAAATCCAATGTAATAATTAAATACCTTAAATATTAATTAGAAATCTATTAAGGTAATACTGTGTTTAAGAATTCATGCAAACTTCGTTTTCACCCCGAAGTTTACTCTCATAGGGGGAGGTGTTATTTCTATTACTTGTAACACATATAGCTGACACACCCTACCTTCCCTTCAAAGGGGCTATGTCATCATTCCGTACTTCATTACATTAATTAGACTCAATTTCAGTTCCGATCCAGACACGGTCCAAGTCAGACCAACTTTATACCCTCTATTATATATTTTAATCCTTTATACTAAACGTTATTTCAGTGTAAAATAAAAGTTTAATTTTTAAAAGGGTCTTTTAATAAAGACCCATAACAGAACGCATGCACGACAGGCCTAGTACAGCAAGCGCCTCTGGCGATCAAAATAGAAGACAGTTCAGCGGGAACCTAACGTCAGTTACGGCTGCCTGCTTAAAAGTCAAAGTCAACATTTCTTTATTCAATTTCAGGCTTGTCGAAGCTTCAAACATGCCTTAATAAAGGAAATAAGGTTAATTTGCTAAGATCCGCATGCAAAATTTAAAATGTTGTGGTGGAATACCTAGTTTTTGAAGAGTAAAGCCCGCCCTCCCTCAGGGTGCACAAGAAAACCAATAATGCCTCGTTTCTAATAAAAAACGTTTGTTTTAGTTTTAGCCAACGTGAATATAAGAACCTCGACTCTTAGTTTTTATACATCATAGTGTCATCTAAGTGTATTTTAAATAAATTATGTCATTGCCAACAAATGTGTACATGGTTAATTCAATCCTACAGGCACCCCTCCTTACAAGTGTTAAAATCTAGCCTATCGATTTAGTACAAAGTTAGAACTACAGTATCTCAAATTTCGGGACTGAAGGTAAAAATTATACGGTATTTGGTATTCAAATCGGGACTAAACAAACAGGTTTTTGTTAATCATCATTTATTTTTATCGGACGGTCCGTTTCTTTGAAATTGTATGTTACCGTTGGTTAGTACAAATAAAAATAAATAAAACTTTAACAAAGTAGATACATTTATGTTGAATCGGGACGTGTCACCAGACCCCTAAATATCGGATCGCTGTTGCAAAGCGGATATTTCGAATTGGAGCAAAGCATATAGCTTTGCTATTAATCCGACGAAAAGTTCAAAGAAAGGGAGTTCTAGATTAGTTGCTAAAATCGACTAATCTAGTCCTAGACCAAGACCAAGACCTATTATACTCAACAATACTCATATCCCGTACAGTAATAAAGTGAAGAATCTGGGAATATAGTTTGACGCCTGTTTGACAAGGACTCCGCAGATAAATGAACTAGTAGGAAAATGTTCTCTGCTCTAGGCTCTCTACGACAACTACTTAATTTCCTTTTCACTGCTACTAAAGCCGTGTGGTGGCGGCTCGTTAAAAGAATACTACCACACCATCTCATCCAATGGATCTCGTAAAAGGCGAGTAAGGAATTGAACTGCACTATGCATCCAACAGCGCATGGTGGCGATGGGCTCACCACCTATCACACCAAGTGCATTATATTGTTTTGGTGAAACGTGGATTGTGGCAGTCATCTGTTTTTGCAGTGAGTGCCCAGTCTCTGACTACCCCTTATGGGATACAGTCGTAATCTTATGTATATGTATGTATGTATGCTACTAAAGTTGTGCTCGCTCATTCATTACTTCTGCCCATCCCTGACTATGCTAATATTTTCTATCTTGACATTACCGAAGTGCATCTTAATGAACTTAAGCGAATTCAAAATTTGTGCCTACGATTCATATTTTGACTTCGCTAATATGATCATGTTTCCGATTTTAGTAAACAGCTCAATTGGCTCCCAATCGATCTTCGCAGGAATACTCATATTATTTCGGCTTTGTACTGCGTGCTGTTTAATCCATGCACTCCTAAATACTTAAAAGACCGCTTTCAGTTTATTTTCCTTTCACATGAACGGTTCCTTCGTTCTCTGTCAATCTCTCCCTCCTAACTCCTGTACATTCCCCCTCTTTATTTAAGAAATCATTTACGGTCATGCTTGTAGAATTCTTTACACATTCGACGAGCTAAGTCTTTTTGTTCCTTTAAAAACTTGTTATAGCTCATTGATTGATGGATGTTGCTAATACTTTACAAAAATTTATGTTTGATTGTTGGTGGCATACACGTTATCCCACTGCGATAAACTTTGTATTTGTAATATACATATGTATATGTAATCTACATAAACCATTATACATACTCGTAAGTTAAAAACAGATAGTCTCGTAGAATATCGAAGCACGTTTCATGGCAAACATTTCAAACAGATTAAATCGTACATAATATGTAATTGTATTTAAGGGGACCGGTATTACGCATGAACATAAAATAGAAAGAAAGAAAAAACTTTATTCAATACTACAACACAACATGCATTAACAATTCAAAAAATAAATAAACAATAAGATACGACGTATTACATTTACAAACGTACGTTAGGCTGTAGCAACAAAAAGGCTGTCGACTCAGCATAATGCTATGGCAGAGTTGCCACAGCGCTGTTATTCTGTAGATGCCTCAGGTTTACCGAGCAGTTTCCGGACATATTATTAAACGACTTAGTATATTGTAAAAGAAATAAATATGCGCACATGTACACACATACACACACACTATACACATACACATGCACATACACATGCACATGCATTATATAAATAAAATAGAATAAAAATGCATGCGCAAAATTACAAAAAAAAGATCTGAAATACTTACATCTAAACAAAGTTATTAGATAAATTAAACACAAATGCAGTGTAAACAGATAACAAAAAATAAAAAGAAAAAAGTTTCTGTATCTCTGTCACTAATCAATTAATCATACGTAATAACCAGATTTTTAGTCTGTGCACTAATCTGAAATTGAACAGTTGACACGTTTACTTCTTAACGTGGCACCGAATTAAAAATTTTACTTTGTGTCATTGTTCTCTAGAAGATAAGACAAATAATTGTCTTTTATATTTTTTGTATATTCTAATGTGTTTGCTTTGTATATACACATAATGTACCCTACTTCAAGCAATTTACAACAATATTGAGAGTAACATTGCAATGCATGCCGAGAATTATCTAGTAAGCAATAAATTGTGATTCCCAATGTAGAGAGAATCGAAATGAAAGATTTCATACTGATGTTTGCTCGAAACCAATACTTGCACAAGAATCAGAACAATGAGGTCGCAGTTATTGAACCAAAAACCTAACGTTAAACGATATGAAAGACGAGGCAAATTGAAAATTACGGCAAATATGGAGTTGGTTACCAGACACGGCTTGCGGGAAACCATTTCAATTTGGATAAAACAAATAACGTTTATAACGTTCATTTAAAATATCATATACAATAAATATATTAAATTTAATGAAAAAATGACAATGAAATTAGGTAGTTGCATATATGAAGTTTGATAGGACTAAATTCCTATCAAAACATTTGTTAAAATATTTGATGCAATGCCTGAGATATTTATTAAACATTACAAATAAACCTTTTTCTAATAAATCAATAAATCAATCAATCTTCTTAATAATCAATTCTTCTTAATTCTTAATTTCTTCTTAATAATCAATCTCTTCAAGATTTATTTTTATTTTATTTATTCTGTAATACAAAAGTTCTCTCCATACAAAAGGTACATGAAATTTGTGTACAGTTAGACTTAAAGTTCCACATAAAGCAGCGGGACACTGTTTAAGTAATTTTCTATTTCCTTTAATTTTGTTTTTTTTTTATCTATATTTACGTGTATTGTGTGGTATGTTCCAATTAAAACCTGCTTTTTTCTTTCTTTGTGGAAACTTAACTGAAGTATGTTTTTTTTATTATGAATTTGTTATTTTCTGTATTATATATATTGCATGTTTCCCAAATAAAAAAATAAATAAAAAAAAAACGTATAAATACTTAGCTACTATAGAGTTCATTAAATACATGGCGGAGCAATCATATACAGTTCAAAATAAAAGTATCAAAAAAGAAGAGAAACATAATGATACTCGTAACATTAAAGACATGTTTGGATAAGCACGAGCGATAGTCAGTAACAAATTCATAACTACATAAAAAATACTGTAATTTTTATATTGGGGAAAGTGCGATGGGAAACTGTGATGGAAAATGTCGCCACTGCTGTGGTTTTTATTATAATACCATTTATAACAATTACAAGCGCGTCGCAAATAACAATTATTCACATAATAAGACACCTTATTGCTTTAATGTTCTTGAGTCTAAGATTGGCACAATTGTTACAGTAGCTGTAGAGACTGGCTTCTGAGCTATATATCGCTGATCCGATTTCTGCAAGGAATGAATATTTGTTTGGTCTACAGATACAGCCATGGTAGCTCAGGGGCTAGGCGCCCGCTTTAAATTTCATAGTACGCGAGTGACCTGGTTTCGATTCCCGGTGCCGGCACCACTAAATTTGTTAATTGCAATTTTAAGTGCTGATTTACCACGTGCTCGGCGGTGAAGGAAAACATCGTGAGGAAACCTGCATGTCTGAAGAATAAAAAATATTTCGAAGACATGTGAAGTCCGCCAACCCGCATTGGAGCAGCGTGGCGGATTCTTCTTAACTCCAAAAACACTCAGAAATGAGAGGAGGCCTGTGCTCAGTAGTGGGACATTTATAGGCTGAAACTTTACTACAGATAAACGTTCCGTTTGTTCCGAGTCTGGGAGTTATGTACAATTTATATCTGTGTACGCATACACGATACCGGAGAAATCATAGTAAGGCGAAATGATTTCAAAAACATAATGACATGATAGCGTGTGTTATTTTAGAAATCAAACCATTCATTATTTTCTGTATGGAAGAAAGTCCGCCCATAAAAAAATGTCACCCAGAATATTTCTGTGTGGCACCACACTGCACTCGTGACTCTGAAATATCAGTTGTTAAGACTTATTTATATCCAGTAATTAACCAAGCTATCAGTGCCCTTCAAAACGAAAAACAGGGAAAGTTTACATACCACTGCTTGGCGTCGGACTAACTAGTACTGAGGTGCTATTAAGCTGGATTCCTTCATATGAGTCCGTCTAGGTAGATAGGATTATCATCATTATCATCCTCTAAACGGGACACTGCAGTAGAGAACAATGTTCAGAGAATTCTCGTTTTTTTCTTTTTAAAATTATGCCAGGACAATTTTTGGGCATTTTCTTTAAGATATTAATTAGACACTGTCATGAGATCTGCCGTGTGGTAGCGGCCTAAGAGAATCTACCACACCATCCCATCCCGTGGGTGTCGTAAAAGTCGACAGAGGGAAATGAAAACCAGGAGATGGGCAGCAGCATCTTCCTGGAACATCTGAATAAATAAACTGCGGTTGCCAACCCGCCTGCCAAGCGTGGCAACTATGGCAAAATCCCTCCAATATGAGAGCTACAAACTTTTGTGGGAGAGGCCGGGGGAGGCCTATGTTCAGCAGTGGACTTGTGATAGGCTGAAACGACGACGACGACGATGATGGGATGATAAGTGAATTAACCATTGTAATATTTCATATCCATATACATACATACATATACATAAGGATCACGACTGTATCCCATAAGGGGTAGTCAGAGACTGGGCACTCACTGCAAAAACAGATGACTGCCACAATCCACGTTTCACCAAAACAATATAAAGCACTTGGTGTGATAGGTGGTGAGCCCATCGCCACCATGCGCTCTTGGGTGCACAGTGCAGTTTAATTCCTTACTCGCCTTTTACGAGATCCATTGGATGAGATGGAGTGGTAGTATTCTTTTAACGAGCCACACGTTTCATATCCACTCATATAAAATAGTTATAGTTGTTAACTAGACTCCGAATTGTTCCCCTGCATACGGTTGAGAAATTCATTAGAAGGAGCAAACAATTCCCCCGTTGGAGACACAGCCGCTATTGCGGTAATTACGTATTTCCGGTGCCTGCGATTGCAGAAGCGGAAATGGAAGCTGGAATAAACTGAATTAAGCAAAGAAAAAGCTTGGAAATAATGAATTTATTAAATTTCACTAACGATCGTGGTGTAGGAAATACCAAAAATTAACTTTTGCTAACCAGGAGCGGTTTATAATAACGATTAATGAATTTCATTTTTATATTGTAATCTTATATATTAATTAGCTAATCTACCACCCCATCATATTCCGTGAGTGTCGTAAAAGTCAACAGAGGGGTAATAAAAACCAGGCGATGGGCTGTAGCATCATCCTGGAACATCGGTTGTCAACCCGCCTGCCAAGCGTCGCAAGTATGGCAGATTCCGCCCAAATCGAGAGCTACAAACTTTCGTTCAGCAGTTGACTAGTTGTGGGCTGAAAATATGATGATATTAAGATGATATTAAATTGTCGAAGGGTTCAGCACCCGACAGCACTAAAATTGTTAATTTTAATTTTGGTTATTATTCAGTGTACGTCAACGTCTGCTGTACTAATGAGAAATAGATAATATTCCGAAACGATGTAAAGTCCACGCACTGGTTCCGAAAAACACAGACGTCTATGATGGTTTCTGAGAGGTTTCTCCATCCACCGCGGTACCAGAAACTCCACACCTTAGCCGCTACAGCCGTCTTTATTCTGGTTGTTCCATTAAATGATATATATATGATATATATATATATATATATATATATATATATATATATATATATGTGTGTGTGTGTGTGTGTGTGTGTGTGTGTGTGTGCATGATGTGTGTTTATTTACCTAAGTATATGTATATATATATATAATATATATAATATATATATATATATATATATATATATATGTGTATATTTTTTTCATTTGTTGTATGTATTTCGCCGCTGCCCACCGCCGTACACGCTTTTCCCACTAACTTTTTGGTTGACTGGTAGAAAATGCCATATGGCATTAAGTCCGCCCTTTGTACAGTTAGTACTATAAAGTGTAAATAAATAAAGAAATAAATAAAGAGATAAGTTTAAGTTTATAAAATAAATCAAAAATAAGATAAAAAACAACAATGAATAATAAAAAAAAATTTAATATTTCTTACTTTAGTTTTAGTGGCGGCTCGTTAAAAGAATACTACCACTCCATCTCATCCAATGGATCTCGTAAAAGGCGGGTAAGGAATTAAACTACACTGTGCACCCAACAGCGCATGGTGGCGATGGGCTCACCACCTATCACACCAAGTGCATTATATTGTTTTGGTGAAACGTGGATTGTGGCAGTCATCTGTTTTTGCAGTGAGTGCCCAGTCTCTGACTACCCCTTATGGGATACAGTCGTGATCTTATGTATGTATGTATGTAAATTAAAAAAAAACTATCAGTACGTGCCATATTAGTGGAAAGTATATAAGAATCAGCACTTAAAATTGTAGAACAATTTTAGAGGTGATGGCACCGGGGATCGAACCCAGGTTACTCGCTTACTATGAAATTAAAGGCGAGCACCAGGCCCCTGAAGCTTACCACGGCTCGTTTACCACGTGATTTACCACGTGCTTAGCGGTGAAGGAAAACATCGTGAGGAAACCTGCATGTCCGAGGAATAGAAATATTTTCGAGGACATGTGAAGTCCGCCAACCCGCATTGGAGCAGCGTGGCGGATTCTTCCTAGCTCCAAAACCCTCTCAGAAATGAGAGGAGGCCTGTGCTCAGTAGTGGGACATTTATAGGCTGAAACTTTACTTTTTTATATGAGAATACTTCAAAATGAACAGAATTAATGTTATTTTAAAAGATTTACTTTTTTACAAAAAATATATTTTCTGAAAGAGTTAATGTTAACCCGTATATACTTTTAGCGTGTTGGACATGTTAATGGAAGAAATTTACGAAATAAGCAAACAGTTGCCTATTACGAGTAACATTTTTATGTGGCCACACAGCGCTCCCTATCTATGTACGAGTATCACCTATATATGTAGGTGTTTTTTTTATGAAAGTCGATGGCTTGTGCCGAATAAAGCATTTCTCTCTCTTTCTTTCCTTTATATGTCATTTCCACGATGTCCGTTACGATGACGCTACGAACTTTTTAGCGTTTTTATTAAATTTTCTCGAGCGTTTAAAACGTTACCATTCTTTTAAATTCATCGTAGTTGAGTAAAAACAGCCACTAATTAAGCAAGTCGACACTGCAAAGTTTGAATTCACTCAGGGGACAGATTAAAACCAAAGCACAGTGCCGATGCATTTTATGCTATTCAATTAAATACTATAATCTTTAACCACAGAATACAAATGCTAGAACAGAATTTAAATGAACCGTTCCCTCGAGCGAAGTCGTACAGGATTGACACTGCAATGCGGATTTTAAAAAGTCCGCCGTTAACGTCTTGTTAACGGCGGACTTTTTAACGGTCTTTATTGCAAATAAGCTAACTTCTTTAGAGCATTTACCTTTTAATATTTCTTACTTTAGTTTTAGTGGCGGCTCGTTAAAAGAATACTACCACTCCATCTCATCCAATGGATCTCGTAAAAGGCGGGTAAGGAATTAAACTGCACTGTGCACCCAACAGCGCATGGTGGCGATGGGCTCACCACCTATCACACCAAGTGCATTATATTGTTTTGGTGAAATGTGGATTGTGGCAGTCATCTGCTTTCGCAGTGAGTGTCCAGTCTCTGACTACCCCTTATGGGATACAGTCGTGATCTTATGTATTTATGTATGTAGTTTTACCAAAATGTTCCATTTTCAAGCTGTTGTGACGAGCAAAACCTGAACGACCTTGTTTATGATTTTAACCTCCACCATCTATTTCCTTAATAAATAGAAGTCATGTGCGCATGATCTCTTATAGAATCCTCATTCCCGTATACGAAGGTAGGCTTGTACGGTTAGATCGGTAAGATGCAGCGTCAGAGACCAGAAACCCAATAACTTTAGTTCACCCTCGGTCTAAATTCTAAGTCAGAATCCAGGACTCGGCAGGCAAGTACGCAATCCGTTGAGTTCCATTGAGCATATAGCCGTTTTGTCCTATCGCGTACATGTTCACTTTTGCACCTGATTAATATTGAACTGATAACGTATACTATTATGTATTATTACCTACTCAATCGAGCTGATCAGCTATAAGGCAGCTAAAGGTACTATAAGATATTTTATACTTAACATCATAGAATAAGACAATACATCATCATTTCAGCCTATAATAGTCCACTGTTGAACATAGGCATCCTCCATAGATTGCGACAAAACACGGTCCAGAGCCACCTGCATCCATCGACTTCCCGCAAAACCGTGCAGGTCGTAGTTTTATTTAGTGGGGGGCCGCCATACACTGCGTTTGCCGGTGCGAGGTTGCCAATTGAGAACCTTCTGCGTCACATCTTCTCGTCGAGTATACCTCAATGCCTCGAAACAAAAGTATACAAACACTACGTGTTGCCAGTGATGACATACGGAACCGAAACGTGGTCCTTCACTGCAAGCCGCATGAGGAAGCTCAGAGTCGCGCAGCGAGCTATGGAAAGGGCTATGCAGGGAGTTTCTCTGCAAGATACAATCCGTAACGACGTTATCGGCAGCAGAACTAGAGTAACCGACATAGCCCTAAGGATTAGCAAACTGAAGTGGCAACAGGCCGACCATATAGCTCAGAGACAATACATACACAACTATAATAAAATAAGGAAGCCCATGGCAATAGAAACTAAACGGCCTGTCTCCTAGTCGCCTCAGATGTCCCGAGACGACCTGGGATTAGTCTAATGGCAGACAAGGCCACTGGATTAACTAGGGAGGTGCCCGACATGTCCTCGTGAACCAAGTCGAAATATTTTGTAGCTCTCATTTTGGCGAAATTCGCCATAGTTGTCACGCTTGCCAGGCGGGTTGGCAACCGCAGTTTATTTATTCTGATGTTTCAGGAAGATGCTGCCATCTTCTAGTTTTAATTTACCCTCTGTCGACTTTTACGACACGTGACATGAGATGGGGTGGTAGATTCTCTTAAGCCGCTACCACGCGGCAATTGTCTAGCTCTAATAGAGCGCTAGCTCTGAAATTTTTGTGCACAGCCTCCGGCAAATACTAGTGAGGTAGTTTCTGAACTATGAGAACGTAGAACAACCAGTAAACTTTATCAATTAAGGGATGTGATACAGCAATGTTAAGGTAGTATTATCGTCAGTTCAAATAAGGGGATTCTTGTAATAATTACTCCGAGGAGCTATCCGAATTACTAATCATATGCAGTTGTTTCTTTCGTTTTTCATCTCTTCCTTTTATTTCATTTGTTTTACCCAGATGTCCCATGCTTCTTTCTGTACTATCCAACCTAAGCATCCTCTGACCTAACCTGGGTTCACCTTCACCCTCAAACCTGGGTGAACCTCTGCTTTGCACCCCGAGCATTTTCTGGCCCTCTAACATGGGCTCACCTTCACCCTCAAACCTGGGTGATCCTCTGCTCTCTAACCTGAGCATTCTTTGGCCCTCTAACCTGGGCTCACCTACACCCTCAATCCTGGGTGATCCTCTGCTCTCTAACATGAGCATTCTTTGGCCCTCTAACCTGGGCTCACCTACATCCCTCAATCCTGGGTGATCCTCTGCTCTCTAACCTGAGCATTCTGTGGCCCTCCAACCTGGGCTCACCTTCACCCTCAAACCTGGGTGATCCATTTTCATTGGTCAACGGCCCTTCCCCTCGGCCGAGATCGATGTTGTCCACAGTATTGTATCTGGAACTTTCAATTGAATAGCTTAGAATATCTTCACCAAAATCAATTCAACATTACAGCTTTCTACTTCCTAACACGATATCAAAGTTAAGTCAACATAAATCTTATATTCGTAGGAATGTGGGTAGTACAAAGATGTTTTAGTTTTTCCCTAGCATCCATCACACACCACCGTAAAGGCATGTAATCATTACATACTATCTTTTTCGAATAATGGCGGTGTCAAATAATGGCATTATAAAGAGAATTACATGGCAATTGTCAATGACTAATTAAATAAGATTAATAAATATAATATATTCATAATATCTTCAAAATCATTTATATCATCTCGATCTTAAGAAATTCAAATTTGGTAAGAAAATTTAATAAAAATGCTTGATACCAAGTCATGTCCAATTTACGATATAACAATTAGTCATTAAAAATATTTATCAGTAAGACATCTTATTCCCTCGATAAGAAAGATATACAAAAATGGCTCATGAAACAGACAAAAAAGTTATGTACCCACATATTACAATTTTTTTTGTTTTAAATACCAAACTATATTTTTTTTTGTAGTTGGTTGGTAAACTATTCGATTACTAACTTTCATAAAAATAATTTGAAAAATTAAGTAGCAATTACACACCATTTGCCTTGCTATTTTATTCGTACAGACTACAATTCCGAGAATAAAAATTATATTCATAAATAAAGAAATTTGAAAGGAGAAAAGGAAACTAGAGCAATTTATTATCAGTGCATAAATAGTGAAACAAGTGTACTATTTAGTGGCCATTGTGGACGTGAAAAGAAAATTGTAAAAATTCTCTTGCGATCCCACTTCTGACCTATTATCGTCAGTTCAAATAAGGGGATTCTTGTAATAATTAAAGTCAAACATCTCAAATAAACAATTTATAATTTCAATATCCTATTTAAAATCACAAGAAATGCAAATATTCGTAGCAAATGAGTTCACATGTACTTACAGTTAAATCTTCTTAATCACACTACCCAATTTATATCTTCACTTTATTAGGCACAAGTTGCTCCATCTAACGCTCGAAGCTGAATGTCTAACGACCGTGTTAGTTCCTCTTTATATCAAATCCCTACTTTTATGCAATCCAATCATTGATGAGTTTTACAAATAAGTGGGTAGGTAAATAATAAATAAAGAAGGGTTTGCCAGACGGAAATGAACAATAAGTAGGTAGGTAATAAAGAAAGAAGGGTTTGCCAGACAGAAGCTAACAGTAGCCAGTTATCTAGTAGTTTGCAAACATTACTGTGTTTCGGTGTGAAGGGCACTGTGAGCTAGCGTAATCACTGGGTATATGAGACTTAAGAACCTATGTCTCAGGGTGACGGGCACAATGTAGTGTCACACAGAATTTTTTTGGGTGACACAGCATTTGTTATGGGCAGACGTTGCACTTACCATCAGGTGAACGTTTTGCTCGTTTCATCACTTAATCCAAAATAAAAGATAAATATTAAAGCTTAATAATAGCAAGTAAATCTACAGGAAAGAGTTCTTTCAAAATGGCGATTTAACTGGAATTGTGAATCTTTTATTTGATTTAAAGTTAATAAATACAATCCAAAACTTCGTTCTTTTAGTTAACAACTAACAAAAAATTTTAGTTAACAACTTACGAAAAAGGAAGGTATGAAAAAGTTTTATTTCTGTTGGTAGGATTCCTATGCAGGAATCTGTCTAGGTAGGTGCCACCCCAGGGCCAGTTATTATGCCGTGAAGCAGTAGTGTGCAAGCATTACTGTATTTCGGTTTGAATGGCACTGTGAGCTAGCGTAATCACTGGGCGTTTGAGACTTAACAACTGATGTCTCAGGGTGACAGGGCGCAGTGTGGTGTCACACAGAAATATTCTGAGTGACACAGCATTTGTTGTTCATCAATCTTCATCCCATTCGTAGTCCACTGATGAGTACATGCCTGACACAAATACAAATTGAGTTGGTGGTTAAGCTGCATTGGTGACGTTTGGCAGACGTGTTTGCTGTCGTAGACTATGCATGACAGGTGACAGTAAGTGCAACGTCTGCCCATAACAGCTGCTGTTACCCAGAACATTTACGTGTGGCACCAAACTGCGCTCGTTACCGTGAAACATTAGTTCGTAAGTCTCATATGCCCAGTATTTACACTAGCTACCAGTACCCTTCAGTCCGAAACGAAGTGACGTTTGTACACAATAGCTTGGCGGCAGAATAACTGCACTGTAGTGAACTGTAGTGAACCTAACTAGATGGAGCCCTGCATTGGAATCCTACCATAAGGGCAGTGACAGTTAGTGTACTGACTGGGCATATGAGACTTAAGAGCTAATGTTGTATTAGGCAGGCAGTGCATTTACCAGCAAGTGAGTATAATCGGCTAACATAATATTAGATTATTATTTAAAGTTAAGTTAAGTTAAGCCGTGGTAGCTCAGGGGCTAGGCGCTCGCTTTAAATTTCATAGTACGCGAGTGATCTTGGTTCGATTCCCGGTGCCGGCACCACTAAAATTGTTAATTGCAATTTTAAGTGCTGATTTACAACGTACTCGGCGGTGAAGGAAAACATCGTGACGAAACCTGCATGTCTGATTAATAAAAAATATTTCGAAGACATGTGAAGTCCACCAACCCGCATTGGAGCAGCGTGGCGGATTCTTCCTAGCTTCCTCCAAAACACTCTCAGAAATGAGAGGAGGCCTGTGCTCAGCAGTGGGACATTTATAGGCTGAAACTTTTACTTTACCTTTTTTTAAGTTAAGTTTTCTTTTCTCTTCATTAAAATAAAGTAGTAACAGTCGATAGTTACGCATTGTAAAACTGACCGCAGGTATATCGCCAACAAATTTTTAAACAGTTCGGCGAAACTTTTAGAGCAAGAATCCAAAGCTGTGTAATTTTTAAACAGTTCGGCGAAACTTTTAGAGCAAGAATCCAAAGCTGTGTAATTTTTTAACAGTTCGGCGAAACTTTTAGAGCAAGAATCCAAAGCTGTGTAATTTTTAAACAGTTCGACGAAACTTTTAGAGCAAGAATCCAAAGCTGTGTAATTTTTAAACAGTTCGGCGAAACTTTTAGAGCAAGAATCCAAAGCTGTGTAATTTTTAAACAGTTCGGCGAAACTTTTAGAGTAAGAATCCAAAGCTGTGTAATTTCTCGTAAAATAAATAATTAAGACAAGAAGATAGTAAATTTTTTTTTTATTTCATAAAATTGACGCAAAAAATGCTGTGTCACGCAGAAAATTACTGTGCGACACCACACTGCGCCCGTCACCCGGAAACATCAGTTCTTAAGTCTCATATGCCCAGTGATTACGCTAGCTCTCAGTGCCCTTCAAACCGAAAAACAGTAATGTTTGCAAACTACTGCTTCACGGCAGAATGCCCGGCCCTGAGGTGGTACCTACCTAGACGGATTCCTGCATAGGAATCCTAATATACTCAAGAGTTTATTGTTATCAATTAAACGATTAAAGGTGAGCGATTTGCTATATAGCTACTATGGTCTTACAAACATATTTACTGCTAGCTATGCCCCGCGGTTTCGCCCGCGTAAAAACAAAGCCGACCACGTTCGATGATATACATATATACTTCCCTATTTGAATCGGATTTTGGGGTTTTAATTTTTTTGCGCGCAACTCTAATTAAATATCCTTGAAAGCCTTAGTTACTCCCTATAATATCAGCTATCTGTCAGTGAAAGTCCCGTCAAAATAGGTCCAAACAGACAGACAAAAACTTAAAAAATTGTTGTTTTCTTTTAAGTATCGTATATACTATCATAAGCATTGATTAATAAGCTGTTATTTTCTTATTACAAACAGACACTTCAACTTTTTTGAATTGTATAGATACAGATGCAAATTTATAAAAAAAAATCAAAAACA
The DNA here is from genome assembly GCA_019845155.1 of Luehdorfia chinensis. NCBI lineage: Eukaryota > Metazoa > Arthropoda > Insecta > Lepidoptera > Papilionidae > Luehdorfia > Luehdorfia chinensis. The sequence goes on from JAHVAK010000028.1 coordinate 6,070,465, forward strand.
CTGCTCGTTGTATTTAAAATAATCTCCCATTATACTCGTATTATATACCTATTATTTGCCCTTTACAGTGTCCCATTTAAGTCGTAAATTTTAATATTTAGGAATATGGTTTTGTAACCTTGCATCTACTTACAAAGCTAATTGCGTAGTTCTTTGTATGGACTCTTCACTTTCAACTCTGCAACTCTCACTTCATATGTTCTTTGTTGTAAAAGGAAGCTTACCATTCTTTGCATTCAGGCAAGTTCGTTAATAACGCTTTCGTTCTTTTTACTTATGGCTTCCTACCAGTTTCTTTCATAGTCAGATTCCGTTATATAAGTTTGTGGTATTGATTTTCAATATTGTTAAAAGCGGTTTGACCGTAATTCATTTATATTGCCATCTATTATAAATGAGTACATATAAACTCCATCGTTTCACGAATATTTTTATAATTCCGGAAACTGTGCCATATTTTAAACGGAGCTTTCGCCATTACCTGTACCGGAAACGCGTTCATATATTACTTCAGAATGGTGGCAGCACTTCCGTTCTTTGTCCTTCATAATACTTGTGTAGGTGAGCGAAACAAAAACTATAAATTGTTCAAAGTTTTTTTTTCGAATGAAAACATACGTTAGTTAATATAAGCATCACGATTAATTTTAATATGAATAATTCATTAGTGGTCTACTGCCAGTTTTGGAACGAAGCCAACCTGTATTACTGTTAGTAAAAAAAAATTCCAGCATTACATGCATATATAGCTGCTAACTGTGCCCCGCGGTTTCGCCCGCGCAAAAAAGCCGACCCCAATCGATGATATACATATATACTTCCCTATTTGAATCGGATTCATCATCATCATCATTTCAGCCTATTACAGTCCACTGTTGAACATAGGCCTCCCCCATAGATTGCCACAAAACACGGTCCTGAGCCACCTGCATCCATCGACTTCCCGCAAAATCGTGCAGGTCGTCGCTCCATCCAGTGGGGGGGTCGCCCTACGCTGCGATTGCCGGTACGAGGTTGCCACTCGAGAACCTTTCTTCCCCAACGGTTGTCGGTTCTATGAGCTGTATGGCCGGCCCATTGCCACTTCAGCTTGCTAATCCTTAGGGATATCGGATTGTGCGTTTTTAATTTTTCTTGCGACGAATCCTAATTATTTTTCTAAAATTAAAGTATAAGTTACCCGCTATAATATCAGCTATCTGTCAGTAAAAGTCTCGGCAAAATCGGTCTAGCCCTTTCGGAGATTAGCCAGAACAAACAGACAGACAGACAGACAAAAAATTTAATAATGGTTTTTTCTTATGAGTACAGTAGTATATACATAAGCATTGGGTAGAAAGATGTTATATTGTTATTACAAACAGACACTTAAATTTTATTTATTTGTATAAATTTTATAGGGAGGTAGGATTCCTGTGCAGGAATTCGTCTAGGTAGGTACCATGCCAGGGCCAGTTATTCTGCCGTGAAGCAGTAGTGTGCAAGCATTACTGTGTTTCGGTTTGAAGAGCACTGTGAGCTATCGTTATCACTGGGCATTTGAGACTTAATAACTGATTTTGTTGTGGGCGGACGTTGCACTTACCATCAGGTGAACGTTTTGCTCGTATCATCACTTTATACAATAAAAAAAAGGGACCGATTTCCTACCAAGGTGTCGTAAGAGGCGACTACGGTATTGTACGGACAACCTTTATTCTTGCACAATAATACCATAATATGCAATGCTGTCACTATACTGCTGGTGGGAACGCAATGGGGAGGATTTTTTTTGACTCTTACCAAAACGGCGGCGACGTGGTTCGTCACCCGTCACTTCTCGTTTCCCACGGTGGTGTAAAATTGGCTACTTGTATGCATTCTGCCTACCTATTTATATGGGAAAAAGGGATATGCATGTATGTATGTATGTATAGGGACCATTCCATTGAGAATGAAAATTTACCGTGAGGCAGTATCATACTAACAAAGTCGATGAATGCTCAAGACCGTGTTTTGTGGCAATCTGTGAGAAATTCCTATCAGCAGTGGCTTTGTGAGGGGGTGAAATGATGATGATAAGCATGGTTATGATTAAGTGATGACAATATGACATTCAATTATGCAAATGTTGAGATAGATGTGGTCTCTGCCTACCCCTATGGGAAAGAGGCGTGTCTCTATATATGTAAATGGTGAGAATATTCACCACAATTATTTTTTCATCCACGTTCACCATATGGTAAGTGCAACGTTCGCCCATAGCAGTGGTGTGTCAACCGGAAAGTTCTGTGTGGTACACACTGCGCCCGTCCCTGGGCCATTAGTACTTAGATCATGTATGCCCATAAAAATTTAATAATGGTTTTTTCTTATGAGTACAGTAGCATATACATAAGCATTGAGTAGAAAGATGTTATATTGTTATTACAAACAGACACTTAAATTTTATTTATTTGTATAAAATCATCATATATGCCCGGTACTTACACTAACTCTCAATGCCCTTCACACCGAAGCAAAGTAACGTTTCACGGTAGAATATCTGGCACTGCGGTGCTACCTACCCAGACGGATTCCTGCATAGAAATCTTACTAACAGTAAAGATATTAATGTGAGAGCCGTTTTCGTAAAGCCATAACGTGTTGTGGCTTAAGGGAATCTACCACCGCATCTCATCCCGTGGGTGTCGTAACAGTCGACAGAGGGAAAATTAAAACCATGACATGAGCAGCAGCATCTTTCTGGAACATCGGAATTGATAACCCGCACGCTAAGCATGGCAACTATGGCAAAATCCCCCCAATAATGAGAGCTGCAACCTTTGTGGCATTCTATAGGAGACGTAGCAGTAGTGCAAACACCTCTGTGTTCTTGTTTGAAAGGTGGCATTAAGAACCGTCTCGTAATGACCAGTGCATACATACATACGAGTACATAAGATCACGACTGCATCCCATAAGGTGTAGTCAGAGACTGGGCACTCACTGCAAAAACAGATGACTGCCACAATCCACGTTTCACCAAAACAATATAAAGCACTTGGTGTGATAGGTGGTGAGCCCATCGCCACCATGCGCTGTTGGGTGCACAGTGCAGTTTAATTCCTTACTCGCCTTTTACGAGATCCAACGGATGAGATGGAGTGGTAGTATTCTTTTAACGAGCCGCCACCACACGGCAATGACCAGCGTAGTGCGGGTTAAACGGAATTTTTCAACCAAAACGATACCGCAACTAATTAGACTAGGCGTGGCGTTTACCATCAGGCGAACGGTTTGCTCGTCACGTCACACATGAAATTGAGGTCGAACAATTTACCTAATGGCAAAGAACTACTCTTTATGTAGCGCAATATGGTATTATTTTTTAGAAAGTAGCATTTGTTTTTTTTAATAATAGACAATAGAAATTTACTGGGGGCTAGATCGCAGGGCTAATTCTGCCGCAAATTAGTAGTGGGCAAACATTACTGTGTTTTGGTCTGAAGTGCACTAGGAGCTAGCGTAATCACTGGGCATATGAGACTTAAGAATTTCAGTCTCAGGGTGACGGGCGCAGTGTGATACTACACAGAAATATTCCGAGTAACATCATCTGTTAAGGGCAGGTGCACGTTTTGGCCGTCTCGTTTTTCAGCCAAATAAAAAAAAATAGGTGGTGATGGAATTTCTATGCAGGAATTCTTCTAGTTCGGTTAATCTGCCGTGAAGCAATAGTGCGCAAACATTATTGTGTTTCGGTCTGAATGGCACTGGGAGGTAGAGTAATCATTGGGCAGGAATAAATAATTGATGTCTCAGGGTAACAGCCGCAGTGTGGTGTCACACAGAAATGTTTTGGGTGATACTACATTTGTTATAGGCAGACTTTGACTTACCATCTTACTATCAGGTGAATGATTCGCTATACAAAAAATATTTCCATACGTTTATCATCCAAGTATTGGTTGTTATTTTTATAATATTTCTGGAACAAGTCTGCAGATAATGTTGATTTTCTTTTATCAATATAATACGATATCAAATCGAACATGTTATAATGCAAGTGTAACCGCAAGTTTTCGCAAACGCCTCTAATAGGATTAAAGCGAACGACTCGGCTACAACTGAGCTTCAAGTTTGCATTAGCTAAATACAGTGTGAGTCGTATAAGTTTAACTCTAGTGCTCTGAGACATCGAATAGTAAACATACAATCACGCTTTGTTCTCATATAAAGGGTAGGAAAACAAAATCGCCGCAAATTTGGTACGAGTCAACAATTCTTACTCCCTATTGCGTTCCCACGAGCAGTATAGTGACAGCATTGCATATTATGGTGTTATTCTGCACCAATAAAGGCTTTCTGTACGATACCTCGGTCGGAAAGAGGTTTTTTTTATTGGGTAGAGTGACGAGACGAGCAAAACGTTCACCTGATGGTAAGCGTAATGCCAGACCACTTCTGAGTGGCACCACACTGCGCCTGTCACGTCGAGATTTCAGTTCCTTAGTCTCACATGCCCAGTGATTACACTAGCTCTCTGCGCCCTTCAGACCGGAACACTAATGTCTGCACACTACTGCTTCTCGGCAGAATAACTGGCATTGGGGTGGTACCTACCTAGACGGATCCCTGCATAGGAATCCTACCACATAGGTAGGTAGTAGGTGCTATTCTACTCTGCCGGACGCCCATTGAGTTATAATCAGTTAAAACGTACTACATACATATCATAACTCAATTGGCTATGGTATTCTTTAAAAAAAATATTTTGGTGAAACGCAATTGGCTTTCGGAATAAATGAAGTAGTGTGTGCAGCCAGTACAAGTTTAATTTTAATAATATACTTCAATTCATAACTAGTGTTTTATGGAACTTTCCAGTATTCGTTTAATTATTTCCGAATATAATTACTGAAAGCGTTGGAAGTTACGGTGTTCATTTTAATTTCAGACGGCATAATCCTTTGTTTAAATTCTATTCAGATATTTAAGCGGCTAATGTTGGGGAGGTTTTGAACAGATCTACGTATTTTTCGTTTGCAATAAATTGTAAATGAATAAAATCCAATAGTAGGCTTGAATTAATTGGATAGGTACCACCCCAGGGCCAGTTATTCTGCCGTGTAGCAGTATTGTGCGAACATTGCTGTGTTTCGGTTTGAAGGGTGAGCTAGTGAAATCATTGGGCATATGAGACTTATGAATTCATGTCTCAGGGTGATGAGCGGAGTGGGGTGTCACACAGAAATGTTCTGGGTGACACAGCATATGGTATGGGCAGACGTTACGCTTACCATCAGGTGAACGGTTTGCTCGTATCATCACTTTATGAAATAAAAAAAATGCACAATTATGTTATACTAATATTATGAATATGAAAGTAACTCTCTCTGCCCCTCTGTCTGTTTGTCACTTTTCACGGCTAAACCGTAAAACCGATATTCAATTAAGTTTTTTTTGCACTTTGTCTATGTCCGGGGTGCAGCGGGGAACCACGGATTATCACTGAGGCAAGTGAGGCAAGAGAGCGAGCACGGATTATCAATGATCCTATTGGACACCGGACTAAAACTATTTTTTTTTAAATCTATTTCCATTGGTTTGCAGAAATGTTAGTTTTTTGTTTAAATTTTATAAAGTGACGGGACGAGCAAAACGTTCACCCGCTGGTAAGTGCAACGTCTGTCCATAAAAGATGCTGTGTTACTCAGAATATTTCTGTGTAGCACGACACTGCGCCTGTGACACTGAGACATAAGTTTAGCTCTCAGTGCCCTTCAGACCGAAACACAGTAGTGTTTGCACACTACTGCTTCACGGCAGAATAACTGGAAAACTCCGGCAAGGACTCGAATCCAGGACCCGCGGCGTAGAAGTCAAGTACACTAACCACTAGGCTACGTAGTCGTCATAGTCAGTCATAATATTGTCATTAAAAAGTTTCCCTTATTGTTATTTACATACATACATACAAACATACAGAAATACGTAAGATCACGACTGTATCCCATAAGGGGTAGTCAGAGACTGGGCACTCACTGCAAAAACAGATGACTGCCACAGTCCACGTTTCACCAAAACAATATAATGCACTTGGTGTGATAGGTGGTGAGCCCATCGCCATCATGCGCTGTTGGGTGCACAGTGCAGTTTAATTACTTACTCGCCTTTTACGAGATCCATTGGATGAGATGGAGTGGTAGTATTCTTTTAACGAGCCGCCACCACACGGCCATTATTGTTATTTATTTATTAAAAATGAATATAGATGTTTTAGTTATAATCATCACGCCGATAGTCCTGGGCTCATATTCAAAATTAATATTGTTAATTTTGGCTCTGGTTGTTTTGTGATGGTCCCTGTGTTCCTGACACTGCCTCCGATCTTATCGCAATACATGTTCCATCGGACGCGGATGAGGAAGAACAAGTGAGTGTCAGTCTGAGAGCTCATGTCTTCTGACAGTATTCGTAAGTTGTCGACGGGGTCACTATCGGCCAAGAAGACAATCATGTTTTTTAACTTCATAGGGTAACGCCTAATTTATACCCATCCTCACGGGGGCTACGGGCTAAGTCGGACTTGGACCGACTAAAACCCCAGTGTTGAGCTGCATCGCAATACCACATCTCCTCTTTCCCCGCGACTTCACCTGGCTTCGGAGGACAGGGTGAGCGGCCTGAATACACCTCCTTCCCAGTAGTCCCCTTGGTCGCATCCAAAATGAATTCTAACAGACCCACTCGGTGTGACCACCGCTGTCCAGCTTAATGCGACCGGCCGACCGGGCTCCTCTTAAGTTCACTGTGGTTGACTAAGCCACGGTTACTAAACCCCTCCGCCACTACAAAGCGAGACTCATTAGGGCAAGCCGCTAGACCTCCTCCCGCAAATAATTAACATTATCAGTATTTACATCAATATTTGTGTTAATATTAGTTAAGTAATTACTTTTTTTTAGTTTAAGTATTTACATCAATAGTTGTAATTATTTATAGGTAGGTCCAACTTCGACCAAGAGGTCAATCGACGGAGCCAACTCGGCTGGGTAGCGTTCGGAAAACTGCGTCACATCTTCTCGTCGAGTATACCTCAATGTCTCAAAACGAAAGTTTACAACCAGTGCGTGTTGCCAGTGATGACATACGGGACAGAGACGTAGTCCTTCTGTTATCCGCAGCAGAACTAAAGTAACCGACATAGCCCTAAGAATTAGCAAGTTGAAGTGGCAATGGGCGGAGCTATATATCTCGTAGAACCGATTCGTAGACCGATGATGGAGCGACGACCTGCACAGTTTTGCGGGAAGTCGATGGATGCAGGTCTATGTTCAACAGTGGACTGGAATAGGCTGAAATGATGATGATGATGATGACGATATGTATATATTTATATATTATTTAAGTATATAAATAATTATATAGGATGCGACTGAAAATGAGGGCGAGGTTGTGTTGGGTTAATACATCCTAGCATATCCTAAGTGGCATTCCTTTTTGAAACATTTCACCATGTACAGGCTTTTCCCCCCTTTTTTTAGGTTTTTTATTATCGTCTATTTTCCTTAAATATTAGTTTTTGGCACTTTCCTTTTTTAATTAATGTTGTTTTATATGTTTTTTAATTAGCAAATTAGCATTCTGTTTTTATTATTACTGCTTTTAGTTGTGGCTCAGTCAGTACTATTTAGTATATATTTTTTTCAATTCTACCTTCATTATTTGTGATTGTTTCGAATAAATATCTCTTTCTTTCTTTCTTTCAAATCTACCTAAAGTATATACACTTTATTAGTAAACGGATATGTTTATGAAAAGCATCATCAACTAAAAGAAATACAAACGCAAATACCCCAAGTGTAATCTGATACTATAAACACGGTTATACAAAATCAGAGAGATAAAATCCACGCAAAAATGAAGTACTTTAAGCAGTAACTTTTTAAAAGCAGACTAAAGAAGAAATGAAATCGTACTCTTGCCTTTTTACTTGATGCAATAAAAAAAGAAAATAAAACAAAGACAGCGTAGTAAGTATTTTACAGTATCAATAAAATCACCAATCGGTGTAGAAATAAATAAAACGGACTTTTCGACGACGTCTGTCTCTCCAAACTTACATAAAATGGAAACTACTAAAGCTGTTGAAATAAAAAGTGATCACGGTTGAGTAGTTTTTTTTTTTTTTATAGGAGAGGGGGCAAACGAGCAAGTGGCTCACCTGATGGTAAGTGATCACCACCGCCCATGAACAACCGCAACACCAGAGGAATCGCGGGTGCGATGCCGGCCTTTGAGGAAGAAATGGGCTCTTTTCTTGAAGATCCCTAAGTCGTATCGGTCCGGAAAAACCGCCGGCGGCAGCCGATTCCATAGAGTGGTAGTGCGTGGCAGAAAATTCCGCGAAAAACGCACTGTGGTGGAATGCCAACCATCCAGGTGGTGACGATGGAGTTAGTCAAGAACACTTAAGTAACACGGATATAATCCTCGCTGCTGACGCCACTAAAGTTGTTAGTGTTGTTTGACGACCGCGTGGCTCAGTGGTCAGAGTACCTGACTTCTGAGCCGCGGGTCCTGGGTTCGAATCCCAGCCGGAGCCAACATTTGTGCTAAAACATAAATTGTTGGTTTTCGGGTCTGGTTGTGTTGTGATTGTCCCCGTGTTTCTGACACTGCATCCCTAGCCTACCTCTAATCTTATCGTATCAGCGTTACATCGGGCGCGGGTAGGTTGGGACGAGTGAGTGCCTCTGTGTTTACGCGTACACTTGTGGCACTATAATATCTCTTGTTCAGTTGATGGCTCTCGACAGAAGTCGGAAGTTGTCGCTGTGGTCGAAATCGACTAGGAGAACATCATCATCATCATCATGTTAGTGTTGATTAACTAAGTACTGGAGCCGTGGTAGCTCAGGGGCCGGGTGCTCGTCTTCAATTTCATAATACGCGAGTAAAATGAGTTCGATCCTCGGTGCTAGCACCTCTAAAAAATGCTGCCTGCTCTGCGGTGAAGGAAAACATCGTTAGGAAACCTGCATATCCGAGGAATAGAAATATTTCGAGAACATGTGAAGTCCGCCAACCCGCATTTTAGCAGCGTGGCGGACTATTCTCCGCTCCAAAACCCTCTCAGAAATGAGAGGAGGCCTGTGCTCAGCAGTGGGACATTTATAGGCTGTTACTTTACTTTTACTTTTTACTAAGTACTTGAGCACTGATCTACTCGTAAGTGCGTTGTCATATGAAATTCGACGGTGAGTAGTAAATTAATGTTTTTTTTTTTAATGTTAGAGGAGGCAAACGAGCAAGCGGCTCACCTGATGGTAAGTGATCACCGCCGCCCATGAACACCTACAATACCAGAGAAATAGCAGATGCGTTGCCGGCCTTTGAGGAAGGAATAGGCTCTTTTCTTGAAGGTCCCTAAGTCGTATCGGTCCGGAAAAACCGCTTGTGCTTGTGCGGGGCAGAAAATTGCGCGAAAAACGCACTGTGCTGGAATGCCAACCATCGAGGTGGTGACGATGGAATTTCGCGCTGTGCCGCAATGTGCGATGGTGAAAATCAGCGGCTGGAATTAATTCGAACAATTCTTCGGAACACTCCCCATGGTAGATCTTATAAAAAATGCAAAGGGATGCAACATTTCTTCGCAAAGCCAGCGGATCAAGCCGATCAGATAGAACATGGTCGTCGACGATTCGAGCCGCTCTCCGTTGAATGCGGTCAAATGGAAGTAGCTGACACTGGGGCGCCCTCGCCCAGAGATGAGAACAGTACTCCATGTGCGGCCGAACCTGCGCCTTATAAAGTTGCAAGCGTTGGGCCGGCATGAAGTACTGTCGCGCTCTACTGAGGACGCCAAGCTTTTTGGCCTTCCCTTCCAGGTGACCGCGAAACTGAACGTCACTCGATATGTCGACGCCAAGAATACCGATACTGGCTGAGGCAACGACGGGAGTGCTCCCAAAATTAGGTGATACGACGAAGGGTTTCTTCGTCGTATCACCTTCTTCTTTTATGTTCCAACTAATTCGTCGAGTAATTAGTAGTATTATACGCGAACGTCCGTATGGTAGTCCATCTCATCCCGTGCGAGTCGTAAAAGTCGACAGAGGGAAAAAAACCAGGAGATGAACAGCAACATCTTCCTGGAACATCTGAATAAATAAACTGCGGTTGCCTACCCGTCTGCTAAGCATGGTAACTATGGCAAAATCCCCCCAAAATGAGAGTTACAAAGTTTAGTTTCAATCTATGGGGAAGGCTTAAAAAATTTGTGAAGTTTATGGCAGACCTAACGCAGTGTAAGTATGAGTAGCACAAAATTGGTCTAAGCGTTGAGAGGATGAATGAAAGGAGATTGACGAAACAGATTTATCAGGCAAGTGTGAATGGGAAAGCCGGTAAGGGTCGACCGAGGCGTACGTATCAAAATCAGATCGGTGAACTTTTGAGGAAAGGTCACGTTAAAAGTACCCGCAACAGACGAGCGTGTGTGAAAACGCTAATGAAAGTAGAAGAAGCTAAAGATGTGTGCCAGGATCGTAGCAAGTGGAAATATGTGGCCTCTGCCTACCCCAATGGGAAAGAGGCGTGACTGTATGTATGTATATATGTTTTCAATCTGTGAATTTTGCTGTCAAAGATGCAGCTCGCTCTGGTCGCCCTGTTACCATTTTTAAAAAAGTAAAGCAATGTCGACATATCAGTCGATGCAACATAGATGAAGAACTGGGAATTGACCACAAAACAGTTGAGACCCATTTGAAAAAAGATGGGTACGCAAAAAGCACGACATTTGGGTGCCACAGGAGCTCACTGAAAGAAACCTAATGAACCGTGTACTTATTTGCGATTGTTTATTGAAACGTAATGAAACCGAACCGTTTTTGAAGAGATTGATAACTGGTGATGAAAAGTGGATCACGTACGACAAGAAAGTGCAAAAAAGATCGTAGTGAAAGGTAGGTCAAGCTTCACAAACTGTGCAAAAACCCTTGTTAACTCGCAATAAGGCGATGCTGTGTGTACGGCGGGATTGGAAGGGCGTTGTACATTAAGCTTTTACCACCAGGCAGAACCATCGATTTGGATCCCTACTGCCAACATCTTATGAGAATAAGACAAGAAGTTGAGAAAAAGCGGCCGGAATTGATCAATAGAAAGGGTGTGGTCTTTCATCACAACAACGCTAGAACACACACATCTTTAGTCACTCAGCAAAAATTAATAGAGTTGGCTGGGAGGTGTTATATATGTTATGCATTCGTCATATAGCCTTGCTCTTGCACGTTCAGATGTCCACCTGTTTCGGTCTCTTCAGCATTATTAAGGTAGTGTCAGGTTAACATCAAGAGGGGTGCCAAACCTGCTTCAAACACGTAACCAAAAGTAAAAAGTAAAGTTTCAGCCTATAAATGACCCACTGCTGAGCACAGGCCTCCTCTCATTTCTGAGAGGGTTTTGGAGCTAGGAAGAATCCGCCACGCTGCTCCAATGCGGGTTGGCGGACTACTCATGGCCTCGAAATATTCCTATTCCTCGGACATGCAGGTTTCCTCACGATGTTTTCCTTCATCGCTAAGCACATGGTAAATCAGCACTTAAAATTGTAGAACAATATTAGAGGCGCTGGCACCGGGGATCGAACCCAGGTTACTCGCTTACTATGAAATCAAAGGCGAGCACCAGGCCCCATGGAGCTACCACGGCTTATAAAAAACGTAACTACTACAAACAAATAAACTGTTGCCAACCCACCTGCCAAGCGTGGCAGCTATGGCTAAATTCTCCCAAACGAGAGAATCTATGGGGGAGGCTTATGTTAAACAGTGGATGTGATTCTGTCGACTGATGCATGATTCTGTCGCCAAGAAGTAGAGTGCAAACATTACTGTGTTTCAAGATGATGGGCAATAATAGTTAATACAATTACTGGGCATATAGGAAATAAGAGCTGAAGTCTCAGGGTGACGAGCGCAGTGTGGTGCCACACAAAATTGTTCTGGGTCACATCATTTGTTATGGCCAGACGTTGCACTTACCACCAGGAGAACGAAAGATCGTATTGTCACTTTCTTCACCAATTTTTTTTTATATAGAAACTGGAGTAAAGTGTGGACATCATTTAATTACTGGTGTTAGGATTCCTGCATAGGAATCCGTCTAGATAGGTACTACCCCAGGGCCAGTTATTCGACGTAAAGCAGTAGTGTGCAAACATTACTGGGTGACGGTTTGAAGGGCACTGAGAGCTAGCGTAATCACTGGGCATATGAGACTTCAAAACTTAAGTGTCAGGGTGATGGACACTACACTAGTGTCACACAATAATTTTGTGGGTGACACAGCATTTGTTATGGGCAGACGTTACACTTACCATCAGGTTAACGTTTTGCTAGTTTCCTCACAATATCCAATAAAAAAAATGTAAAATTACTGTACGTGTTACTAAACATATTCAACGACTTTTCACCTATCATATTTACATACATACATAAGATGACGACTGTATCCCATAAGGGGTAGTCAGAGACTGGGCACTCACTGCAAAAACAGATGACTGCCACAATCCACGTTTCACCAAAACAATATAATGCACTTGGTGTGATAGGTGGTGAGCCCATCGCCACCATGAGCTGTTAGGTGCACAGTGCAGTTTAATTCCCTACTCGCCTTTTACGAGATCCATTGGATGAGATGGAGTGGTAGTATTCTTTGACGAACCGCCACCATTCGCCTATCATATTTCGACAAATAAAATAAAAAAACACCTCAAATATTTGAAAACACTAAATGCTCTAAGAAAATTTCAACGGCATTTAAGAAAAAATAATTAATTCAATATAAATATACGAATAAACAAAAAAGAACGAAATGTTTTTGAAATTTTACTCTCAAAGCTGCAAAGGAAGTATCACTTCAAAAATATTTGCCCAAGTAGGATTTCGACTTTTGGCGCAACTCGAAAAGTGGCAGTGGAGTATTTATTAAATTTTAAATTGTTGTGCATATTTGGAGTTTTGATGTTTATTATTGATAGTTTATTATGCAGCAAGTGCTCCTGAAAATGCATAGTCATTAGAAAAGTCAATTCAAGACCAGAACTGTGTTTTTCGTTTTGTCTCCATCAGTCCAGCAAATCTTCGGTAAAAGTCAACTATCATTTTACTGTCAATCAAAATTTTGAAGTCTTCTTGCTTGAAGATTGTATACTTGGATATGTTACTTGACACTGGAAAATAGTTTATGGCTGTTTCCATTAATAAATAATTAATAAATAATAAATAATTAATGAATAATAATAAATAATTAATTAATAAATAATTTCCATTAATAAATAATTAATGAATAATAATAATAATTAATTAATTAATAATTTACATTAATAAATAAATAAATAGGATTTCTTCTGCATCGAGGAGGCGTTTTATAGACATGATCTAAATATGCACAAATAACCAAACCTGAATTCAGCTGTCGGTACGAAATATTTCTTACCTTGTACATATTTGTTCCGGGAATCGTACTGGCGAGCCGCAGAACATTGACTTCTGCGGCTCAGCCTCGACGCCAACCAAGTACGGATCGTATATCACAAAATAATGAAACAACGAAATTCCACGACATGGCGGTTTTAATAAGTTCAGTTTGTAAAATTAATGAAGTCGCATCGAGCGTTCGCGGTCAGGCTACATCGTATATTAAATTCCATAAATGGAAAAATGCGACTCGTAATTAACGAGATGAGAGGTTGAGAAGTATTTAAGGAATCGTAATTAACTCGTCGACTCCCTGACTCAAAAATCATCAAGCAGGTATACTGGGATCTGGAATTCAATCTTGTCAATAAGAAATTAAAAACAATGAAAGAATCTATATACATTTTATTTCACTCTCATACTTCTCATTATCTGCAACTACAATTGGCTTATCATGTAAATAAGTAGGCGAAAAATGTTTAAGTATTGCGCCTAATTCAAATTAAGTTTTAGGCCATGAAATCAACGACGAAGTCGATCACATTTTTACGGATTTCATCGCGTCTAATTTTGTACTATTTACAAACCCCGACCCGAGCTAACTGTGTCTTGAAATTTTTGCAGTGGTATGCTTGGTTTTTGATTTATTTTTTTATAAATGTGTAGTATTCGCGTGATACTCCGTTTTCAGCAAATCAAAATAATTATTAGTATTATCGTTGAGAATGATACCAAATGGAGATGTATTCAGTGTTGACTGTTATAAATTACTAAAAATTTTAAAAGTAAAAAAGTAAAGTTTCAGCCTATAAATGTCCCACTGCTGAGCACAGGCCTCCTCTCATTTTTGAGAGGGTTTTGGAGCTGAGAAGAATCCACCATGCTGCTCCAATGCGGGTTGGCAGACTGCACATGTCTTCGAAATATTTTTTATTTCTCAGACATGCAGGTTTTGCTCACGATGTTTTCCTTCAACGCCGATCACGTGGTAAATCAGCACTTAAAATTGCAATTTACAATTTTAGTGGTGCTGGCACCGGCAAACGAACCCAGGTCACGCGTTCTATGAAATTTAAAGCGAGCGCCTAGCCCCTGATATACCACGGCTCTAAAATTTTAATAAATGTTTAATTAAAAAATATTTCGGTCGCCTGTCTTGTAGCTACGAAAGCAATTATTCGACAAAATTGAGTTTCCATTGAATTCATTCCGAGGAAAGCCTATTATAGGCGCAGAAAATGTTTAAATTCAGCCATGTTAATCCCATAAAGAGCCGACGCGGCCTAAATAAACCGGCCTTTAATTTTCGTCATTTAATTAATTATATTCCTAAACCGGGCCCTTCGTAAATTAAATATATATTAATTTTACAACGAGTAGCAAACTTTGTGGAATATTACAGTACTTACACTGAGGGAAAGATGAGCTGTATGAAGGTGATGAGGTGGTGAAGTATAATAGAAAGAAAGAAGAAAGAAAGACATTTATTGAACAATAACACTGCACAACGCAAGAAAAACATTTAAAATATATGTACACATGCCTATCAAAAATTTGACGCACTGCGCTGCAACAGTGTCTCATCCAAAGTTGCACTGCTCAGCATTAAATGCAGCTTATTATTTATTAATGTACTAGCTGAGGCCCGCGGAGGACAACATGTTGCCGTACAGCATGGTACGCAATGAGCTGAGCCTTCATTGTTCAGTCGTTTTTTTTTTATTGGATAAAGTGATGAAACGAGCAAAACGTTCACCTGATGACAAGTGTAACGTCTGCCCACAGCAAATGCTGTGTCACCTTGAACATTTCTTTGTGGCAGCACACCGCGCCCATCACCCTGAGACATCAGCTCTCAAGTCTCATATGCCCAGTGATTACGCTAGCTCACAGTGCCCTTCAAACCGAAACACAGTAGTGTTTGCACACTACTGCTTCACGGCAGAATAACTGGCCATGGGGTGGTACCTACCTAGACGAATTCCTGTTTAGGAATCCTACCACCAGTAAAACACGCTAATCTCAGGAAATACTTTTTCCATTAGATATACCGTTAAATAAGAAACATTATAGGCTACAAAATTGTATGCTGCAACTTGAATGTGATGCTTGTTGAGAACAGAACGTTACCGATAACGATTTACTGGTGGTAGGATTCCTATGCAGGAATCCGTCTAGGTAGGTACCACCCCAGGGCCGGTTATTCTGCCGTGAAGCATTAGTGTGCAAACATTACTGTGTTTCGATTTGAAGGGCACTGTGAGCTAGCGTAATCACTGGGCATATGAGACTAAAGAACTGATGTCTCAGGGTGACGGGCGCAGTGTGGTGTCACACAGTAATTTTCTGGGTAACACAGCATTTGTTATGGGCAAACGTTGCACTTACCATCAGGTGAACGTTTTGCTCGTTCCGTCCCTTTTATGAAATAAAAAAAAAATTGAAGTCTATGTTTGTAATAACAAAATAACAGCTTTTTACTCAATGCTTATGAAAGTATACACGGTACTTATAAGAAAAACAAACAATTTTCGAATGTCTGTTTGTTCCGGCTAATCTCCGAAACGGCTGGACCGATTTTGACGGGACTTTCACTGGCAGATAGCTGATATTACAGCGTGTAACTTGGGCTACTTACTTTTAGAAAAGTAATTAGGATTCCGCGCCAAAATATAAAACCTTTAAATCCGATTCCAATGGGGAAGTACTGTATATAGCCGATTGGGATCGGCTTTTTTACGCGAGGGAAACAGCCCCGCTGTTTTTAATATAAATATGTATAGATTTAAGTCACACATAAATTGATAACGGTCACTATGCCATGTCATTTACGGGGATAAAAAGTATCCACCATTTTTTTTTTTAATTTGATAAAGTGTCGAGACGAGCAAAACGTTCACCTGATGGCAAGTGCAACGTTTGCCCATAACAGATGCTGTGTTACCCAGAATATTTCTTTGCAGCACCACACCGCGCTCGTCACCCTGAGACATAAGTTCTTAAGTCTCATATGCGCAGTGATTACGCTAGCTCACAGTGCCCTCCAGACCGAAATACAGTAATATTTGCACACCACTGCTTCACGGCAGAATAACTGGCCCTGGGGTTGTAATCCTAATAATATTAGTGGCAGTGTTCTATATCCTTTATGCTTATTATATGTACTGACTTTCAGTGTTGTTATTGAGCTTAATTTCGTACGCTTAAAATAATATTAAAGCACAAGGTTTTTGTGACATTGTCTTCAACCATACGTTGTACATTTATTTTACGTGACTTCACCGATTAAAACTGTGTACATGAATCATACATAACGATATTAGACATAATGTCATATTATGGCTTCGAAAATAGCACAATTAAGTGGTTTCACAGTTACTTCTGTGGCCGACATCAGATTGTTGAGCTGCACAAATCGGATGGTACAGGTATTATTTAGTCACACCCTCTACCTGTTACTAGGGGTGTTCCACAGGGCTCCATATTAGGGCCCCTCCTGTTTATTTTATACTGCAGTGATTTTACTCATGTGATTAAAAACTGTCAATATCACATGTATGCTGACGACCTTCAGCTATATCTGTCATTCCACCCTTCAGAGGTTTCCGATAGTATAAATAGGATTAATCAGGACTTGGAGCGCATTGCACAGTGGTCTAAAGTGAACTCGCTTATTCTCAATCCAGCTAAAACAAAATTTATTATATTAGGATCTGGATACCAAATTAAGAAAATAGCTGACAGTCAACCCAGAATATTATTGGAAGGACAAATCATTCAGCAGGTTGAAGAGGCTCGCAATCTTGGCCTTAAAATAGACGGCATGTTGCAATTTGAGAGTTATGTTTTAGATGTGGTGCGTTCTTGTTTTTATAGGTTAAAGGTACTTTACTAAATACGGGATTACCTAAGTTTGAATTTAAGAGTAACCCTTTGTGAGACTCTCATCTTGTCAAAACTAAATTACTGCATTTCGGCCTACGGACCCTGTCTCTTAGCGAAAACAATGAAGCTCTTACAGCGAGTCCAAAATGCATGTGCACGTTTTTGCTTTATTATCCCTCCGAGAGCACATGTTTCTTCGTATTTGGAAAGAAGCAAACTGCTTAACATGTCATCAAGGCTCAAATTGCACTTTGCTACTTTACTATTTGGAGTAATTAAAAACAAAACTCCCGCATATTTATATGATAAGCTTACCTGGTCCAGTGAACATAACATTCACTGTACTCGTGGCGCTAAGTTTTTACTTGCTGTTCCAGGACACGTCACGGCTGCTTTTCGCGGCAGTTTTCGCTACCTAGCAACTAAGTGTTGGAATAATCTCCCACCCCCCCCCCCCCTTTCGTGAAATTCAATCCAAGGTTAATTTAAAAATGGGATATAAATTGTACCTTCTAGATAACAAAGAAAATACAAAGTAACAATACAAAGACTGGTTGTTGATACACTAGGTAGGTGGTTTGCGTTATTATTATTATTATTTTTATTTTTGATGGTTCCATTAGTTCTAAAGAATAAAGTACGTAATAAAATTCAGTTTCCATGATGAAATTGAAATAGATGACGTGTACAAGCAGTACAAGATTTGACGTGGTTTACACAGATAAAAAATGAATATTGGTCAATGATGTACACCATTGTCCAGGAATCTGCTCTATATCATAGTACAAATATTTTTAATTATTATTATTTCTTTCATTATTCTATTATATACTATTGCCAACATAGATAAAAGTAATATATTTATCTATTTATTTTTCATTATTTATCGTTATTTCAGAATTTTATCTTTATATTTTATTATATGAACATATACATTTAAAATATCTTTAGTTTTTTTTTTTGCATTTAAACTGTTTGACAGCTGCTCGTAGGTTTTAGATTAGTGGTGCCGACAGAATAACAGCGCTGCGGCAATTTTGCTGTAGCATAATGCAGAGTCGGGTCCTTTTCGTTGCTGCAATCCAACATAAATTTAAATACTTTTTTATTGTTAATTTTTTTATTTTTTTATGTTGTGTTAATTGTTTGTTTTTATTTGTTTGTATTGAGCGTAGCAACGAATAAAGTTATTTTCTTTCTTTCTTTCTTTCTTTCTAGTTGCTTTTTGGCGTGAATCAACAGGGAATATATCTTCGTACAAGTTACA
Source organism: Luehdorfia chinensis (assembly GCA_019845155.1). Lineage (NCBI taxonomy): Eukaryota > Metazoa > Arthropoda > Insecta > Lepidoptera > Papilionidae > Luehdorfia > Luehdorfia chinensis. The sequence goes on from JAHVAK010000028.1 coordinate 6,089,071, forward strand.
ACATATTATTATATATTGTAATGCATTGCCATCGGGGTCCATAGCATCCACTAGCGTAAGGGTAATTTATAACAAGCTATGGCCCGCGGTTTCACCCGCGTAAAAAAGCCGACCTCTATCGATGCTATATATACTTCCATATTTGAATCGAACTTTTGGGTTTTTTTTGTGCCGATACCATTTTTTTTCTAAAATTAACGTAGCCTAGTTACCCGCTATAGTATCAGCTATCTGTTAATGAAAGACGCTTCAAAATAGGTCCAGTCGTTTTGGAGATTAGCTGGAACAAACAGACAGACAGACAAAAACTTTAAGAATTGTGTTTTTCTTATAAGTACCGTATATACTTTCATAATCATTGATTAAAAAGCTATTATTTTGATATTACAAACAGATATTTATTTATTTGTATAGATTTTATTAAATAACGGATGGTGGTAATATAAACTGCTTCTGCGTTAAATACAGTCTTAGTTACATATATAGGAATCGCAAGCGAAACTTTAATTAGAATTAATATCAAAACAAAGTTGTTATACTTTTCAGTAATAAAAACTACTTAAAAATAAAATTAAACCTTTCCTAAACCTTAGTGAAACCTAGTAATACAGAAAAACTAGTGGTACTACAAAAAAAATACTGCCCTCTGTGATTTACTTTGGATACAAGACAGATTCAACGCAGTCTAACTCTGAAGCTGGTTAAGTCTCCTTTGTCATAGATGACGCTGTCCTCAAGTCATAAAAATACCGAAATTGCTTTTATTCTTTTTAAAATTAGATAAATTCAAATGTTTACTGATTAAATGTAAAGCAAAATCGCGTTAAAATAAAAAAAGTTTAAATATTTTAACTTTTTTAACTCCGAACGATAGATGGCGGTGTTTGGGTTCCACTGTACTTATATAAGGACCTCTTTTTATAGCTAAAAGTGTGTACGAAATGAACATCACATGAATTTTTATATTGTACAATTATAAAATATATATTTTATAATTAGTTGTACGGGTACTCTTTTTAACTGTTATGTTATAAACTGTGATTCAAAGGTACCTCCGCGAGGAAGAATGATGATTATTATTTATTTTTGGATAAAGTGACGAAACGAGCAGAACATTGATATGATGGTAAGTGAAACGTCTGCCCATAACAAATGCTATGTTACCCAGAACATTTCTGTGTGGCACCACACTGCTCCATCAACCTGAGACGTCATTTCTTAAGTCTCATATTCACAGTGATCACACTAGTATTCAGTGCCATTCAAACCGAAACACAGTAATTTTTGCACACTACAGTTTCACGGCAGAATAACTGGCCCTGGGGTGGTATACCTACTTAGACGGATTCCTGCATAGAAGTTCTACCGTCAGTGGGTTGATAAATAGCTTTGGCCCACATGAGAACTAATATTTAATGGAAAGAAAGTTAATTTGCTAAGATCCGCATGCATTTAAAATGGTGTGTATTACCTAGTTCTTGAAGAGCAACGCTCGCCCTTTCTAAACAGCGTTCACAAGCAAACCAATGCTGCCACCAGGAGCCGCCTCCAGATACTCACCACCACTACAACAGCTTTCTTTCCTTTATTATAATGAATTTCCGCAAAGTAACGCCTGATTGTATTAACTATAAAACTAATTAACTTAGAAGTAGTTACAAATAAGATAAGAAATTACAAATAAGACATGTATACTGATATTATGAATTCCAAAGTAACTATCTCTCTGTCCTTCTGTCTGTTTGTTAACTTGTTACGGTTCAACCCCTGAATCCTTCTTGATGAAATTTAACACCGAGATAGTTTGCATTCCGGAGATGGACATAATATCATTTTTTTCCCGGAAATTAAATAGTTTTCACGGGATATTTAAAATACCTAAACCCACGCGGACGAAGTCGCAGGCATCAGCTAGTAACAAATAATAAAAAGTAAAAGATGAAACAAAAAAATAATTATTACAAAATACTCTATAGAGTATTAACACATACACGACCTGCGCTACATTGTGACAAAGAATAGGTCTGCGCTCAGTATTTATTTATTCTTTATTGTTACACCCTTAACTAAAGGCTTCAATGGGCGGACTTAATGCCTTGTGGCATTCCCTGCCAGTCAACCCTGGTTGTTGGAGAAAAAAAAATATGGCGAGAGCTATCTATTTAAAAGTAAGATGCCTAACTTATGACAATATATAAACATAATCAGTATGTTTGGGTGTCCCCCAATACTGACTTTCAGCGCATCCTGATTTCAGTCTTGAGCTGGTAGTGCCTGATAGTAGAAGTCACTTGCTTACGACTAGATCAACCAGGCCAACAAACAAACATGCTGTATGACCGTCATGCTAGAGGTCGTAAAACAAAAAATGATGTTATGTTATTGAAAAGAAAATGCATTTGGTCAATTTTCAACAACATTATAATAAAAACTTTTGAATGTTTCATCAAATAAAAAAATATCGAAAGTATGTTTATTTCTTATTCCTATAAATAATATCCAAATGTTTGTTCCTATCACCACGGGGTAATAAAATTTATAGGTGATAAAATATTTATTTCTAATGTCGAGTAGTACATTTGAAACGTTGGTGAAAAAGTTCACATGTGATGAATTCTCTTATTTATTCGTATTTGTTCGTGTCCAACGTTTTTACTTACTGTAAATGTGAAATTATTGACAAAGATGACAGTGAAAATTTAACAGCAAATGACATTGCTGAGACACTTGTAAGTGTAATTGGTGCTGATTTAGAAAAATCTAGGATTCACGAATTAAAAGAAAAACTACAAAAAGTAGACAGGTATGTGGTTGATAAAAATAAGTACACGGAACTGCTTAAAAATCTTACTAGTGAAACCGATTTAAATGAGACGAATTTTTTTACTGCATTATACGAAAGAGACGATTTTAAATTTCTCATGGTCAATGGAACTAGAAGTTTATATTTGAAATTGAAACAAAAGATGAACAGAGATGATATTTTAAAAATATTAGCTGAGAAAGGAAATCAAAGTACAATACTGAAATCGGCGAGAAAAGCAATTGGAGTTGACTATGAGAATAGACTGGATGAATCTGATGACGATCTTATGTTAGACACGATAGTGGATGAACTTATTGCTGAATCTCCAAATGACGGGCATAAGTATGAGCACAACGCTGGCATTTACTGGGGTAAGACTCAACTTTTTTACTAAAGTATGTTTGTTAATGGATGTACGACGTATGCAGGTAATTGGTATGGTGATAGGATTCCTATGCAGGAATCCATTTAGATAAGTATCCCCGCAGGGCTAGTTATTCTGCCGTAAGGCAGTAGTGTACAAACCTTACTGCGTTTCGATGTGAAAGTTTCGCTAAGTCGCAGGTCCTGGTTTCGAACCAACTGGAGCTAACATTTGTGTAAAAATACGAATTATCGACGAAATATCTAGTTGTGATGTTTATGTGAAATTAATCTGCAAATTCAAAACCATCGCTACGGTAAAAGCGACTTATGCAATATTCTATTATTTTTATGGATAAAATCTTATAACAAAAGTTTATCTTGCTGGAAGGCAGGACCATTTTCTGCAATATACTAGATACATGCCGTGGTAGCTCAGAGGCTAGGCGCTCGCTTTAAATTTCATGTACGCGAGTGACCTGGGTTCGATTCCCGGTGCCGGCACCAATAAAATTGATAATTGCAATTTTAAGTGCTGATTTACCACGTGCTCGGCGGTGAAGGAAAACATCGTAAGGAAACCTGCATGTCTGAGGATTAAAAAATATTTTGAAGACATGTGAAGTCCGCCAACCCGCATTGGAGCAGCGTGGCAGATTCTTCCTTGCTTCAAAACCCTCTCAGAAATGAGAGGAGGCCTGTGCTCAGTAGTGGGACATTTATAGGCTGAAACTTTACTTTTTTTTTACTAGATACATATAAGTTGCGGAAACCGGCTCGTTGCAATATACAAGTTTAGGGCAGCAAAAACAAAATGAAACTGTTAAGCAGGTTAATTTAAATACGCCAATAAAGTTTTGGGGGATATTACTGAACTTTTCACTGTTTCCTTTAATTTCGAAAAAATTAAGGGTTCCTGCCTAATATCTTATAAACTGGCAAAATTAAGAGCTGAAAATTAAGAGACGGACTTGTCACGCGCGGCTTGAATTTTGGTTATTTATCTTAATATCTTTCTTAATAAGTGCTTAAAAAAATTCATTATTTTTTCTACCCTAACTTTATATTTATCTACAATAAAGCTGGAAAGTTTGTATGTTTGATAGTGCTAATCTCAGGAAACACTTAGCCGATTTTACATTTTTTTTGCATTAGACGGACCGTTTATTAAAAAAAAATTAAACTATAAAATTTTATGCTTCAACTTTAAGGTGCCGCACACTGAGAACAGAACGTTACCGAGAAGGGACGAATTGTTAACGTTCGTGTCATAGTCGGCTCAAGTAATTTTAAATAAATTGATAATCTAAAATTAATTAAATGAACGCGTTGTGTTGGGATACTCTCTTCTTTATATACAACATCTCATAATGATTACTACTGATTACAAGTTTTTTTTTATTGTATAAAGTGACGAGATGAGCAAAACGTTCACCTGATGGTAAGTGCAACGTCTGCCCATAACAAATGCTGTGTCACCCAGAACAACGAATGGCATCACACTGCGCCCGTCACCTTGAGACATCAGGTTTTAAGTCTCATAAGCCCAGTAATTACAATACCGAAACACCGTAATGTGTACACACTTCTGCTTCACGACAGAATAACTGGCCCTGGAGTGGTACCTATCTAGACGGATTCCTGCATAGGAATCTTACTACAAGAATAACTTAGTAAGTTTTACAGTTTATCACAGTATTTGATAAACTGTAAAAGCGAAATTAATAAATTTGCAACACGACGTGTTTCAAGGGAAAACAACCTCTGATATCAAGTACAAATAAACTTCAACACTACAATCCTCAAAGCTGGTCCGTACTGTACGCAGGCATCTCATAGGTTCGGAGGAATGTACACATTACACCCAGCATGCATATTGTAGTACCTTGCACGTATACGCTGTTGCCTCTCACTGGACCAAAATACAGTAGTCTGCTACTGTTTAAATCACAATCGATTATATATTAATATTGATACACATCCATTCCAGACCCTCAAGGCGAGCTAGAAGATTTGAAAGAATACCATCAACATGATGGACGGCGTATTTTTAAAGGAGAAAGGACTACGATAAAGAACTATCCGTTCATGGTATCGGTGCATGTTATGGGACGGTTTTGGTGTGGAGGATCACTGTACTGGCATGATTTGGTGCTGACTTCAGCTGCTTGCTTGCAGTTGTAAGTATACACATCATTGAAACTACAAACATTAAACAATATCAACGCTAGCTCATTCAACGTGCAGAATTTAAAACAAAACTTCTGGATTAATAATTTGTTTGAAATTACTATTTTACTGGTGGTAGGATTCCTATGCAGGAATCCGTCTTGGTAGGTACCACCACATGGCCAGTTATTCTGCCGTGAAGAAGTAGTGTGCAAACATTTCCGTGTTTCGGTGTGTAGGACACTGAGAGCTAGTGTGATTACTGGACTTATGAGACTTAAGAACTGATGTCTCAAGGTGACGGGCGCAGTGTGGTGCCTCATCATGTTCTGGGTGACATAGAATTTGTTAGGGAAACGTTTTGTTTGTCTCGTCATTTTATCCAATAGTAAATAAAAGTAAATATGGTCTTTGCTATTGTAAAGAATGGTATGGTAAATGGTATAATGATTGAGTTGCTATGTAGTGAAGAAAAGAAAGTTAATTTGCTAAGACCACATGCAAAATATTAAGTAGTGTAATTTATCTAGTTATTAAAGACTCTCCTAACAGCGTGCACAAGCATACTAACACCGCCACTGGGAACCACCTCGCCGGTCTTTCTTTAGTTCATTATAATGAATTTCCGCAAAATAACGCCTGATTCTATTAACAAATTTACTAACCAGTGTCATTCCCCCAATTTACCCTGTTTAAGAGAATATTGCAAGAGTCAACTAATATATCTTCCACATTCATGATCTTATTAAAATCATTAAAAATCTCTCTTCACTACGACATACACTATTGTTAGAGATTCATTTGTGAGATAAGTAATTATCAAGGGCGGTAGATTCATTATCATCATGTTCAATAGCGAAATATATAATTATGTTATCCTATTTAGGACTGCGTGGCTCAGTATCACTTACCAACTAAGTTGTGTATTCTGGGGTTCGAAATTTTAATTTTCTAGTCTTTACGTATTGTATTTGTCTAGTGCCTCCAATACTTAAATTTAACTCTTCCTTCAACCGTATAAGCATTACATCGAGTTCGGTATTGTGAAAGACGAGTAAGTGTCTCTGAGTTAATGCGAATGCTTACGGCATGACAGCATCTAGTTGTAGACCTGTTTGAATTAAATGTAATAATGTAATGTTTATAATTACAATTTAAGGATGCACAACAACCGCTTCTTTCGAGAAAATCCCAAAGTGCTTCAAGTAAGAATCGGAAGCAATCACAGCAGAATTGGCGGCGAGATGGTGGATGCTCTCGAGGTTAGTGTCTACATTCTTATAGATTGCATGATATTCTTGTACTTAATGATTTCTTATATTTACGCGAATATTAAACATTTAATAAAACTAAGTTTACGGATTTTATCGCGTATAACTTATAACCCGACCTTTCGAGCGTTTTTCAGCACCCAAGGTCACAGGGAGACCGAGGAAATGTCCTGATGTCATAGTTAACAGCTTTTAATTATTTTTGATTCTGTCTTATAATTACCGAACGAAGAAAGAGTGGTATGCTTGGTTTTTGATTGTTGGTAACAGGATCCTAAGGCGGTGGTAGTAACCAACCTTCTTATCTATTGAAATAAGGATGATTTTTTTAATTTCAATAGCCTCGTGAATCATCCTTGATTGGAATGGGTGTTCTTTTGCAAGGATTTGTGGTTTATCAAATCTGATGTGATGGTTGGGGTGATCCAGAATATCTTCAGACTGCAGACTTCCCAGTGTCGATGCTCCACACCAGCTACATGTACTTATACTCGGGTTTTTATTGATCTTTTTGCAAAAAACCTCCTTTTTTTGTTGTGTGTATTGTTTTCTTTGTTTCTTTCGTTTCTTTTTACTTTGTGATTATTTGATTATTGGGCATATATAGTAACAAAGACAGATTCTGGGATTACGGATTCTAAATTTTGATATCTATTTTACTATTTATATTGATTCTAGCACAGACAGCCGCCGCGAAACACATTGATCACACGTTGAACTGTTCTAGAACTAGTGGTATTGTACTCGTACAGGGCATCTAGTTACCACTGGAGTGGACCTCTAAAACGCTTTTTTAGATTGACATTTTTTTGCTTGTAAAAAGTTCATTGTTGTGTTTTTAGTGTCCCAGTCAAACGGAATGCACTCGTTCGCCTTAACGGCCATAAGCCTCTGAAACGATATAGCCCTTGACATTAAAAAAAGCTCCTAACAAGACTGCGTTCAAAAATAAAGTCCGGATTTATGACGGAGAGTGCCTCTATGTTTGCGCGTACACCTGTGGCATTATAATATCTCCAGCGCCAGTATTCGGAAGTTGTCGCCGAGATCGAAATCGGCTAGGAGAAAATCATTATCATCATAACCAATTTAAATATCGATATGTTCTAAGATTTATCTATTTGTGCAGTAGCTGAGCCCCGCGGTATCACACGCGTAAAACCACCACCACGTGATTGCGTCGTACGGCATCATCATCATCATCATTTCAGACTATTACTAGTCCACTACTGAATATAGGCCTCCCCAATAGATTGCCACAAAAGTTTTTAGTTTCGATTTTGGGGGATTTTGCCGTAGTTGCCACGCTTGGCAAGCGGATTGGCAACCGCAGTTTAGGTTTTTAATTTCCTTCTGTCGACCTTTAACGACACCCACGGGATGAGGTGGTAGATTCTCTTAAGCCGCTACCACACAGCGGCATCGTACGGCATGGTACCCTGTGAATAGAGAATTCACATTCATCAATCAATCAATTTGAAATCGATTACTTCCCCCATAGGACATAGTACGCCTAGGGTGGGGGTTAGCATATTGTAGATTTTTCAAATTCCTTTTCTGAACAAATTTCTATTTCATTTCTATTTCATTTCTACTTCATTTCTATTTCATTTCTATTTTATTTCTATTTCATTTCTATTTCATTTCATTTAATTGATAGCCTATAATATTTCTTAATAAACGGGCTAAGATAATTATTTTTTCAAATCGGATACATACTTCCTGACATTAGCTCGTTCAAACATACAAAGATTCCAGCTTTATTGTGGACTAGCTGTTCCCTGCTGTTTAATTTAAAAGAAATCGCTCTGAGGGTCGTAGCGTGACGTTATATAGCCTATAAGTCTTTCTCGATAAATGGGCTATCCAACACTTAAAGAAAGTCAATTCGAACCAGTAGTTCCTGAGATTAGAGCATTTAACAGAGCAAACTCTTCAGCTGTATAAAATAAGTATAGATAAGGTTAAGGTATAAGGTTTTCTAAACCACTTATTAAATATATTACATGCATACACAGAGTCACGGCCCTTTCCCATTAGGGAAGGCAGAGACTACATCTTTCCACTTGCTACGATCCTGACACGCGTCTTTCGCTTCTTCTACTTTCATTAGTGTTTTCATACAAGCTCGTCGGTTGCGGGTACTTTTGACGTGGTCTATCCTTGAAGCGACATCGATCTAATCGAGATACGAGTACGTTCGCCTACGTCGACCCCTACCGGCTTGCTCATTCACGCTCGCCTTGTTCTCTTTCACCTTCAATCAGAACTCTGCAATTCGTCATGCTTTTTTCTATTTCAAAAACCATTACATTCTTTTTATTAAACATTAAGGAAAATATTTAAGCTGCATGAAATAATGTAATAAATCCCAACATGCAAATTATAGCCGCGCTTAACACTCAAAACCGCATAGCTCCTAATGGTGGTAGCTGGTGGTAGGATTTCTATGCAGGAATCCGTCTAGGTAGGTACCACCCCAGGGCCAGTTATTCTGCCGTGAAGCAGTAGTGTGCAAGCATTACTGTGTTTCGGTTTGAAGGGCACTGTGAGCTAGCTTAATCACTGGGCATATGAGACTTAAGAATCCATGTCTCAGGGGGACGATGGGCACAGTGAGGTGTCACACAGAATTTTCTGGGTGACACAGCATTTGTTATGGGCAAACGTTGCACTTACCATCAGGTGAACGTTTTGCACGTTTCATCACTTTATGCTATAAAAAAAAAATTCTACGGTGTTGCAGTTTTTTTTTTAATTTCATAAAGTGACGGAACGTGCAAAACGTTCACCTGATGGTAAGTGCAACGTCTGCCCATAAGAAATGCTGTATCACTCAGAACAGTGTGACACCACAATGCGCCCGTCACCCTGAGACAGGAGGTTTGCAAGTGCAGAGTAAGAGTTATTTCCACACATCTCTGTCCTCTATACATTGATCTATTTTATAATCGGCTTTTTTTAATAATGTCTACTTGATAAGTTTGTTGAATTCTATGTCAGTTTTTTGAGTAACACTTTTAGGAATTTTGTAATGAAATTTTATGGATCTACTGAGAAATTTTTTTCTAGGTTTGGCCAACCTAAACACAGGAACCTCTAGCGTGTCACCTCGGCCCATTATACAGGATACAGTCACTTTTTATTCAATAAGTACATGTGTTTCCGTACGTACATTATATTTTCATAAATATACAAAGACGGAAGTGTCAATATATTAGTATCCTTGAATAGTTCTCGTAGCGACTCGCGAGGACCCAAGTTGTGGTAGATTCTCTTAAGCCGCCAAAACACGGTGCCGCCACCACACAACGCTATAATATGGATCACGAAAGTACAATTTTTTATTTTTTTTATTAAATAGACTTGCATTTCTAGGTATATTTTCACCCTTCTTATAACCCACGGACTCTACGGAACAACATCGCAGTGATACGGCTTCGCTACCATCTCTACTTCACCTACCATCGCACACCAAAGATTATATCGATCTCCCACAGTCCCGATGGTATACCCGATACATCGGAAGTGCTGCTATTAGGCTGGGGTGTTAAGAAGGTACGGTTTTTCCCCGTAATCATAATGTTATAATTTACATTGATAATGCAGATTAGTAACGTGTCCGGCAGAGTAGAATACCACGTACCTATTTCCTGCCGAGGTGTCGTAAGAGGCGACTATGGTATTGTACGGACAGTATTCGTGCTACACTACTTTTTTTAAATTTTTTTTTTTGTAAAGTGACGAAACGAGCAAAACGTTCACCTGAAGGTAAGTGCAAAGTCCGCCCACAACAAATGCTGTGTCACCCAGAATATTTCTGTGTGACACCACACTGTGCCCGTCACCCAGAGACATCAGTTCTTAAGTTTTAAATGCCCAGTGATTACGCTAGCTCACAGTGTCCTTCAAACCGAAATACAGTAATGCTTGCACACTACTGTTTCACGGCAGAATAACTGGCCCTGGGGTGGTACCTACCCAGACGGATTCCTGCATAGGAATCCTACCACCAGTGAATATGCAATGCTGTCACTATACTGATCGTGGGAACGCAATGGGGTAAAAGAATTATTTGACTCGTACCAAGATGGCGGTGACTTAGTTCGCCACCCGTTTCGTTTTCCGCGGGGGCGAAAAGTCGGTTACGTATGTGGCTTCTGCCTACCAGTTACATGGGAAAAAGGCGTGACTGTATGCATGTATGTATGTGTTACTACATATATGAGTTTAATCTTGCTCACCTTTATTATGCGATTAAACCAAATAGACCCTTAAATTATTAGAAAAAATTGCTGAAATTTGATTGCTCCAGTCTCTTAACCCGCGCAACAGTAGTAGTAATTGTGACATACCCTTCCCAGCGCCTTTACCCCCTCAAGATGAGGAAAGCCCTAAGCTAAATAGTATACTTTTATGCTCGTGGAAACGCATCGGAGAGTCAGATTTTTTTTTGACTCGAACCAAATTGGTTCGCCGCCCGTCACGTTTCCCGCGGGGGCGAAAAGTATATGTGTAACTTTCTGTCTACCCTTTATTTGGGCAAAAGGCGTGACTATATGTATGTATGTAATTTACTTTTATACATCCAACGATGAATGTCATACACTCGAGACACAAAAATTACGTCATCCTGAAATTAAGCAACGTATGCGTAAAAAATCCAGGGCTCCGTGATTACGCTATCTACCGAGTAAGCATTGTATCAAAACCCAACCGAGGCCAATAATTGAACAGCACACAAGTATTCTGTTTTAAAGTTTGGCGACAAATCACGTGTGCCGTGTGGTGACGGCTTAAGAGAATCTACCACCCCATCCCGTGGGGGACGTGAAAGTTGACAGAGGAAAAATAAAACCCAGGAGATGGTCAGCAGCATCTTGCTAGAACATCTGAATAAATCAACTGCGGTTGCCGACTTGCTTGCCAAGCGTGGCAACTATGGCAAAATCCCCCCGAAATTAGAGCTATAAACTTTTGTGGCAATCTATGGAATAGGCCTTTCTCTGTTCAACTTTGAACTAGTGATAGACTCAAATGAAAGCGTGATCACTGGACATTTGAGATTTAAGAACTGATGTCTCAGGGTGACGGGCGCAGTGTGGTGTCACACAGAAATGTTCTGGGTGACACAGCATTTGTTGTCGGCGGACGTTGCACTTACCATCAGGTGAACGTTTTGCTCGTTTCGTCGCTTTATAAAATAAAAATAAAAAATGAAGTATAAATCCCCTGTCTTTCAATTTGTTTTAAAATAATACTAGCAATGCTATCAAAGTTACTAATAATCCTGTTAACCACTCCAACTAAGCTTAAAAGCTTGTACTAGGAGATGTTAACGACAATAGTCGAATGGCGGGCGCTGTCGCAGTCCGTACCCTAAACCTAGCCTGCCGCTTCCAATTGTATCCGACCATTCCTACTTTTATCACAACCTGAATGATATTGGATAGTATTGGAAAATTATGTCGCTGAGACTATTTATTCTTGTACTTCAACAGCCAGTAAATCTCTGCCTACTCTGTCAAGTTGAGAGGATTCGGTGCTAAGTTCTGCTCAGGAACATTTTGGTAGTTAACCAAAATAAATCGTTATAATCAAAACTGACTATAAAGATTCATAATTAGAAGGCTTGCTGTATCGACATCTATATCGCACAACATGAGAAGCTCAAGAATTATTAATGAATTATATTTCATACGAGGGTGGATTCAAAAGTACTCGGCCTAACACAGATCCATTCAATTCTAAAAATCAAATCTACCCACATTATTTAGTTCAGTTCAGACTAGTTCATTGTGTGAAGTTCGAAACGTGTGCGATAATTAGTTGTGATTTTATAAATTTATTAACAAAGTAATCGGTCATAATTTCCGCGAATGGAGCAAATCGAGCAGCGTGCCGTCATTAAGTACCTCCATAAGAAGGGGCTATCATCAAAAGCCATCCATGATGACATGGTCAGTACATAAGGCGATTGTGCTCTGTCATATTCATCCGTCAAAAAATGGATAGCAGAATTTAAGCGTGGTAGAGAGAGTGTGAAAGATGAACCCCGCTCTGGAAGGCCTTCGACGTCAACTACTGACGAAAATATTAAAAAAGTACTTGATTTAATAATGGGAGACCGCACATTAAAAATTAGAGAGATAGCCGAGATTATAGGCATTTCTTATGAACGAACTCAAAACATCATTGTCAACGAGTTGGGTTTCCACAAGGTGTCTGCGAGGTGGGTTCCGCGACTGCTTTCAGTTGAACAAAAAAGGACGCGATTGACTATTTCACGCGACTGTTTGGAGTTATTTGAAGCCGATGCAGATGATTTTTTGAATCGTTTTGTTACTATGGACGAAACATGGGTTCATTACTGTACACCGGAAACCAAACAACAATCAAAACAGTGGAGAAGACCTGGTTCACCACCCCCTAAAAAGGCTAAGTCGATTTTGTCGGCAAATAAGGTGATGGCTTCAGTATTCTGGGACTCGAAGGGTGTGATTATGATTGATTATCTTGAAAGGGGTCAGACTATAAACTCTGATTACTACTGCACCTTACTACGTCGTTTACGAGAGGAAATAAAAGAAAAACGTCGAGGAATGCTCAGAAGAAAAGTCCTGTTTCATCAAGATAACGCCCGTGTTCACACGTCAGTACAGTCAATGGCTGGAATTCACAACTGTGGCTTTGAACTGTTACCGCATCCGCCGTATTCACCTGATCTGGCACCATCAGACTTCTTTCTGTTCCCTAACCTAAAAAAGCACTTGGGAGGTCAAAGATTTTCGACAAACGACGAGGTCAAAGCAGCTGTAGACGCATATTTTGACTCTAAGGAAGAATCATTTTTTTTTAACGGTCTTAATGCTTGGAAGGGGAGGTGGCAAAAGTGTATTGAACTTGATGGTGATTATGTAGAAAAATAAAAATATAACTGATTTAGTATGTGTTTATTTTCTTGGTTAGGCCGAGTACTTTTCAATCCACCCTCGTACATTCCATAATCGCGCTATGAAAGTTTTCTGAGTTGCGAACTATATATACAATATCTGAATATTACTAGTAGAAGGAGACGTCTTCCCCAGATCAGACCAGCCGATCTGGCGGGTTGCTAACCTTTTCATTGGCAATATCATCCCCCAAAATGGATTATGGACGTATGGGAATATTTCTTGAGCTTCTCATGTGGCTGAATCCTGCGGCATCAACACCTGTCTCCATACGTCTCGTCGCACTGAAGACCCGGACACAGGCTCACCGAAACGCCAGACTGCACCTCATCGCCTGACCTCACAAGTTCTCCACGCTAACCTACGACTTCCAGTCTCAGCTGGGGAGTGATGTATCGACATCTATTCGCGCCACATGAGAAGCTCAAGAAATATTTCATACATTCCATAATCGAGCTATGAAAGTTTTCTGAGTTGCGAACTTTATGATATACATACATACATACATAAGATCACGACTGTATCACTTAAGGGGTAGTCAGAGACTGGGTACTCACTGCCAAAGCAGATGACTGCCACAATCCACGTTTCACCAAAACAATATAATGCACTTGGTGTGATAGGTGGTGAGCCCATCGCCACCATGCGCTGTTGGGTGCACAGTGCAGTTTAATTCCTTACTCGCCTTTTACGAGATCCATTAGATGAGATGGAGTGGTAGTATTCTTTTAACGAGCCGCCAACATACAACATTATACAACATCTAAATATAACTAGTAGGAGGAGACGTCCTCCCCAGATGAGACCATCGGATCTAACGGATAGCTACCCTTTTCATTGGCTAATACTCGTATCATCCGCCAAACTTGTCATGATTTTTATGAGCGTTTAAAGTGTTATGACGAAATTGCTAAGGTTCGCTATCCAGTGCGGGTATAGCTACCATTACTTATGTGTTTAAATATATTTAACGCCCATTACAGATTTCTCAAAAAATGGCTTTCGAACCTGTCTTCCTTCAACGGAAAATTTTACCAATTTATCCCAACGTGTTCTGTAAGGAAGTATACGGAGAGTAAGTGTTATTTCGCTTAGTAATTCCAAAAAATGTTATTATAATTATTGTGAGTGTCATAATTCCGAAAATGATTTACTTGACTACGTTGGTGACTACGTTTGTACTTAAGCGATTGGTCTCTGCGCTATTAAACCCATGACCTGGGTCTGATTTGTCATATGGTTAGTTTATCCGGGTCTGGGCGTAAAGTAAAGTAAAGTAACACCCTATAAATATCCCACTGCTGAGCACAAGCCTCCGCACATTTCCGAGAGGGTTTTGGAGCTAGGAAGAATCTGCCACGCTGCTCCAATGCGGGTTGGCGGACTTCACATGTCTTCGAAATATTTTTTTTCACACATGAAGGTTTCCTCACGATGTTTTCCTTCACCGCCGAGCACGTGGTAAATCAGCACTTTAAATTGCAATTAATAATTTTAGTGGTGCCGGCACCGGTAAACGAACCCGGTACTATGAAATTTAAAGGGAGCGTCTAGCCCTTGAACACACTGCTCTATCTGGGTAGTAGTGTTTGTGAAATTATTGTCTCTAAAACGCACCTAATACACATCATGCATGCAGTCCTTGTGTTGGAAATCGTTTAAAAAAATCAAAAAGGCATAACTTAACTTCCCTATCACTACACGCGAGCGCCTCTAAAATTGTTCAATTGTAGGTGCTGATTTACCACGTGCTCAATGATGAAGTAAAACATTGTAAGAAAACCTGCATAACTGAGAAATAAAAATAATTCTTCAACGTGTTGAGTCCGGCAACCCGTAATGGAGCAGCGTGGCGGTGTCTTCCCAGCTCCAAAGCCCTCTCAAAATTGAGAGGGGACTCGTGCTCAGCAGTGGAACATTTATAGGCTTTTTTCTACTAAAGTGGCAATTCTTTTCGAAACTGTGGTATGTTGCGTATCAGGAGGGAGTAAATCATAGCTCATCCGAAGTACTCAGGATGACAATATATCTTCACCTTGACTGACTTAATTGGGACCAATGTGACCACTAACCTTCAGATAGACTATCTAATCGTTTGTAACTATTAAAAAGAACATAATACCTTAGATATTGTTCTACATGATCAAGTATTAGTACATGTACAAGTAATTGGACGACCGCGATGTCTAGTGGTCGGAGTACCTGACTTCTACGCCGCGGGTCCTGGCCCATCCCAGCCGGAGCTAACATTTGTGCTAAAACACAAATTGTTGGTTTTCGGGTCTGGTTGTGTTGTGAATGTCCCCGTGTTTCTGACACCGCATCCTAGTCTACCTCCGATATTATCGCATCAGCGTTACATCGGGCGCGGGTAGGTTGGGACGAGTGAGTGCCTCTGTGTTTGCGCGTGCACTTGTGGCACTATAATACCTCCTGCGCAGTTGATGGCTCTCGACAGTATTCGGAAGTTGTCGCCGTGGTCGAAATCGACTAGGAGAACATCATCAACATCACATCAGCAAGTAACAATTAATTGCTTTCTTCGTTCCCAGCAAGTTTATTTCTTCAACAATGTTTTGTGCTGGAACTATTACGACTGGTGAAGGGGCTTGTGCTGTGAGTTCGTTTTAAATAGATTTTTAGTTATAAAGAGTATAATGGGGTAAACCCAGAGGATAGAGTAAATAGATAGGTAGAGAGTAAATCACTAATGGTAGGATTCCTATGCAGGAGTCCGTCTATGTAGGTACCACCCCAGGGCCAGTTGTTCTACCGTGAAGCAGTAGTGTGCAAACATTACTGTGTTTCGGTTTGAAGGGCCCTGTGAGTTAGCGTAATCACTGGGCATATGAGACTTAAGAACCTATGTCTCAGGGTGATGGGTACAGTGTAGTGTCATACAGAAATATTTCTGGGTGGCACAGCATTTGATATGGGCAGACGTTGCACTTACCATCAGGTGAGCGTTTTGCTCGTTTCATCACTTTATGCAATAAAAAAAAACCCCAAATTCCATCCACATCACCTTGATGGTTAGCATTCCACCACTGTACGCTTTTCGAGGAATTTTCTTCAACGCACGACTGCTTTGCGGAAGTTACTGCCGCCAGCGGTATTTCCGGACCGATATGTCTTAGGGACCTTCAAGAAAAGAGCACATTTCTTTCTCAATTGCCGGCAACGTACCCGCGACTCGCCTGGTGTTGCGGATGTTTATGGGCGGCGGTGATAACTAAGCATCAGATGAGCCGGTTCTATATTCGCGCGATTCTTCTATAAAAAAAATCTACCTTTGGTCTGTTTGTGTCTTACTAAATGAATATTTCTTACTTTCTTTATTTTATCTTTCTTTTATGCTTATTACACCTGTCCACTATTTTTCTTATCATTTCCATTTTCGCCTTCGTTTACCGCAACCACAGAATAAGATAGAGATGATTTCTTATATTTACGCGAACATTACACATTTAATAAAACTAATTTTACGGTTTTATCGCGTTTAATTTTTAAATTAATTTATAACTCAATATTATAAATAGTTTAAAAATTAAACGCGATAAAATCCGTAAAAGTAGTTTTATTAAAAGATAGAGATGATTCTCTAACACTGTAAATTAAATTGACAGTAAAAAAAGTAAACTTTCAGCCTATAAATGTTCCACTGCTGAGCACAGGCCTCCTCTCATTTCTGAAAGGGTTTTGGAGCTAGGAAGAATCCACCACGCTGCTCCAATGAGGGTTGGCGGACTTCACATGTCTTCGAAATATTTTTATTTCTCAGACATGCAGGTTTCCTCACGATGTTTTCCTTCATCGCCGAGCACGTGGTAAATCAGCACTTAAAATTGCAATTAACAATTTTAGTGGTGCCGGGAATCGAACCCAGGTCACTCGCGTACTATGAAATTTAAAGCGAGCGCCTAGCCCCTGAGCTACCGCGGCTCCATTCACAGTAAAATATTATATCAAATTCAGCTCCGGATCGTTTAGTCGTGTGTAGGAAACTTAATATTTTGTAGATTTAAAATCTACTTTTGGTAGTCGTTTGCTATCAATAGTATCAAATGGCTGCTTACGTAATTCGGTGGTGGATTGTGTGACTAAACGGAGGTTATTTCGATTTCGTTATTGCATTATATTAGATAAGGGTCGGTTAGGTCACCGAGAGTGTAAATACAGGCAGTTCTTAGACCGCGCCGCTCACTCTGAATGATTCAGGCCTGGCATATAGTGTGACAGCAACATGTGCCGGAATTCATATTATTTTGCTGGCATTTCTCGTAGTTGACTTTTATAACACATGTGGGATGAGGAAAGGTTGTAGATTGTCTCATATCATTATGCCTTATACTAGTTGTAAGATTCCTATGCAGGATTCCGTCTATGAGGTACCATCGCAGTGCCAGTTGTTCTGTGCAAAGTTGACTGTGTTTAAATTTAGAAGGCACCGATAGTGTAATTTCTGAGCACTTGAAACTTTAAGACCGATGTCTTAGTGTGACGAGCGCAGTGTGGTGCCATATAGAAATGTTCTTGGTGACACGTCGTTTGTAGTGGGTAAACGTTGCACTTACCATCAGCTAAACGATTTACTCCGCTCATCACTTGTTGTCCATGTGTTTCTAGCATGATGCGGGAGGGCCGGCTATCATCGCTGGAAAATTAGTCGGGATTATTTCATTCGGTCCGACGGCATGTGGGTTCCCTAACGCGCCGACCGTCTTTACATTAGTCGGAGCCTTCGCTGATTGGATCGAGACGGTCAATGAGACAGTATGTAGCAAACCTTATTATTTTTCCTCTACAGTAGCGAAGCGATCGATACGTTTTTGTAATCATTATGTTGATGGCGGTAATGCCGGTATAATGTCATAATTATGTAAACAGAATGCCACTCGCGTGTCTGAATTTCACTTATGTGGAAGAAGGGTCATAGCAGTTTTAGAAGTTGGATTTAATATAGTGACGCTTTATTTTATGACACTGGAATGTGTCTGGATGTATTGTAATTGTACAAAACGTCACTGGTTGTGGATTCTTTGCAAGAATCCGTGTAGGTAAATACCATCCCTGGGCCGCAGCACTGCGTAAACATTACTGGGTTTCGGTTTGAAGGCCAATGTGCTTGTGTAATCACTGGGCGCAATATGGTGTCACACAGAAACGTGTGACACAGCTTTGCTATGGGCAGACGTTGCATTTACCATCGGGTGAACGTTTTGCCCGTTTCATATCTTTATCGAATATAATTACTGGTGGTAGGATTCCTATGCAGGAATCCGTCTAGGTAGGTACCACCCCAGGGCCACTTATTCTGCCGTGAAGTAGTAGTGTGCAAACATTACTGTGTTTCTGTTTGAAGGGCACTGAGAGCTAGCGTAATCACTGGGCATATGAAATTTAAGAACTGATGTGTCAGGGTGACGGGCGCATTGTGCTGTCACACTGTTCTGGGTGACACAGCATTTGTTATGGGCAGACGTTGCACTTACCATCAGGGGAACGTTTTGCTCGTTCCGTCACTTTAATCAAATAAAAAAATAAAAAAAACAAAAAAGAAACGTGATGATGATACTCGTAAATAAGATAAAATCAAAACTCACCGTTGCTTCGGTGCCCGTACCGAATCAAGAAATTTTGTTTCAAAATGTACGTTAAAGTCTACCGCTGGTTACAGCAACAAAAAAAGCAAAAAGTAACTTCCACTTTCCTTTTTATTTCAGTGTAATGTCTTTTTACATCATTTAATGTGCGATACACAAATTTTAACATGAGCTCGAACACTAGAGTTGTCATTGATTTCAGAGACCTACGGTTGTGTTTTTACGAGTATTACTCTGGTAAATTTTAAAGAGCACAAAACATTTTTAAAAATTATATTTAGTGGTAGCTCAGGGGCTAGGCGCTCGCTTTAAATTTCATAGTACGCGAGTGACCTGGGTTCGATTCCCGGTGCACTAAAATTGTTAATTGCAATTTTAAGTGCTGATTTACCACGTGCTTGGCGGTGAAGGAAATCATCGTGAGGAAACCTTCATGTCTGAGGAATAAAAAATATTTCGAAGACATGGGTAGTCCGCCAACCCGCACTGGAGCAGCGTGGCGGATTCTTCCTAGCTCCAAAACCCTCTCAAAAATGAGAGGAGGCCTGTGCTCAGTAGTGGGACATTTATAGGCTGAAACTTTACTTTTTTACTTTATATTTAGTGGCGTTTGCGAAATTCGCTAAGGTAATAACTGTCGCTGAAATAGCAAAAGCGATTATCTTCTCGTAACTGATTTTGGGGTACGGCGACTTCTAATTATGCCAAAAACTTTCAACGGCGCGGGAGATATTATAGTACACAAGTGAACGCGCAAACACAGAGGCACTTAATCATTGTAAGTACATTAGTTGTGCTTCGCGGTTTCACCCGCGTAAAATAAGCAGACCATTTTATTGTTTAAAACTTTTCACATTAAATGTGCTATCTAATTCAAAAATCACTTTTCAAATCGGATTATTACATCATTATTTTAGTGCGTTCAAACATACAAACCCTCCAGCCGTATTATAGTTATAAATAGACCTAAAATTCATTCGACCTTAATTTTGAAACATACTCGTACATACAATACATAGAATCACGCCTCTTTCCCGTAGGGGTAGGCAGAGACCACATCTTTTCACTTGCTACAATCCTGACACATCTTTAGCTTCCTCTACTTTCATAAGTGTTTTCATATAAGCTCGTCGGTTGCGGGTACTTTTGGCGTGACCTTTCCTTGAAACGATTATAATCTTTTTTGAAACTGAATAATTATAATCCTTAATTCTCAGATGCCAAGCTACTACGTGGGCAAGAAACGCACGACTACGGACAACCCAGAGTTAGCGCTGAAATACTTCAACCCCTCGCGATTCACTCATCACAAGAAGTTCCACATCGGTGGGCTAGATCTGTCGACGGCTGCCAAAACGTCCGTCACCACCGACGCCGCATTGAATCTGACCACTCCTGCTGCAGCGATCACCACTTCACCTGGCAGCTTGAGGAATAAAAAGTTCAAATTGGTCGATTACACTTTCGGTGATGACACGAGTTTTGAGTAAATTTGCATTTTTATTTATTAACTGCGCTATAAATGAATGTTTATAAATGAAAATCCCTCTAAAATGAGAGCTACAAACTTTTGTAGACCTATGTTCAGCAGTGGACTACTGATAGGCTAAAATTCACCGGAAAAATCAGAAATTTGTATGGTATTTTGTATTAAAACTCAATAAAAAAGAGACTTTCAGTTTAACAGTTCTACTCTCATAACAACAACGAATTCAACAAAGTTAAAAGTAACATATATTTTTTTTTTCATTATTTATCGTTAACTGAGAATTTTATCTGTATTAATAGTTACATATTACTTTTACGTTTTTTTTTAACATTATACACTTTTGTGTTATGTGCCTGATACATTTAAGACGGGCTCACGCTTGGCAGACTGGTTGGCAACCGCAGTTTTTTGTTCAGATGTCCAGGAAGATGCTGCTGCCCATCTTCTGGTTTCAATTTACCCTCTGTCGATTTTTAGACACCTTCGGGATGAGATCGGGTAGGATGATTCTCTTAAGCCGCCACCATGATCATACATGCGGCAATTGATTTTAAAGTATACTAACTGCCAAATTTCGTCTAGGAAAAAGTAATAAACAGACAGACGGACAGAAAGAGTTACTTTCGCATTTCTAATATTAGTATGGATATATAAATTTTACCGATGGTTTTTTTATTTTACTTATGTTTTTAATCCGTGTGGTGGCGGCTCGTTAAAAGATTACTACCACTCCAGCTCATCCAATGGATCTCGTAAAAGGCGAGTAAGGAATTAAACTGCACTGTGCACCCAACAGCGCATGGTGGCGATGGGCTCACCACCTATCACACCAAGTGCATCATATTGTTTTGGTGAAACGTGGATTGTGGCAGTCATCTGTTTTCGCAGTGAGTGCCCAGTCTCTGACTACCCCTTATGGGATACAGTCGTGATCTTTTGTATGTATGTATGTTTTTAAAAGTGTTGCATTAAGTTATAGTGCCGCTTACGATTTCAGCAATTTCTGGTACATGTGAGCTTACTTACCTGAAAAACATAAAAAAACGTGTTAACATACATTTCATAAGAATTAAGTGAATTTCGTTTTACTTTTTTTTTTAATTGCATAAGTTGACGAAACGAGCAAAACGTTCACCTGATGGTAAGTGCAACGTCTGCCCATAAAAATGTTGTGTCACACAGAAATTTTCTGGGTAACACCAAACTGCGCCCGTCACCCTGAGATATCAGTTCTTAAGTCTCAAATGCCCAGTGATTACGTTAGCTCACAGTGCCCTTCAAACCGAAACACAGTAATGTTTGCACACTACTGCTTCACGGCAGAATAACTGGCCCTGGGGTGGTACCTACCTAGACAGACTCCTGCATAAGAATCTTTCCACCACACAAAAAGCAGTCAAGCGTGGCAACTACGGCAAAATCCCCCTTAAAAGAGAGTACTATTGTGGCAATCTTTGGAGGAGGCCTATGGTCAGTAGTGGACTAGTTATAGGCTGAAATGATGTTGAATTCTAAAATACAATATTTATATCAAGCAAACCAACGTCAAAATCATATAAATAGAATAGGAATTTTTGGATAGGTTGAAACCATATCGTTCGAGGATTTTGCTGAAAATTAAAAATTCGACGATATTTTTTTACATCTGCGTTAGAAATCTTTCTCTGTTTTTTTTTAATAAGAAATAAAATAAATATATTCGTAGCAAAACCTCCGCTTACTGCTTTATTAAAAAAATAACTACAAAATAAATCCTTTTTATGTTAGATTGCAGAAAATTGGAAGACATTATAAATCAATTTAATTTCAAGAGATTGTTTTTGATTTCGTTAAATACTCGTATTTGTCTACGTTAGATATACAATGTCATGTGTGAGATCATTTAAATTTATTGGATTCTTTTATTTGAAACGCGAGTAAATAGGTATAATTTAATAACTTTATTTTAATTTTTTTTATTACATAAATTGACGAAATGAGGTAAACGTTCACCTGATGGTAAGTTCAACGTCTGGCCATAACAAATGCTGTGTCAACCAGAACATGTCTGTGTGACACCACACTGCGCCAGTCACCCTGAGACATCAGTTCTTAAGTCTCATATGCCCAGTGATTTCGCTAGCTCTCAGTACCCTTCAAACCGAAACACAGTAATGTTTGCACACTACTGCTTCACGACAGAATAACTGGCCCTGGTATGGTGCCTACCTAGACGGATTCCTGCATAGGAATCCTACCACCAGTATAATCCTACTACCGTATTTTTATATGATAATTTTACTCCACGTGCTACAAGGACGCTGGAACTAGATAACCAACCAACATACGATTCGCTAAATCCAAGGCTTATTTCAAACGTCTACGCTGAGAGCTTTAATTGACATTTAATTATAGGTCGAAGACGTTTCATCATTTGCGTTTCTTCTATTTTTTTATTATCATTATTAGTAAGAATCTGTCAACATTTAAGTAAGAATGTGTGTATGTATAAAGAATTACATACTATACTAGCTGATGCCTGCGACTACGCCCGCACGGGTAAAAATTATATAAAATTTTCCGGGATAAAAAGGATTTCTGTGCCAAAATTCGTCAAAATCGTTTCAACGGTTGAACCGTGAGAAGGTAACAAACAGACAGAGGGACAGAGACAGATTTATGTGTGTGTATGCATGAGTGTAGGAGTCCGGCAGAGTGGAATAGAATATAAAAGTATAAATTTTTATTCAATATAGATTATTTACATAATACTTATTGAAAGTCATTTTTTTAAACTACACTGGTTCGCAAAAAATGCCTCTGTCCTGGGAAGAACCAGTAAAAAACCCAGCGGGATTTTATTTGGTCATTTTTAAAATAATGTACAATAATAGCAGTATTATAAAGATCAATATAGAAATAGCTTGGCGGCGATCACCTCATTCCCAGGGGTTATCATCATCCATGTAGTCCTTAATATTATAATAACCCTTTTTATGAAGTCTTTGTTTAATATAAAATTTTAACTTTTTGATTGAAAGACTTTGTGCACTTTCTGGGATTTTGTTGTAAAAACGTATACATTGCCCCATAAAAGAGTTATTGACCCTGTGAAGTCGAGTAACTGGGATTATTAATTTATGCTTGTTCCTGGTATTTACATTATGAACATCACTTTTTTTAGTAAATTGATTTATGTTCTTGTGTACATACAAAGCGTTTTCAAATATATTGAGAGACCAAGGTTAAGATATTAATTTCTTTAAATTTAATCTCTAAGAGAGACTTTAGAGCCAAGATTATTAATAGCTCTTACGGCCACAAAAATCGGTTCTACATCAGTCGTATTTCCCCATAGCAAAATACCATAAGACATTATGCTATCATCCTTATCATTTCAGCCTATCACTAGTCCACTCCTGAATATATACATAGATTACGTAGATCTTATCTTGGGGAGATTTTGCCATAGTTGCCACGCTTGGCAGGCGGGTTGGCAACCGCAGTTTATTTATTACGATGTTCCAGGAAGATGCTGCTGCCCATCTCTGGTATTAATTTTCCCTCTGTCGACTTTTACGACACCCACGGGATGAGATGGGGTGGTAGATTTTCTTTAGCCGCTACCACACGGCAACATTATGTTATGAAAATAACTAAAATATACTAATCTAGCAGATTCAACATTACTCAAATTTCTAATTTTTACTACTTAATTTTTTCTACTAGCTACTTTAGATATATAGTAGAATAGCATCTACCTCTTTCCTACCGAGGTGTCGGAAGAGGCGAATAAGATTTTTTTATTGGATAAAGTGATGAAACGAGCAAAACGTTCATCTGATCGTAAGTGCAGCGTCTGTCTTTAGCGACTAACTTTATCCAATACAAAAAAAAAACACCAGTATTGTAAAGACAACCCTTATTCGTGCAAAATAACAACATTATATGCAATGCTGTCACTATACTGTGTAAGAATTATTCGACTCGTACCAGAATACCGCCGACGTGGCTAAGTGATGCTCGAAAGTGGTCTACGTGTGTGGCCTCTGCCTCCCCCTTTATTTGGAAAAAAGTCGTGACTGTATAATTACCTTTAGTATCCATCTAGAAGGATTCCACGTAGCATAGTTTTATTACATATACGAGTATAAACTGATTTTGATGTAATACGTTGCGACATTTCCAGTAAATGAAACTCGGCCCCCAAAGAAATCTTTTTTCTCGCTTTTCCTTATTTTTGTTCACGACACCCAGGAGACCAATTTTCTCAACTAATACAGAATGAACAGTTGTTTATTTTTTTGATTCAGCGCAAAAGAGCCTTTAAACGAAAACTTTTAAAGAGTTTCAAATGGTAATTTTGTTTTGTTTGCAATTTTTTTTAAGTTAATCGGATCATTGTAAAGAAACATTATTAAATGATGCAGATAATGTAATTAAAGCTAAAAAATAATTAGTTAGGTAGCAGGTACCAGTCGTCACACCACTCTCCTCAGCAATCTAGGGACTCAGAGGTGCTCAAACTTGAACCGCTGCCGATCTATCTCAACATTGTTAGACTACGATAGATCGACTCTACGATCGAGGCTGCAAGTATATGTGATGCAGGATTGTCGTCTAGGTATCCAGTGTATCGAGTCTTAGATATTAGTTTTCCGCAAATAAACATGTTCTTAGTCGAGGTCAAACGGTCAAACGGTCCAAAGGTCATCGCGATCGACCTTTTGAGCACTCCTGATCCTAGAGCATTGATCGAAATCGTAGGGCTATTTGTATCTATACAAATAAATAAAATTGAAGTGTCTGTTTGTAATAACAAAATAGCTTTTTACTCAATGCTCATGAAAGTATACATATATTTTTTTTAAATTTGATGACAGTGACGGAACGAGCAAAACGTCCACCTGATGGTAAGTGCAAGGTCTGCCCGTAACAAATGCTGTGTCACCCAGAACAGTGTGACACCACAATGCGCCCGTCACCCTGAGACATCAGTTCTTAAGTCTCATATGCCCATAGATTACGCTAGCTCTCAGTGCTCTTCAAACCGAAACACAGTAATGTTTGCACATCATAGCAATTTTATTAGGGGTCCCAGTTTTTTTTAAAATTAAATGCAGTATATGTCACTTGTTGATAATGCAGCTGTCTATAGGTGAAACAATTTTTAAAATCGGTTCAATTCATAAAATCGGTTCAGTAGCTTTTCAGTTTATTAATTACAACCAAACAAAGATAAAAAAATCAAATCTTTTCTCTTTATGATATTAGTTTAGATATATAATCTGTCATTATTTATGTGACCTTTATAATTTTTAATTTTGATTTTGAGTTATACATTATTTTCTAAATTTGTATGCTGTGATAAATGACTGAATTAGGAACCTTAACTTTATTGACCACCATTGGTTTACCGTATTCAAAGGGAAATAAAGATTTTATTATTATTTTTTGGGGTATTCTTATAGTTTATTCGCCTGGTTGGAATATTTGAATATATAGATACATATATAAAATGAGATAAAATAAATAAGATATTATAAGACATACACTAAACATAATACTATACAATAAAATATATGAATAAAATCCACACCAGACGGGAGACCTCGGCAGGGGAGACCAAACGGCCGAGGGTTAGGGGGAAAGGGAAAGAAACCGGCGGACGATGCGGGCCGTATCGAGGAGCACCGCCTTCTGCATCTGAGCACGAAGCAGCCGGTCACGGAGTCCCAGTCGCCTCAGATGTCCCGAGAGACACAACCACTGGAATAATTTATAATAAATTTAAAATAGCCAGGTCCAGATATTAACAAATCCAAATTTAGAAGGTCTTTTGTTTCCCCTGGATGTAGATGACTGTCTGTTTCGGCTTTCACGAGGTTCTCGTCATATGGAATGGTAAAGTCGACCAAAAATATCCTTGACTGTGCCCGGTCCACGGCACATCAGCACGATGTCAGGCTTATTCGCGAGAATAGTCCTATCCGTAATGATGGTCCGGTCCCAATAGACAAGTTCTCCACGACTCCGGCAAGTTCTTATAGTAAGGCAGTTTCCGATCCACGAGACCGTATTTCAGAGCCAGCTCTTGATGAAGTATTTTGGCTACTAGGTTGTGTCTATGCAGATACTCAGAGTTAGAAAGCGCCGAACAACCGGAGATAACATGCCTTAGCGACTCGCCGGGTCGGCGACAAGCTCGACATACGTCGACAGTGCCGTCCCGTAGGATGTATCACCGATAGTTGTTGGTCTTGATAACCTGATCTTGTATCGCACAGACAAAACCCTCGGTTTCCCCCAAAGAGGTCACCGAAACGTAGCCAGTGGAGGGAGGCGACTGTGTCTACGAAAGGCTCATGAAGAGCTTTGTAGAACCTCCCATGGAGTTCTTTCTCTTTCCATACGGCCTCCCGGTCGGAAATGCTCTGTACTGCCATTTCTCGTTGGCCAAGGATAGAGGGGTAAGTCCTTTATCACATTGAATGACGTCCGCACCGAATGATTCACTAGATCTCATCAGAAAGTAATTGCGGAGACTGCACACTTCACGATTATGGATGGTGAGCGCGCTTAAGAAGCCACGCCCACCACGCTTCCGCGGCAAGTACAGCCTCATCACTGACGATCTCGGGTGATGCATCCTGTGGGATGTCATAACAGTGCGGAGTTTTCTGTACACAGCGTTAAGCTCGGTTTGAGTCCACCTGAGCATGCCAAATTATTATTATTTATTAATGGGGTATTTCTATAGTTTTCTCGTCTGGTTGGGATATATATGAATATATAGATAAATATATAAAATAAGATAAAATAAATAAGATACTATAAGGTATATACTAGACAATACTTTAAAATACAATAAAATATATAATTAAAATCCCAACCAGACGGGAGCCCTCGGCAGGGGAGACCAAACGGCCGAGGGTTAGGGGGAAAGGGAAAGAAACCAGCGGACGATGCGGGCCGTATCAAGAAGCACCGCCTTCTGCATATGAGCACGAAGCAGCCCGTCACGGAGTCCCAGTCGTCTCAGATGTCCCAAGAGACTGACTGGGATTAACCCGTTTGCAGATACGACCACAGGAATAATTTTGAGTCGGCATACCACCCCACATGTCGGTCACCTCGTGAGCCAGGTCCAGATATTTTGTCTTCTTATCTATTTCGGCTTTCACGAGGTTCTCGTCATATGGAATGGTAATGTCGACCAAAAATATCCTTGACTGTGCCTGGTCCATCAGCACGACGTCAGGCTTATTGGCGAGAATAGTCCTATCCGTAATGATGGTCCGGTCCCAATAGAGCTTGGCGCGGTCACTTTCAAGCACGGCCTCCGGCAAGTACTTTTTTTTTTTTTTTTTTTTTTATTTATTCCAATAAAAGATTACAAAAAATATTAACAGTTCTTCCTCGCCAAACTATAATCATAGTTTGTAGGCGTTACGCTCCTCTTCTTACTTTCCTAACGTAACATTTTTTAACATCGTTAATCTAATACTTAAAATACTTACTAAAAAAATACTTAATAAAAAAGTCGCATTTCTAAGTTAAGCTACCATATTATTTCACTAATATACAATCTTTTAATTTTCTTTTTAATGTTACTTTACATTTAATTTTATTTTTGCTTAATAATAAATCAGGATAATTATTACATAATTTCGGAATTATGTACTTTCGAGTCCGCTTACCATAATAATTATTTGCCCTTAGCTCAACTAATCTCCCTCTCGCTTTAGACCTTGTATATTGTTTAATATTTCTTTTACATTTATATTTGTCACTACAGTATGTTTCAGTTGCAAGCAAATAATCTATTTTTTTATTTACAGCCAATATTTTACAGTGTGCAAATAGCCTATTATAGTCGTCTTTGCACTTATCTCTAACTTTTTTATCGACTAATAACTTTAGGAATCTAATTTGTAATTTCTTAATTTCTTCTAAGTATGTTTTAAATGTAAGGCCATAACAACTCAGTCCATAGCTGACTACTGATTCGGCTAATGCATAATAAACCATATACAAACTCCTTTTATTTAAAATTAATTTGAGATGATGAAATTTACCGAGTATTGAACGCAACCTGTTACATACGTTGTTCACCTGCAATTTCCAGTTAAAACCGATTATCTATAATTAAACCTAAATATCTAATACTTTCCACATAGTCCAAAAACCGGGAGGTGCATCCTATTTTGCTGTCATGCAAGCATTCATAGGAGTGACCGACAATTTTTATGCTTTGTAGATCTATTTTTCTTGCTTTTTTATTATAGGGCGAACATATATGCATACATTTTGTTTTGCTAGTATTTAATATAATGCCATTATCGTGTGCCCATTTAGTAATATTTTCAAAATCCATTTGTAATTTATGTCTTATTTTCATCACGTCTTTATCTGATATTAACAAACAGGTATCATCTGCATACATGTACACCCTACAATGTTTAACAACATTTGCCATGCTGTTGACATGCATAATGTAGCCCACTGGTCCATAAACGGAACCGGTGGGCACGCCGAGAGTGACATCCGCGTCATCTCCCGTCGTGCCCGCCACAGCTGTACAAAGCGTCCGATTGCTTAAATAACTGCGGAAAAAACTATTAATAGGGCCATTAATACCACACTCCTTCATGGCTTCAAGCAGCTGACAGTGGTCAAGGGTGTCAAACGCCTTTTTAAAATCAATAAACAGGGCCAATACCTGCTTCCCTTCGTTCAATTCATTATTGATAAAATCAGTGAATTGTGTTAGTGCCGTATTTGTGCTTCTACCGGGTCTGAATCCATGCTGACAATCATTAATTATATTGTTATATTCCAAAAAATTACTTATTTGACTAACTATTACCTTCTCAACGATTTTATTAATTACCGACAGTATTGCAACAGGCCTATAATTAGTGTAATCAAGGTGACATCCTTGTTTGTAGATCGGTCTTATTATCGCTTTTTTTAATTCGTCAGGGTAAGTTCCTGTATCGACGCATAAACTAATAAATTTCGCTATTACGTTACTTACATTTTCTTTTACATATTTTAAATCCTGAACTCTTATTTGGTCGCTGCCAGGTGCTTTACTGCTTTCTAACCCTTCAATAATTTTTACAATTTTTTTATTATCTACTTTTTTAAACCTGAATGAAACATTAGTTTTGGTAACGTACGTATTTCTGTCTAACAACTTGACGCAACAATTATGCTTTATTTTTTCTATTTCTTGTGTAAACGTTATGGAAAATTTAGTACATATATTATACATATTATCTGTTCTACCTAAATATCGTTCTATAGTATTATCAACAGTAGTCTTGTTTTTACCTATCCACTCATTAATGTTAGCCCATATCTGTCTAAAATCTCCGTTGCATTTTTTTAATTTATTTTGTCTATATTTATTTTTAGCTAAATTTATAGCTTTGTTAACCTTATTGCGATATCGGGTATATTCTAACCTTCTATTCATATTATTATAATCAACTTTCCACAACCTAAATAGTTCCGCCTTTTTGTTTATCATATTTAACAATGTTTTATTTACCCAAGGTTGTGTATCCCGTTTATTATAACACGACTTTTCTACTACGCATTCAGAATAAATGGAGCTAAACACTTGACTTAAATTATTATACAACAACGTGGGACAGCTTAATTGTAATATATCCGACCACTGTATATTATCGAGTCTTTCTTTAACTTGATTATTATTTAATACCTTTCTCACCGTAGCACTATTATCACTGTACTCACTCCGTCCATGTGCATACTGTAGCCGCGCACCTATAATATGATGATCCGATAGGTGACATTCAAATGTGTGTGAAGCTACGCATTGCATCGCTATCGCCGCTCGCACCCACACATGGTCGATGCATGATGACTGCAGTTGTCTCCCCACTATAGCTTCACGCGTTATCGTCGAGGCAGGTATAACGCACTGTAGGCCGTAATCACACAGGATGGTTTTATACATGTTTATATTTGATCTCGATTTTTCTTTCTTAATATCTAAGTTAGTATCACCAATGACAATTACATCTTCTCTATGTGGAATGTTTCCTAGTATTTGGTTTAATTGTTCAAGAAAGTGTATTTTGTTACGGTCCGGGGGTCTATATATCGCAACTAAGTGCACTGTATTAGATCCTAGTTTGAGCCTTCCGTGTATAGATTCAACAGCTGATGATACTACTATTTCTTTTTCAAATGTATACTCCTTTCTTACATATATCAATATTCCTCCTCCTCTTTTTTCTTCTCTTGTATACTCAAATGTACAGAATCCTTCTATCCCATAAATTGGCAACTCTTCTAATTTTATATTTATTTCTGTTAAAATTATAATATCTAATTTTTTATCGCATGCTTTTATTAGTACTAGTAGTTGGTTAAATTGTTTTCGCAATGACCGTATATTTAAATGTACTATATCTAATTGGTTATTTGTTTTGCTTTTTATATAACCACTCCATTGTTTTATATTATCGTATTTCATAATTTCGCAACCGACGTCGTCTGCGCAATCGAATTTTATTTTATGAAGAAATCACATAGTGTAGACCGGTCCGGGTATGACCTCATTTTAATTTATTTTTGTTGCAGTCGATCTCTAATAAGCGCTGTATGTCAGTTTCGCATCGAATTGAGTATATTTTTTTCTCACTTTCACTAGCTTTAACTAGTATTCTTGAGTTCTGAACCCATATATAAGCATATGACAATTTAAGTTCTCTTTTTGCTGTCCAAAATAGCTGACGTAGGTGTTTACATAAATCCTCATTGATGTAAACCCTTTTCTCACTCTTGTCACCATACACCTCACCATTCGTGATGCATCGTTTACGCCGCTTTAACCACTGTTCTTGTACCATTTTATTGCGTAGTGTAATAACTACTGCCTGCGGTCGAGTCCTGTCCTCTTTGGATTTTTCTACACCTACCCTCTTTACGTCCTCTATTTCTTCAGGATTTAGTTCCAACTTTTTTGCTATAACAGACACAACCGATTTTAGGTCTTCACTGCCTCGTTTTTCCAATCCTACGATCTCGATATTTTTTTCTTTTTCCTTTTGTTCTAGTACGACTACCCTCTCTTCCAGAGCTTTATTGCATTTGTCCAGATAAATGTTTTTTTGTTCCAAGTTTTTTATTTTCTTCTCAGTATGTTGTTTGTACTCAAATATTTCCTGATACTTTTCTGCATAGAATTCTACTGTATTTTTAATTTCTTCCAAGTTTTTTTCCATTCTAAACATAATTTCTAGCTTATTGTTCACCTGTTTTAATATATTTTCAATTGCCTGATTTTCTAAGTCTATTTTTATCAATGATGTATCGCTTTTTAGCTGCTTAGGGGTATCTTCGTTTTCGTCTCTTTGTTTCTGCTCGTATACTTTAGGCGAATTGCTTCCCCTAAAGCATTCCTCGCAGCATTCGTTTTGCTTAAATACCTTCATATTCTTCACACACTTCTTATGAAAAAAACCATTGCATACTCCTTTGCAGTTTATGACTTCCTCCTTACTTAATGACAAAAAAAGTTTACATTTCTTACACTGTACCATTTTGCAAAATAAAAAAAATATTAGTTATCTAGTATTTCTGTTTCACACGTCCGTGCGTCGAGCGCGCTACACACGAATATTACGATACACGAATACTTATAGTAAGGCAGTTTCCGATCCACGAGACCGTATTTCAGAGGGAGCTCTTGATGGATTATTTTGGCTACTAGGTTGTGTCTGTGCAGATACTCAGAGTTAGAAAGCGCCGAACAACCGGAGATAACATGTCTAAGCGACTCACCGGGACGGTGACAAGCTCGACAGATGTCGACGGTACCGTCCCTTAGGATGTATCTCCGATAGTTGTTGGTCTTAATAACCTGATCCTGTATCGCACAGACAAAACCCTCGGTTTCCCCAAAGAGGTCACCGAAACATAGCCAGTGGAGGGAGGCGGCTTTGTCTACAAAAGGCTCATGTAGAGCTTTGTAGAACCTCCCGTGGAGCTCTTTCTCTTTCCATACGGTCTCCCGGTCGGAAATGCTCTGCACTGCCGGATCCTGCCATTGCTCGCCGGCCAAGGATAGGTGGGTAAGCCCTTTATCACACGTAATAACGTCCGCACAGATTGCCTCATCGGACTTCATCAGGAAGTAATTTCGGAGGCGGCACACTTCGCGATTGTGCATGGTGAGAGCGCTCAGAAAGCCACGCCCATCATACTTCCGCGGCAAGTACAGCCTCATCACTGACGATCTCGGATGATGCATCCTGCGGGACGTCATAATAGTGCGGACCTTTCTGTCCAGGACGTTAAGCTCGGTTTGAGTCCACCTGAGTATGCCAAAGGTATACAAGAGGACAGGCATGACCCAACCGTTATAGGCACGTGCTTTATTCACGCCCGACAAGAGGCTGTTACACACTTTTGTCAGGCGCGCAAAAAACAAATCGCGAACGGATTGTTTCATGCCAGCCTCATCAATACCCAAGTTTTGTGACATACCCAGGTATGTTTCAGCCTCGAAAAGGGTTCTTATGTTGACAGGCATAGTCAATAAGCCTACGCCTTCGGAGTTTTCGACCCTACCCCTTTCAACATGGAGAACCGCACACTTATCCGTCCCCAGCTCCATTCTGATGGACTTACTAAAATCGCACGTGACTCTTAGCAATTCCATCAGATGAGAGCGATTCGGGGCGAATAACTTGAGGTCATCCATGTAGAAAAGGTGGGTCACTTTGTCCCTCCTCTCCGAAGCTGATATCCCCCTCCGGATCCCTCCAGCAATGTGCTGAGAGGGTTCAGGAAAAGGCAAAACCAGATCGGACTCAAACAATCACCCTGGAAGATACCCCTTCGTATCCTTATCCGGTCTTCCGCAGCCGTCATCCGCTCGCCTAGATGACAAAGGATCGTACTCCATTGCCCCATACACTGCCCGAGGAAGTCTCTTACTGTACAGTCAACTTTGTACAGCTCGAGGACCCTCTTTAGCCATGAATGAGGCACTGAATCGAATGCCTTTCTATAGTCTATCCAGGCGGCAGAGAAGTTCCGACGGTTGCGTTTAACAGGCTTGCCAATGACCGCGTCAATGAGGAGTGGTTCCTTGGTCCCACGCCCACCGACCCGACATCCACTCTGAGCCCGCGACACCACTCGATTTGAGTCAAGATGTCGAATGATTTTCACGCTCAGAATGGATGTTAGTGTCTTGTATATCGTAGGTAGACACGTGATGGGACGGTACTTACTCGGGTCTGCGGTAACCTGATCTTTAGGAACCAAATGGGTAACCCCAGTTGTGAAGAGGCTCGGGAGCGACTTCTGATCGAGGGCCTCTTGGAACTGTCGGGCGAGTATTGCGTGACAAACCACGAACCCCTTTAGCCAGTAATGATGCAGCCCATCAAGCCCCGGACTTTTCCAATTCGGGGCTCTACGGACCGCATCAGCTACGTCGCCTGTTGTTATGACGACGGGGTCCATGGATGTAATGCTTGCACACTGATTCGCCACGGCTTCTGTCCAAGGGCCCTCGCTGTGGTTGACAGGCTCTGACCACAGGCTGCGCCAGAAGGCGACGGTGTCGGTCTGTTTCGGTCCTCCACTTCCACAATTCACTGGTCGCTCCAATGATTTAAAGAGCCTCTTCTGGTCACTCTGGAAGAGACGATTCTGGTTGAACCGTCTTGACCTCTCGGTATATCGCCGGATCCGCTTTCCCCAAGCAGCGATTCTTTGCTTCAGGTTGTCTATGCGCTCCACCAGTTTTTGCGCTATATCCGGCTGGGACAAACTTACATTTGTCCCAGCAAACGCCATCTTGACGCCGCGCACAATTTTCGGCCTATTATTGCCCGACCTGAAGCTTATCAGTCTGCCGATGAGAGCCCTTGCCTTTCCAATACGATCCTCAATCCTCCTTCTCTATGCTGGGATAGCGCTACTTTGACCAGTAGCGAGTCCAACCTTGCGAAGTTTGGCGCCAATAACACGGCACACTGCCATTGCAGCGCCAAAGAGAATTGAGTACGTCTCGCAAAGGTCCCGGCTAGTTTCCAAATAGGTCACCAGCATCGGGTTCAGAGCCCTCACGACAGCCCGATTCCGCTTGCTTAGGGTTATGCGGGGGAGTGGTGACCGACTTTCGAGAGGTGTATTACGCGTTTCCAAAATCGCCTTCCAGTATACTCCTCATTTGCTCTATTTCTTGGGCGACCATTCCCTCATCGTTGGAATCTACCGCAACCGGGAGATTCACGTCTGCACACTGATCCGCAGCTTGTGGGGCCGCATCTCCAGTCACAGCATTTTCACTCGATGAGGGAAAGGCCTCACGTCGTAGTCGTTCGAGCTCGGCGTCATCCAATATTTTTGAACGCATGATGTACCGAACTCGGTCTGCCAGGTTTTGCTCCGTGACAGCAATAGATGGCTCTAGCTCTACAAAAAAGCGGTGCATCCTAGCGCGGTATGCAATCCCTCTAGTTTCTTCCCCTTTCGACCTAAAATACGCCCGCAATGCGTTTTCATTCATTTTCAATGTCCAGCGCATGCGGCGTACTCCACCAGTGGCGGGTACCGTTTGCTGGGTCCCAGAGGACCCTGCCGATCCAAGCCAGCTGGTGGGGATGATGGATGCGAGGGGCTGAAAGGTGGTCGTGCAGCACCTCGCGCTCGGCTGGCGACCCGCATGCTGCCGCGTCCAGCGCCAGCTCCAGACGCGCCCTGGCGGCCCCCAAGCAGCGACCCTATGCGCATTCTGTTATTTTCCATCACCCATTAGTTGGGCGTCAGTTGACGGGAGACGCCCGGGCCCGGCACCGTTTTATATGTTGTAGCCATACGCACAGACAGGCCTTTGCACCCATAATTTTGCCGAAGCATGTGCAAACACCTCTTGGCAGGGTGCTGACTGATTGCGCTGTTGTAACAGTTTCTCACATAAACTGTTACTTCAGCGGGCGGTGGGGTCGTCACTACCCTACGCCTTTTATTATTATTATTTTTTTTTTTTAATATTATTATTATGTTATTATTGGTGTTATTATTTTTATTTAACTCTCAATGCTTATCAAGCTCAAGAAAGTCCATAGAAGTGGGCCTTTCCAGGTAAATTACCAGATTGGCAATTGCAAAACCAGCTAAGGTTCTGAAGCCTGGCATCGGTTTTGAATTTATGGCAGGCCATGAGATTTTTATGGCATCGCCTTTTCTCGACTTTTACGATACCCTCGGGTTAAGATGAGGAGGTAAATTTTTAAGCGCCGCCAAAGTTTACTAGTGTTGTAAAAAGTACTTTATCATCTATAATCACTGGTGGCAGGAATCCGTTTTTTACTTTTGCTTTTCTTCGTAACATTTCCGTAACATTCGCCATCACCTCCTTGTTCTCCAAAATAATGGAATCCATTATAAACTGCCAGCTCTTGAGGTACTTAGAGGAGCACCAGTTGTTTAGTGACCGCCAGTACGGCTTCCGTCGGGGTCGCTCAGCTGGTGATCTTTTAGTGTACCTCACTCATCTCAAGAGGGAGGCCCTGGCAGTTAGTCTGGACATAGCGAAAGCCTTTGATCGGGTATGGCGCAAAGCGCTTCTTTTGAAGCTTCCTTCATATGGGCTTCCCGAGAAATTTTGCAATTGGGTTACTAGTTTTCTCACAGACCGAAGCATCAAGGTCTTAGTTGACGGTGCATGGGCGGACTCAAAGTCTGTGAACGCTGGTGTCCCACAAGGCTGTGTGCTATCGCCAACCCTGTTTCTTCTGCATATCAATGATATGTTACAGATTAGTAACATTCATTGCTATGCAGATGACAGTACTGGTGATGCCTTATACACCGGCCGTGCCAATATTTCTCGGGAACACGTCGACGAGCACCGGAACAAACTTGTGTCTGAAGTCGAGATTTTGTTAGACAAAATCTCGGACTGGGGCCGACTAAATTAAGTCGAGTTCAACCCTAACAAGACACAAGTTTGCGCGTTTACCGCAAAAAAGAAACCCTTCGTCGTATCACCTCATTTAGAGAGCACTCCCCTCGTTGCCTCAGCCAGTATCGGAATCCTTTGCGTCGACATATCGATCAACGTTCAATTTCGCGGTCACTTGGAAGGGAAGACCAAATTGGCCTCCAAAAAGCTTGGCGTGCTCAGTAGAATGCGACAGTACTTTATGCCGGCCCACCGCTTGCAACTTTATAAGGCGCAGGTTCGGCCGCACATGGAGTACTGTTCTCATCTCTGGGCAGGGGCACCCCAGTGTCAGCTCCTTCCATTTGACCGCATTCAACGAAGAGCGGCTCAAATTGTCGACGACCATGCCCTATCTGATCGGCTTGATCCCCTGGCTTTGCGAAGAGATGTTGCATCTCTTTGCATTTTTACAGGATCTACCATGGGGAGTATTCCGAGGAATTGTTCGGATTAATTCCAGCCGCTGAATTTCACCTTCGCACCTTACGGCATAACCTCAAATTCCATCGTCACCACCTTGATGGTTTGCATTCCACCACAGTGCGTTTTTCGCGGAATTTTCTGCAACGCACTTGCACTTTATGGAATGTTCTGCCGTCAGCGGTTTTTCCGGACCGATACGACTTAGGGACCTTCAAGAAAAGAGCCTATTCCTTTCTCAAAGGCCGGCAACGCACCTGCTATTCCTCTGGTATTGTAGGTGTCCATGGGCGGCGGTGATCACTTACCATCACGTGAGCCACCTGCTCGTTTGCCCCCTATTGTATAAGAAAAAATACTTTTCTTCATAAAAAAACCGATCAAGTGCGTTTCGTAGTACGCACCGAAAATATGACATAATATATTATCTCGTAAATTACACTACATTTCTTAGTCAAACCAATTTTCGTTTAGCGTTTCCAGGATGTGCCTTTTCCAAGTATTGACTTAATCCCTTTTTTTATAATT
This sequence comes from Luehdorfia chinensis, assembly GCA_019845155.1. Taxonomy (NCBI): domain Eukaryota; kingdom Metazoa; phylum Arthropoda; class Insecta; order Lepidoptera; family Papilionidae; genus Luehdorfia; species Luehdorfia chinensis. Next base: position 6,126,658 of record JAHVAK010000028.1, read on the forward strand.
TTACTTCACACACCTTCCTTTAATATTTCATACTAGCGATCCGCCCCGGCTTCAGATCAGAAGAGATAATGTTTTATTTATGGGAACATAAGCCATGAAATATAGCTATATTTATATTTCATGGCTCTACAATACCAGAGGAATAGCAGGTGCGTTGCCGGCCTTTGAGAAAGGAATAGGCTCTTTTCTTGAAGGTCCCTAAGTCGTATCGGTCCGGAAAAACCGCTGACGGCAGAACATTCCATAAAGTGCAAGTGCGTTGCAGAAAATTCCGCGAAAAACGCACTGTGGTGGAATGCAAACCATCAAGGTGGTGACGATGGAATTTGAGGTTATGCCGTAAGGTGCGAAGGTGAAATTCAGCGGCTGGAATTAATCCGAACAATTCCTCGGAATACTCCCCATGGTAGATCCTGTAAAAATGCAAAGAGATGCAACATCTCTTCGCAAAGCCAGGGGATCAAGCCGATCAGATAGGGCATGGTCGTCGACAATTTGAGCCGCTCTTCGTTGAATGCGGTCAAATGGAAGGAGCTGACACTGGGGTGCCCCTGCCCAGAGATGAGAACAGTACTCCATATGCGGCCGAACCTGCGCCTTATAAAGTTGCAAGCGGTGGGCCGGCATAAAGTACTGTCGCATTCTACTGAGCACGCCAAGCTTTTTGGAGGCCAATTTGGTCTTCCCTTCCAAGTGACCGCGAAATTGAACGTTGATCGATATGTCGACGCAAAGGATTCCGATACTGGCTGAGGCAACGAGGGGAGTGCTCTCTAAATGAGGTGATACGACGAAGGGTTTCTTTTTTGCGGTAAACGCGCAAACTTGTGTCTTGTTAGGGTTGAACTCGACTTAATTTAGTCGGCCCCAGTCCGAGATTTTGTCTAACAAAATCTCGACTTCAGACACAAGTTTGTTCCGGTGCTCGTCGACGTGTTCCCGAGAAATATTGGCACGGCCGGTGTATAAGGCATCACCAGTACTGTCATCTGCATAGCAATGAATGTTACTAATCTGTAACATATCATTGATATGCAGAAGAAACAGGGTTGGCGATAGCACACAGCCTTGTGGGACACCAGCGTTCACAGACTTTGAGTCCGCCCATGCACCGTCAACTAAGACCTTGATGCTTCGGTCTGTGAGAAAACTAGTAACCCAATTGCAAAATTTCTCGGGAAGCCCATATGAAGGAAGCTTCAAAAGAAGCGCTTTGCGCCATACCCGATCAAAGGCTTTCGCTATGTCCAGACTAACTGCCAGGGCCTCCCTCTTGAGATGAGTGAGGTACACTAAAAGATCACCAGCTGAGCGACCCCGACGGAAGCCGTACTGGCGGTCACTAAACAACTGGTGCTCCTCTAAGTACCTCAAGAGCTGGCAGTTTATAATGGATTCCATTATTTTGGAGAACAAGGAGGTGATGGCGAATGTTACGGAAATGTTACGAAGAAAAGCAAAAGTAAAAAACGGATTCCTGCCACCAGTGATTATAGATGATAAAGTACTTTTTACAACACTAGTAAACTTTGGCGGCGCTTAAAAATTTACCTCCTCATCTTAACCCGAGGGTATCGTAAAAGTCGAGAAAAGGCGATGCCATAAAAATCTCATGGCCTGCCATAAATTCCCGCATACGAATTCTACCACCAGTAACTGTATACGAAAATCTACTGAAATCCGCAGTAATTTATTTTTATTCACATAACGGGCACGCCGCCCGATTTCCACAATTTGTAATGTCATAAACGATTCGGGGCGGATCTAACTGGCGTGATTTATGAGCGAGTCTAAACGATAACAAATGGGACGCTGGTTAGATGAGAACATATACAATATTACAAAATAAAATTTCCTTTAAGACCGGGAGTCACACACAATGTACCCAACATTGTGTGTGACTCCCGGTTCCATGCATTGCAGCGAAACAGAATGGCGCAGAGGTCGGAGCTCTTCTGGATGTAATTTGACTGTACCTTCTGCTTATTGCAAACAGACCCCCTGATCTTTTTGCTTCAGCGTTAATTTGATATGCTTCAGTGTTTCTTCAAATAATATTTAAAGCAAATGAAATGGTACGAAAAAGTGTATCAGAGGTACGGAATGCTCAGAATAAATCCTGTACTGAAAGCAATGTTCTGACGGCTCGGTTGGCGCAGTTGCTAAGCCCAAACATTTGTATGGCCTACAGATAAGTGTTCCGGGTCTGGGTGGTTTGTGCATGTGAAATTTATGTCTGTAAAACGTACCCACGACACAGGAGATATCCCACTGTGAGGCATGGTTTAAAAAAAAATACCAGTAAAGTATAAATGCCCCGCTTCTGAGCCACAGGCATCTCTTTTTTTCTGAGATGGTTTTAGAGTGAAACTGTTCACCACCCTGCTCCAATTCGGGTTGGTGGGCTTCACGTGTTGTCGAAATATTTTTGTATTCTTTATACAAGAATGTTTCCTCACGATTTCCTTCACTACAGAGCACGAGACAAATGAAAATTATTGCGGGCAAACGTTGCACTTACCATCAGGTGAACTTCATAAATTTGACACAGAAAATTTGCATCCTGGAGACAGACATAGGATACTTTTTATCCCGGACAACTAAACAGCTCCCACTTACACGCGAACGAAGTCGCGGGCATCAGCTAGTAGCTTATATAAGCCACACAATTCCCGTCATTTTGATTATACATAACGGTACTTACAAAAGCCGTGTGGTGGCGGCTTAGCCGTGTGGTGGCGGCTCGTTAAAAGAACCACCACCATCTCATCCAATGGATCTCGTAAAAGGCGAGTAAGGAATTAAATTGCACTGTGCACCCAACAGCACATGGTGGCGATGGGCTCACCACCTATCACACCAAGTGCATAATATTGTTTTGGTGAAACGTGGATTGTGGCAGTCATCTGTTTTTGCAGTGAGTGCCCAGTCTCTGACTACACCTTATGGGATACAGTCGTGATCTTATGTATGTATGTACATACAAAATTAACTTAATTTCCGTTACGATATATTGTAGCTCGCAGGTCGTGTCACGTTTAAGATGAAAACTCGCCTCGCGGCCATCGTATGTAACATAATTTGACGGATTGAGTGTTCGAGTCTTTCTGTTACTGTCATTTATACATATATACATACAATCACGCCTTTTTCTTTCATTAGGGGTACATGTAACCCGCTTTTTGCAGCGCGCGGGAAACAGTACATGACGGGCGAGCCATGTCGCCGCCGTTTTAGTACGATTCCAAAAATTCTTACTCCCCATTGCGTTCCCACGAGCAGTATAGTGGCAGCATTGCATACTTTGGTGTACACACGAATAAAGGCTGTCCGTACAATACCTTAATCGCCTCTTACGACACCTCGGCAGGAAAGAGGTAGGTCCTAATCTACTCTGCCAGACACGTATTTGCTTATTATTGTTATTTATAGTGGAATCGAAACTTATTGTACATGCAGGAATCCGTCTAGGCAGGTACCACCCCAAGGCCAGTTATTCTGCCGTGAAGCAGTAGTGTGCAAACATTACTGTGTTTCGGTTTGAAGGGCACTGTCAGCTAGCGCAATCACTGGGCATATGAGACTTAAGAACTGAAGTCTCTGGGTGACGGGCGCAGTGTGGCGACACACAGAAATTTTCTGGGTGACACAGCATTTGTTATGAGCAGACGTTGCACTTAACATCACGTGAACGTTTTGCTCGTTTCATCATTTTATCCAAAAAAAAAAAAGGAATAACACTATGATATGCAATGCTGTTGGGAATGCCAATGAGTAAGGATTTTTGGACTCGTACGAACCCGTGCAATGTCGCCGACGTGATTCTACACGTCTCGTGTCCTGTGAGGGCGAAAAGTTGGCTACGTGAGTGACCTCTGCCTACCCCTTATATGGAAGAAATACGTGACTGTATGTTTGTATAGCGTGATACGTTGTTTTAACACTAGCATTAGTATTTTGAAGAAACTTTTCTTATGTAAAACAAATTGCTCGCCTTGAATTTTGTCGCATTGAAAATTTATCGACGCCCTAAAGTGCTTTAGGCTGGAGCAGAGCGCTTTATTCTAGATACGAGTTAAGTAAATCACTTGAAGACCATTCATTTTCCAAATGACCGCCATTTCTTCGAGCGCGGGCTTAAGATACGTTGAATTGAGGGAAATTTAAAATATCTTTTTCTTTATTTTTTAAAACATTTCCTAATTAGTGTTTCATAGTAAAGACGGAACCTTATAATTTCGTTCGGTCCGTCCGAATATCAAAGCTTGGAGACAAATACAAGTCTTCACCATGATCATTTCAGCCTATCAATAGACCATTCCTGAACATAGGCCTCCCCCACAGATTGCCACAATAGTTTGTAGCTTTAATATCGGGGGATATGCCATTGTCACGCTTGGCAGGCGGGTTGGCATGTTGATGCCCGTCTCAAAAATAAAATATTAAGTGGGACGGTATGTACCACTTTTTTTACTCTATATTAAAGGTTTTTTTTAAGCATATTTTCCTATTTTCACCCAGCTTTTCGTCAAGCAATAAATGATTCTAATCCTAACCACTGATTATTTGACGTCGTTTGATCTTATTATTAACTTAATAGTTACAATTCGATAATGTGTTCTGTTTCCTTATTTTGAATGTAAAATATACTGACTGAGTGAAAATCATTATTTCTAAAGAGCACTGAAGAAACCGACTTTTTGTTAATAAACATACTCGTAACATTAGTAATTACTACTGTTTTTATTTGTCTTTAATTCTACTAAAAAATCGACCGATATAATTGCTATGATGCAACTCAAGGTATCAAAATTTACTGATAAAAGTCATTATTTGGCGTGCGCTGCAAAAACTACTGATGATAAAGAAAAAAATGTACTACATTTTTATTGAACTCATCATTACTCACACAAACGTCCGCGGGGCTAATATAACGACATCAAATAAAAGCCAATATTTGATGTCGTGGTAGCAAACGACCGAGTCGCGTACCTCGATAATGCCCAAGTTGCATGAAGTAGGGTGGCGGCGCAGCCTTCGAGGAACACCCGCGGCCGCTGTATTTTTTATAGAGCGTTTCAAAGTTTTAAATAAAAAAAAAAGCATCTAAAATTAAAATTACAATCCTCAATTGTTTACAGTTTACAAAAAATAACATGAGTAGGTAAGTAATTAATAGATGTTAGTCTCGTCGCGAATGCGAGAAGCGCGGGCGAGCGAAGAACTGTTCGCTCACATCGCGGCATTTTTCTTACTTTTAGCATTTTTATACCTATTTTCTAAACAATAAGTCCGATTCTAATAATTTAAAGAGAAATTTACATGTACATAAACAACCTTGACAGTGAAACTATTTTGTAGGATAAGGATTAATATCATGATACGAATGTCATCATCTTTCGATTCTATTCGTGTTTTGATTAACTAATTTGAACAAAAAGCGGTTATTGTGACTTAACTATTATAGTTAGACATATAGCCCCGCGGACGTTTGTGTGAGTAATGATGAGTTCAATAAAAATGTAGTACATTTTTTTCTTTATCATCAGTAGTTTTTGCAGCGCACGCCAAATAATGACTTTTATCAGTAAATTTTTGATACCTTGAGGTGCATCATAGCAATTATATCGGTCGATTTTTTAGTAGAATTAAAGACAAATAAAAACAGTAGTAATTACTAATGTTACGAGTATGTTTATTAACAAAAAGTCGGTTTCTTCAGTGCTCTTTAGAAATAATGATTTTCACTCAGTCAGTATATTTACCATTCAAAATAAGGAAACAGAACACATTATCGAATTGTAACTATTAAGTTAATAATAAGATCAAACGACGTCAAATAATCAGTGGTTAGGATTAGAATCATTTATTGCTTGACGAAAAGCTGGGTGAAAATAGGAAAATATGCGTAAAAAACCATTAATATAGAGTAAAAAAAGTGGTACATACCGTCCCACTTAATATTTTTTTTTGAGACGGGCATCGACATCTTCCCGGGACATCTGAATAAATAAACTGCGGTTGCCAACCCGCCTGCCAAGCGTGACAACTATGGCATATCCCCCAATAGTAAAGCTACAAACTATTGTTGCAATCTGTGGGGGAGGCCTATGTTCATAAATGGTCTAGTGATAGGCTGAAATTATCATGGTGAAGACTTGTATTTGTCTCCAAGCTTTGATATTCGGACGGACCGAACGAAATTATAAGGTTCCGTTTTTACTACGAAACACTAATTAGGAAATGTTTTAAAAAATAAAGAAAATGATATTTTAAATTTCCCTCAATTCAACGTATCTTAAGCCCGCGCTCGAAGAAATGGCGGTCATTTGGAAAATGAATGGTCTTCAAGTGATTTACTTAACTCGTATCTAGAATAAAGCGCTCTGCTCCAGCCTAAAGCACTTTAGGGCGTCGATAAATTTTCAATGCGACAAAATTCAAGGCGTGCAATTTGTTTTATATAAGAAAAGTTTCTTCAAAACACTAATGCTAGTGTTAAAACAATGTATCGCGCTATACAAACATACAGTCACGTATTTTTCCCATATAAGGGGAAGGCAGAGGTCACTCACGTAGCCAACTTTTCGCCCTCGCAGGACACGAGACGTGACGAACCACGTCGGCGACATTGCACGAGTACGTACGAGTCCAAAAATCCTTACTCATTGGCATTCCCAACAGCATTGCATATCATAGTGTTATTCCTTTTTTTTTGGATAAAATGATGAAACGAGCAAAACGTTCACCTGATGTTAAGTGCAACGTCTGCCCATAACAAATGCTGTGTCACCCAGAAAATTTCTGTGTGTCGCCACACTGCGCCCGTCACCCAGAGACTTCAGTTCTTAAGTCTCATATGCCCAGTGATTACGCTAGCTGACAGTGCCCTTCAAACCGAAACACAGTAATGTTTGCACACTACTGCTTCACGGCAGAATAACTGGCCTTGGGGTGGTACCTGCCTAGACGGATTCCTGCATGTACAATAAGTTTCGATTGCACTATAAATAACAATAATAAGCAAATACGTGTCTGGCAGAGTAGATTAGGACCTACCTCTTTTCTGCCGAGGTGTCGTCAGAGGCGATTAAGGTATTGTACGGACAGCCTTTATTCGTGTATACACCAAAGTATGCAATGCTGCCACTATACTGCTCGTGGGAACGCAATGGGGAGTAAGAATTTTTGGAATCGTACTAAAACGGCGGCGACATGGCTCGCCCGTCATGTCCTGTTTCCCGCGCGCTGCAAAAAGCGGGTTACATGTACCCCTAATGAAAGAAAAAGGCGTGATTGTATGTATATATGTATAAATAACAGTAACAGAAAGACTCGAACACTCAATCCGTAAAATTATGTTACATACGATGGCCGCGAGGCGAGTTTTCATCGTAAACGTGACACGAGCCTGCGAGCTACAATATATCGTAACGGAAATTAAGTTAATTTTGTATGTACATACATACATAAGATCACGACTGTATCCCATAACGGGTAGTCAGAGACTGGGCACTCACTGCAAAAACAGATGACTGCCACAATCCACGTTTCACCAAAACAATATTATGCACTTGGTGTGATAGGTGGTGAGCCCATCGCCACCATGTGCTGTTGGGTGCAAATTGATTCCTTACTCGCCTTTTACGAAATCCATTGGATGAGATGGAGTGGTAGTATTCTTTTAACGAGCCGCCACCACACGGCTTTTGTATGTACCGTTATGTATAATCAAAATGACGTGAATTGTGTGGCAGGTAAGTTACCAGCTGATGCCCGCGACTTCGTTCGCGTGTAAGTTGGAGCTATTTAGTTGTCCGGGATAAAAAGTATCCTATGTCTGTCTCCAGGATGCAATTTGCTCTGTGTCAAATTTATGAAGTTCAACTGATGGTAAGTGCAACGTTTGCCCGCAATAATTTTGATTTGTCTCGTGCTCTGTAGTGAAGGAAATCGTGAGGAAACATTCTTGTATAAAGAATACAAAAATATTTCGACAACACGTGAAGCCCACCAACCCGAATTGGAGCAGGGTGGTGAACAGTTTCACTCCAAAACCCTCTCAGAAAAAAGAGATGCCTGTGGCTCAGAAGCGGGGCATTTATACTTTACAGGTATTTTTTTTTAAACCATGCCTCACAGTAGGATTTCTCCTGTGTCGTGGGTACGTTTTACAGACATAAATTCCACATGCACAAACCACTCAGACCCGGAACACCTATCTGTAGGCCATACAAATGTTTGTCCCGTGCGGGAATCGAACCCGCGACCCGCGACGCAGAAGCCAAGGGCTTAGCAACTGCGCCAACCGAGCCGTCAGAACATTGCTTTCAGTACAGGATTTATTCTGAGCATTCCGTACCTCTGATACACTTTTTCGTACCATTTCATTTGCTTTAAATATTATATGAAGAAACACTGAAGCATATCAAATTAACGCTGAAGCAAAAAGATCAGGGGGTCTGTTTGCAATAAGCAGAAGGTACAGTCAAATTACATCCAGAAGTGCTCCGACCGCTGCGCCATTCTATTTCGCTGCAATGTATGGAACCGGGAGTCACACACAATGTACCCAAAAGGAAATTTTGTTTTGTAATATTGTATATGTTCTCATTCTCATCTAACCAGCGTCCCATTTGTTATCGTTTAGACTCGCTCATAAATCACGCCAGTTAGATCCGCCCCGAATCGTTTATGACATTACAAATTGTGGAAATCGGGCGGCGTGCCCGTTATGCGAATAAAAATAAATTACTGCGGATTTCAGTAGATTTTCATATACGGTTACTGGTGGTAGAATTCGTATGCGGGAATCCGTCTAGGTAAGTACCACTATGCTTGTTATTGTAGCATCAAGCAGTTTGCTACTGCGTTTAGATTTGAAGGGCACTGAGAGTTAATGTGAGAGAACCACTGAGCATATGTGCTCTTCATAACTAGGTAATCTAAACCATTTTAAATTTTGCATGCGGATCTTAGCAAATTATCTTTCTTTCCTTTAATACATAATTTTTACTGGTGGTAGGATTCCTATGCAGGAATCCGTCAAGGTAGGTACCACCCCAGGGCCAGTTATTCTGCCGTGAAGCAGTAGTGTGCAAGCATTACTGTTTTTCGGTTTGAAGGGCACTGTGAGCTAGCGTAATCACTGGGCATGTGAGACTTAAGAACTGATGTCTCAGGGTGACGAGCGCAGTGTGGTGTCACACAGAAATATTCTGGGTGACACGCCATTTGTTGTGGGTGGACGTTGCACTTACCATCAGGTGAACGTTTTGCTCGTTTCGTCACTTTATACAACAAAAAAAAACGTTTACAATAATCATAGCTGGAGCCTCTTTCTAGTTTAGTAGAAGGCGTGTTTACCAATGTTATCATTAAATTATTATTCCTTACGTTAAATATGTATGCTTAGATAGTCTGAAATGGGTCATGTTTAAATTAGCTTTAAGTAAATTAAGACGTTTGTCTTTATAAAAGGGTTCGCGAAGACAACGAACGTGACTGGGAATACCTTAGTAACATTAAACGCCGCACGTGCAAAGCCGCGCAAAGAAAAAATAATTATGCAAAATCTTCGTAACCGTTAAATAGATACTAAAGCAGAATTTTTATTGCTGTAATTTTTATTTAGATATTAGAAAAATTCTACTGTCTATGTGCAAAAGTTTACCATGATTGATGATTTTTTGCGTTTAATTTTTAACTATTTATAATTATAATATATATTTATATACCCGACGTTTCGAGCGCTTTACAGCACCCATGGTCACGGAGGATAGAGGTGACAGATATCCTGATGCTATAGTTAATCCTGGGCACATTCAGTTTCTTAATAATTATGTTTGCTTATTTACCCACGAATAATAAGCTTACATGTGGTGGCGGCTCGTTAAAATAATACTACCACTCCATCTCATCTGATGGATCTCGTAAAAGGCGAGTAAGGAATTAAACTGCACTGTGCACCCAACAGCGCATGGTGGCGATGGGCCCACCACCTATCACACCAAGTGCATTATATTGTTTTGGTGGAACGTGGATTGTGGCAGTCATCTGCTTTTGCAGTGAGTGCCCAGTCTCTGATTACCCCTTATGGGATACATTCGTGATCTTATGTACGTATGTAATAAGCTTACAGTGTCTTGAAGTGGATGGTGCTTGGGTTAAGATTTAATTTTATTAATTATAGGATCGCAACCCGGTGGTAGTACCCAACCATCTTCTCTTTTGAAATAAGGATGTTTAAAAATTTTAATTGCCTTGCGAGTCATCCTTGGTAGGAATCAGTCTTTTGCAAGGATTTGTGGGCTATCAAATTCAGATTTGAAGGAAGGTAAGTTACTTTGCTAAGATCCGCATGCAAAATATAAAAATGGTGTATATTACCTAGTTTTTTGAAGAGCACCGCCCGCCCTCCCTCAGTAGCGTGCACAAGCAAACTAACACCGCCACCAGGAACCGCCACCAGGTACCCTCCACCAACCACTACAATACCACCACTAGATAATATACACCACTGAAGTCGAGAACACGACACGTGTTTCGCCCCAAAACGAGGCATTATCAAGCGTCATAGACTCTACGACAGACGGCCGCCGATCTTAGCAAAGTAACTTACCTTCCTTCAATATAATGGAATTCCGCAAAGTAACGCCTGATTCTAATTACTATATTAAATTCAGATTTGATTACATCAGTGTAATGGTTGAGGTGATCCAGAAAATGCTCCCAAACTGCAGACTTCTTAGAGCGTCGATTCTACACGTCAGCTATGTGTTCTTTTACGCGTGTTTTTATATATCGTTTTGTTTGTCCACATTCACAATATAGCTTATATACTCTTGCATCTTGTAGAAGGATGTAACACTTGATAGATGGTAAAAACTGAATAATCTTATTCGGCGGCTTGAAAAAGTTCTTATGGAAGCCGGCTTCAAGATATAGACAATCTATATAAAAAAATTATTAAAATTGATTCATAAATATCGAAATATTGCTCGAACATACATAAAAGTGTACAGTCGAATTGAGATAATAATAAAGACGGTTAAAAATAGTTACTGTGAAACCCTAAAAACAGCGTTCGTGTTGCATGGAGCCGAGTTTTATGTCTATTCGCAATGTTATTTTATAAGTTTGCAATTTGCTATTTGGCGGTTAGTAATAATGTTGTCCGTTTTGGAAGTAAGTTTTAAATTGTTGAAAAATTGTTTTAATTTTTAAAGTAGTATTCTCGCTCTTTTACAAAATGTCTCTTTGGCGGATGATGTTATCAAAGAAAAGTCTGGTCTGGAGAAGATATCTCCTCCAACCAGTAATGTTTAGATATTGTATATATAGTTCGCATGTCAAAAACTTCAGTAGCGCGATGTTGGCGTGGTATGAGATATTTCTCGACCTTCTCATGTGGCGACATAGATGTCGCTACATCACTCCCCGGCTGAGTGAATATATGGAGACAGTTATGTAGCCGCAAAGGTCACCCTGAAGAGAAGGAACCACCGTTCATCATCTTCAGTTGCTGAGAGACTAGGTAACACGCGTCGTGCCGATAGTAGTTTGGTGCTGTTGACTGCGACAGCTGTCGATGACATTGTTGCTATGGTTGGGAGAAAATAGCTGCGTTTTTCATAGCTCGTCGGGGTCACCATTTTGGCGGATGATGTTGCCAAGGATAAGGGTACCTGCCAGATCGGGTGAGCTGATCTGGAGAAGACGTCTCCTCGAATCAATAATCTGTAGATACTTTATATATAGTTTTCATCTCAGAAACATCAATAGCGCGATGGGACGTAAGAGATATTTCTCGAGCTGCTCATGTGGCGACATAGATGTCACTGCACCTCTATCAAGTGAAGAGTCAATCGCCACGCCTGACAAGCGGATTGGAGAGAACAGTGTCCGACGCTTTATAATCTGTAATGTATTCGTGTATTTGAAACATACAAAAATATGTAATATTTTTTATATTTTAACTGCGACTGTTTGGCCTAGTAACCAATACCTGAAAGCTATGCTGCGAGCCCTGGGTTTCAAATCTCAGGACAGCCAACATTTGTGGTAATATAAATTGTTGGTTTTCTGGTCTGGTTGTTTTGTGATTCCATCCAAAGAGTCCACGTAACTCTGACATTGTCACGCATCACGCTAGCCTACCTCCGATCATCCGATCACAGCAGCGTTACATCGAGCGGTAAGGACGAGTGAGTAACTCTGAAGAATATCTTCCCTTGTCGGCACTATAATCAGACCGAGAGACTGATGCGAAAACTTATTCCGGTCGTTTGCTGTCCGCATTAGGAGTAAATAGCTTCGCTTCTGCAGCGCAAAGATGAAAGAATGACACAAATGGCAAGCTCGAATTAAATCGTGTTTTTCCTGCGCACCATCTTAAAAACGTAAATTGTAGAACACCAAGAGAATTGAGATATAACATAACGAAATTATGCCACCCTTTAGCAAAGACATCCAGGTTCCTAGAAGTTACTTTCTGGAGTAAGACTTGGCCCTTGGGTGGCTGCATAAGAGAATCTACCACCACATCTCATTTATTTATTTATTTATTTTTTAAGGGAAACATACAAATGATATAACTTATAAATAACAAAAACAGCTGTAGCACATAAACCAATGAAGTTACCACAAATAATTAGAACTTACAAATTAAACAACGTCAATGCATTTATTTACAAAAATTAAAAAAAAAAGCACACGAATCTATAGGGCTCGGATCAGCTCATGACAAGGCTAGAACAGTCTTCAGAATCCTTCTCTTATAATGAGCAGGACTTACTGAAAAGACGTCAATATGAGAAAATTTTTCGTTGTACAACTTGCATGCACGAAAGATAAAATTATTTTTACAAAATTTTTTTCTTATATAAGGATTATCAAAAAGAAGTTTATTCCTTGCACTGGGTCTTTGGCACTTAAAATAGATTTTGTTGAGAAGCGGTATTAAATCAATATTGTTGTGAATAATCTTGAATAAGAGCATTTGATCCCTTATAATACGACGACTGTGAAGCGAAGAATGAGGTGTTATGAAGCTATGACCCATCGTCTTCTTATGAATATGATTCAAAAATTTGTTATGGATTCGTTCAATCAAATCAATGTATACTTTATACTGAGGGTTCCAAACTGTTGAACAGTATTCTAAAATTGGGCGAACGAATGAATTGTATAACAGCAACAAAGTGAAAGGTTTTTTAAAGTCTTTATTAATACGTAATATGAATCCAAGTAATTTATATGCCTTATCAGTAATTTTATTAATATGGGACTTAAACAATAGCTTACCATGTAATTGCACCCCCAAGTCTCGCAGCTCAGATACTCTACACATCGGTATATTATTTATTTTGTAATTAAATAATATGGGATTATTTTTTCTACCAAATGTAATGACACTGCATTTTTTTAAATTTAGTTGTAAACTATTTTTAAGACAGTATAAATACAGTCTGTTTAAATCTTGTTGAAGCAACTCACAATCATACTCATCTATTATAGTTTTATAAATTTTTGTATCATCTGCAAATAATAACACATTTGAATGACGGAATTCAGATATGACATCATTAATAAAAATATCATCCCGTGGGTGTCGCAAAATTTGACAGAGGGAAAATGAAAACCAGGCGATAGGCAGTTGCCATGCGTGCCAATTATGGCATAATCCCCTCAAAATAAGAACTTCAAACTTTTGTGGCAATCTACGGGCGAGGCCTATGTTCAGTAGTGAACTAGTGATAGGCTGAAATCATGATGATGATGATGACTTTCTGGAGATCTCAACTGCCAATAATTGAAAGCGGTCGACACATTCCTAAGATACATTCTGAAAGGAAGCAGCCAAGATGAACGATGCTCCAATGCGATTTGGTAGACTTCTCATCACAATCTTAATTCAGAAAATGAGGAAAAAATTTCCTAAAATAAATCAAAATTTCAAATTTAACTAAAATTGTCAAATAAACAATTTTAGATCACTCCACTATATTCGCATCGGATGAATGAACGATAATGTTCACACCCCTGGTGTTTCCTATACAGAAATCCCTCTAGAAGGTTCCATCCCATGGCCAGTTATACTGCCGTGAAGCAATAGTGTGCAAATATTACTTTGTTTACGTCTGATAGGCTTTGTAAGCTAGCGCAATCAGGCATAGTAAGAGTGGCGGGCTTAGTGTGATATCACACAGAAATGTTCTAGGTGAAACATAATTTGTTATGGGCAGACGTTGCACTTCCCATCACGTGAACTTTTTGCTCGTTTCGTCACTTTATCTAACAAAATAACCGCGGTCCACGCACTAGGCTTAGAAAGTGGAATATCGATGTTAAGCAAGAAATAACTACGCGGTCATGTTTAGGTTACTAAGAAATATGTTTTTAAACTATTTCCCTTAATTAATTTGCCAACATAATCCCATTTAAGCGACCCCTTTTGCAGGATATCCGAAATTAAATACTTAGGTGTCACCCTAGAATGCAGACTGACCTTCGTTAAGCATATTAAATATGAGTTAGGGTTAAGGCAGAATTTGCTTCGAGTCGCCTTTTCGCTGTTACAAATAAAATTTACCGAAATATGCTAATACCGCATGAATATAAGTTGATTAAATATCCCGGGGGGAACTATTTCATTTTACAGGATAAAGAATGTTTTATGTCCGTCTCCATAATGCAAGCTATCTCTATGCCAAATTTCATCAAGATCGATTTAACGGTTGAGCCGTAAAAAGCTAAAAAACAGACAGAGGTACAGACAGAGTTACTTTCGCGTTTATAATATTATATAGTGACTTTAGTTTATGGCATATTGACCACTTCCTCTTAACACCTAGAATTGTCTACACGCGTACTTGCTCCTAAGTTGTCATATTAAACTATAATTAAAACCAAAAGAAACTGCGTTTTAGTGTGAAGTATCGCGAAATAGCCCACAAGCTATTGCTCCCAACATTGGTCCTCCTCCTTCCTCCTCCTTCGAGCCGGATCAATAATCTTGTTGGGATTGCACACATTTATTGTCAAAACAATCCTAATAACGGATTGAATAAATTCCAAGCGATTGGAAATTGCTTCATGTGCTGTCGGTGCGCGCCCCCCTATACATGCGGAATCTAGGTTTAATTCAGAGGACCGAAAGGCCTGGTGGGCAGAGTACCTGACTTTTCTGCCGCGATTCCGGTCTCGAATTCGAATCCCAGCATGAAAAAACATTTGAAATAAAACAACTGTTTCCTAAAACCTTTAAATTAAAACATTCGATCACCGATAAATCACGGCAAAAGGTTACTTACTGAATTATTATATTTAAAGCACATATAAAATGAAAGTAGAAGAAGCTAAAGATGTGTGTCAGGATCGTAGCAAGTGGAAAGATGTGGTCTCTGCCTACCCATAGGGAAAGAGGCGTGACTGTATGTATGTATGTATGTAAAGCACATATGTTCCTTTAATAATTAGAATGATTACAAAATATTTCGCGTACGTCGCTTTAGTACGGGTTGCAGTTTTTGTCACTGAAGTTCGAAGCTGATTCGCAAATTAATTCGTGGTCAATTAAAACTTTCGTTGAAAATTGCGGAAAGGGAAATTTAAAAGCAATTTCGGCGACACCTGCACGGGCAGTGTGTTTACTGTCAACCGTATTACGACCCCGAATATGCTGGAGGAGGCTTTTGTTTTTTCCAACTTCAATGTGGTGTTTCAGTGGATCCCGTCTCAGTACGGAAAGTGTCATTGAATTATTTAGAGGTAAGACTCACACGGTGAAGGAAAACATCGTGAGGAAACCTGCATGTCCGAGGAATAGAAATATTTCGAGGACTTGTGAAGTCCGCCAACCCGCATTGGAGCAGCGTGGCGGATTCTTCCTAGCTCCAAAAACCCTCTCAGAAATGAGAGGAGGCCTGTGCTCAGCAGTGGGACATTTATAGGCTGAAACTTTACTTTTTTACTTTTTAAGACTCACACATACTCGCTTTAAACGTTTAACGGTTAACAGTAACGGGTGTATCATATATACCGCCAGCTGCCTATTGTGTTACTGTGTGTTAAAATAAATTCGATACTACGAAAATGTCGCAAGTAAAGCTTGAGAAAATCATCTTAGAGTTGCAAAAAACGGTAAAAAACCTGAGTGATAAAGTGGATCGACTCGAAGGAGTGATTTTGGAACAAAATGCTACCATTAAAACTTTATTAAATGTGCTATCTCCAACATGCACTGTTAATGAATCTTTTACATCTACCCGAAAACAAAATAAGATTTCAACGGAGCTATCAATGAATGAGCAGCAGGCGTCAAGGGCCGCTCGTACTACATCGGCTGTCTCCGTCAGAGGTGTGCGAACGAGAAGGAACGCTTTAGCAAGCGCCACAACTGATAGTACGAACGTCATCCCCGGTAATGCGTCGAGTTTACGTGAACAAACACCAGCTGTCATTGGCTCACCCGCCCCTGCACCGGAACAACTAATGCAGAATACTTACGATGTAGCCGCCGACGTACACAACGTAAACAAATGGACGGAGGTTAATCGCAAAAAACCCCGCATACCTAGGAATGTATTGCGAGGAACAGCAAGCGTAGGTAAAATGATACTTGAAGCATCTGAAAGGTGGAGATATTTTCACCTTTATTATGTTAAAGTGGGAACAACGGAAGATAAAATAAAAGAACACCTTAAATCTGTTTGTGACGTAGATAAATGTTCAGTTGAAGTCTTAAAGCCACGGGGGAACTATGCCTCATTTAAAATAGGATTACTTGCCAGATTTAGTGATCGCATTTTAAATGTTGAAAATTGGGCAGAAGATATATGTATAAAGCCATGGAGAGATGGGTTTCGCAAAACAGACTTATCAAAGTAGGCCAAAACGACTTTCAATTAGGTATCAAAATGTTCGTGGACTTCGCAGCAGAACTGAAACTTTTAAATTGTCTGTTATCAATGAGTGTGTGGACGTAACAGCATTAACTGAGACATTTTTAGTTAAAAGTGTACATTCGGGCGAGCTGTTCCCTCCGGGCTGGCAAGTGGTACGTTGTGACAGAGCACAAGACACCGGCTGGGGTGGAGTGCTGCTGGCCGTACGCGAACCTTGCCAGTTGCGTACCTTGCCCATTCCGATTGAACTGCTTGATGACGATGTCGAACTCGTGTTTGCTATGCTTACATACAAGTATATAAAATTTATGTGCGGTGTAGTGTACATACCTCCACGATTTAACGATAAACAATTTACAAAAATATTTAATATATTAGAAATTATGTTAAACAAGTATTGTGAAGTCGACGCAATAATAGTTGGAGATTTTAATTTAAATTCATGTTGTCAAAATGCAAAATTAGATTTTGAGTGTATGATAAGTCAGTGTAATTTAAAACAATATAATCAAGATTTATATAAACAAGATTGGCTATATCTTGAAGCGGGCTTCCATAAGAACATTTTTCAAGCCGCCTAAGAAGATAAGTCAGTTTTTACCATCTGTCAAGTGTAACATCCCTCTACAAGATGCAGGAGTATACAAGCTGGATTGTGAATGTGGTCTCTCTTACATAGGGCAAACAAAAAGATCAGTTAAAACCCGCGTAAAAGAACATATAGCTGACGTGAAGCATCGTCGCTCTAGGAAGTCTGCAGTCTGTGACCATGTTCTGGATCATCCCAACCATTACATCAGATTTGATAAACCACAAATCCTCGCAAAAGAACACCGATTCCTACCAAGGATGATTCGCGAGGCTATTGAAATTAAAAAACATCCTAATTTTAATAGAGAAGATGGTTGGGTATTACCACCAGCTTGGGATCCTATAATTAATAAAATTAAATCAAAAACCAAGCATACCACTGCAAGACTTCAAGACACAGTAAGCTCTTTCTGCGTAGATCGGACAAGGAATAATAATTAAAAGCTGAAGGTACTCCGGGTTAACTATGACATCGGGACATCTGTCACCTCAGTCCGCCCGTGACCATGGGTGCTGTAAAGCACTCGAAACGTCGGGTTATAAATAATAAAATAAAACGCGATAAAATCCGTAAAATTAGTTTCATTTAAATATAATCATATTACCAATGTCCATGGAAGTATGTTGGACTTAGTGTTGAGTAGGCAAAGTATAGGCAGTGTAGAGGTGGAGGAAGGCGCTGCTCTAGTGCAGATAGATGACTATCACCCGCCACTGCAAATAAGCCTTTCGTTTCCGCGACCGGTTCGCGGTCGGCCTTCGTCGCAGGTTTTCAGCAGTGAAATTATCGTTCCCAAATTCGATTTCCGCAAGGCAAATTTTGGTGAGTTATACGCATCTTTCGCCTCCATTGACTGGAAACAACTTTATAGATATGACAATGTAGATGAAGCAGTAAATGTGTTTTATGAAAGGTTGAATGAATGTTTAATTAATAACGTGTCGTTAAAAAAACCTAAATTTAATATTGGAAAATATCAGTACCCATGTTGGTTTACATTTGAAATAAAAAAGTGCATCAAAAATAAATACTTTTACCTAAAGAAGTTTAGGGAATACGGTACGCAATTTAATTTAGAAATGTTTAAATATTATCGAGAAAAATCAAAGAAGTTAATAAAAATAACTTATAAAAATTATATCAGCGGGATTCAGGAAAACATTAGAAAAGATCCAAAACAATTTTGGAAGTTTATTAAAGAAAATAAAGGAACGAGGCAGGATTATGTCGAATATATGTATAATGGTCAACCAGTATCAGGTTTAAGAGCCACCAATGCATTTGCCGAGTACTTTCGTTCGGTATTCCTTCGTGACGAACAATCATTAGACGCTGAGTGTGCGGCGCGCATTGCAGCTAACAGCACGAGTATCATCGATAGCGCACAAGTGGCTGTGGATGTGGTGTTACCAATTGACCTAAGGCAGGCTGTGAAACGTTTGCGTGATTTCTCAGCGGCTGGACCTGACTCCATACCTACATATATTGTCAAAGATTGTATCGCTGTTTTCGAGAAACCTCTGCTTTATATATTTAATCTTGCGCTTCAAACGGCAACGTACCCATATGTCTGGAAAACGTCAAGGGTGACTCCTATACCTAAAGGCGATAATGTTTGCGCTAACATAATAAACTATAGACCCATAGCAGTACTGTCAGTTTTTAGTAAGATATTTGAGTCTATAATAAATCAAAAAATAATAACTCAAATTCACTCGCGTCTATCTGATAGTCAACACGGATTTCGGAAAGGACGATCAACGTTAACAAATCTTGTTAACTTTACAGAGTATTGCATCGATGAAATGGATCGGGGCAATCAAGTAGATGTCATTTATTTTGATATAAAAAAAGCATTTGACCAAGTTGATAATTTTATACTTTTGCAGAAATTTTCGTTGTTTGGATTTACACCTAAATTGCTGTCATTTTTTTCAAATTATTTCACGAACAGAAAACAATATGTGCAATTAGGGAGCATATGTTCCGATAGTTATAATGTATCATCGGGAGTAAGTCAAGGAAGTAACCTCGGACCTACCCAATTTTTAATTATGATTAATGATCTCCCTTTAGTATTAAAGACTGCCAAATGCTTACTGTTCGCCGACGATCTTAAGCTGTACCTAGGTATAAATGATCCTCGGGATTGTCAAGCTCTTCAATGTGACATAAATGCTGTACGGGAGTGGTGTTCTCGAAATAAATTAGAGTTTAATATGTCTAAATGTCAAGTTATGACTGTAAGCCGATCTCGATTTGCCATCAAATGGGAATACATATTGTGTGGTTCATCCCTTCGTCGCTGCTCGCAAATAAAGGACTTAGGTCTGATAGTTGATACAGCTTTGAATTTCAATGCACACATAAAGGACATATGCAAGCGCGCTCAAAAAGCACTGGGCTACATAATGAGGCAATCTGCTTCCTTTACTGACTGCAGATGTATAACCGCGCTGTACAATGCATATGTACGTAACAGTATAGAGTACAACGCGATTGTATGGGATCCACATGAGGATAAATACACTCTGTGTATAGAAAAAATACAACGTAAATTTGCTCGTTTTTTGTACAAAAAAAAATATGGATATTATCCGTATTTGTTTCCCTCCATGTTTGTGATCGGTATGGTAGGGCTTGATACACTGGAATTGAGGCGAAAGATGGCGCTATTAACTTATATGATGGAAACAATAGGAGGCAACAAAGTCGATAATCCGGAATGGTTAGCGCGGTGCGAAATCAATGCACCCCAGCAGTACTTGCGCGTACGGCAACGACCGGTGTTCGCACTGCGGCCGGCGCGTTGCGCCGCTACAAAACAAGCGACGTCTTATAGAGCGCTCAAATTAGTTAATACTTTACTTGCTCAACAAAAAGACGCCGACATATTTAATTATAAAATTAAGAAAGTTTTCTATAAGTATGCCTATTTGTTTTTATGTGACTGTAATTGTAAATCATAAAATAATCTGTGCACGCGTTGGTTTATGTAAACTGTAAGTGTACAGAGATTTGATAATAATAAATAAATAAATAATAAATAAATAAAAATCCGATGAATATGAAATTTTGTTGAATATAGCCTAAAGCCTTGTTAAAACTATATATATATATATTTCTAATATTCGAGTCTTCTGTCTAGTTACCACCGAAGGTTCTATTATTCTGTCGTGAAGCAGTTGTGCAAACATAACTGTGTTTCATTCTGAAGGGCTCTAAGAGCTAGCGTAATCACTGGGCATATGAGCCTTAATAACTGATGCCTCAGGGTGACGGGCGTAGTGTAGTGCCACACATAAATGTTCTGGGTGACACGACATTTGTTATGGACAGACGTTGCACTTACTATCAGATGAACGTTTTGCTCGTCACGTCTCTTTCTCCTGTTTAAAAAAAGCTTTCATATTATAAGCTTTCATACTACAGTCTATTCACGGAGCCGTGAGACAAAAGGTAAGCAAACCCTATCATAAATGTGATTCTCAAAATTGGAACACATTTTAAAAGTACCAAATTATACATTGTACATTATTTTTTATTATTATTGGTAACAGTAACATACGTACATATATATAGTCTCGCCTTTTTCCCATATAAGGACCTACCCTTTACATGGGAAAAAAGTGAAACTATATATGACAGGCTACACATTAAGCCAACTTTTGACCCCGCGGAAAATGAGACGTGACTGGTGGCGAACCACGTCGCCGCCATTTTTGAACAAGTCAATAAAAATCTGATTCTCCGTTGAGTTCCCACGAGCATTAAAGTAACAGCATTGGATAATTACGTTGCACTCGATGTTTCAAGCCTGACATGGTCGCCTAGTGCTGTCACGTTTTAATAATGTGAACAAATTAAGAAATAGTATATATATAAAAGAAACTAGTAGGTAGATCGAGATAACATATAATTAAACAAAAAAGAAAAAAATACAAGAGGGTACGAAGTCCGGCCTAAGGAATCAGTCTCAGTCTAGTTATACCCCACTCTTCTAGCTAGATTCCAGGATGTGGTAACTGGCTTCTGGATCCTTGTTAGCGCAGGTGGTTTGCAGTTGTTGTTGGCACCGGTGGGATGCGGCCAAATTCCGGGCAAGCGCTGAGGTTGATATTTCTTCAGCCTGGAGTATGTGTCTGCGTATTTCCAGCTCCTTAGATTTAGAAATCAGTTAATCAATAGTTTACGGTTGTTAATTAATATTACGACCGATTGCTAAGCGAGGTGAAGTTAGTCTGCCACGATGCCAAGGCCCGGCTGACCGAAGGAAAAAAAAATGCAACCGGTTCTAACACAATTCGTTCTCCGAGCGTCATTCACTAATAATAAAATGAGGATGTTTGTCCTACAATTACAAACAAATATTTTTTTTTAATTTTATTCAGTTAAGTGTAATAAAGGTTCATTCTAATTACGTTAATTATAATATAAGAAATACGCTATGTTACAGTGCCCCGCCACGACCCGCTCAGGTAGTCCGAACGTCCCGTGCATCTAGGACGTTAGCTTGTTGTATTGTTCTTTGGAAAGCATTACTCAAACGTCACGTACCTAACGGTTTTAATGAAGCAAGCGCAAGGCTAACCCCGTTTACCTGCGGTTTCCTGCAGCACGGAAGTGGTCTACGCAAGTTGGCCGTGGGTAGAGCCCCAGTCAAAGTAGACCAATACAGTTGGACTTAAGTTGGCGTAGTAGATATATTTATTTTAAGAAAACTCCCAAAAGTGTGT
Organism: Luehdorfia chinensis; assembly: GCA_019845155.1. Classification (NCBI taxonomy): domain Eukaryota; kingdom Metazoa; phylum Arthropoda; class Insecta; order Lepidoptera; family Papilionidae; genus Luehdorfia; species Luehdorfia chinensis. The sequence goes on from JAHVAK010000028.1 coordinate 6,148,893, forward strand.
AAAATAAAACAATTGGAGGCACTAGGAATATAAACCTAGGTAGCCATTCTCCCTTTCTAAACCCGTCAGGGAGGGAATTAAGGGGTACGATTCCCCACAAGGAATAAATAAATAAGCTAAGATTAGAATGGCAAAAAAATCAAGATGGAGTAGCACGTTCATATGCTCCTTATACTCCAAAAATTTCACCCAGAGTTTTTCAACCCTCTCAAGACTTCGCCCGAGATACTCTCCTCGCACTACGATACACTCTCTGGGATCCCCTCTAGGGCCGCACCATCATATGACGAATCAGAAACATCGTCCTCGGATTCCGAAATAGAATGTAAATCTCTTTTGTCCTTTGAGAACTCCCTGAGACTGTGGTTTCACCCTTTTGGAGAATACGAAAAATAAGCGAAAAAAATCCGCTTCCCCCTTAACCGACGCTACCGCAAAAGCTGCGAAAGCCTATGTTTTCAGGGCGGACCCTGCTGTCTCAAAGTAGCAAAGCAAGCTTAGCCACCTCACGGCAAGCCTTCGCCGCCTCACAGCAAGCACCCGCCGGATCAAGTCAAGCCTCCACCGTCTCAAGGCAAGCTTCCGCCGTCTCACGACAAACCCCTGCTGCCTTACAGCAAGCTCCCGTCGTCCCACGACAAACCCCTGCCGCCTCATGGCAAGCCTCCGCTGCTGCCTCACAGTAAGCTCCCGATTCACAGCAACTTGCTGCCTACTTGTCCAAACGTCGGCCTCCTATTTTCATTCAGGCGAAATACAAACAACCGCAAGTCATATCAAATACAAATAGCAGCATACATGATACTCATCGCTTTTGAGCGCTCCACAGCACGCAAACAGATTTTTAATCTGAAAACCTGTTGCAAACTTTCGGAGCTCTCTGTAGAAGCCCCTCTCAAAAACTTCCCGCCCAATGCCATTAATATCAACTTTATGACCATTCCTTAAGGAATTGTTACTGGTGGTAGCATTCCTATGCAGGAATCCATCTAGGTAAGTAACATTACTGTGTTTCGGTCTGAAGGGCACTGAGAGCTAGCGTAATCACTGGGCATATGAGACTTAAGAACTTATGTCTCAGGGTAACGGGCGCTGTGTGGTGCTACACAGAAATATTCTTAGTAACACAGCATCTGTTATGGGCAAACGTTGCACTTACCATCAGGTGAACGTTTTCCTCGTCTCGACACTATCAAATAAAAAAATTAAAAAAAAATTGTTACGCACGAGCTAGGTGTGTAAAATACCTAGGCGATTACGCCAACTTCGACCCACCCTCCTGTGTTTTCTGTAATACAGAAATATTACACACAGCACGACGACCTTGCAGTTCATCCCTCCTCCCTCCGTATGGAAGAAACTCCCAACCCCCGAGTCCATCATAAACTCGGCTTCGCCGAACGCACATGCAGGGATGACTTTTTATATTAACTTTCTCTCTCTTCTTTTCCCAAGAGTATTCTTTTTTTTTTTTCAAAACGTTAAAATATGCTAGAATTTCTTCTGTATCGTAACTGCGTTATATAGACGCAAATTTACCATAGAAAACACATCAAAACCAGAAAACCAAAAATTTGTGTTTTCAGGTAACTTCTGCTACTGCTTTGGAACTCCTGCTGGGATTTAAGCCCAGCACCAGCGGCGCAGAAGTCATGTACTCTAACAACTAGGCCGTACCTTTATAATGAGAACATCCATACTAATATTATAAATGCTAAAGTAAATCTCTCTGAAACTCTGTCTGTTTGTTACCTTTTCACGGCATAACTGCTGAACCGATTTAGACGAAATTTGGCACAGAGATCGCTTGCGTCCCGGATGGACGGATAAAGAATACATTTTATCCTGGAAAATCAAACAGTTCCCAAAGGATATTTAAAAAAAAACTTATATCGGGTTTGCGGGCCTCAACTAGTGGTTCATCATCATCACCTCAGCCTGTCATAGTCCACTGCTGAACATAGGCTTCCCCCAAAGATTGCTACAAAATTTTGTGGCGCTTCCTTTGGATGATATTTCCATAGTTGCCACGCTTGGCAGGCGGGTGGGCAACCGCAGTTCATTTATTCAGATGTTGCTTCAAGAAGATGCTGCTGCCCGTCTCCTGTTTTTTTATTTTCCCTCTGTCGACTTTCACGACACCCACGGGATGAGATGGGGTGGTAGATTCTCTCAAGCCGCCACCATGGTTAATATGACGCAATTGTTTTTACGAAAATTTGCTGAATTTTTGTCCGTGTCTCAGCTTAGTGTGTAGTAGCCGTGTGGTGGCGGCTCGTTAAAAGAATACTGCCACTCCATCTCATTCAATGGATCTCGTAAAAGGCGAGTAAGGAATTAAACTGTACTGTGCACCCAACAGCGCATGATGGCGATGGGCTCACCACCTGTCACACCAAGTGCATTAAATTGTTTTGGTGAAACGCGGATTGTGGCAGTCATCTGTTTTTGCAGTGAGTGCCCAGTCTCTGACTACCCCTTATGGGATACAGTCGAGATCTTATGTATGTATGTATGTATGTCTCAGCTTAAGGGATGAAATTGGCTGCTTACATTGTATTGTTATCTTTAACATATAGTAGAGACAAAAAAGTTTCACAATTGACCCAATGAGAGCGGTGCTGTCAGTTGTAAAAACTTGGCACTTAATTAGCAGTTTGTTGCCGTTGCGGGAGAGAAGTTGCGCTTCTTAATAAAATGTTTATTGAAATACTCTGAAGTTTAAATTAATTTCTTAATTAATACGATTTTCGGATAATACTGAAGTAATGTTGTTTGAAAAATAAAGGGAAGAATGTTCATTTGCTGAGAACCTCATTAGAAATATAAAATGGTACATATTACTTATTTTTGAAGAGCACCGCCGGCCCTACAATAGCACAAACAAACTAATACGGCCATCGGGAACCGCCACCACTGCAACACCACCACTAGGCAATACATGCTACTGAAGCCTAAACCACGACACATTTCGCCTCAAAATGGAGCATAATATAACGTTATAGTACTCGTAATACACGCTAGTGAAAGACGCGGGCGATTCTCTTCAATAACTAAATAATATTCACCATTTTATATTATATTCCGGAAAAACAAAGTAACTTTCTTTAATTTCAAAGAACATTTTTTTTTTAAATTTAATAAAAGTGACGGAACGAGCAAAACGTTCGCCTGATGGTAAGTGCAACGACTGCCCATAACAAATGCTGTGTCACCCAGAACAGTGTGACACCACAATGCGCCCGTCACCCTGAGACATCAGTTCTTAAGTCTCATATGCCCAGTGATTACGCTAGCTCTCAGTGCCCTTCAAACCGAAACACAGTAATGTTTGCACACTACTGCTTCACGGCAGAATAACTGGCCCTGGGGTGGTACCCACCTAGACGGATTCCTGCATAGGAATCCTACCACCAGTAAAAAACAACAAAGAACAATTTTAATATAATGTTGTATATCAACTGTATGATTAATTATTTTGTATAATTAATAAGATAATCGACATACATCTTATAGAATTACTAATATAATGTGATGATCTCAAAGCGAACACGAAATTATTTTCACACTCTATCTAAAAGAGAAAAGTATGTAGCGACATCTATGTCACCCACACGAGAAGCTCAAGAAATATTCCCATACGTCCACAATCGCGATATGAAAGTTTTCTGAGATGCGAACCTATATATACAACATCTAAATATTAATAGTAGGAGGAGACGTCCTCCCCAGATCAGACCACCCGATCTGGCGGGTAAGTTACCCTTTTCCTTGGCAATATCATCCGCCAAAAGTATAATACCAATATTAAGCAAATAAATGATCATTATTATAATTATTCCTGATTATAATGGATTTGATCCGTGGTAGCTCAGAGGCCTGGTGCTCGCCTTTAATTTCATAGTAAGCGAGTAACCTGGGTTCGATCCCCGGTGGCGGCTCCTTTAATATTGTTCTACAATTTTAAGTGCTGATTTACCACGTGCTTAGCGGTGAAGGAAAACATCGTGAGGAAACCTGCATGTCTGATGAATAGAAATATTTCGAGGGCATGTGAAGTCCGCTAACCCGCATTGGAGCAGCGTTGCGGATTCTTCCTAGCTCCAAAACCCTCTCAGAAATGAGAGGAGGCCTGTGCTCAGCAGTGGGACATTTATAGGCTGAAACTTTACCTTTTTTCTTTTTAAAATGGATTCCGCATTTTTGCAAGTAGTGCAACCGACTATTTAATTTATACCACAAACTTTATTTAAAAAAAATTATAAAAAGAAGCGTTCATAAAGTCGTGAAACGGTAATTATTTGCATTTCGATCTTCAACGCACGAAATGTGAGTGACAATTTATTGAATAATGAACGCTCATACGATAAATTACTCACACCATTTCACAATCTACGGACCATTTTTTTTTACACGACCATGATTGAATTTATTGGATAAATTGAAGAAACGAGCAAAACGTTCACCTGATGGTAAATGTAACGTCTGCGCATTACAAATGCTGCGTTACCAGAACGTTTCTGTTTGACACTGCACTCGTCACCCTGAGACATCAGTTCTTGAGTCTCATATGCCCAGTGATTACGTTAGCTCTCATTGCCCGTCAAACCGAAACACAGTGATGTTTGCACTTTACTTCTTCACGGAAGAATAACATTGCCTTAAAGTACCGCTCTACAATAAGGAAGACTTGCAGCCATGAAGCGAACAATCTGTAGCAAAGTGATTTACTGACCTCTCGACAAGAAAAAGGCGTGTCTTGGTAATAAAGAAATGTACAACATACTTTAAGAATTCAAATTTCTACCGAATAGACGAAAATTTGTCTTTGCAGTAGACTTAAGAACCATAATGTAAGTGTACAATTTCCTTTCAAACTGTCTTCGTGTAAATTTTCGTGGGTTTTTATGTTCTCCTGTTTGGTTTTCGACCATATTATAGTGCCACAAGTGTACGCGCAATCACAAGGGCACTCACTCGTCCCAACCTAATCGTGCCCGATGTAACGCTCATGCGATAAGATCGGAGGTAGGCTAGGATACGTGTCAGAAGCCCAAGGACAATCATAACACAAACAGACCCAAAAACCAACAATTTGTTTTTGCATAAATGTTGGCTACGGCTGGGTTTTGAATCCAGGACCCGCGACGTGTTACTCAGGTACTCTAACCACAGGTTTTTCGCAACGAAAGATTTACAATTTACGATAAAAAAAAGACATTTCTATGTAATCGACGAGACATTGAGCTTCCCTAAAAAGATTTTGTCTGGTACCGTTACTTGTAGTCACTTGCTTCAAGAGATTTAGATATCCTAGACATCCTGTCACAAAACCTTTCTCGATCCCGTTTTCGCGTACCAATGTTAGTACGTGAAAACGATCGAGATCGATTCTCGCACCAAAATGCTGTCATACTATAACGACGTACGCACGCGCAACTCGCTCATTAATTATGGATCTTCTAAGACTTTCAACCTTTAAAAATAAAATATTTAGTTTTTATTATTAGTTTTTTTTTATATTTATTGACCCTAAAAGTATTGGTACAATAGGCTCAAAGCTACATGCATTCTTTGCAAGCCAATTTTTAGGATAGCAGATTTTGGGATAGGCGTTACAAAAACAATACAAACAATGACATAAACAGATTGACATGACATGAACGATTAAGAGAAAAAAAATGATAAATTTTATACACATCCACATGTCTTATACAAAAATACATCATATATAAAAATTAAAAATCTATAAATACATACATAAAACTATGTAATGTATGAACGCTTTAATTATTGCCCACAGCCACACTATCACCATCATCATCATTTCAGCCTATTTTAGTCCACTGTTGAACATAGGCCTCCCCCATAGATTGCCACAAAACACGGTCCTGAGCCACTTGCATCCATCGACTTCCCGCAAAACCGTGCAGGTCGTCGCTCCATCTAGTGGGGGGGCTCCCTATACTGCGTTTGACGGTACGAGGTTTCCACTCGAGAACCTTTCTTTACAAACGATTATTGGTTCTACGAGCAACACTATATGAAATGTGTATGTTGGTAAAATTGTTGATTGCAATTGTAAGTGCTGATTTACTACCTGCTCGGCGGTGAAGGAAAACATCGTGAGGAACCTGTATCTCTGAGAAATAAAAAATATTTTCGAAGACATGTGCAGTCCGCCAACCTATATTGGAGTGTGGCGGATTCCTCCTAGCTCCTAAACCCTCTCAGAAATGAGAGGAGGTCTGTGCTCCGCAGTGGGACATTTAAAGGCTGCAACTTTACTTTTATTTCTACATTTGTCTTAACATTATTCAGTCAAATGAGAAGTAGTCTCTCAAGGGCCGGGCACTCGTCTAAAATTTCATAGTATGAAGTTCTTTATCACGTGCTCACCAGTAAAGGTTTTACTGGTGGTAGGATTCCTATGCAGGAATCCGTCTAGGTAGGTACCACCCCAGTGCCAGTTATTCTGTCGTGAAGCAGTAGTGTGTAAACATGCATGGGCAAATGAGACTTAAGAACTTGTGTGTCTGGGTGACGAACGCAGTGTGGTGACACAGAAATAATGTGGACGACACAGCATTTGTTACGGGTAGACATTGCACTCACAATCAGGTGAACTTTTTGCTCGTTTCGTCACTTTAAAAAAAAGGAAAACGTTGGGAGGACCTGCATGGCTCAGTAATAAAAATATTCGGAAAGCTACGAAAGTCCGCCAACTCACATTGGAGCAGAGTGGCCGACTCTTCTCAGCTCCAAATTTAAAAAATTAGTGGAGGCCCTTTGCCAGCGGTGGTATATTTAGAGGTTGTTAATTTACTTTATTAATTTAGTTCTTGGACTTCAATCAAGTCCAAAAATTACTGGCGCGGACTCTACGCTAACCTACCTAACCTACGCTACGCTACGCTACGAGTATTGACAGTTAATTTAGTTACGAAGATTACTGGGATAGTGTATTGAAAGTCTTCGAAACTTTCCAACGTTTGTTTAATTAATTTCCTTTTAATGTACAGTAAGTTTCAAGTTTGTTACTTCGTGGTAATTAAAGCTGTTATCAAGAAACGCAGCGGTGTTATGTAAATCGTTATTAAGCAAGAGCTGCATATAAATTCCAATTAAGGGCTATGTGATGATGACACGGTGATTCCGCGATAGAAGTCGCCTACCCAAAACATTCCTAAGCACATATTACATATAGTCATATTAAAATAATTCTGACTGTTGCATTCCCACGAGCAGTATAGTGACATTGCATATTATTTAGTTTTTAGTTGGCCGCCACCACAAGCCGTGTGGTGGCGGCTCGTTAAAAGAATACTACCACTCCATCTCATCCAATGGATCTCGTAAAAGGCGAGTAAGAAATTAAACTGCACTGTGCACCCAAAAACGCATGATGGCGATGGGCTCACCACCTATCACACCAAGTGCATTATATTGTTTTGGTGAAACGTGGATTGTGGCAGTCATCTGTTTTTGCAGTGAGTGCCCAGTCTCTGACTACCCCTTATGGGATACAGTCGTGATCTTATGTATGTATGTATGTTATTTAGTTTTGCACATATATTTGCCATAGGATTTAAACCCAGGATTAGCAAACGCTGACAACGCGGTGGTCAAACATCACGTATCTTTACTTTATTCAATGTTAACTATTTTAAAGACAACATCAAAATATCCGCAACCGACGAGCGTGTATGAAAACGCATAGGTAAGTAGGAGAAGCGAAAGATGTGTGTCAGGATAGTAGCAAGTGAATAGATGTGGTCTCTGTTCACCCAATAGGAAGGAGGCGTGACTGTATGTATGTACATTAAATACAGTTCTGATGTTTGACTGTCACTTAATCAAATTAACATTTTCATCATCATCATCATCATCATCATCATTTCAGCCTATCACTAGTCCATTGCTGAACATAAGCCTCCCTCATAGATTGCCATAAAAGTTAATAGCTCTCATTTTAGAGGATTTTGCACTAGTGGCCACGGTTGACATGCGGGTTGGCAATCGCAGTTTATTTATTGAGACGTAGCAGAAAGATACCCATCTCCTGGTTTTCATTTTCCCTCTGACGACTTTTACGACACCCACGGGATGAGATGGGGTGGTAGATTCTCTTAAGTCGCTACCACACAGTTGACATTTTATATCAAAATAAAAAGGGCGATCAATACACGAGCAAAGAACAATTTTTTTGACCTAACAGTACAAACAAACGTTTTATGATTTTTAATTAATTTCGACAACTTCACTCCAACCCTAAAAGGGTTTTATGGCTTCTCTACTACGGGTAGGAGGGAGTACGGTCATAACAAATGTGTCGCCCAGAACATTTCTGTGTGGCACCACTATACGCCCGTCACCCTGAGATATCAGTTTTTAAATCTTATATGCCCTTTGATTTGACCTTCAAAGTATCTAGTCTAGTCTAGTCTAGTAACTTTTAGTGCCAATCAGACCGAAACACAGTAATGTTTGCACACTACTGCTTCACGGCAGAATAACTGGCCCTGCAAAGGTAGACGCATTCCTGCTTAGAATTCCTACCATCAGTATACTACCATTTTCGTTGATTCTGTAATAATTATAATAAGACTTCAATTAGATTAATTTTTATAACCTGTCTAAACAAATTGAAAAGACCACGCAAACGAAGTCGCGAGCAAAGCTATCATAAATAAAACGGAGAGTATAGAACAATACTGTACATTAGTAAGGCTTGAAAAACAAGAGACACGAGTAACGAGGGACTTAAACATCTCGACACTTCTACGAAGCAGACCTCGAGTATCCTCAAACAGAGGTAAGATGTAGCTCTTCTCGCCTGTTTTTCAACAGTTAACTTTGTGCTGCGGTGTGTTTATCGACTTCTGCTTGATTTAATAAAACTAATTTTAATTAGCAAAACTAATTTTACAGATGTTATCGCGTTTGTTGCGCTCTGGGAAGTCTGCAGTTTGAGACCGTGTTTTGGGTAATAAACCATTAAATCAGATTTGATCAAATCCTTGCAAAAGAATATCGATTACTACCAAGGATGATTTAGATGCTATTAAAATTAAAAAAAAACATCATCTTATCAATAGAAAAGTCAGTTGAGAACTACATACTACTGGCTGGGAATCCTATTATTAATAAAATTAAATCAACAACCAAGCATACTCCTGCGAGACTTCTAGATATAGTGGGCTCATTCTGCGTATAAAAATTAAAAGCATAACTGGTAACCCGTATTAACTATAACATCATGAAGTATGACAGTCAAACCACCTGTGACGTTGGGTGTAAAGCGCTCGAAACTTCGGGTTAAATACTTACAAAATAAACGTAATAAAATTACTAAAATTCGTTTTATTATATGTGTATATAATATTCGCGTAAATAAAAGAAATTATTAAATACTTTTTCTTTTTTAACTCTTTGAAGAACATTATAATTTTATAACAGGTACTTGACACCTGATAGCCACAGCCGAAACGTTTTATTTTTTACCTTGTCGCTTCGTCAGATTAGTTTCCAGCCAGTCCTCTTTCTAAATGAACAATTACATATTACGTCGATCACATTGTAAAGTGCAGTAGTCATGCTATGCCTAGTTAGAAATTAAAAAAAAGCATACAACAGTCACAAATAAAAATCCGTCAGTTCACTTTGAAGCACTCTGAATGGGATAATAGTCTGTTGTGCAACCGGGAACAAAAATCTTTTGTCAGTTGAACGTGGATGAAAAGGTCTTAATTGGTGCATGTAAACTAAGAGCTAATATAAACTAATTTTTGACTCATGAAATTCTTATAGACGCATACAGGGCTTAAATTGACCTCATCCTAATTTTCTCGACTACGGCCTAGCTAAAGGTGGATTATTTCTTTAAAATGTATTACAAGTATAACAATAAATTAACAGCCCATAAATATCCCACTGTTGAACTCGGGCCTCCTCTCATTTTGGAGAGAGGATTTCGGAGCCAGGAAATATCCCCTACGCTGCTCCGATGCACGCTGGCTACAGTGGTACACATCAATACAAAACGCATCCAACAAAATTACCAAATTCATTCATAACGGCGTACACAAACAATAATTGAATGCGCATTTTTAATAATTTTGATATACTTATATAAACTTATACGAGACACTTCTGTTTCGATAATGTTAAAATAACGTTAAATCATGTTGAAGCGATTTTCTTTATGAATATGTTTATAAAGCAAAAATCTGTTGTCTTATAAATAAAATTCTGTTTCTACTAAATAATAAATAAAAAGAAAGAAAATTTTCCCTCAGAGAAAATTGTTGAAATAATAAAGACTAGAACACACATTATCTCCGAAAGTAAAGTAGTAAAAGTAAGCCGACCTAAGACAGCGAAGAGATAAAGTTATCAAATCTGTGTATAACAAGTACCCGCGCAATTTTCTTCTTTGAAGTGTTTTCATCAAAGGCAACTTATCTCTTCGTAATTGCTAAAATTTGCTCAATGGAAAAGTAAGCCCGTGTAAAAAAGTTAAAAGTTGAATCAAAAAGACCTTGAAAAAGTAGCTAAGCGTATTTGAGCGTAAGTCTTATTGATACCAAATACAACGGAATATTACAGATTTGAGTCAAATGGTCAAGTAAAAATAAATTTTGCACTTAAACTTCTAACTTCTAGGTAGGTACCACCCCAGGGCCAGTTATTCTACCGTGAAGCAGTAGTGTGCAAACATTACTGTGTTTCGGTTTGAAGGGCACTGTGAGCTAGCGTAATCACTGGGCATATGAGACTTAAGAACCTATGTCTGAGGGTGATGGGCACAGTGTAGTGTCACACAGAAATATTCTGGGTGACACAGCATTTGTTAGGGGCAGACGTTGCACTTACCACCTGGTTAACGTTTTGCTCGTTTCATCACTATATGCAATAAAAAAAAACTTCATAGAATAGAATAGAATAAATTTTTATTCAATATAGATTATTTACATAATACTTATTGAAAGTCATTTTTTTTCTTTTTTAAACTACACTGGTTCGCAAAAATGCCTCTGTCCTGGGAAGAACCAGTAAGAAACCTAGCGGGCTTTTTTTTTAGTCATTTTTAAAATAATGTACAATAACAGCAGTATTATAAAGATCAATATAGAAATAGCTTGGCGGCGATCACCTCATTCCCAGGGGTTATCATCATCCATGTAGTCCTTAATATTATAATAACCCTTTTTATGAAGTCTTTGTTTAATATAAAATTTAACGTTTTGATTGAAAGACTTTTAGCACTTTCTGGCATTTTGTTATAAAAACGTATTTGCCCCATAAAAGAGTTACTGACTCTGTGAAGTCGGGTAACTGGCAAATTAATTTGTGCTTGTTCCTGGTATTCACATTATGAACATCACTTTTTTTAGTGAACTGGTTTATGTTCTTGTGTACATACAAAACGTTTTCAAATATATATTGAGAGGCCATGGTTAAGATATTAATTTCTTTAAATTTATCCCTAAGAGACACTTTAGAGCCAAGATTATAAATGGCTCTTACGGCCCTCTTTTGCAAAACAAAAATCACTTCTACATCAGTTGCATTTCCCCATAGCAAAATACCATAAGACATTATGCTAAGAAAATAACTAAAATAAACCAATCTAGCAGTTTTAACGTTAGTCAAATTCTTAATTTTTTTACTGCATAAGCTGCAGAGCTAAGTCTACTTGCTAGTTTAGATATATGGGGGCTCCATTGAAGTTTTGCGTCAAGAGTTATTCCAAGAAAGACAGCAGTATCCACAAGGCTCAACTCTTCCCCATTAACAAGCACATTTACATCTAATTGTTTAATATTTGGTGTTTTGAATTTAATACATTTTGATTTATTGCCGTTTAAAAGCAAATTATTAACGTTAAACCAATGTACTTATTTTGAAATAGCATTATTCACCTCGTCATATAATAAAAGTTGACGTTTTATCTTAAAACTCAAAGATGTATCATCAGCAAATAACACTATATCATGGTTGTCCCCTACTAGGTAAGGTAAGTCATGAATGTAAATAAGAAATAGAAATGGGCCGAGAATCGAACCCTGCGGGACACCCATAGATACTGCTGATCCGGAAGAACTCTTGCTATTGATAACTACTGTCTGCGTTCTATTACTCAAATATGAAATTAGAAGTTGAAGTGCAGAATTTCTTATACCGTAGTGATGTAGTTTCCTGATAAGTGTTTCATGATCAACGCAATCGAAGGCCTTAGAAAGATCACAGAAAACACCCAAGGCATCCCGTGAACTCTCCCAGGCTTTGAATATATTCTTAATAAGTTCAACACCTGCATCGGTTGTAGAACGACCCCTTGTAAAGCCAAATTGGTTTTTGTGAAACAATTTACTTATTTAAATTAAAATGTTATAACATTTGAGTATAATTTTTTTTAAAATTTGTCTTAATGTTGGTAGTGCGGAAATAGGTCTAAAGTTATCAGGGTCCGATGTACTACCAGATTTAATATATTTGAGCGATAGAACGCAGAAAGTAGTTATCAATAGTACGAGTACTTCCGGATCAGCAGTACCTGTGGGTGACCTGCAGGGTTCTACATTAATGACTTACCTTATCTAGTAGGGGACAACCATGATGAAGTGTTATTTGCTGATGATACATCTTTAATTTTTAAGATAAAACGTCAAGTTTTATTATATGACGAGGTGAGTAATGCTATTTCAATATTAGTGCATTAGTTTAACGTTAACAATTTGCTTTTAAGCGGCAATAAAACAAAATGTATTAAATTCACAACACCAAAGAATGGGGAAGAGTTGAGCCTTGTGGATACTGCTGTCTTTCTTGGAATAACTCTTGACGCAAAACTTTAATGGAGCTCCCTTATATCTAAACTAGCTAGTAGACTTAGCTCAGCAGCTTATGCTGTAAAAAAATAGGAATTTGACTAATTTTGAAACTGCTAGATTATTTATTTTATTTATTTTCATAGCATAATGTCTTATGGTATTTTGCTATGGGGATATGCGACTGATGTAGAACCGATTTTTGTTTTGCAAAAGAGGACCGTAAGAGCTATTTATTATCTTGGCTCTAAAGTGTCTCTTAGAGATAAATTTAAAGAAATTAATATCTTTACCTTGGCCTCTCAATATATATTTGAAAACGTTTTGTATGTACACAGGAACAAAAAATCTACAAAAAAAGTGATGTTCATAATGTAAACACCAGGAACAAGCATAAATTAATAATGTCAGTTACTCAACTTCACAGGGTCAGTAACTCTTTTATGGGGAAATGTATACGTTTTTACAACAAAATCCCAGAAAGTGCACAGTCTTCTAATCAAAAATTTCAAATTTGATATTAAACAAAGATTTCATAAAAATGGTTATTATAATATTAAAGAAACCCCTTATGGGATACAGTCGTGATCTTATGTATGTAAGAATGCAAAGATGATGATAACCCCTGGGAATGAGGTGATCGCCGCCACGCTGTTTCTACATCTTTATAATAATAATGTTATTGTACATTATTTTAAAAAATGACTGAAAAAAAAATCCTGCTGGGTTTCTTACTGGTTCTTCCCAGGACAGGGCATTTTTTGCGAAACAGTGTAGTTAAAAAAGAGCTGATCACACAGAGAGATCTTTTTTAACTACACTGGAGTTAAAAAAGAAAAAAATGACTTTCAATAAGTATTACTTAAATAATATATATTGATTAAAAAAAATTATATTCTATTCTATTCTAAAAACTCTAATGAATACTCTGAAAAACTTAATGTTTGGGCAGAGTAACGTTCTGGTCTACGTTATCAACAACGCGTAGACTCGGCGGCTGACTGTCGTAGAGACTCGTTTTGGGGTGAAACACTTGTCGTGTTCTCGACTTCAGTGGTTTCTATTGCCTAGTGGTAGTATTGTCGTGATGTAGGGTATCTAGTGGCGGTTCACGGTGGCGGTATTGGTTCGCTTGTGATCGCTGTTGAGCGAGAGCGGTCTCTTCAAAACTAGGTAATACCCACCATTTAACATTTTGCTTGCGGATCTTAGCAAATTAATTTTATTTTCTTTATTATCATGGATTTCCGCAACGTAACGCCAGATTCTATAAACTAGATTCTTGATACTGTACAGTATCATAATTTATACTTATTGTTCTTAAGTAAAATATTTGAAAAAATTATGCTAGACCAATTGCTCGTTCATTTTAGTATACATAGAATTTTAAACGACAAGCAATTTGGCTTTACAAAAGGAAGGTCAACGACTGATGTCGGTGTTCAACTAGTCATAAATGTTCTCCAGGAAAATCTTCATGATATTATCGGTGTGTTTTGTGATCTCTTAAAGGCATTTGACTGTGTAGAGCATAATAATTTAATTCGTAAACATAAGTACTACGGCGTTCGTGAAGCCTCACTAGATCTTTTATCATCTTTTATCAACAAATCGAGAGCAAAAAGTAGCGATTAACGGTGTTCTATCGTCAGGTTGTCCAGTAAAAGTGGGTGTCCCTGAGGGATCGATCCTTGGTCCATTTCTGTTCTTGGTTTACATTAATGACCTTCCTTATTTGGTACAAAATATGTCTGCTATGTGATATGCTTAGTTTTTGATTCAATTTCATTAATTATAGGATCTCAAGCCCGTGGTAGTACCCAACCATCTTCTGTATTTAAATTAGGGTATTTTTAATTTCAATAGCAACGCGAATCTTTGGATATGTATTTCATGAAGTCCGGTGTAATTGTTGGAATGATCCAGAACATGATCACTGCACAGTAAGTACTGTACTGTACAGTGTACTAGGACTAATGTTAAGTGTTGATGAGTCTAACCGTCGCGGGTTATGTCAATCTGTGAACTAAATTTTAATACAATTGGCGAACAAACTGCAGACTTCCCGGCTAATAAAACGGACAGAAGCTACAACCAGCTTAAGCAGAAAACAATGATAGAATAACATGACGACGGCGATATGGAGACGCAACGTAGCGGTAGTGAACTCCACGCTAGATGTGGCGACCAGGACGGAGAAGATAGAGCAAAGTATGAAAGCAAAGGAAAAAAATTTAAATAAAGAGGTCATGTAAAACTGCGTCATAATATTTCAATTTGTTGTGATATATACAGTAAGAATATAATTATCAAAAATAAACTCAACAGTCGAGCCTGCAGAATCCGATTTTTTTTTATTTTAGATTATAAATATACTAGCTAACCAGTGCGAATATTTCGCACAGTATCTTGATAATTCTTTAAAAAATGTAAACAACTCCTGCTGTCGTGCATGTTAGTTGAAGAGATGGTCAACAGATGGCGCTTTCTACAATTAAGTTAATTAATTCAATTTTTTTAACCCTATACTTAGCAAGATTTTTTTTTCGGAAATGTTCAAATATTATAGTTTATATGTGTTCTTAGCTGTTCATTGGTGACGGAAAAAATAATAACAAAAACATCGATTCGTTAAATTAAGTTTTATTGAGCGTATCACATAAGGCACACTGCCAGATTTACAATAATCAACCTCAGAAAATCTGTGTATCACATTAGTGACACCGCCACGTTTACAATAACGTCAAAATATATTTTTTTAACAAAAACCAAACTAAATATCACATTCTAACGTAAGATTACATAAACTGAAATAATAAAAATGTTAATTGTTTATGTTCTGCACACAAATAATCTACAATTTGACAGCCTTTCCTTTATAAATCTAAGATATCAGTCAAATGAGATCACTTATATTATCTACATCCTAGATGATAGGCGCGGCTCCGCCCGCGTTGATGTAGGTTATCGCGCCAAAAAATAGTTTGTGTCCTTCCTCAGGATGTAATTCTATCTCCATGGAAATTTCATCAAAATCGGTTTAGCGGTTTCGGCGTGAAGACGTAACGGACAGACAGACAGACAGACTGAATTAATTTCGCATTTATAATATAAGTATGGTTAACTATATATTAGTCATAAATTGGTAGATTATTTCTGACTTTGTCTTTTCTTGTTTCTTTGTATGATAATCCAGAGAACAATTTATTCTCCGGCAATAGGTACGAGTACAACCTAATTTTGCATTCCTGACAAAAAAGTCTGCCCTCTGACGAATGCAGAAGTTGGATAATGAGCAATATTCTCGTAACGAAAAGCTTTCAGTCTGTGAGAAGTACGGCAAATATCAACGATGACCTCGGAACGGCGTACGATATAGATCAATCAGCATATTTGCTAAGTCAACTCCGCCCATGTTGGTATTATATTCTTTGATCAAATTTGGGTAAGTCACTAGCACTTTCATGTCCTCTTCTTTCTCGTACCGATTCACGGTCTGTACAGGATTTGCGTCAACAAATGTGCTTGCAGTATTAACACATTTTATAACAACGATCTTTTTTGTTGCATACAACTTGAGCAAGAGACCCTCTGCCTTTTTCCTATAGGTTTTTATCAGTCGGTAATTTCTTTTCCTCTCCTCACAGCCTGTTAGCTTAGATTGCTCCCAGTGCGAAAATAGTGGAGTAGCTATGCGGGCTGGCGAATATATTTGGCTAAAACTACAACTACTTTTAATACTAAGCCTATGCTATTCTCTTAATCTGTAAATAATTGAGTACTGAATGTATCGTCACCTCCAGAGATCAGGAAATTGTATACGATTCCAGAAACCCCAGTGCCAACTGATACTTTGAAACCCCACTTTTTAGGTTTACTTTTATGTATTGTCTGCGACTATTGCCTGGTTGTACAGGCTGTCTGCTTTGGTTCCCTTATGCGGTATCTCCATTTTATCGGTACTAAATCGTGGTTCTTCTTCTGTTTGCAGACAGTTTTCACGAATCCTTTGAACAAAAGGCCTCACTTTGTAATATCTGCCACCGTCATCTTTTAAATTATCATTAAAATGTAAATACCTTCGCAACAACTGGAACCTCTTCAGGGGCATTATTTCAGCTACTTTAACATATTGCATATTTTTGCACCAATATTTTGAGTAAGCGAGCATTTTCGTGATCCCTATAAATAAAATCTGACTGTGACTACGCCCCGCGGCCTGGGAACAAGCACTACGACTTGACGAACTCTATTTTTCTGCTACTGACTAAGCTGATTATGCACCTGTGATAGCAAAATAAAAAATTAATGGTATGTGTACAAATCAAGCAATGTCGCAAAATTGATACATATCTAAAAAAATGTAGAATGCTGGTTATCTGGCAATGTAGCATATTTGACACACTCGGAAAAATCGGCGTTTCAAATGTGTTTATAACACATTTCAGTGCACGAAATAACCTTTTCCGAAAATCAAATATTGTTACCTATTCGTAGCAAACCACTTTCGAACAAAATTAGGTCAAAATGTACTAAAACAATATTATTTTTACCTTGCGATGCGCAGACGCCTTCAACCAGTCCGTCATCTTGCGTTCTACTACTGTTTTAGTGTTAGCCAGTAACTAAAAAATATTTTTGATAGAATCTTAATAGTATTTCCGAGCATACTATATCATAAAAATATTAAAAATACGTTCCGAAATCTCTGTAGATTTTTCGAAAGTGCAACGTATCAAATCATACACTGTGCCAAGAATAGGGTTAATCATTTTTTTACCGAAACTTTTAATTTGAAAACATTTACTTATTTTTCGTCATAAGACGAAAAAATAATCTTCAAAATGGCATATCATACAATAATTTTGATACAGTATTAAGATATTTCATACCGACTAAAAACACCTTAGAGAAATAATATTTTATATATTAGTTAGCCGTAGCGCGGACAGATGAAATAAAATAATGTAAGAGAAAAATCTATACAAATATATAAAATTGAAATGTCTGTTTGTAATAACAAAATAACTTTTTACTCAAAGCCTATGCAAGTATATACGGTACTCATAAGAAAAAAAAACGATATTTAATTATTTATTTTGTCTGTCTGTTTGTTGTGGCTAATCTCCGTAACGCCTGGACCGATTTTGACGGGACTCTCACTGACAGATAGCTGATAGTATTGCGGGTAACTTAGGCTACTTTATTTTTTGAAAATTGCTCAGGGTTTCGCACAAAAAATAAAATCCGATTCAAATTGGGAAGTATAAATATGTATAAAATCGATGGCGGTCAGCTTTTCTACGTGGGTGAAACCGCGAGGCCCAGCTAGTTATAAAATATAAGTCAATATTAAAAAGAGTATAATAGAAAAATAATTAAATTAAAAACTCCATGCTTCTGTGTCTTCTGATATTCTGAATGCTCAAAGTAACTTACAGGGCACGCGCTGTAATAGGTATACGGTTTCGAAAGCTTTGGTATCACAACGCGGTCCGTAAACTTCCAAATATGTTTATATTTCATTTCATGCGACTCGACAAAGAGGTTTATTTTTTGTTTACATGGAAAAATGTTCGGGCAGCACATGTAAATTCCTTTTCAAGTGAAACAGGCCGGAATATAAAATAAGTACATTCTGAAACGAGTAGAATTAACGTTTCAGTATGAAAGAAAACATTATTGGAATCTGTTTAACCGTTTGTGCGTGATTGAGTAACATAACAGCTTCATATTTTTAATATTTGTAACAATAAGTATATTTATAAATATGTATGAATAAGATTTCAAAAGTCAGCTAAACAGGTTTGACAATTTATTAAAATATTTTCACATTTACTTTATGTTGTTTTTTTGGCATCACACTGCACTCTATCTAGACGGATGCTCGCATAGGATACCAACAGTAAATTGTATCCTACCACCGGGAGGTTGATGACATAATGATGATGTTAAAAATGATTCAGTAATTTGGGGATCAACCGTGACCTCATCTCATCCCGTGGGTGTCGTAAAAGTCGTCAGAGAGAAAATGAGAACCAGGAGGTGGGCAGCAGCATCTTACTGGAACATCTGAATAAATAAACTGAGGTTGCCAACCTGCCCGCCAAGCGTGGCAACTATGGCAAAATTTTGGGATTCGAAATTAGAGCTACAAACTTTTCTGGCGATCTGTGAGGGAGGCCTGTTTTCAGCAGTGGACTAGTGATAGGCTGAAGTGATGATGCAGATTGGTTAAAGTGTAAATAAAACTTTCACATTTAGTTGTTTTTGGGCACCACACTGCACTCGTCACCCTAAGAAACCAGGGTCATATAGTCATTAATAATAATTGCACACTTCTCCTTGACGGAAGAATACTTGACACTGCGGTGCTGCCTACCTAGACCGATTCTCGCATTGGATATCAACAGTAGACTGTACCCTAACCCCGGGAGGCTGATCGCGATAATGATAATGTTGAAAATGATTCAGTATTTTAGGTAGATGGGCAGCAGCATCTTCCTAGAACATCTAAACCACGTCTTGACCACGTTTCTCAATTCAGGTCTCAGCTTAATTGGCTTACCATTCGACAAAGTCGTAATTCCATGATGCTGTTTGTTCTTTTTTCTATTTTAAATGATCCATCTTCACCTTCATATCTCAAAGAAAAATTTCAGTATCTCTCTTCTTCACGTTCATCTTCTAATAATAAGATTTGCATTCCTACACATTTCACCGGGTTCTTCAGGAACTCCTTCACTGTTAGGGCTGCACTTCTTTAGAACTCCTTGCCCGATGACATCAGGAAAACTCCCAATAAATACTCCTTTACGAAGTTGGTTCGTGATTATTTAGTAAAGAATCATGACAACATAAATTATTACTAGATACGTAGGTCAATGCTTGTAGCATTTATTTTATGTATGTGTATGTATGATATGTATGTATATATGTATATGTATATATATGTATGTTTTATGTATAATTATACGTCATATTATATTATATGTGTACAATAAAACTATATGTTTATTACTATTTCATATTAATAATTAGTATATATGTATTATCCTTAATTTTTTTTCTTTCCGTTCGTCTTTATTGCTGCACCACATCAAAATCTCACCACTCCATGGGTTGACTGGGAGAAAATGCCTACAGGCATTAAGTCCGCCCTTTGTAACCTTTTATTTGTAAAGGAAGCAATAAAGGTTTAAATAAATAAATAAATAAATAATCTGTGGTTGCCAACCCGCCTGCCAAGCGTGGCATCTAGAACATTTTGCCATATGCCGGATCAACCGTGTGGTGGCGGCTTAAGAGTATCTACAACCCCATCTCATCCCGTGGGTGTCGTAAAAGTCGTCAGAGGGAAAATAAAAACCAGGTGGTGGGCAGCAGCATCTTACTGGAACATCTGAATAAATAAACTGCGGTTGCCAACCCGCCTGCCAAGCGTGGCATCTATGGCATTTTGCCATATGCCCATTAATGTTTGCACACTTCTGCTTTACGGCAGAATACTCGGCACTGCGATGCTACCTACCTAGACGGATTGTCGCATGGGAACCAACAGCAGACTGTACCCTACCACCGGGAGGCTGATAACGATAAGGATGACGTTAATAATGATTCCGATTTTTTTGTATCGTGACCTAAATACAAAAAATAATCCATCTTGGATACTGATAAAACACGGTATAACTCATATATTTTGTTTTTTTTTTTCAAGGTAATCTCTTCAAAGACCGGATTATGACTCACCAATCTGCTAACGCTTTTGTTTTTTTCAACTCTTTATACTTCTCACAAGGGGCGGGCTGCATTAAGTTTATACTTCCAAGGTAAATATTGTCTGACTTTATTTATTTATTTAATATTTATTGCTAAAACTTTAAATAAAAAAGTGTCAAAGGGTGAACTTAATGCCTACAGCATTCTCTACCAGCCAACTTTTACGGGTGGTAGGATTCCTATGCAAGAATCCGTCTAGATAGATACCACCCCAGTTATTCTGCCGTGAAGCAGTAGTGTGCAAACATTACTGTGCTTCGGTTTGAAGGGCACTGTGAGCTAGCGTAATTACTGGGCACATGAGACTTAAGAACTTATGTCTTATGTCACACAGAAATCTTCTGGGTGACGCAGCATTTGTTATGGTCAGACATTGCACTTACCATCAGGGGAGGGTTTTGCTCGTTTCATCACTTTATCCAATTAAAAAAAAAACATGGTGTGGTGAGAACTTGGTGCAGCATAAAAGACTAAAATGAAATGAAATTTTTAACAATAATAAACGTTACACGTACTTAGCAAGTTTACACATACATACTCGTATATACACATATTAATACTTACGTATAAAAAAATCTATACCTACGCACTAATAAATATAATATGGCCGTGTGGTGGCGGCTCGTTATAAGAATACTACCACTCCATCTCATCCAATGGATCTCGTAAAAGGCGAGTAAGGAATTAAACTGCACTGTGCACCCAACAGCGCATGGTGGCGATGGGCTCACCACCTATCACACCACGTGCATTATATTGTTTTGGTGAAACGTGGATTGTGGCAGTCATCTGTTTTTGCAGTGAGTGCCCAGTCTCTGTCTACTTATGGGATACAGACATGATGTTATGTATGTATGTAAATAAATATATATTTATATATATATATTTTTTTATTTATTTAATCTTAATTGTAACACCTTAACCTAAGGAATACAATGGGCGGACTTAATGCCTAGAGGCATTCTCTGCCAGTCAACCCTGGGAGACTAGAAAAGTGATGGCAGGTGCAAATATATAAAAAAATGTGGAGTCTGGTGTAAGAATATAAATACTGTTGAATAATAATTATATAATAATATAAATAACCAATATATACTCAAAATTAACATAGATAAATACATACATACAAATAATAAATATACTACACAAATAATACATATATAAACAAAATAATAGGTGAAAATAAAACATCAGTTTGCCTCCAAATAGTGTTTTCTAAGAAGTTTTTTGAAGGCGTTTTTGTTGGGTGCATTCCTGATAGCATCAGGAAGGGCGTTCCAGAGGAGTGTAGCCTGAACTGTGAAAGAAAAGTTGAAAAATCCAGTATGATGCTGTGGAATACTGATCTTTAGACTATTTGAAGAGCGAGGAATTCGATCATGAGTCGAATAAAGAAATTGGAAGTTATCTTTAAGATAAGACGGAGAATTGGGGTCGTGTAACAGTGAGTAAAGTACTAATAAAATTCTGGAGCTTCGCCTTTGACGAATAGAGAGCCATTTAAGCTTTGAACGATAAGAGGATATGTGATCATACTTACGTAGTCCATAAATAAATCTTATAGAATTATTAAGAAGGCGCTACAATTTTGTGAGAAGATTTTGTGAAAGATCTGGATAACACACATCTGCATAGTCGATAATGGGTAGAATAAGCGAATGAACCAGCATAAGCTTGGTTTTGAAAGGTAAAAAGTTTTTCAGACGATAAAGAGAACGCAGGGTGGCAACGACTGCACGGCTGATTTCAGCAACCTGTACTTCCCAGGTCATACTTTGGTCTATATGCAAGCCAAGGTTTTTCACGGAGCGGCAGAATGGGATCAAGGTCCCATTATAAACAATAGAAGAGAGGCTTTCGCGATCAACCTTAGCCAGCATTCTTGGACTTCCGACAACCATTGCTTTACATTTAGATTGGTTAACTGTAACGCCATATCTACGAGACCAGTCTTTGATGGCTTCCAGATTATCATTTAATTTTTGTACAGCACTGTTAAGATCATCAACATAAGATTGCACATAAAGCTGAAGATTATCTGCATACAGATGGTACGAGCAATTGAGAACAGAAGTGATAAAGTTTATAAATAAAGAAAACATAATAGGTGAAAGAATACCGCCTTGCGGCACACCAGATTCGATGTCAGCCCATGCAGAGAAAAGTTGCCCTACGCGGACTGACTGCTGGCGACCACGAAGATATGATGAAAACCATTCCAAGGCTGGAGTGGAGAATCTTAAATATGTAAGGAGGGAAAGAAGGATATCATGATCAACTGTGTTAAAAGCATTTGAAAAGTCAAAAAGCACCACCACTGTCAGGTTTTGCTCATCCATGCCTTTCCTTATATCATCGGTGACTTTAACCAGCGCAGTAGTGGTGCTGTGACCAGGACGAAACCCCGATTGAAACACATTTAGGAGGTTATGTTTAGTTAGGAACACAGAGATTTGCTTATGAACACAGGCTTCTAGAACTTTTGAGAGGAATGGGAGAATTGAAATTGGACGATAATGGTTGGGTAGTGCGGGACTAGAAATTTTGGGAAGTGGTTGTACGAAAGCTTTTTTCCACAAAGTAGGATACTGACCTGAGTCCAAGGAATAATTTATAATGTGTGTAATAGCTGGAAGGAGACACTCAGGTATCATAGACACCATTAACTTACTAATCTCGTCACAACCTACAGCCTTAGATTTGATTGCTGACATTACTTTCTCAACTTCCTCCCGAGTTACAGGAGAAAATTGAAAATACGGAATAGGAAGAGGTTGCATTAAACCAATGGAAGCAATTGTTTGAGATCGGACGATAGGGTCCAAAGAAGGAATGGAAGCAAAGTGACGATTTATGTCATCTAAATTAAGAGAAGGACCACAGTCCAGTGAGGTAGGCTTACCAATGCCGAGAGACCTAAGGAATTTCCACACATCAGCTGTGGAAGAGTTAGTAATATTATCGTGAATATAACGGCGTTTAGCATTGCGTACCATCTGATTGCATTTGTTTCTTAGTAATTTATATCTGGACCAATTCTCGTCGGAACGTTCTTTTTTAAATTTCTGGAAGGCCCGATCACGCCTAACCATTGCCACCCTTACGGCTCTAGTCATCCAAGGAGCAGGAGGACGCTTCACTCTTACAGTATGTATAGGAGCATGCACATTATAGAGCACAGTAAATATGTTTAGGGGGTTTAAGTTTGTAGGATAAGTATAACAGGTCATGGCGTGAAAAACTCGGAGCATAAAGCTGTCCGTGCGTAATTATATGCTCAGGAGAATCAGTAACAATTAAATCAATCCAGGAATCATCAGTGTCAATATTATGATGAGTTGCCTCTAAAGGGAGAATACAGAGATTGACTGATTCAATGATTGAACGAAGTTTTAGAGAGCGAGAGGAATTTCTCAATAAATCCGTATTGAAATCACCCATTATTATGTAGTGTGTGTAATCAGACCCAACAGTATCGAGGGCAGTTTCTAGAGTAGTGAAATATTCCACAGTAGGAGGACAGTACACCACCCCTAAAATCGCCTTAACACCCCTGACATTGATTTCTAAAAACAAAAACTCAGAAGAAGCAGAATAGGGGGAAGGAGAAGCTAAGACTATTTTGTAAGCAATGTTGGATCGTAGATATATAGCAACACCACCACCTTTTTTCTCGGTTCGATCATTGCGAATGAGAACAAAATCAGGTAGTGAATACATACATGACAAAATAGGTGGCTTCAACCAGCTCTCCGATACCAAGATTGCATCTACGCAGTCTAGTGAAAAAGCTTCATCGAAGTAGGAAAAGTGGCTAGGAATACTTTGCGCATTAATATGACAAATATTAAGTGATTTATTAATCGGTGCAAAAATACGGCTTAGGTTATCACGTAAAGAAGGCAAAATGACATCCGAAGGATCATTACAAGAGGCAAACGATGTGTCTGAATCATGTGCGGAGTAAAAAGAATCATCATCCGACATTACAGAACTTTAAATAATTATAAATATGTAAATATAAAATATTAAAATAATAACAATAAAATAAAATATAAATATATAACAAAAAAAAATCTGTATCTGTACACGAAGCACCAAATTACTTAATCATACATCATCCCATCAGTTGACTGTATTTATTCAGTAACACTAATCTAAAATTTATATTTACAATCACCAACACTAAAATAAAATTATAACTTAGTTTTAAACATTATAAGTACAGAAGGACATAAACCAAATCAATCTTGAAACTATCAAGCTACAAGCTAGCAACAAATTAAATTCAGTTTAATAATTCATAATAGAATTAGCCATAACTATTGCTGCCTATTGTCATCTACATGGTCTTAAAATAAGTCTACGAAAAATAAAACAAGAAGTAACTTTAAAAGATATGGGTAAAATCAATATAAAATAAAAAGAGAAAAGCTGTGATCTATAATGCAAGAACGACCTTTATAAATGCGACGCAAAACTATTTGACAAGTGTCGTGTCATTTTGACAGAGCGTACTATAATGTTTGTTAATTTGTCATTTGCATTACGAATAGCTACAAACAAAACAAAAGTATAACCTCATAAAAATATTTAACATATTTGAAAACAAATATGCTAGTAGTAGTAAAAAGTGATAATTGTAAATGATTAGTACTTAGATTATAATATAAACCAAGTTACATAATAAGAAGAATTTATGAAAATGTAAACAATGAAAGTATTTTTATATAAGTATAGTAACCGACCTTCAATATAGCAATATATTAAAAACATAAAAACTTACAAATAATAGGCTGCTTTAGGAAATTGATAAATAAATACAACCGCCGAGATTTACTTTTTGAGAACAACACGCCGTACCCTCTTATTATCATCGCTCAACGCTGCAATAGCTCCCAGCTTACGTCGAGCCACCTCTTGCTGGCGGCTAGATTTTGATTTACTCTGCTGTGATACAGGCGTACCGCTACTCTTTGAAGACAACTCAGGAACCAATGGAGAGCCAGTTGAAGGCCACTTTGTCACCAGAATATCAAAATCTTCTTCTGTGGAGATCCTAGCACGAGTACTATCTGGAAGCTTAATGTATACAGTGCCGTCGAGAGTCCACACATTTCTCATACCAAAATGCTTGCGGGCTTTATTGTAAATACTGTGGCGCATTTTAGTTAGGAACTCAGAAGTTGTATAAGAGGTACCTTTTAATTTGGCCTTGGCCTTCCAAACCGCTGACTTGGTACGGTGATCTCGAAAGTGGACCAGAACAGCTCTTACCCGATCAGCACCTTGGGATCCCAGCCGATGACACCGCTTAAATGAAGAGCTGTTTATTTGTGAACGTCCCATTTTGTTATGAATAATACCCACTACTTCATCTTCTATGTTAACTTCGGGGTTGTCTGGGATACCGTTGATTAGCAACACCTTTTGCCTCTGCCGCATATCTATTTCATCAATGGCGTTTTCACATCTCTTCACTTGAAGCTTTAGAAGACTTAACATGTTACTTACAAGGTCCTTAAATGCATAAAAGTCTTGACTGAGTTGTACCAGGGTGGGATTGGTGGGGACCAATGCAGCTTTTAAACGTTCTTCAAACTCAGCCATCTTCAGTGTCCAGTTAACCTCAAGCTCCTTCTGGATGTTGTCAACATTGGTGGTGCTTGCCATAATTAGTGTTCAATGAGTTCAATAGTGTTTTAAGTGATATTTATAAGTAATGCTGAAGGGTGATGCAAGTAAGTATTTACAGCTTCTTTACATGGAAGTTATTATTGTATAAATCCATGCAAAGACTTGTCTACAAACTGATTTTAATAAATTTAGACTCAATATTACTGTAGATTAATTTTAATTAAAAATTAAAAACGGAGCACACAAATCAGCTGTAACTTATTTGACACCTACCGCCAAAATCTGTATATATGTATATTCATATGCTTATAATTGCTAATGATAATAAATGATTGAGGTAGTAATAACCGAATTCATTAAACAGTCACGAATCAACCTTTTGAAGGCTCATTTACTTGTAGTGTTTCTGATGTCGTCGGGCAAGGAGTTCCAAAGAAGAGGCCTGAACAGTAAAGGAGTTGCTATAGAACCCGGTGAAGTGCGTTGGAATACGAATCTTGGAGGACGATTGAAGTTAAAGCTACTCGTATCATGAGATAAGGAAATATACTCAAATTTATCCTTGAGATAAGAAGTTGAAGATGGATCATTTAAAATGGAGATAAGAACAAGCAGTATTTTAGAATGCCGCCTCTGTCTCATAGTAAGTCAATTGAGCTCAGATCGATATTGGCAAATATGGTCATACATATGTAAGCAGAATATGTACCTGTTACAATTATTAAGGAGGAATTCCAACTTGTCAACAAGATATTGGGGTAAATCTGGGTAACGCACATCTGCATAAACAATTATGGGTAAAATGAGCGTCTGTAATAGCATGAGCTTTGATTTGAACGGAAAGAAATATTTTTAACGTTATAGAGACCGCAAGGTAGCAGTGACTCTACGGCTAATGTAGGTAATATTAACTCTCCAACTCAGTTTTTATGTTTCTCCAACTCAGAAGTTATTTGTATGGTATCACAATATAATTATTGGAGGTAAATTATATATAAATTAGCCGTGTGGTGGCAGCTCGTTAAAAGAATACTACCACTCCATCTCATTCAATGGATCTCGTAAAAGGCGAGTAAGGAATTAAACTGCACTGTGCACCCAACAGCGCATGGTGGCGATGGGCTCACCACCTATCACACCAAGTGCATTATATTGTTTTGGTGAAACGTGGATTTTGGCAGTCATCTGTTTTTGCAGTGAGTGCCCAGTCTCTGACTACCCCATATGGGATACAGTCGTGATCTTATGTATGTATGTAAATTATTAACACAGTCAACCTTCGGTAGGTTAGGTTCCAGCATCCTCGAACTACCAACGAGCATTGGCACTTTTAAAGGATTGACAGTAACTCCATGACGAAATGACCAATTTATAATGGTGTTCATTAATGTTTAATTGTCTAATTGCGTCATGGAGGTTTGTACATACGAGTATAATTGTAAATCACCCGCATTCAGATGGTACAAGCAACTGATATTTGAAGTGATGAAGCTTATAAAAATTTATAAAATTATACGAGTGTTTTTTTTTTTGACAGATTACTGACGCCTGCGAAGATAGGATGTAAACCATTCCTAGGCAGAGACTTCAAAACTGATATGGGAAAAGATGAAAAGGATGCCATCATGGTCGACTATGTTGAAAGCATACGAAAAGTCCACAAGCGCCAGCACTGTTAACTTTTTCTCCTCCATGCTGTGGTGCTGTGGCCGGAGCGAAGCCTAGACTATTAAGTAGTCAGTAGACTAAGTTTAGTTAAAATTATTAGTTTAAGCTAACTAGGATTACGAACTTTGGGTAGAGGTCGGACAATAGCATTCTTCCAAAGGGTCGGATACTGACCAGAATCGAGTGAGAAAGTAAAGAAGTGAGTGATGGTAGGAAGAAGGTGCTCTAACATAGAGACAACCATGATCCAACAGCCTTCAGTCATCCCGTGGGTGTCTTAAAAATCGACAGAGGGAAAATAAAAACCAGGAGATGGGCACCAGCAACTTCCAGAAACATCTGAATAAATAAACTGCGGTTGCCAACTCGCCTGCCAAGCATGGCAACTATGGCGGAATCTCCCCTAAATGAGAGCTACTTTGTCTCAATCTACGGGGAAGGCCTATGTTCAGTAGTGGACTTGTGATAGGCTAAAATAATGACGATGATGCCAGAACAAAGTATTGTAGTCTTTGCTGATGGTAAGATTCCATACAGAAATCCTTCTAGGCAGGAAACACAGTAGTGTGCAAACGTTAATGTGGTTGGGTCTGATGGGATTTAGTGTAATTATTGGGCATTTTATCCAATAAAAAAATATCATTGCTTTATATGTAGGCTAACCAAAATTCTACCTAGAAGCAGAATCGCTTATCGCAGAGTCGTCATTTCAAATAGGCGAGTAAGGTTCGAAAGAGAAAAAAAAAACTGTTACAACAAAGCTAACTAGCTATCACGCTTACACAAAGCTTTCATTTTAACTTTTTGTTAGAATTTTTTTTCACGTTTGATGAAAGAATTGCGAGCTATGAATTCTTTATATGCAACCTCGCTTTGTCTGTGCCCTCGAGGGCGTATTCCCTTTTTATCAATGATTGCAAGCTATATCGCTGTTTGGTGGCTGCGTTAGATAATTTAATACCCCAGGGGAAAAGTCCCGGGGGTGTTGCCAAAGTCGACAAAGAGGAGTATCAGAAAAATCTATTTCGTAAGGTGGTAGAAAGACCATCAGCTAACGGGATTTTCTAAGGTGCAAAACACCTGTTCCTTTGATTGCCAACCCAGCCAATGCAATTTTAAACATTACAAGTAGCTAGGTATAATCATATTTTTAACGTAATTGTTTTTTAATCTTTTTTGTTTAATTTTAAATCAGCAATTAATACGTATATGACGTAAAAAAGTGAAGCAGTTGGAGACTTATAGGCTAATACTTTTACATTTATACCCGCAGCAGAAATAGAGTACTGATATAGCCCTAAGGATAAGCATGCTGAAGTGTCTGAGAATGGGTTGCCATATAGATCATAGAACTCATAATCGTTTATCAAGAAAGTTTTTGGAGTGGCAACTTAGTACCGGCAAACGCAATGTAGGGTGATCTCCCACAAGATGAAACGACTACAGTTTTGGGGTAATTCAATGGACGTTACTGGTGGTAGGATTCCTATGCAGGAATCCGTCTAGGTAGGTACCACCCCAGGGCCAGTTATTCTGCCGTGAAGCAGTAGTGTGCAAGCATTACTGTGTTTCGGTTTGAAGGGCACCGTGAGCTAGCGTAATCACTGGGCATTTGAGACTTAAGAACTGATGTCTCAGGGTGACGGGCGCAGTGTGGTGTGACACAGCATTTGTTGTGGGCGGACGCTGCACTTACCATTAGGTGAACGTTTTGCTGGTTTCGTCACTTTATAAAATAAAAAAAAAATACAAGTGCCTTAGGACCGTGTTACATACATAAAATTACGACTGTATCCCATAAGGGGTAGTCAGAGACTGGGCACTCACTGCAAAAACAGATGACTGCCACAATCCACGTTTCACCAAAACAATATAATGCACTTGGTGTGATAGGTGGTGGTCCATCGCGACCATGCGCTGTTGGGTGCACAGTGCAGTTTAATTCCTCACTCGCCTTTTACGAGATCCATTGGATGAGATGGAGTGGTAGTATTCTTTTAACGAGCCGCCACCACACGGCCATGTTGTATCCCGAGTTGTATGGAAAATTCACTGCTGATATATAACATCAATATCATAACATCGTAGAAGTCCTATGCATGAATCCGTCTAGGTAGGTTCCACTGCAGTCGTGCAGTTCCAATCCAGCCCACGAACAGCAGACTCAGAAAAATATATTAAACTGTTTTTCACGGTGGTTGACTGAACGAAACATTCTTAATTTATACTACTTATTATTCGTGCATAATAACGTTCTACTGGTGGTAGGATTCCTATGCAGGAATCCGTCAAGGTAGGTACCACCCCAGGGCCAGTTATTCTGCCGTGAAGCAGTAGTGTGCAAACATTACTGTGTTTCGGTTTGAAGGGCACTGTGAGCTGGCGTAATCACTGGGCATATGAGACTTAAGAACTTTGTCTCAGGGTGATGGGCACAGTGTGGTGTCACACAGAAATTTTCTGGGTGACACAGCATTGGTTATGGGCAGACGTTGCACTTACCATCAGGTGAACGTTTTAATTAAAAAAAAAATATGCAATGCTGTCACTATAGGTGCTTCTCGTGGGGACGCAATGGGGAGTACACGTTTTTTGAGTCGTACTAAAATTGCGTCGACTTATTACACCACCCATCACGTCTAGTTTCCCGCGGGATGAAAAGTGGGGTACGGGTGAGGTCTCTGCCTACCTCTTATATGAGAAAAAGGCGTGACACTATGTATTTATGAACAGAACACCTCAGCACTTGTTTCTTCTCACTATATGTATAGTCGTGTAATTTCTAAATTGTACACTCTGTGCAGAAAGCTAAATTTTACGTTGTAATTTTACTGAATAATGCATTACATTAATTTTCAATCTACCCTGTGTCTACTTACCATTTACAATTAAAATTGCTCTCAAAAATATTAATATACAATAAAATATGTGTTTAATGGGTGGATGGTGAACAATTATCTCCCCATTGCATTCCCATGAGCAGTATAGGATACAGCATTGCGTATTATGGTATTATTGTGCACGAATAAACGCTGTCCGTAAAATATTTAGTTGCCTTTTTTTATTGGATAAAGTCACGAAGCGAGTCAAACGTTCACCTGATCGTATGTGCAACGTATGCCCATAACAAATGCACCTAGAAAATTTCTGTGGGACACCACACTGCGCCAGTCACCCTGAGACATCAATTCTTAAGTCTCATATGACCAGTGATTATTCTAGCTCTGAATGCCTTTCAAACCGAAACATAGTAATGTTTGCACACTACCGCTTCACGGCAGAATAACTGGCCCTGGGGTGGTACCTAGACGGATTCCTGCATAGAAATCCTGCCACCTCTTCCGACACCTCGGTGGGAAAGAGATACGTGCTATTCTACGTTGCCGGATACCTATCGCCTGGAGAGGTTAACATATTAGTAACGTAAATCGCATTGCTAGTAATGTTTAAAATGAAATCTTTTTAAAATCAAAGCTGAGAATAAAATGAGAGCTGTGCAAGCTGATAATATTTATTAAGCATTAATTGAAATACGTTACGAACTTTTGAGCTTCACAAACTGGCTTGTTACATAAAGATGAATAACTTCGGCTTCTTTATTGAGAATTATTGACTAAGCAACCAATACGTTAACAAAGAAGCTACATTAAAAACGTAAAGATATATTTTTTTTTCTTGTGGGTAATTTCAAATGTTTGGATATTCGAAAAATTCTTACCACAAGGTTTCAGATTTTGCATTAGTTCATTTTTAAAAGAACACCGATTCCTACCAAGGATGATTCGTCTTCTTCGACTTCAAGATACAGTTAGCTCTTTCTGCGTAGATCGGACCAAAAATACTCCGGGTTAACTATGACATCAGGACATCTGTCACCTCAGTCCTCCCGTGACCATGGGTGCTGTAAAGCACTCGAAACTTCGGATTATAAACAGTAACATTAAACGCGATAAGATCTGTAAGAATATGTTCCATTTAAATAATTTTAAACTCTCAAGTGGACATTTTCTTATGGCGTTTTCTTAATAACAGGATTCAATGTTATGTGTATTGGTCTTCTTTATAGTGACGCTCGCGTTATGTTTTGCCTAATAGCAAGGAAAGGTAAAACTAGCTAGTGCAGACTTTTCATCAAATTAAGTTTGATTTTGAGACAATATTGTGATTATATACTTTGCTTGTTGACCATGTTTTTCTTCATCTCCGTGGTCGTGGATGATAAAGCTTTAAAACACCACATGAGACGCTCAAGATAACGGCTCTACATCCTACATCACATTATTTCAGCTTCTAAGATGGTAACTAAATATACAACATCTAAAGATTACTGCTAGGGGGAGATGTCCTCCCCTGATCAGACCACTAGATCTGGCGGGTAGCTAGACTTTTTCCTTAGCACCACTATCTGCCAAATTGTTTTTTTTTTATTATATAAAGCGATGAAACGAGCAAGCGTTCACCTGATGGTAAGTACAACGTCTGCCCAAAATGCTGTGCCACCCAGAAAATTTCTGTGTGACACTACACTGTGTCCATCACCCTGAGACATAAGTTCTTAACTCTCATATGCCCAGTGATTACGCTAGCTCACAGTGCCCTTCAAACCGAAGCACAGTAATGTCTGCACACTACTGCTTCACGACAGAATAACTGGCCCTGGGGTGGTACCTGCCTAGACGGATTCCTGCATAGGAATCCTACCACCAGTCATTGTTGATGTTAGCGGTACTCGAGTCGATCCCGTTCCAAGAAATACATTAAATAAATATAAATTCTGAAATCACGGTTCATTGAGGATAATTGATTTTCATAAATATTCATACACGTGCCAAGCGTATTTGCCACGCGCTTATAGGCATCCCGTTAGAGATATTTATTCAGGCTATAGCGCATATCACATAGCTTCAGGCTTAGAAGCTACCTGGGCCAGGCGCTCGCCTTCAAAAACGAAACACGCGTGTGATCTGAGTACGATCCCCGATGCCGGCACCCCTGTAATGATACTGCGATATTAAACGCTTAGTTTCAAAGTGCTCGGTGAAGGAAGACATCGCTGAGCACCCGGGCCATTATTTTACCCGCTACCTTCCAAATCTCATATTGGGTATAAAATTACTATTCGCTATAATGTACCGCTTAGTCAATTTAATGTCGGACTCCGTTGACGTTTTCTGTGACTCCTTGCCTTCTTTGCAGAAAACAATATGTCGTAAGAGTATTTGTAATATTAATTTTTTTGGTCTTTTAATTGTATTTTTTTTAGTATTTAAGTTTTTATTGATTCTTTAGACTATATTTTATTTTGTTATGTTTTTATTTTGTTTTTAATTTATATTTACATTTAGACAAAAATTTCAGTCGATTTAGTAATTTTACTCTTCTACGTAAGCATTTTGTGTCAGCATTGGTTATGACAAATACTGTGTCAGAACATTTCTGTGTGGCACTACACTGCGCCCGTCAACCAGAGACATCAGTTCTTAAGTCTCATATGCCGTGTGATTACACTAGCTCTCAGACCCTTTAGACCGAACACAGTTGACGTGGCTACTACGTACCGTCCCATTCGCCCACTCCGGACGCAACATACAAGGTGACGATAAATACGTAAATGGTGACCCCGGTATGAACATCGGCGCAACTAGCTTCTCCAAACCACAGCAACAACGTCATCGGCAGCCATCGCAGTCACGGCACCAGACTACTGTCGGCACAACGCGTGCTTCCTAGTCTCTCAGCCACTGAGGGTCATCAACGGAGACCCCTCTTCTCAGGCTGGCTTCTGCGACATCCACACTGTCTCCATACGTCTCGACGCACTGAAGACCTGGACATACGCTCAACGCAACGCCAGACTGCACCTCATCGCCTGACGTCTCAAGTTCTCCAAGTCACGAGTTCTCCAGTCTCAGCGGGGGAGTGATGTAGCGACATCTATGTCGCCACATCAGAAGCTCATGAAATATTTCCATACGTCCATAATCGCGCTATGAAATGTTTTAGAGATGCGAAATATATACAAAATCATAATATTACTAGTTGGAGGAGACGTCCTGACCAGATCAGACCATCCGATGTGGCAGGTAGCTTCCCTTTTCATTGGCAATATAATCCTCCAAAACAGTAATGTTTGCACATTACTGCTTCACGGGAGAATAACTGGACTGAGGTGGAACCTACCTAGACCTATTAAGAATCTTACCACCAGCTTGGAGAACTGATAAAAATTAGGGAAGAAAAGTGCTCGAGTAAGTTTGTACCGGCAAACGCAGTGAAGTTCGACCCTGACTAGACTAAGGGATTTTGATGGAAGATGATAGACCACCGTTTCGTACCTTTGACGAAAAAAGGACACGAAAGAAACTCCTTAGGTATCCTCTTATTTGTAAAACTGTTTTTGTTTTAATCAATAATACATTGAGCATACATGAGCAGCTAGGGAAGATGTTGTCCACCCGTATAGAGCCCAGAACACTTTGTGTTATTCTGAGGTCGAGAGCCTAGAGCACATCGTCACGGTAAAGACTAGGCTCACCGGGGAAGGGCAAAAGGTAGGTAGGTTCCCGGACAAGGCAACTAGATCAAGTACTCCTAAGTAAGTATGATAATTCTTATGCGCAGGATGTTTTAGTTTCGCAATTCGCCTTCTCGTATGCCATGTACTATTTGTGCAATTAGAACGGAGGAACAAAGACATGATATTTGCAATAGTTCTGGACCAAATAAAATGTGTCTCTGACTACAAGCTGATTGCGGAAAGTTCATTCGATCATGCTGAACCCAAAGCATGCACCAACCCAAAAAAGCATTACTAGAGATAGTGTGCCGGTACTGCGCTGACCAACTAGCCTGCCCAAGTTAATAATAATGGGCATATATTTCTTAGACTGTAAAAATCTTACATTAAAATAAATATGTTTCCCTTTACCTTTAAATAAGTTACACTAACTTCGCTTACCTCATATATTGCCTCTACATCTAGAATCGTGCAATAATTTGGGAGATCGAATCTTTAACGACTTGAATTACCGTAATAATAGGATTTAACGTTTATCACCCTCGACAACCGTTAAGGGAGGATGAAAAGGGCAAGTTAAATAAATGTGTTTTCCAAATTGCGTGTTATCAAACGCTTTCACAAAGTCAAGATAAAAAATTAACAAAATTCTTCATTAGTTAACGCTTCCTGACGGTTTCAATTTAATTTGATTCTACTTAATACTTACAAATGCGAAAGTAATTCGCTGTGTCTCTCTGTCTATTTGTTACCTTTTCTCGGTTCAAATGCTGAACCCATCTTGACAAAATTTGGCACAGAGATAAGTTGCATCCTGGAGACGGACATTTCAACAGGATACAGAGGACAATTTCTACAGGATATTTAAAAAAACCTATATCCACGCGGACGAAATCGCGGGAATCAGCATGTTTTTTAATATTGTTGACTTCAATATTAGCGTTGCATTGAAGTGAAGTTAGTGTTAGTCAAATTATTTGGTTTCATCATTTGGATTCATATTGTCCACGTGTTGTACGGTACATGTTATACTTTCGCTAACAGATAAGATTCTGATCTTATGTCACATACGAAAAGATGATGAATTATGCCAGAAACCCATCTTGCCATGTCAGAAGAGTGCACCTACCCAAGGTAGGTGCACTCTTTTTGCCTGTACAGGTTGCCTGTTATTCTTCCACTTTGGAATATCGTACTTTACTCACACTTTTTGCACAAATTACTTCAGATAAATTAATTATTGTATGTAGTACTTGAAAGCTGTTCTCTACAATTTCTACACTAAATGTTTATTCCAAGCTTAGACAAGTCTAAGTACTAGCAGATACTAATGAATTAACTGAAGTGAATTTTTCATTCATAAGCCTTGAATATGATAGGTCAAGAACTTTATTCATAACGTAATTAATGCAAGAACGAAAGACTATGACTCTTAACGAAGACTCTGACTTCGTTAAGAGAGAGCGTAAACTTTGAACAGTTTCTAGAAACAGCGTCTGTTTTGAACACTCTTTTCAGCTTGATCTGCATGAATGTAATGTCTATTCAATTTTCGTCCTTCGTCCTTCGTCTTAAAGTAGACGTCCGAATAATTTGAAATTTTGCGTACGTGTTGTGTACCGATGAAAATACGTGGCATTCTCGCCTGGATTATAAGCTCATCGCTGTTCACGCGTGTTTTATCAGGTTTTTCGACTATTACTTAGGACTCATGTAACTTTTCACTTTTAAACAAATATGATGTTCTCCCAGCCGATTTCGACCACGGCGACAACTTCCGAATCCGAATGTCGAGAGCCATCAACTGCAAACACAGAGGCTCTCGTCCCAACCTACCCGCGCCCGATGTAACGCTGATGCGATAAGATCGGAGGTAGGCTATGATGCAGTGTAAGAAACACGGGGACAATCGCAACACAACCAGACCCGAAAACCAACAATTTGTGTTTTAGCACAAATGTTGGCTCCGGCTGGGATTCGAACCCAGGACCCGCGGCGTAGAAGTCAGGTACTCTGGCCAGTAGGCCACGCGGTCATCAAAAACAAATATAGTGAATATTTGATTGAAGTCGTAAATCGAGGTGAAGCATCTAACCTAATTCTACTAGTAGTTATTTCCATTGCTATGTAATGTAAGTACTCGAATGCATCTAAAGCGTTTTATTCAATTGTTTAATGTGATTATAGGAGACGATACTTTTCTTTGTCGACTGTCACCACGCTTTCTACTGTATGCCATTAAAGATATTAGTAAGTATAAAGTATAAGTAAGCCGTGTGGTGGCGTCTTAAGAGAATCTACCACCCCATCTAATCCCGTGGGTGTCGTAAAAGCCGACAAAGGGAAAGAACAAAACCGGGAGATTGAAACACCTGAATAAATAAACTGCAGTAGCCAAACCGCCTGCCAAGCGTGGCAACTATTAAAGGAGAGAAAGTTAATTTGCTAAGATCCGCATGCAAAATGTAAAATGGTGTGTATTACCTAGTTCAAGTTGACTGTCGTAGAGTCAATATAACTTGATAATGCCTCGTTTTGAGGTGAAACACGTGTCGTGTTCTTGACTTCAGTGGTGTGTATTGCCTAGTTGTAGTGTTGTAGTGTTGTAGTGGTGGAGGGTATCTGGTGGCGGCTCCCGGTGGTGGTATTGGTTTTCTTGTGCACGCTGTTTTTCTCACCGCCCAGAGTTACCGACATACAAGTCGACAGTCCGAATGGACGCCCGCAGCCTCCCTCGGGCGGTCATTAGACGACTTAAAATATTTAAGATATTCGAAATCGCGAAAGCACAGCAGCGAACGCGACACAGTCCGAATTTTGAGGTTTTTGTAGGAATTTATTTATTTATTTATGTTTGGGTCGCACCAAACCTGGCACGCGGGCCCCTGGCACGCGGGCCCCTGGCATGCGGGCCCCTGGCCCGTGAGCACAGCATCCGATGAAGCTGTAAAAGCCGTGAAGGCTAACTGCAATTACATCACCGAAAATGTATATAAAGTGATGATAAAGTAACTACTACGACGCATATACTAAGTAGTCCATGTCACAGCTACTCGTATACTGGTTGTTTTTAGGCACACTACGCTGGAAGTTGTCGACGAATATGTATACCTAGGACAGATTGTATGACTAGGTAGATCGAAATTCGAATTTCGATCTACCTAGTCAATCGACGGATCCAACTCGGTTGGGCAGCTTTTGGGAAACTGCGTCACATCTTCTCGTCGAGTTTACAGTGTCTCAAAACAAATCAACAAAAGTGTTCTACGAGTGCGTGTTGCCAGTGATTTCTAACGGACCACGGTCCTTTACTGCAGACCGCATGAGGATGCTCAAAGTCGGCCAGCGAGCTATGGAAAGAGCAATGCTCGGTGTTTCTCTGCCAGATACAATTCGTAACGATGATATCCGCAGCAGATCGAGAATAACCGATATAATATAGCTCTTAGGATTACAAAGCTGAACTCGCCGACTCACTGTCGTAGAGTCTATATAACTTGATAATGCCTCATTTTGAGGCGAAACACGTGTCGTGTTTTCGACTTCAGTGGTGTGTATTGCCTAGTGGTAGTGTTTTAATGGTGGGTATCTGGTGGCGGCTCCCGGTGGCTGTATTGGTTTGCGTGTTCACGCTGTTGAGGTAGGACGGGCGGTGCTCCTTAAAAAGTAGATTATACACACCATTTTAAATTTTGCATGCGGATCTTAGCAAATTCACTTTCTTCCTTTTATTAATCTGTATTTGCAATGGACCGGCAATCGACGAGAATTCTACGAGCTAGAACTGATAACCGTTGGGGAAGAAAGGTTCTGGAATGGCAGCCAAGTACCGGCAAACGCTGTTTGGGGGGTCGCCCACTAGATGAATTTAACTGTTTAATGTATTACCAAATTTTTATTTAAAAAATATGTAAAACGAAGTGTTCAGAAAGTGGTGAAGCACTAATTAATTGCATTACAAACTTCAACGCACGACGTTTGAATGACAGTTTATTGAATAGCTAACTACCATCGACTCGGTAAGTTTACTATGTACATCATCGTCGTTCATCGTTGGATGGAGGACAACGTTCAGCAGTGTACAAGATATACTAAATAATTTTCAAATGCTTTCTAACAGTTTTTAACTGTTTAATGTATAACAAAAGTTTTATTTAAAAAATATATAAAACGAAGTGTTCAGAAAGTCGTGAAGCACTAATTAATTGCATTACAAACTTCAACGCACGACGTTTGAATGACAGTTTATTGAATAATGAACGCTCATCGATCACCGATCATTATTACTCACACCATTCTACAATCTACGGCCATCTTTTGTCTTACACGAATACGATAGACTTTTTTTATTGGACAAATTGAAGAAACGAGCAAAACTTTCACCTGATGGTAAGTGCAACGTCTGCCCGTAATAAATGCCGTGTCACCTAGTACATTTCTGTCTGACACCACACTGCGCCCGTCACCCTGAGACATCAGTTCTTAAGTCTCATATGTCCAGTGATTACGCTAGCCCTCCGCGCCCTCCGAACCGAAACACAGCAATGTTTGCTCACTACTACTTCAAAACAGAATAACTGGCCCTGCGGTGGTAACTAGACGACTTCGAGCACATGAATCCTACCAGTAGTAATATTCAAGGATTACCCTTAAGATTTAAGGAAATTTATTTCATCGTTAAAAAGAGAAGAACAGTAGGTCAGGGACGTTCGAATCTAAAATTCTCAGTACGCGAGTTACCTAAGTTCTATACCCGATGGCGGCACCATTAAAATTGTTCTGGAATTTTAAGCTCTGATTTAGCATGTGCTCAACGGTGTGGGGAAACATCGTGAGGAAACTTGTATGTTCGAAGAATAATAATATCACGAGGAATAATAATCCAGCTATAGATCAGTTGAGTCGCTGACGGACATCTATGGCAAAATCCCCCCAAAAGGATAGTTACCAATTTTTGGGGATATCCAAGGGGGAGGCGTATGTTTAGCAGTGGACTAGTGACAGTCTGAAATGATGATGATGATAAAGATAAATGGAGCAGTGACGGAAGAGCCCCAGCGTGCGCGTTCCAGCTCCATAAAAACTCTTTTCAGAAATGAGACGCCTGAGATACCTGTGATCAGCTGTAAGACATGTGCTTTTTTTTACCTCATCGTGGTTTTACAAGATCATATTTCTCGCTTATCGCTTCTAGTATTTATTGAATATATTTAACGATATAATAAGTTTACAATTTGTAAAAACCGATGAAAGTATATTGTAAGCCGTTAGTATTAAGTTATCAAGGCAACATTATCCATCGTATGGATTCTGAAGAATTTCAAACATCTCATTCAATATTCCGCCTATTAAGCGTAGTTATTTTATCGTGACTTCGAATTGTATAGCGCGTAAATTTCCTTATTATTATAACATACATGGCCGTGTGGTAGCGGCTTAAGAGAATCTATCACCCCATCTCGTCCCGTGGATGTCGTAAAAGTCGACAGAGGGAAAATTAAAAGCAGAAGATGGGCAGCAGCGTCTTCCTGGAACATCATAATAAATAAACTGCGGTTGCCAACCCGCCTGCCAAGCGTGGCAACTATGGCAAAATCCCCCCAAAATGAGAGCTACAAACTTTTGTTGCACTCTATGGGGGAGGACTATGTTCAGCAGTGGACTAATGGTAGGTTGAAATGGTGGTATAACATACATAGAATCACGCGTTTTTCCTACAAGCGGTAGGCAGAGACCACACCAATAGCACAGTTTTCGCGCCCGCGGGAAACGAGACGTGACATGTTGCGAACCACGTCGCCGCCATTTTCTCACGAGTCAAGAAATTCTTACTCAATTGACTGCATTGCATATTATAATGGTTTTCTGCACGAAGAAAGGCTGTCCGTACAATACCTTAGTCGCCTCTTACGACACCTCTTTAGGAATTAGGTGGGTGCTAATCTACTCTGGCGGACACCAATCGGCGTGCACCTATCAGTGACAAAAAGCTAATAACTTGTTATTTTATTTTTGTTAGTTAAAGAGCCGTGGTATCTCACGGGCTAGGCGCTCGCTTTAAATTTCATAGTACGCGAGTGACCCGGGTTCGATTCCCAATGCCGGCACCACTGGAATTGTTAATTGCAATTTTAAGTGCCGATTTACCACGTGCTCGGCGGTGAAGGAAAACATCGTGAGGAAACCTGCATGTCTGAGGAATAAAAAATATTTCGAAGACATGTGAAGTCCGCCGACCCGCATTGGAGCAGCGTGGCGGATTCTTCCTAGCTCCAAAACCCTCTCAGAAATGAGAGGAGGCCTGTGCTCAGTAGTGGGACATTTATAGGCTGAAACTTTACTTTGTTATTTTAGGGCTTTAAACTTCTATGTAGTGTGGCCTGAGGAAGGGAGTATAGTTAAGTTATTAAAAATGAAAGAAAGAACTACCCTTGTCAACACAATAAACTTTACTAGAAACAAAAAAACAAAATGGTAGGTCGTGGGTGTAGTGGCCCGCCTAATTTATGCAGACGCAGTCCGGTACTCCCCTGGCGTTCTGCGTGACACGATGGTTGAAGGCACCGTCGGGTTGCCAGTGACATTGAAGGGACGCCGGTGATGAACGACCACGCGGCGTCATGGTCGGCTGGCAGGTGGTAGCTCGAAGCTTGGATCTAACCTTGATCCTGAACCTTGAAAGCGATCGTGATCCGAGCCTCGAAAGAGATCTTGATCCGAACCTCGGAAGCGTAACTCGTACCTTGATACGAACCTCGAAAGCGTAACTCGTACCTTGATCCGAACCTCGAAAGAGATCTTGATCCGAACCTTTGAACTATTGAAATTAAATTTTGTCAAATTATGCAGACATGTAACTACAACGTTACAGTAGCAAATTGTATATTAGTGGATGAAATAGCGATAATAGTTGCGAATTGCCTATAGTTGCAAATTATAGCGCGACGATAAATATATTCACTAATAAGGTTAGCATTTAAAATAAATTGTTAACCATAAACAAACCTTGTAGATAAATACAAGCACACCAGTTTCCGTATGACGCCATAGCAGATGCAAGAGTTGACTTACCTGAAAATAAAAAAAATCACCTTGTATTAATCCTGTTACATTTGAAGGAAAGAAAGAGATGTTTATTTGAAACCATAACAAATAATACAGATATAATTATTAAACTAGCTTATTAATAATCATATAAACCGACATCATTAAAATGTGGTAGCGGCTTAAGGGAATCTACCACCCCGTCTCATCTCACGGGTGTCGTAAAAGTCGACAGAGGGACAATGAAAACCAGCAGATGGGCACCATCATCTTCCTGGAACATCTGAATAAATAAACTGCAATTGCCAGCCCGCCTGCCAAGCGTGGCATTTATGGCAAAGTTCCTCATAAATGAGTGAGACTTTTTTGTGGCAATCTTCGGAGGAGGCCAATGTTAAGCAGTGGACTAGTTGTAGGCTGAAATGATGATGATGATGATTAAAAAAAAAGGTTCAGACCATGAGTCCAAAACAACAATTTGACATGTGCCAACACTTTCTTATATATCCATTTCCTATATTCCCGTCACGGTAGGTAAGGGTAGGTCGTCATCGCGATGACGACCGCGTCGTCCAATAGTCAGAGATCCTGACTGTTTCGCCGCGAGTTTTGAGTTCTAATCCTAGCCAGAGCTAACATTTGTACAAAAACTTGTTGCTTTTCGGATTTGGCTGTTGTCATTGGCCCCGTAACTTTAATACTGCCTTCTATCCTGCCGCCTTTTCCGATTTGCATTGCCGATCTTGTCGTGTATCGATTGCGGGTAGATTTAGACGAGCTAGTAACTCCGTTTGCAGGTACATTCGTTGCACTTTAATACCGACGACCGCGTGGCCCAGTGGTCAGAGTACCTGACATCTACGACGCGGCTCCTGGGTTCCAATCCCAGCCAGAGCCAATATTTGTGCAAAAACACACGGGTTTCGGGTCTGGTTGTTGAGCGTGTGAAATGTATGTC
Organism: Luehdorfia chinensis; assembly: GCA_019845155.1. Lineage (NCBI taxonomy): Eukaryota > Metazoa > Arthropoda > Insecta > Lepidoptera > Papilionidae > Luehdorfia > Luehdorfia chinensis. The sequence continues at coordinate 6,191,329 of JAHVAK010000028.1, forward strand.
TGTAAAACCCACCCTCGATACAGGAGAAATCCTACAATGAGCATCGTTTTAAAAAAATCTTTATTTCTTTATATCATATAGTCTCGCTTATTTCCCATATAAGGATTAGGCAGAGACCTATACATGTAGTCCACTTTTCGCCCCCGCGGGAAATTAAACAAAACACCTTGCCGAAATTTTGGTACAAGTCAAAAATTTCTTACTGCGTCCTCACAAGTAGGTTCACAAGCAGTGACAGCATTGCATGTTATGTTGTCATTCTGCAAGAATAACTGCAATACCAAATCTAGTGTAATCATTGGGCATAAGAGACTTAAGAACTGATGTCCCACTGTGATGGGCGCCGTGTGTCACACAGAGCTGTTCTGGTGACACAGCATTTGTTATGGGCAGACGTTACACTTATCATCAGGTGAACGTTTTGCTCCTTTCTTCACTTTATCCAATAAAGTCCATCACAGCCATGTAAAACAAAATCGTGTCCGTAGATTGTGAAATGGTGTGAGTAATTTATCGTATGAGCGTTCATTATTCAATAAATTGTCACTCACATTTCGTGCGTTGAAGTTCGAAATGTAATTAATTAGTGTTCCACGACTTTAAGAACGCTTAATTTTATGATTTTTTTAAATAAAGTTTGTGGTATAACTTAATTAGTTGGTCACGTGTGTCGGTTGGAGCGTGCTTTGGTTCTCCTTGAGACTATTCTTTGTAAATTTAATTATAATGTATTTTTGTCCCAGATAAAAAAGGATTTAGAAAAAAGAGGACACCTACGGAGTTTCTTTCGACTGTTTCTTCTCCGTCGGAGGAACTTATTACAAAACGGTGGTAGATTGTAAAAAAAAAGGAAAAATGAAGAATTTTCGTTACATTTTATTGGAAAATATATATTTACTCTTCGTTTACATAGAAAAGATAGTCTAAGAAAAGTAATATTTTTATTATGTATAAATTATTTACATAATACTCATTGTACGCCATTTTTAAACTACACGCGTTCGCAAAAATGCCTCTATCTTGCGAAGAACCAGCAAGAAATCCAACTTATAAACTATTGTATTTTGTCCCCTAGTAAAGCGAGACGTGACGGGTGGCGAATCACGTCACCGCCGTGTTGTGGGAATAAAATGGTGAGCAGGAATTATAAAAAAAATTACTCTTACCAACACGGCGGTGACGTGTTTATTCTGGAAAGGATATCCGTACACCTTGGTCGCCTACGGTACCTTACCTTGGAAAATAGTAAGTGCTACCCTGTAGGACACCTATCGACTATGTGGTCATATATATTTGAAATAATCAAACGATTTCAATACGGCTTCCAAAAAAAATAAATCGACAGCACAGACCGCATTTAACTTAACAAATGAGGTTTTGCATAACGTAAACAAAAATATTTATACAACAGTACTGTTCCTTGACATGCTCAAGGCTTTTGACCGTGTATCCCATGATCAGTTATTGTTCAAGCTGGAAGCCAATGGGGTAAGAGGAACTGCTTTAAGATGGCTGAACAGTTACTTAAAAACCACTCAAGTATATAGATCTCAATTTAAAAATAATATATATGGTGTCCCTCGAGGACCACTACTTGGACCGCTTTTATTTATTTTATATATAAATGATCTACCTGACAGATTTCAATACTGTTCTATTTGCAGATGACATTTCAGTTATAATTACGACTAATAAAAAAACAACACTTGAATAACACAAAACAGTCATTAATAAAACTTTGAATTTAATAATAAAATGGCTTAATAAAAATAATCTTCACATAAATTTATCTAAATCAAATGTTATCATATTTAATAATTTAAAAAATGAAATAAATGTTGAATTTAATGGACAAATTTTACGGAACGTGTTTAGTACGACAATTTAAGGCTTAATCATAGATTCAAATAATAAATGGAAAGGACATATAAATAAAGTATGTGATGAGATAAATGGATTCGTGTACGCGTTATAAGTTCCACAGTCACCGCCTATTTTGCGTATGTTGAGTCAGTAATTAGGTACGGACTTACAATATGGGGGAATGGAACATAGTGGAAATTGTTTTTTGGCTTAAAAAAGATGAATAAGGTCCATCGGCATCAAACCACCAGTCACTTCTTGTAAGGCCTACTATAAAGCTTTAAATATATTATCTTTTCCTTGCCTCTACATACCCGTATTAGAGACAGAAAATTTGTAAATCAGAATAAGCACATGTTTTTACACGCAAAGGAAGGACAACTTGATACTTGACACTATCCTAAAGCTACGAATAACACAATATAAAATAAAATACCGGACGGAATTAAACAATTACTAAAAAAAAATTAAATTCCATTGCGCAGATGGTGCACTTTTTATTCCATTGAAGATTTTTTAAATTACAGACTAATTTAAATATACGTATACTGCTTTTTGACTAATTAATTAAAATTTGACATCCTGAGTATGCTAAAGGCACACATGAGGTACATGAGGCACTGGCACGACTCAACCGTTATACGCACGTGCCTTATTCACGCCCGACAAAAGATTGTTACACACTTTTGTCAGGCGTGCAAAAAAAAATCGCGAACCGATTATTGCATGCCAGCCTCATCAATACCCAAGTTTTGTGGCACATACAGCGATACCTGTATGTTTCAGCCTTGGAAAGGGTTCTTATGTGGACTGGCATAGGCAAGTCTTTGCTTTCGCAGTTTTCGACCCTACCCCTTTCAACATGGAGATCCGCGCACTTATCCGTGCCCAACTCCATTCCGATGGATTTTACTTACTAACGTCGCATGTGACTTTTAGTAATTCCATCAGATGGGAGCGATTCGGGGCAAACAGCTTGAGGTTATCCATGTAGAAAAGGTGAGTCAATTATGTCCGTCCTCTCCGAAGCTGAAATCCCCTCCCGGAATCCTCTAGTAACAGTAGTGCTAAGAGGATTCAGCGACAAAACCAGGCCGGGCTCAAACAATCGCCCTGGAAGATACCCCTTCGTATCCTTATACGGTCTTCCGCAGCCGTCATCCGCACGCCTAGGTGACAAAGGATCGTACTCCACTGCCCCATACACTGCTCGAGGAAGTCTCTCACTGTACAGTCAATCTTATACAGCTCGAGGACCCTCTTTAGCCATGAATGAGGCACCGCGTCGAAAGCCTTTCTATAGTCTATCCATGCGGCAGAGAAGCTCCGACGGTCGCGTTTAACCACCTTACCAATGGCCGCGTCAACGAGGAGTGGTTCCTTAGTCCCACGACCGTGTCGTGTGATTTTGGAGCTCAGAATGGATGTCAGTGTCTTGTATATTGTGGGTGATCGGGCGGTACTTATTCGGGTCTGAGGTAAACTGGTCTTTCAGAACCAAATGAGTAACCCTGTAGTGAAGAGGCTTGGAAGAGACTTCTGGTCGAGAGCGTCTTGGAACTGTCGGGCGAGCACAGCGTGACACGACATGAGTCCTTTTAACCAGTAATTGTGCAGTCCGTCGAGTCCCGGACTTTTCCAGTTCGGGGCTCTACTGACCGCCTCAGCATAATAATTATTATATTTAGCAATGATAATTTTTCTAAAATCTTCAGGTTTCCGTGGTAGCGCACGGGCCACTTGCTCGTCTTAAATTTCATAAAACGCAAGCGACCTGAGTTCGGTCCCCGGTGCGATCACCTATGAAATTGTTACTATGTTTGCAACAAATAACACCTATGAAACTGATTTACCATGTGCTCAGCGATGAAGGAAAACGTCGTGAGGAAACCTGCATGTCTGAGAAATAAAATAATTTCGACGACATGTGAATTTCGCCTACCCGCAATGGAGCGGCAAGGTTGACTCTTTGTAGGAGGCATGTGCTCAGCAGTGGGACATTTATAGGTTGTTACTTTTCTTTTTTTATTTACTTACAATAATAACGAAATAAAGTGTGAGAATATTACGTCAGTGATTTGTCAAGTGAGTTGTCAAGGAAGGCGTTTGATTAATTTCCTTCCGCCTTGAGCTACAAGTACGGACGGTTAGGGAATTTATGAAAAAAAAACACAATTACGCTATAAAAACACTCTGTTTTTGGCCAGGAGGATATTAAGTCAAGCCTTCTTCCCATATAAGGGGTAGGCAGAAGCCACTCACGTAGCCCACTTTTCGCCCCCGCGGGAAAAGAGACGTGACGGGCGAGCAGTATAGTGACAGCATCCATTTTATGGTGTTATTTTGCACTAATAAAGGCTGTCCGTACAATACCTTAGTCCTCTCTGAAGACATCTTGATAGGAAAGAGGTAGGTGATATTCTTCTCTGCCGGACACCTATTAAAGGGATATATTATTTTGTCTATTCCACTCAAATTTGCGAGCATAAGTTTTATTTTACATTAAATGAAAATGGTGATGATGTCCTAGGCGTAGCCGACTACAGCGATAAATTTCGAAGTGTATCGAAAGTTCTTAACTGTAGCCGGACATATTGTAGTGTTGCAAACTTACACGCAATTGCAATGGCCTCGGAAATCGCCCTCACGCTTCTTTCCCGATGTAACGTACATACAAGAAGACATACAAAGTCGGTGCATACATACGTAGTCACGCTTCTTTCCCATTGGGATGGGCTGAGTCAATATATTTCTACTCGCTACGATCATGACACACGTCTTTCGCTTCTTCCACTTCCATGAACTTTTTCAGACAAGCTTGTCGGTTGCGGGTGCTGTAGGAGTGGCTTTTCCTTAAAACGTCTTCGAACTTATCGTTATGCGTTTGCCGACGCCGATCCTTACCGTCTTGCCCATTCAAACTCGCCATATAAATCTCATAAGTCGGTAAAATGCAAAATTTTTTTTTCTCAAAGTTTGGAACATCCAAACGTGCACGTCTCATGACGCTCTATTAACTCTTAAGAAAAAAAACTTCGTATTGAGGTTCAAATATTAATTTCCATTTCAAATAAAAACAATAAGAAAAAAATATTTTTCTTAATAACTACAAGCGCTCGATTTTTGATATGAAATAGAAAACCAGTAGAAAAAATTCTGGACACGATTAAAAAAAACCCGGTCAATTTTTCGGGAGTTATCGTGACCCCTAAAAAAATTCGGAAGTCCTCGTCAAAACTGTTTTTCATCCAAAGTAGCAATATTAGATGATTTTTCAAAATGCGCCGTGTGGTAGCGGCTTAAGAGAATCTACCACCCCATCTCATCCCGTGGGTGTCGTAAAAGTCCGCAGAGGGTATTTAAAACCAGAAGATGGGCAGCAGCGTCTTCCTGGAACATCAGAATAAATAAACTGCGGCTGCCAACCCGCCTGCCAAGCGTGGCAACTATGGCTAAATTCCCCCCAAAATGAGAGCTACAAACTTTTGTAGCAATCTTTGGGGAGGCCTATGTTCAGCAGTGGACTAGTGATAGGCTGAAATGATGAAGATGATGATGATTTCAAAATAATTTTAATGAATTAATTAATGAGTTTTCTTGATATGAGTCTATCCAATTAGCATGTAAGTGCAATATAATTGTGATAGAGGCATTTGAAGAGCGACGAATCGCTTGACCTTGACATGTCGGGTATATAAGGTACTATATCTCGCTTAGCGCCATGTGACGTGCGATAATTACTCTTACCACTCTTTCTGAGCTGCGGGTTACGATTTAGATTTCTACATGGACCTATTGACAGTAAATTTGATTTTAGTTCTCGACAATATTTGAAAGTTGTCGCCGCGGTTGAAATCGGCCCGGAGAATAACAAAGTAATTTTGGGTCGTAAAATTTTGCGTGGCAATGAGTTTTCTGAAAAAAAAAACAATGCTGTATCTAAAACTCGGAGTCATAATACATGTGAACTCAACAACCTTTTTTTTATTGGATAAAGTAACGAGAGGAGAAAACGTACACCTAATGGTAAGTGCAACGTCTGCCCATAACAGATGCTGTGTTACTTCGAATATTTCTGTGTAGCAACACACTGCGCCCGTCACCTTGAGACATTAGTTCTGAACTCTCATATGCCCGGTGATTACGCTAGCTCTCAGTGAACTTCAAACCGAAACACGGTTATGTTTGCACACTGCTGCTTCACGGCAGAATAACTGGCCCCTGGGGTGGTCGATATTTCACAAAAGATCTTTCGCCTCAGCTGAAATCTGAACACCGAACCAACGATTCAATCAATAAATACACCCATCATTAAAAATAGAGAAAATTGCCACGGTTGGTCATTATTGCGTCTTTTTTCGTTTCGCGTCGTTAACTTACACATGACTTGTGTGAAGATAATGGCAGGGGTTACACTTCGTTACATCGTTTGGATATTTTACACCGCGTGGCTTAGTGGTCAGAGTATCTGACTTCTACGCCGCGGGTCCTGGGTTCGAATCCCAGCCGGAGCCAACATTTGTGCTAAAACACAAATTGTTGGTTGTGTTGTGATTGTCCCTGTGTTTCTGACACTGCATCCTAGCCTACCTCCGATCTTATCGCATCAGCGTTAAATCGGGCGCGGGTAGGTTGGGACGAGTGAGTGCCTCTGTGTTAGCGCCTACACTTGTGGCACTATATTATCTCCTGCGCAGTTGATGGCTCTCGACATTATTCGGAAGTTGTCGCCGTGGTCGAAATCCGCTAGGAGAACATCATCACATCATCATTTTACACCATCTGTACAATATTTCGATAGTCTTTAGTATAGACGATTTATTTATTTTCTTTTTTTTTTGTTTATTTATTTATTTATTTATTTATTTATTTATTTATTTATTTATTTATTTATTTATTTATTTATTTATTTATTTATTTATTTATTTATTTATTTATTTATTTATTTATTTATTTATTTATTTATTTATTTATTTATTTATTTATTTATTATTTATTTATTTATTTATTTATTTATTTATTTATTTATTTATTTATTATTTATTTATTTATTTATTTATTGCATTCACCTAATTTTAATTAAAAAAAGGATTACAAAGGGCGGACTTAATGCCTTTTGGCATTCTCTCCCAGTCAACCCAAGGCATAGAGAGACATTGTTATAGGTGCTTTACGAATTCATCATTTTAACTTCATGCTAATAAAAACAATACGCTAATTGTACTAAAATATTGATTGATTAGATATCGATAAAAATAATATTTCAAATTATATTACACATAAATATTTACACAGATATATACACTTAAATATACATACACGTAAAACTGATATATACATACATATATACATACATATTACAGAATGACCGATGAAAGAAAGAAAAGATCAAAATTGATATAAACTTACGAAGATGATTTTAAAAAAAGTTCTGGAATAAGTCTTTTGAACGTCAGCTTATTAGAAACCTTCCTAATGTCTTCGGGTAAGGAGTTCCAGAGGAGTGTAGCCTGTATTACAAAAGAGTTACCAAAGAAACCGGTGAAGTGTTGTGGAATACTAATCTTAAGGTTAGATGAGGAACGAAGAACCCTATCATGGGTTAAAGAAAGGTACTGAAATTTATCTTTAAGATACGAGGGGGTAGTAGGATCATTTAAAATAGAGAAGAGAACAAGTAAAATTCTAGAATTACGCCTCTGTCTGATAGTGAGCCAGTTAAGGCGAGATCGATAATAAGAGATATGGTCATACTTTCGAAGACCAAAAACGTATCTGATGCAGTTGTTGAAAAGGCGCTCTAGCTTGTTAAGAAGGTCATTGTTCAAGTCTATGTAACACACGTCTGTATAATCAAAAATCGGTAAAATAAGCATTTGCACAAAATTTTTTAAACGGTAGAGTAATCGCAATTTGGCTGAAACTTTACGGCTGATTTCGGTAACCTGTCTACCCCAGTTCATATTGTTATCAATAATCAGCCCAAGATTCTTTACTGAGCTAGTAAACGGTATCACATTGTTATTATAATAGACGAAAGGCAAAGCGTCGAAGTCAATTTTACCTAACATTCTTGAGCTACCAACGAGCATTGCTTGGCATTTCGTAGGATTGACCAAGACTCCAAAGCGCGACGACCAATTATAAACAGACTTCAGATTAGTATTCAAACAAGCAATCGCGCTGTGGAGTTCGTCAACACTAGAACGCACATAAAGTTGAAGGTCGTCTGCATAGAGATGGTACGAACAATCTATACTAGAAGTGATAGAGTTAATAAAAACTGAGAAGATTATGGGAGAAAGTATTCCGCCTTGCGGTACGCCCGAAACGAGATCAGCCCACTGAGAGGTCTTTTGCCCCACGTGGAAGGATTGTTGACGCCCGCGAAGATAAGAAGAGAACCACTTCAAGACTGTGGGAGCGAATTTAAGATGGGAAAAAACAGCTAGGAGTAAATTGTGGTCGACTGTGTTAAAAGCATTAGAAAAGTCCACGAGCACCATCACTGTAACTTTCTTATTTTCCATCCCTTCTCTAATATCATCTGTAATTTTAAGTAGTGCAGTAGTGGTGCTGTGACCAGGGCGAAACCCAGACTGATAAGGACTCAGTAGGTTATGTTTATGTATAAATAAGGAAATTTGCTTATGAACACAGGCTTCCAGAACTTTAGAAAGAAAAGGCAATATCGAAATGGGGCGAAAATGATTAGGAAGTATAGGATTAGGTACTTTGGAAAGGGGTCGTACATAGGCCTTTTTCCACAGAGTTGGATACTCACCTGAGTCTAGAGAATAGTTAATTATGTGAGTGACTGCAGGGAGAATGTAATCTATTATGTTGGAAATCATGAATCTACTGACATCATCGCAACCCACAGCCTTGGATTTGATTGCCAGAATAGTCTTTTTAATCTCATCCTGATTCACAGGAGAGAAATGGAAGACAGGAATGTGAGGAGGTGGGATAGAAGCTATGTAAGCTAAGGTTTGAGAACGGATTGTAGGGTCCATTGCAGCAGCAGAAGCAAAATGAAGGTTAACATCTTCGAGATCGAGGGAAGAACCACAATCCAGAATTGGTGAATACCAATTGAACTCAGAAATTTCCACACATCGGCTGGCGAAGAATTACATATATTATTATGGAAATATCGGCGTTTAGCAGTACGTACCATCTGATTGCACCTATTCCTGGCCATACTGGAATGATGACAGCATGACGCAGCGTTCAGCGTACCGTACTGTGACGAATCTTGGGTCCGACACATGAAAACAATCGCAGTCAATATTCGAGAAAAACACATAGGCATAGTGTAGCCGTGGTAGCTCAGGGGCCTGGTGCTCGCCTTTAATTTCATAGTAAGCGAGTAAACCTGGGTTCGATCCCCGGTGCCAGCACCTCTAAAATTGTTCTACAATTTTAAGTGCTCATTTACCACTTGCTTAGCGGTGAAGGAAAACATCGTGAGGAAACCTGCATGTCCGAGGAATAGAAATATTTCGAGGAAATGTGAAGTCCGCCAACCCGCATTGGAGCAGCGTGGCGGACTATTCCCGGCTCCAAAACCCTCTCAGAAATGAGAGGAGGCCTGTGCTCAGCAGTGGGACATTTATAGGCTGTTATTTTACTTTACTTTTATAGTGTATGATGGAATGACGAGACGAAAAAACGTTCATTGGATGGTAAGTGCAACATCCGCCCATAAAAAATGCTGTGTAACTCAGAACATTTCTGTCTGGCACTCGTCACTCTGATAGCAGTTCTTAAGTGACATATTCCCAGTAATTACGCTAGCTGTCAGAGCCCATCAAAACTAAACACAGTAACGTTCGACGGCAGAATTACTGGCAATGTGGTGGTACCCAACTAGACGAACTCTTGCATATAAATCCTATAAAACAAAGAAACCTAAGATTACTGGTGGTAGGGTTCCTATGCAGGAATCTGGTAGGTACCACCCCAGGGCCAGTTATTCTTCCGTGAAGCACTAGTGTACAAACATTACTGTGTTTCGGTCTGTGAGTTAGCGTAATCACTGAGCATATGAGACTTAAGAACTGATGTCTCAGGGTGATGGGCGCAGTATAGGGCCAAGCAGAAATGTGCTGGGTGACACGGCATTTGCTATGGGCAGACGTTGGACTTTCCATCAGGTGAACGTTTTGCTCGTTTCATCACTTGATCCAATAAAAAAAAATGATTTTGTCACTCAGATTACTTGTCACATAGAACTTTCCAATTTAAAGTTCATCATGATACAGAAACTATCATGGAATGATATTAACCATACGGTGGACCTAATCGTAGAACTGATAACCGTTGGGGAAGAAAGGTTGTCAAGTGGCAACCTCGTACCGGCATACGTTTAGGGCGACCATCCACTAGATGAAGCGACGACCTGCACGGTTTTTCGGGAAGTCTATGAATGCAGGTGGCTCAAGACCGCGTTTTGTGCCAGTCTATGGGAGAGGCCTATGTTCAACAGTGGACTAGTTCTAGCCTATAAATGTCCCACTACTGAGTACAGGCCTCCTCTCATTTCTGAGAGGGTTTTGGAGCTAGGAAGAATCCGACACGCTGCTCCAATGCGGGTTGGCGGACTTCACATGTCTTCGAAATATTTTTTTTCCTCAGACATGCAGGTTTCCTCACGATGTTTTCCTTCACCGCCGAGCACGTAGTAAATCAGAACAAAAATTGCAATTAACAATTTTAGTGGTGCCGGCACCGGGAATCGAACCCAGGTCACTCGCGTACTATGAAATTAAAAGCGAGCGCCTAGCCCCTGAGCTACCACGGCAGTGGACTGTGATAGGCTGAAATGATGATAATGATGAACCTTATCGTTTACCACATGGTAAAATGTCTCTGGCACTACATCCTACCTTTCCTCAGAGCTAACCACATGGCACTAAAATATTACACGCAGTTGACACCTTACCCTCGTTTTACACCTTACACCATACCCTCATTAGGTTAGCTACTCGTGGGAACGCAATGGGGAGCTAGAATTTCAACTTCTGCCGAAATAACGACTACGGGCTTCTCCACCAGTCACGTCTCGTTTCTTGCCCTACCCCTTTAAAGGGAAAAAGGAGTAATTGTATGTTATATGTTATGTTAAGTAATTGACATCTTTCGGCAGCATTCGGAAGTTCTCGCCGCGGACGAAAATCGTCTTTGACAGCATCATCATCGGTTATTCTATAATGTTCAACAAAACTTAATTACATCTTTGTTGTGCAATATAATCTAAGTGATATTTGACGGGAATTTATTTTACCAAAACAATGGCCGCTAATCTGACTGTCAGCGAGTCAATTTGCGAGATAAGTTTCCCGCTCAACGTCTTTGTTGTCGACGATAAAGCCAATAATCAGCTAACGACGAGCGATGCACGGAGACACGAATTTATTATCTATATAGAATCTATGGTAAATATTTCAGATTGATGTAAATTTCATCATGAAATTGATGATGATGATGTCTGGAAGATTTCGACCACTGCGACAACTTCCGAATGTTGTAGGGAGCTATTAACTGCGCAGAAGATATTATAGTGCCTCAAATGTAGGCGCAAACATAGACACACTCACTCGTCCTTACCTACCCGATGTAATGCTGATTCGATAAAGAAGTAGGGTATGATGCAGTGTCAGAAACACGGGGACGATCACAGCGATTTCTCGACAGATTATGGAATCCTAAAAATTGTACCACGGATCGCCCTGCACAGTTCACGAACACATTACCCGCAGCAATGTTCAATTTGATCCAATCCGCACAATGGTCCACTAATCTTATAACCGAAAGCAATTCAATTTGCGGGTATGACGGGCTTTACTATGGCTTTGTTGCCGATGTTAAAGTCAATAACCGAGTTATTGGGTGTACGTATATGGAAAAATAGAAATGCCATTCCTGTTATTAGTATTTAAACAAAAAATATGGCCCACTCTGGGGCTTTTCTTATATTGTGCGTTTCACAGACTATCTGTAAATCATACAAGTACGTGTGCCGAGCTGAAATCGAACCCGGGCATAACAAAGCTGAAAAATGAATTAATTTGTGATAGATAGGCTGGTAGTAGGATTCCTGTACAGGAATCCGTCTAAGTAGGTACCACCGCTGTGTCAGTCATTCTGCCGTCAAGAAGTAGTACATACACACACACATATATACATACATATATACGTGCATACATACATACATACATACATACATACATACATACAGTCATGACTTTTACCTACACCCGTAGACCACTTTTCACCCTGCGAGGAATGTGACGTGATGAGTGGCGAACCACGTCGCCGCAATTTTGGTACGAGTTAAAATTCTTACTCCCCACTGCGTTCCCACGAATAGCTAGGGAAGATGCTTAAGTAAGGCTAGTGTTATTCTGGGATCGCCCTGTTCTAGAGCAGATCGGTAAGCTAGCGACTAGGATCGCCCCTAGCCACGCAGCCGTCGGCATGGCAACCTCTGGCTTGGCGGAGAGGAAGGGATAAGGATTAGGTAGGAAATGGATTTGGGGTAGGGTTTGGGCAAGAAACTACTATCTCGAAAGGAGGAGGAAGACAGTAGTAGCTCGTAGCTCAGGAGGCTGGTTTCGTTTACCCTGTACTCTAGCATTTGCCCAAAAACTAGGCAAGTACTCCCTGGCCTTAACACAAGCAGTAGTGGGCAAACATTACTGTGTTTCGGTCTGAAGGGCACTGTTATCTAGTGTAATTACTACAAAATGAGACTATAAACTTGTATGTCAGGGTGCGATGTGTTGTAGGACCACCTATGTTATGGGCAGACGCTATATTTAGCATCAAATGATCAACCGAACGACCATTTTCTTGTATAAAAAAAAAATGAAGAACATTTCTTCTCAGTAATGATGATGATGTTCTCCTAGCCGATTTCGACCACGGCGGCAACTTCCGACTACTGTCGAGAGCCATCAACTGCGCAGGGGATCTTATAGTGCCACAAGTGTACGCGCAAACACAGAGGCACTCACTCGTCCCAACCTACCCGCGCCCGATGTAACGCTGATGCGATAAGATCGGAGGTAGGCTAGGATGCAGTGTCAGAAACACGGGGACAAATACAACACAACCAGACCCAAAAACCAACAATTTATGTTTTAGCACAAATGTTGGCTCCGGCTGGGATTCGAACCCAGGACCCGCGGCTTAGAAGTCAGGTAATCTGACCACTAGGCCACGCGCTCGTCAATACATATAATGTCGTCGTCGTCGTTTCAGTCTATCACAAGTCCGCTGTTGAACATAGGCCTCTCCCATAGACAGCCATTAAAAGTATTTAGCTCTCATATTGGAGAGATTTTGCCATAGTTGCACCGCTTAGCAGGCGGGTTGGCAACCGCAGTTTGTTTAGTCAGATGTTCCAGGAAGATGCTGCTACCCATCTCCTGGTTTTAATTTCCCTCTGTCTGACGACCCACGGGATGGGATGGGGTGGTAGATTCTCTTAGGCCGCTACTCTCTCTCTCTCTTACGCACACATAATATATACGAATGTTAGATGAGTAAATCGATAAAAGAGACAAAAGACCAAAAAACTATTGGATATTGTATTAAAAAAATGATGCGGGCAAATTTGGACGCAAAAACAAGTTAAACTTTTCTTACGCCTTCGCCTTTAAGTTTACTAAGCTCAGGGTCATACGGGTAATGCATTTCAACAGTTTATTAAAACACTGTACAACACAAAAGTTCGTCAGCAGATTTTGAACGTTTGCGGATCAATCGTTTGAAGAAACTTTTTATTTGAGAATTATGTGTATATCGCAAATAATTCATATTAACAAAACCTACTGGTACTGCTACCGCCGTGTGCCGCTACCGCACGGCGGTAGTTGTACCTTAAGAGAAGAGCTTAAGAGAATCTATGACCCCGTGATGTGGGTAAGATTATCCAGCGGGTGTCGTAAAAGTCGACAGAGTGAAAATTAAAACCAGAAGATGGGCAGCAGCATCTTCCTAGAATATCTGAATAAATGAACTGGGGTTGCCAACCCGCCTGCCAAGCTTGGCAGGTATGGTATAACCCCACCCAAAATGATTGCTACAAACTTTAGTGGCAATCTATAGGGGAGGCCTATGTTCAGCAGTAGACTAGTGATAGGCTGAAGTGATGATGTGATGATTATGACTTGTTAACAGAACCAGGCGTTACTTTGCGGAAATCCGTTGGTGTATATTACCCAGTTTTTGAAGAACACCACCCGCCCTACCTAGCGCCTATAGCATGCACGAGCAAACATCGCCACCAATAGGCAATATACTCATAAAAAGCATTTTTAAGTGTTATTGACTTTTTATATTTTGCATGCGGATCTTAACGTCAAACTCTGCGAACCACTACACTTCATCCTTAAGCTAACGGACGGATAGAAATATGGCATCGCACGCTAAAATCGGCACTTGGACAAAATCATGCCTAGAATGTCAACGAGCAAAAGTATATCGCCATGTACATAGCGCCCTCGGAGAATTCGCGCATTCGGAACGTATATACAAGTATCAAACGACAATCGATATATAGTAGGACAGGAATCTGTCTTGGTAAGTACCACCCTAGGGCCAGTTATTCTGCCGTGAAGCAGTAACATTACTGTGTTTCGGGATATTTCAGGGGAGACTATTGCGAAGGCCTTGAATGAAGGATGGATATCAAGATTCGGATGCCCATTACGAGTAACAACGGATCAAGATCGTCAATTTGAATCTGCAATGTTAAACGCTTTAATGAAGAAGTTTGGCATCACGCGCATTCGCACAGCAAGCAACAGTTTTATTTAAAACTCAAGAATTCCTCAGATTCTGCAAAATTTTTTTTATCTAAATTGATTCTTCCTAGCTCCAAAACCCTCTTGGAAATGAGAGGAGGCCTGTGTTCAGCAGTGGGACATTTATAGGCTGTTACTTTACTCTACGGTTATCGGAAATATACAAACAACGGCATCGCATTATCAAATGTGGTGAATAATTCCGCGTGCTACAAGATTATCGAAGATTAAAAATAGCTCGAAGAGATTTTTTACCGATTACACCGAAGCTGGTCAGCAGTACCTACATGGTAACCTATAATTTATAACAAAATTGCAAAGGATATGAGAATATTTTATTCGATTTTATTTAAGACCAAATTTAAATTATTTTTAATTGACAAAAGTTATCATAATATCAGTGACATCCTTAATGGCAGATGTTAATATGACTGATTACTATTTGTATGTTAGTAATTGTGTGACATTGTATAGTAATTATAAACTTTAATCTCATTATTTCATATTTACAATTTTTGCACACCGATGTTGTTTTTGAAAACGCATTTTAATATGTTTATGACACATGTTTTTGCAAAAAATGTATCTGTATCGTTTTCAGCCAGGTATACCTGGACACGATATCTACTCTAAGTCCCTCCTTAAGTCAACCTGGATTGCATGAACGTACGTGGGCATATTTATCACCTGCATATTGCGGAGATACTGGTGTTTTTAGAGAGTATATCAATGACTTTTCTCCTATTGTGATCAGCCATAATAATTATTTATAGATATTGATATAAAGTCTCAAAATATAATCGTACGTTTGTACACGTGATGCTGCTCTTTACACGCCGCATCACCGATGCTAATAGATTACGACCACATACGATTAGTTAACAGAGTTCAAAAATATTTAATACATATAATGATACACTTCTATATGCCACTGGTATTCCACTGGTGATAGGGTTCCTGTGCAGGTAGGCACCGCCCCAGGGCCAGTTATTCTGCCGTGAAGCAGTAGTGTTCAAACATTACTGTGTTTCGGTTTGAAGGGCACTGTGAGCTCTGGGCATATGAGACTTAAGAAGTGAGGTCTCAGGGTGACGGGCGCAGTGTAGTGTCACACAGAAATGTTCTGGGCGACAAAGCATTTGTTAAGGTAAGACATTGCCCTTTACTTCAGGTGAACGTTTTGCTCATGTCACTCTTTCCAATAAAAAAAATATGCAAATGATGACTGAAATCATGAATTTATGTGTTACAAGACATATACAAAATTGGAACGATAAATACAACCTAGTGACCATAAACCGAGTCCGCTGTCATCCGTCATTTATAAATCAAACCTCTGCGGACGAGACCTGAATGATAGCGATATCATGAATGATACAGCAAAGTTTCCCTTCAATTTGATAAATCGAAAACTGTCTATGCTTTTTGATTTGAAATGGGATCTAAATTTATATTTCCATTATGGCAAAAAGCATCTACTATTACATAATCACTCTATATTCATGAAAAAAATTAAGAGGTAGCAGGAATCCGTCTACGTAGGTACCACCCAAGTGTCAGTTATTCTGCCGTGAAACAGTACTGTGCAAACTTTACTATGTTTCGGTCTGAAGGGCTTGGTGAGCTGGTGTAATCACTGGGCATACGAGATTTAAGAACTGATAGCTCGAGGTGACCGGCGAATTGTGGTGCCACACAGAAATGTTCTACGTGACACAGCATTTCTAATAGGAATACATATAAATCCTATCCAATTCCAATAAAAAAACATAGATATGATTGCACATTACTGCTGGACGGTAGAATAAGTGACACTGCGGTGACACAAAATAAAAAAAACCTATGTAGTAAGTCAATCACATGGCCTAGTGTTCAGAGTACCTAACTTGTGTCCTGTGGGTCTTGGATTTGAAACCCAGCCGGAGTCAATATTTTTGCAAAAACACTGTTAGTTATTTTTAGGTCTGGTTAGGTTGTGATTGTGTCTCTGACAGATAGAAAAAAAAATACTTTCCTGTTTTACGCTAGGTAAGGTTAATTTTCATTGTGAAGGTATGAAAGTTCATTTGCTAAAGTTCGCATGAAAATTTTAAAATGGTATGTATTACCTACATTTTGAAGAGCACCACCCGCCCCCCGAGTCGAGAAGATGACACATGCTTCACATCAAAACGAAGTATTATCAAGTACGAGTATTATTGACTCTTCGAACAACTTTACGTCTGCCGCTGTACCCGACTTCAGTGGTGCGTATTGTAGTAATGTAGTGGTGGAGGGTATCTGGTGGCGGCTCCGGGTGGCTTTATTAGTTTGCTTGTGCACGCTATAGAGAGAGGGTGGGCGGTGCTTTTCAAAAACTAGGTAATGCACATGATTTCAAATTCTTCTTCGGATCTCAGCAAATTAACTTTATTTACTTAATTTTAATGAATTTACGCAAAGTAACGCCTGATTCAATTAACCATATTTCCCCATTTATTAATTTATATAAACTTTATTTCCATAACCAAAAAATAGCGGTACGAAAGGCGGATTTATTTAAGGCTACTAGTTATTCTCTACCAGTCCTTCCTTACCCTTACCTTCCAGTCGAGCAGAAAAGGTGTAGTGGGTGCAAAGATCAAACAAAAAAATAACTACAGTAATCTACAAAAAACTACTAAAACGTTATAGTTAATAGAATCAGGCGTTACTTTGCGGAAAACCATTATAGTAAAGGAAAGAAAGTTAATTTGCTAAGATCCGCATGCAAAATGTAAAATGGTGTGTATCACTCGGCGGTTGACAGTCGTAGAGTCAATATCACTTGATAATGCCTCGTTTTGAGGTGAAACACGTGTCGTGTTCTCAACTTCAGTGGTGTGTATTGCCTAGTGGTAGTGTTGTAGTGGTGGAGGCTATCTGGTGGCGGCTCCCGGTGGCGGTATTGGTATTCTTGTGCATGCTATTGTGGGAGGACGGGCGGTGCTCTTCAAAACTAGGTAATACACACCATTTTACATTTTGCATGCGGATCTTAGCAAATTAACTTTCTTTCCTTTACTACTAAAACGTTAACAAAGAAACTATTCTATAATAATAATAATAACAACAAAGAAATATTATACACACATACACGCACATAAATACATACTTACAGACATAGCAAACCTCTAAATAGCAAACGGAAATAAAATACATATACTCACTTTTCAGTATGAAGTTACTAAAACTATCAAGTAACTTTAATAGTTTGCATGTGTTAAGTCAACACGCGAAGTTGCATGTGTTGCATCCGTCAAACTTGAACGAGGTTTGTTCCCAAGTAGGTACCCAAAGTAATTTTCCGAACTACACTTCGCATAATAATGAAATAAAAATAAATTTAGAAGTGACAGTCGCGGCCAATCTACTTGCACACCATCGTGGGTCTTGTTGAGTCTGAATCTCAACCGTACTGTTTTTTTGTGTTGCTCATTCACAGACTGTATGTTTGTACGTGCTAATCTCAGGAAGTACTAATTCAATTTGAAAATTATTTTTGTAAGCTATAGCCAACTTATTGAAAAAAGTTTTAGAATAGAATAGAATAAGAATAGAATAGAATAGAATAGAATAGAATAGAATAAATTTTTATTCAATATAGACTATTTACATAGTACTTATTGAAAGTCATTTTTTTTTAAGCTACACTGGTTCGCAAAAATGCCTCTGTCCTGGGAAGAACCAGTAAGAAACCCAGCGGGCTTTTTTTTTTTTTTAGTCATTTTTAAAATAATGTACAATAACTGTATTACAATAGCTGTATTATAAAGATGTAGAAATGGCTTGGCGGCGATCACCTCATTCCCAGGGGTTATCATCATCTATGTATTCTTTAATATTATAATAACCCTTTTTATGAAGTCTTTGTTTAATATAAAATTTAAACTTTTTGATTGAAAGTCTTTTAGCACTTTCTGGGATTTTGTTGTAAAAACGTATACATTGCCCCATAAAAGAGTTACTGACTCTGTGAAGTCGGGTAACTGGCATAATTAATTTGTGCTTGTTCCTGGTATTCACATTATGAACATCACTTTTTTTAGTGAACAGGTTTATGTTCTTGTGTACATACAAAACGTTTTCAAATATATATTGAGAGGCCAAGGTTAAGATATTAATTTCTTTAAATTTATCCCTAAGAGACACTTTAGAGCCAAGATTATAAATAGCTCTTACGGCCCTCTTTTGCAAAACAAAAATCACTTCAACATCAGTTGCATTTCCCCATAGCAAAATACCATAAGACATTATGCTATGAAAATAACTAAAATAAACCAATCTAGCAGTTTCAACGTTAGTCAAATTCCTAATTTTTTTTACAGCATAGGCTGCAGAGCTAAGTCTACTTGCTAGTTTAGATATATGGGGGCTCCATTGAAGTTTTGCGTCAAGAGTTATTCCAAGAAAGACAGCAGTATCCACAAGGCTCAACTCTTCCCCACTCACAAGCACATTTACATCTAATTGTTTAACATTTGGTGTTGTGAATTTAATACATTTTGTTTTATTGCCGTTTAAAAGCAAATTATTACCATTAAACCAATGTACTAATTTTGAAATAGCATTATTCACCTCGTCATATAATAAAAGTTGACGTTTTATCTTAAAAATCAAAGATGAATCATCAGCAAATAACACTATATCATGGTTGTCCCCTACTAGGTAAGGTAAGTCATTAATGTAAATAAGAAATAGAAATGGGCCGAGAATCGAACCCTGCGGGACACCCATAGATACTGCTGATCCGGAAGAACTCCTGCTATTGATAACTACTGTCTGCGTTCTATTACTCAAATATGAAATTAGAAGTTGAAGTGCAGAATTTCTTACACCGTAGTGATGTAGTTTCCTGATAAGTGTTTCATGATCAACGCAATCGAAGGCCTTAGAAAGATCACAGAAAACACCCAAGGCATCCCGTGAACTCTCCCAGGCTTCGAATATATTCTTAATAAGTTCAACACCTGCATCGGTTGTAGAACGACCCCTCGTAAAGCCAAATTGGTTTTTGTGAAACAATTTATTTAAATTGAAATGTTTTAACATTTGATTAAGTACAATTTTTTCAAAAATTTTACTTAATGTTGGTAGTACAGAAATAGGTCTAAAGTTAGCAGGGTCCGATGTACTACCAGATTTAAATAAAGGGATGATTTTACTATGTTTCATCAAATCAGGAAACACACCAAATGCAATACCGGAATTAAAAATTATGGCTAATTGAGGTGCAATTATATCTATAATAGACGCACTAACTTCCACGGACATACCCCATAGATCCGCGGTTCTCTTACAATCAATACTTTTAAAAGTATTAAGAATGTCATTTCCATCTACCATATCGAATTTAAAATCTTTTGTACAAGAAGTTACATTTTGTTTGAGTAATGTCTCAGCGGCAGTAGGAGAAGAATTTAATGGCTTGGTTATGGAAATTGGAATATCACTAAAAAACTTTTCAAAGGCTGTAGCAACATCTTGATCAGATGTCACTAGCTTATTGTTAAAATTAATTTTGTAATCATGGTTTCGGTCCTTGACTTTCCCGGTTTCACTATTAATAATACTCCAAGTCATTTTGATTTTATCTGATGCTTTCTTTATTTTATTGCTCAAGTGTAATGACTTGGCTTCAGAGCATACTTTTTTAAATAATTTTGAATAATTTTTAACATATTCCTTAAATGTGTTACTATGATTGTATGATCTTTCATTGTAAAGTTCATACAATCTTTGCCTACTTCTGTGGATTCCTACTGTCGCCCATTCATTAAACGTCTTGCGACTATTCAAGGAGATAGTTTTAGAAGTAAAAATAGAATTAAATTCCTTGCTCAGCAGGTTAAACAATACTTCATATAAATAGTCAGTATTATTATTATAAGGAAGTAATAGTAGTTTTTTATTAACGTTACTTCTAAACTTCTCCAAACGATACTTATTTACAGGAACAAACACAATTTTTTTATTATTTGTTTTTTTACATAATATGTAAGGTAACGATATTAACTGTCCGGAATGATCAGAACTTATTTTGTGAATTATGGATCGGTGCAAAGGCTTAACATCTGTAAAAATATTGTCTATACAAGTTGCACTAGATCCAGTAATACGCGTTGGTTCTAAAAACATGTTAACTAAATTGAATGATTGCAACAAAGAAATAAATTTAACAGTGATGGAAGAAGCTTCTAGGAGGTTGATGTTAAAGTCTCCGCATATGACAACAGGTTTGTTCTGTTTATTAAGTTTAATTAAAACTTCTTCAATATTTTTTTCAAAATCATCATATAAAGCACATGGGGGTCTGTAAACGCTGACAACTATGAGGTGCTCAAGCTCAACACAGGCCATTTCTATAGTTCTCTCAACAGAGAGGCTCACGATATCTTTACGTTCTTTGAATCGCAATGATTTATTTACTAGTATTAAAGAGCCACCACGTAAAACTTTTTCTCTATTGAAAGAACTAAGATAGAACTAAGAATATAAAACTGTATGATAAGACCATTCGTAAATCTGAAACATTACTTTTTAAGTCTCATATGTCTCCCTAGCTGTCAGTGCTCATCAGACTGTTCAGACCGAAACACAGTAATAGAATAATTACAATTAGCGGCAGTAGTGTAATAGCTCGTAGATCACAAGTGATATCACATAATTATCTAATCTCGTTTTATTGAGTTCTTACATCTCGTGTAGTAATTGCACTCAGTGGCAGTGCTCTCCAAACTGAAACATATTATTATTCTACAACTAATTACGACACGCCGTGTGGTAGCGGCTCGTTAAAAGAATACTACCACTCCATCTCATCCAATGGATCTCGTAAAAGGCGAGTAAGGAATTAAACTGCACTGTGCACCCAACAGCGCATGGTGGCGATAGGCTCACCACCTATCACACCAAGTGCATTATATTGTTTTGGTGAAACGTGGATTGTGGCAGTCATCTGTTTATGCAGTGAGTGCCCAGTCTCTGACCCTTATAGTATACACCCGTGATCTTATGTGTGTATGATAAGACCTTAAAGACCCGCACAAGAAGAACCGAACATAATCGAGAAGTGCTTCTATCGTACGGCGCCGTCATCTGGCTTATTTTACGTGAAACCGCAGGGTACAGCTATTGTTTCAGCATCTTCAACAAACAGCGCTCTTACTTATTCTTCCTCTTGTAACACCACTGCCAAGAATATAAAAACAATACAAGCTGAGCTGCGCCGGGCGCTGGCCATAAAATTGCATAGTGCGCGAGTGGGCTGAGTTCGATACCGGGTGCCGGCACCTCTAACATTGTGCTGCAATTTTTGATGCCGATTTAACACGTGCTCAGCGGTGAGGGAAAACATCGTGAAGAAACCTGCACGTCTGAGGAATAAAAATATTTCGACGCTGTTTTATTTATTTTATTTATTTATTTAATCTTAATTGGAACACCTTAATCTAAGGAATACAATGGGCGGACTTAATATCTAGAGGCATTCTCTGCCAGTCAACCCTGGGGGACTAGAGAAATGATGGCAGGTGCAAATATGTAAAATGTGGACTCCGGTGTGAAAATATAAATACTATTAGATAATAATTATGTAATAGTATAAATATCCAATATATATATATATATATACTCAAAATTAACAAAGATAAATACATATCTACAAATAATAAATATAAAATTCAAATAATACATAAATAAACAAAATAAGAGGTGAAAATAAAACATCAGTTTGCCTCCAAATAATTAAATAAATTAAATTGTAATGATTTCTTATATTTACGCGTACACTACACATTTAAATGAAACTAATTTTACGGATTTTATTTTTAATTTTACGGTCCCCCCGTGACCATGGGTGCTGTAAAGACTCGAAACGTCAGGTTATAAATAATAAAATTAAACGCGATAAAATCCGTAAAATTAGTTTCATTTAAATTGTAATGTTCTCTAAGAAGCCTTTTGAAGGCGTTTTTGTTGGGTGCATTCCTGATAGCATCAGGAAGGGCGTTCCAGAGCAGTGTAGCATGTCTACCCGCATTGGAGCATCGTGGCGGACACTTCACTTCTCCAAAGTCCTCTGTAAGGCCTGAGCTCAGCTTCTCTTTTACAGCTTCGTACTCAGTCGTGGTCATACATTTTTATGGATTATGTTCAATTACTAAATGCACATGTATTGGCAATGTTTGTCATTTAACTCAGCGGTTAAGGAAGCCTGGAAGGGTGACTTGCATGTCTTTGAAATGTAAGAAAAATGGATGATATCTGAAACCCACCAATGCGCATTGGAGCGTGACGGACTTTTCTCGGCTTTGTAAATGCCGATGCGTGTCCGGCAGAGTAGAATAGCACCTATCTCTTTCCTACCGAGGTGACGTAAGATGCGACTAAGGTATTGTACGGACAGTTTTAGTTCGTGCGGAATAACACCATAATATTCAATGCTGGCACTATACTGCTCGTGGGAACGCAATGAGGTATAAGATTTTTTTTATTGATAAAAGTGACGGAACGAACAAAACTTTCACCTGATGGTAAGTGCAACGTCCGCCCATAACAAATGCTGCGTCACCCAGAACATTTCTGTGTGACACCACACTGCGCCCGTCACCCTCAGACATCAGTTCTCAAGTCTCATATGCCCAGTGATTACGCTAGGTCTCAGTGCCCTTACCGAAACACAGTAATGTTTGCACACTACTGCTTCACGGCAGAATAACTGGCCCTGGGGTGGTACCTATCTAGACGGATTCCTGCATCCTACCACCAGTAGATCCTCCCAAATTGGCGTTGACTCCTACCGAAATGGCGGTGAAGTGGTCCATCACCCGTCACGTCTCGATTCCCATGGGTGCGAAAAGTGGGCTTTTTGTGTAACATCTGCCATGGGACATAGGAAATAGGCGAGATGGTATGTATGTATAAACCTTTGCTCAACTGTAGGATATTTATAGGCAGCTACTGTACTTAAGTTTTTATCAATTTAATCACCTTCATTCATTCATACTATCACGCCTTTGTCACTTATAAGGGGTTGGCAGAGACCACTTTCGTAGCCCACTTTAAGACCCATAGGAAACAAAAAAATTTAACTTCTCATTGCGTTCCCACGAACAGTATAGTGACAGCATTGCATGTTATGGTATTATTATGCAGAAATAAAAGTTGTGCGTTTTTTACCAAATTCAGTGCGGACTACTTATAAAAAAAAATACAATTGATATGATTTTTGGCGTAGCAATTTCTTCACACAAATTCATAACACCTAGTCATATTGACCATACTAATATTATAAATTCGAAAGTAATTCTCTATCTCCCTCAGTCTCTTTGTTATCTTTTCGTGGTTCGACCGCTGAACCAATCTTAACGAAATTTAGCACAAAGATAGCTTGCATCCTGGAGACAGCCATACGATACTTTTTATCCCAGAAAATTAAATAGGTCATACGGGATATTTAAAAAAAATATTTTTACCCGGAGGGATTCGTAATCAACAGCTAGTACTATGTAAACCAAAGTTCGCAGTTACGCCATATTATAGATATATCGCTAGCATAGCTCTCACAAAAGCGGTTCGATTGGGAAGAAGCCACCAACAAAGCATTTATGCTCTGGTTCTGAATGGACTACATGATCGATCGGCAATTGTGAGCGAAGTGCAATGTGCTATATTGTGTCAGTAAATGGAATTCAGTTAAAGTATATTAGAATTGTATCGTATTTGTGAAAGATGAGAGAAAATGGTCAGAATAAAGGTTCAATGAACTAGTAAATACAATCTTTATCTAGTATTGGCAAATATTTAGCATCAGAAGAGTCACACTGATTTTTTTATTTACTTAAGACAATAATCAATACTCGTAAATAGATGAGGTGATGTGGTGGCGGGTGCCGCGTGGTGGCGGGTGCCGCGTGGCGGCGGTTGCCGAGTGGTGGCGGTTTAAAAGAATCTACCACGCCATCTAATCACTTGAGTGTCGTAAAAGTCTACTGAGAGAAAAATAAAACATGCGATGGCAGCCGCATATTCTTGAAACATACATGCATACATAAGATCACGACTGTATCCCATAAGGGTCAGGGACTGGGCACTCACTGCAAAAACAGATGACTGCCACAATCCACGTTTCACAAAAACAATATAATGCACTTGGTGTGATAGGTGGTGAGCCCATCGCCACCATGCGCTGTTGGGTGCACAGTGCAGTTTAATTCCTTACTCGCCTTTTACGAGATCCATTGGATGAGATGGAGTGGTAGTATTCTTTTAACGAGCCGCCACCAC
Organism: Luehdorfia chinensis; assembly: GCA_019845155.1. NCBI lineage: Eukaryota > Metazoa > Arthropoda > Insecta > Lepidoptera > Papilionidae > Luehdorfia > Luehdorfia chinensis. The sequence goes on from JAHVAK010000028.1 coordinate 6,216,312, forward strand.
CATCTAAATAAATAAACTGCGTTTGCCAATCCGCCTGCCAAGCGTTTGCTACGCTATGGCAAATTGAGAGCTGTAATTTTTGTGGCTATCTATGAGGCGGCCTATTTTCAGCAGTGGACCGTGATGATGAATATAAAATAATTAGCAACAAAAGATTTTTTCTATTAAAGACAACACATAGATCTTCAAAATGCAATAGTGGTTCTTTCATTGTTCTTATACTGTAAATGAGTTTCAGAGATTAAATTGAACAAGCACAGAATAGAATAGAATAAATTTTATTCAATATAGATTATTTATATAATACTTATTGAAAGTCATTTTTTTTGTTTATTTTAAACTACACTGGCTCGCCAAAAATGCCTCTGTCCTGAGAAGAACCAGCCCGGAAGTAATGGCGGCAAGCTTGCATCTTTCTGGGTTTCAATTTTCCTTTAACCTGGTCTGACACCCATGAAAATTAGCGTTTACGCACGAAGCATATTCCACACAGATCGGATTTAAACAGGGGCTGGGGTAGATAAGGTCTCTTACATGGGAGGGACTTGACTGGTGTACTTTCTACCACTAGCGGACCACGGCACATATTATCATGGCATTTGTTTATTTACTTACTCTTTGTACCTTACATGCAGTATCGGAACAAAAGGCGAAAAGCATTCTCTGAAAGTCAAGGTCTGCGGTTAAGTTAGGAAAAGTGATTTAATACGCGAGAGTGCGCTGAATGAGATAGGAAAGTTTAGGAGCTTAAGCTTAGGTATATAATTTGATTGACAAGGTATGTATCTAGGGTAGGAGCCGTCCTCTCCCAAAGAAGGGCATCGGTGGGGACGCGAATGTGTGCGTAAGCGTTCCCGTGGCCCTGTCCAAAATGCGGTGAACGCAGGGGTTTCCGTCGGTGCAAGTCCTACATAACCCGTCCTTATCCCCGCGAAGGCAAATATGCGTTAGGCATTTCCCCATGAAAAAAGGTGATTGTCTCCAAATACTTACGAGATGTCGCCATGGTTAAAAGTCGTTCGTTCGTTCGTTTCAGCCCATCACTAGTCCACTACTGAACGTAGTTTGTAGCTCTTATTTATTGGTGATTTTCCATCTCATCGGCAAATGCAGTTTATTCGTTCAGATGCACCAGGAAGACTTTTACGACACCCGCGGTATGAGATGGGGTGGTAGATTCTCTTAAGCCGCTACCACACGTACGTAGAATTAAGTAAATTCTACTTACAGTATAAATCTGCTTCAGAAAGATAACGTTGCCATTAATGAAAATATCAATATACGAGTAAGTGTTTATTCTAAGCGCTTCTTATGAAATTTTAATAGTACTGTGGCTTAAACGTGATCGTCAGAAGTGACATAATTTACTGCTTCTTTATTGGAATATTTGATGCAAAATTTTGATTTCGTCGATGAAAATACTTGACGCCTGCATACGTAGTAAGTCAGTTTTTTTTCTCTTCTACATTGATGATACGGGGAAGTGTATTATTAGTATTTGTTATAGTAGATGATTACATAACATTACTAATAATTGCAACCCTATTACCATATCCATTGTCTTAATTCATATTATCTTCATGAGCATATTTTCCATTTTTTATAATCTGTATTCCAAAATAAGTTATATAGTCTTCACTAAGTCTGTTTATAGAAAATAGTATCAACCGGCGTTATCACCTAAAACTAAATAATTATTTTCGAAATACTACCATGTTTTGTACAACTACATAAACACTTTTAACAGTTATAGCAGTATTAATACTATTTAATTTTTTATTTTAAAAATTGACGTCGAATTACTATATTTTATATGAAACTAAACTATAAATAGATATTTAAATAATGAAAAAGACGCTTTTGCCCAAAAGTTTCAGGATAGTTGTAGCGACATCTATATCGCCACATGAGAAGTTCAAGAAATATCTCATACACTCAATAATCGCGCTATGAAAGTTTCTAAGATGCGAACTATATACACAACAACTAACTATTACTGCAATTAGTACTATATTTACTAAATGGAGGAGACGTCCTCTCCAGATCTGACCACCCAATCTGTCGGGGTAGCTACCCTTTACAAGGCTACTACTATTAGACGAGCAATCTTTTTCTTCTTTCTTCTTCTTTTTCAACCTTTCACCACCCAATGCTGAGTGTAGGTCTCTTCTAATGCACGCTATTCTTCCCTGTTTTGCGCCTTTCGCATCCAGTCCTTTCCGGCCACTCTAAAAAGGTCGTCGGTCCAACGCATCGGGTGCCTGCCTACATTTCTATGCCCTACTCTAGGCCTCCACTCAAGCACCCGACCACCCCACCTGTTGTTCTGTCTACGACATATTAGGCCCGCCCACTTCCATTTTCTGCTAGCGATCATATGAGCTATGTAGACCAATTTCGTTCTCTTCCGGATCTCTGTGTTCCTGATTCAATCACGTAGAGAGATACCTAACATAGCCCGTTCCATGGCTCTTTGGATGACTTGGAGCTTGTGTAACACCTGCTTTGTCAGCGTACGTGACTCGGCTCCGTAGACCATGACTGGTAGGATGCATTGTTCAAAGGTTCGACGCTTGAGGTTAATGGGGATGCTTGTGCTCTTGAACACTTCGGACAGTTTGCCAAAAGAACCCCAGCCTAGGCGGATGCGGCGCTCAATCTCGCTATTTTGTCCGAATTTGGCAAGGTTAGACGAGCAAAAGCTTATCGCATATACCACCATATGAGGCAATATTAATAATATCTTATTCGATCTTTTTGGACCAATCCTAAGTTTTGAATGTTGAGTAAAAACGTACACAAAATTAAATACATATGATGATGTTCTCCTAGCCGATTTCGACCACGGCGACAACTGCCGACTACTGTCGAGAGCCATCAACTGCGCAGGAGATATTATAGTGCCACAAGTGTACGCGCAAACACAGAGGCACTCGCTCGTCCCAACCTACACGCGCCCGATGTAACGCTGATGCGATAAGATCGGAGGTAGGCTAGGATGCAGTGTCAGAAACACGGGGACAATCACAACACAACCTGACCCGTAAACCAACAATTTATGTTTAAGCACAAATGTTGACTCCGGCTGGGATTCGAACCCAGGACCCGCGGCTTAGAAGTCAGGTACTCTGACCACTAGGCCACGCGGTCGTCAATACATATAAGAAAGACGCGAAACATAAGTTTGCATTTGAATGAAAAAATTTAATGCATTCTTTAAGTTCCAGTGTTATAAAAAAAAAGGTATTAGACGTTAAGGTTTATAATTCTGGAAACGTTGTCCTCCGCTTCGTATTCCGGGACGGATTGCTGACTTCAACTTGAGGACCGGACAAATTGGATTAGCGAAAATTGCGGAGAACATCTTGTTTATATTTCCCTTCTCGACTTCATCCAGATAATGTCGGGGTCTGCTGACCTAAGCGTTTTGACTAAGGGAATTGTTTTAACACGAAACGACTTCAAAACGACCTTCGCAAAGAAGAATAAACGGCCCTGTTCTTTGATAAGGTTTTCATTGACATTACCTAATCGTGAAGAAGCTTTTTTTTTAAGGAAGATAGTGGCGACACGTTCACATCGCTGTGTAATATTGTGTCAGCCAGATAATTTCTGCGTGGCAAAGTACTGTGATGATCACTCTGAGTTTTCAGTTCTTAAGACTCATGTGCACAGTGATTACACAAGCTAACAGTAGCCTTAAAACGTGGTAACGGTAGAACACCTCTGCGTGACCGCAGAATAACTGGCACTGCAGTGATACCTACCGAGACGGATTCTTGCAAAAAAGTCGTACCACCAGTAAAACTCATCTAAAACACTTAAGCGTACTGACAAATAACATACATACATAAGATCACGACTGCATGGGTAACCATAAAGGGTAGTCAGAGATTGGGCACACACCGCAAAAACAGATGACTGCCACAATCCACGTTTCACCAAAACAATATAATGCAATTGGTGTGATAGGTGGTGAGCGCATCGCCACCATGCGCTGTTCGGTGCACAGTGCAGTTTAATTCCTTACTCGCCTTTTACGAGATCCATTGGATGAGATGGAGTGGTAGTATTCTTTTAACGAGCCGCCTCCACACGGCAAAAAACAAATAACACAGTTTTTTTTTATTTTATAAAATTAAAAGACGAGCAAATCTACGACCCAATGGTACGTGCATCGTCTGCCCCGAACATTTCTGTGTTACCACACTGCGCTCGTCACCCTGAGACATCAGTTCTTAAATCTCATGTGCTCAGCGATTACACAAGCGATCGGAGCCCTTCACATCGAAATACAGTAATGTTTGTACACTACCGCTTCACGGTAGAAAAACTGGCCATGCTGTGGTACATACCTAGACGGATTTCTGTTCAGGAATCCTACCAACAGTATAAATTATTATATAACCCAAAGATTACCGCAAAGCCGTGGTAGCTCAGGAGCTAGGCGCTCGCTTTAAATTTCATAGTACGCGAGTAGCCTGGGTTCGATTCCCGGTGACGGCACCACTAAAATTGTTAATTGCAATTTCAAGTGCTGATTTACCACGTGCTCGGCGGTGAAGGAAAACATCGTGAGGAAACCTGCATGTCTGAGAAATAGAAAATATTTCGAAGACATGTGAAGTCCGCCAACCCGCATTGGAGCAGCGTGGCGGATTCTTCCTAGATCCAAAAACCCTCTCAGAAATGACAGGAGGCTTGTGCTCAGCAGTGGGACATTTATAGGCTGAAACTTTACTTTTTTACCGCAAAGCACAATCAACCACGTGGCGTAGTGGTCAGAGTACTAAGTAACGAACAAGAGTTATATTGCATTGCATCTTTAACTTATTTATTTATTCTGCAGTAAACAGTGATATGCACATAGCCTAGTGTAATTACAAGGCTAGCGAATATGAGAATTAAGTCACGATATTTTTTCATCATCTCAGCCTATCACTAGATACTGAACACAGGCCTCCCCCATAGACTGCCACAAAAGTTTGCAGCTCCCATTTTTGGAAGATTTTGCCACAGTTGTCGCGCTTGACAGGCGGGTTGGTGACCGCAGTTTATTTATTTATTTACTCTTTATTACACATCAATGTACCAGAAAAATAATATTTAAAAAACAAAAACATTCAACCAAATGGTATAGCAATCGGCGGTCTTATCGCTAAGAGCGATTTCTTCCAGACAACCGGTAAATGGACCTAACTGAAGGAACTGTTAAAGAGGGTGTGCCGGCGATTAATATATAGCAATATAAATATATTATGAAATAATAAGTATATACCAAGTTTATTTATTAAGATGTTCCAGGACCCATTTCGTGCCCATTTTCTGATTTCTATTTTCCCTCTGTCGACTTTTAAGACACCCACGGCATGAAATGGGGTGGTAGTCTTAAGCCAACACACGGCGAGATATTTTTTTATGAATAATAATACTAGCAATGCTATTAACATTACTAATATTCTTCTGGTGGTAGGATTCCTATGCAGAATTCAGTTATTCTGCCGTGTATTGTGCAAACATTACTGTGTTTCGGTTGGAAGGGCACTGAGAGGTAGTGTAATCTCGTAAAGTAGGCTACGAATGTGGTCTCTGCCTACCCCTTATATGAGAAAATTGCTGGCCGTATGGATGTGTATGTATTAACATATTCTAATCAATCACGCAACACGTAGTGCTCAACGCTATTAAAAATTTTAGAGTCAAATAGGCGCGAAAACTTATTAGAACCGCGTTATTATTATGTTTTATATAGAAATTATATCTAAAAAAAAATTTAAAATCATATACTCGCGTACACATACACGCACCCAGATTCACGGCGTCTCAATTCATTCGTGTATATTAGCCGATTTGCTTTTTAGATTTATTTAGTTATTTTTTTTATTATATAAAGTGACGAAACGAGCAATACGTTCACCTGATGGTAAGTGCAACGTCCGCCCGCAACAGATGCTGTGTCACCTAGAATATTTCTGTGTGACACCACACTGCGCCCGTCATCCTGAGACATCAGTTCTTGGGTCTCATATGCCCAGTGATTACGCTAGCTCAGAGTGCCTTTCAAACCGAAACACAAATAATGCTTGCACACTACTGCTTCACGGCAGAATAATTGGCCCTGGGGTGGTACCTACCTAGACGGATTCCTGCATAGGAATCCTACCACCAGTAAAAACAATGTAACTCTTGTTCGTTACTTAGTACTCTGACCACTACGCCACGTGGTCGTCAATTGATTGTGCTTTTCGGTAATCTTAATCTTAATCTTGGGGTTATATAATATTTTATACTGTTGGTAGGACGGTATTCCTGCTGTATTGTATTGTTTATATTATAACGTATGAACTCTGAACGAGGTAGGATACCTTGGCTTGAAGCCCTCCCTTCGAGCCCTCCCCTGTTAGTCGGCTACTATTTTATTCGTTTTCAAGGGTCGGAGTTCAGCGGAGCAGCGGGCGTTGGCACCGTGTCTTCTTAATAGCGGGCCACCTGCTCGCGAGTCGCTTTCGATGACGCTGTGAAAGCCCTAAGGCTCTTTGCATTACACTACATACAAAAAAAACTCCGCGACCTGTAGCTCAGAAGCAAACCGCTTAGCCGCTGCATTATACACTAAGTTTTGATACAAGCGGTTTTAATACGAAATGTTGATAAGGAACTCTTTACGACAGTTACAATGATTACGTCATAAAATACCTCAGAGGATGTCGTAACAAACATTTTATGAAATACGTTCGACTTAGAGTTTAATGCTTACATAATAATAAAATACAATGTAAGATAATTGTTTGGAATACGCGATTATTTTTATTGCTTGTTTCAGCTAACGCGCAGTTAAATTCTACTAAATTCTATCTACATGTTTGTAAGATGAATAATAACAGATGGGAATCACTCGGCGGATGCATGTCGTAGAGTCTACAACACTCAATAATGCCTCGTTTTTGGGTGAGACACGTGTCGTGGTCTCGACTTCAGTAGATTGCCTAGTGGTAGTATTGTAGTGGTGGAGGGTATCTGGTGGCGGTATTACTTTGCTTGTGCACGCTACTATGGGCGCTGCTCTTCAAAATCTAGGTTATATACACAATTTTATATTTTGCGCGGATCTCAGAAAATTACCTTTCTTTCCATCTTAATAATAGATGGACAAAGTATTTAGCAGAGAGGGTACCAAGGTACAGGCAAAGGAGAAAGGGGAGACCAAGTAAAAGATGCAGAGACATTTTCATAGATGTTGATCTAATTGGATGCGAAAGGCATGGGATAGACAGGTCGCATGGAAAGGTTTAGGACAAGTCCTACGCCACAGAGACCACTACTACCAACATGCATATTTTTACACATAATAATAAATTACATATGGTCGACCGCGTGGCCTAGATTACCTGACTTGGCTCGGGTCCGTGGTTCGAACCAGCCGGGGTCAACATTTGTGCAAAAACAGCGGTTGTCATGTCTCATGTCTGTAAATCGACAGAAGAGATCCTAGTACGGTGCATCGTTTTTTAAAAGAATGAAAAAATTGGGCTACTTGGGTAAGACTAGCCTTATTCTGGGGTCGCCCGGACCCAGAGCAGATCAGCACATTAACTACTAGGATCGCTTCTAGCCACGCAGCTATCGGCATGACGACTACTGGCTTGGTATAAATGAAGGGATAAGGAAGGCAATGGAGTTGGGGTAGGGAATGCGGAAGTTGGGAAAGGAGCTATAAGGTGTAGGATACTGCTGTCTCGGAAGGAGCAGCAGACAGTAGCAGCGCGGGTGGGGGTCGCTTACCCGGTACTGTACCGTATTTGCCAAACAAGGCAGCCTGGTCAAGACGGCGTGGCAGATCAGTGATCAGAGTACCGGACTAGGGTCAGTTCTAATCACAGGCGGAGCAAACATTTATGCAGAAACACAAACCTTTGCGTCCGTTGTCCGTGTCGTGGCGTCTTAAGAGAATCTACCACGCCATCTCATCCCGTGGTTGTCGTAAACGACGACAGAGGGAAAATGAAAACCGGGAGATGGGCACCAGCATTTTCCTGGAACATCTGAATAAATAAGCTTCGGTTGCGAACCCGCCTGCCGAGAGTGGCAACTATAGCAAAATTCCGCCAAAATGAAAGCTACAAACTTTTATGGAAATCTATGGGGTAGACCTATGTTCAGCTGTGGACTATTGATAGACTGAAATAATGTTGATGATGACAAACCGTTGGTAGCTTCGAAAGTTGTAGCCCTGGTCGAAAGTCGACCACCCATATCGATTAAGACTGCGAGAGAATGAAATAATAAATAAATAAATCCTGTTATGTTTATATTTTCAAATTCGTTCTAATCTTCGATTACTTCGTAGATTTTGCTCTCATTAGCTCGACTTCAAGATCAATAACAGTAATTGACACTGTACTTCAAATCTAAATTAATCAAATCCAAACGAAACCATTTATTTCATATTTCAGCTACTATAAGCCACTAGTGTCATTTGTTGAAATTTAAAAATTGGGAGTCTGTATTATCCTACTCCCGATACTCTGCATTCGTCTCATTCTCTCGAAGTTTAGTTTTCTGATGGTTTCGCTTCTACGGCGTGTGACGCTGCACACATGGTTTTTTTTTTCATAATTTCACTTCACCGTTGTAAAGCAGTTCATCAAAAACACTTTCCTTCAAAATTACATCTATATAAGCTCAATATTTTACTAATAAACGCCTGTGACGTGGACACACGGACACTATTAAATTATAAGGGTTCCGCTTTTACTAAGGAACCCTAAAAACGTAAATTGTATGGAGTGTAAATGTGATAAAAGAACATAAGCGCGCCCAGTTTTACCCTTCACACGTTTAATAAAGTTAATTACTGGAGAGATGCTTACACAAACCAATTAAGACCCTTGTCGGTCCACAGTGACCTCACAGTAGCTCAGCGTTCGTATATTGGAACAGAATATCAATGTATGTATATACATATACATACAAGGAAACAATAAAGGCATGTACATAATGGACGTCTGTCCTTCTGCCCTAAGGGATATATTTTTTTATTGGATAAAGTGACGAAACGAGCTAAACGTTCACTTGATGGTAAGTGAAACTTTATCTTTAACTTTAAAAACATTATCTTAGGCCGCCACCACACGACAGAGATCCCAATGTAAAATACAAAATGGTGTATATTACCTAGTTCTTAAAGAGCACCGCCCGTCCGGGACTTTATTGCCTAGTGGTAGTGTCGTAGTGGTGGAGGGTATCTGGTATCGGTTCCCGATGGCGGTGTCAGTTTGCTTGTGCACGCTTTTGTGGGAGGGCGGACGGTGCTCTCCAAACAGTTGGTCTCACTACTACTCGTATTACTTAGGAAATTAAGTCTCAGGGTGACGGGCGCAGTCACACAGAAATTTTCTGGGTGGCACAGCATTTGTTATGAGCAGGCGTTGCACTTACCCTCAGATAAAAGTTTAACTCGTTTGTCATTGTATTAAACAATAAAAAAAATAATGAAGAAAAGTAAGTTACTTAGCTAAGATCCTCATGCAAAATATAAAAATGTAATTCGGGTGGTGGATTGTGTGAGCAAGCGGTCGCTATCACGATATTGTAATCGCAATGTCGTTGGTCACCTACAGTATACATAGGCAGCTCTTTGACCACGCCTGCTCACTCGGCGGCCTTCTGTCGTACAGTCTATGACGCTTGATAATGCCTCGTTTTGGGGCGAAACACGTGTCGTGTTCTCGACTTCAGTGGTGTATATTATCTAGTGGTGGTATTGTAGTGGTTGGTGGAGGGTACCTGGTGGCGGTGTTAATTTGCTTGTGCACGCTACTGAGGGAGGGCGGGCGGTGCTCTTCAAAATACTAGGTAATGTACACCATTTTTATATTTTGCATGCGGATCTTAGCAAAGTAACTTACTTTTCTTCATTATAATGGATTTCCGCAAAGTAACGCCTGATTCTATTAACTATAATAAAAAAAATGTTGCATGCGGATCTTAGCAAATTAACTTCCTGTCCCTATTACTCGTATAATGGATTTCCACGAAACGCCTTAATGCGTTATTATTTTAACTATTTAAAGGACAATTAGACTCTAACCCAGATCAATTTTACAGTCTTTATCTTCTAACAGTAAGGCATTCCTCAAATTTTTGAGAGGGTTTTGAAGCCGGAAGAGCCACACTGCTCTTTACATACATACAAAGAGTCACGCCTCTTTCCCTTTAGAGTAGGCAGAGGCCACATCTTTCCGCTTGCACAATCCTGGCACAAGTTTCGCTTCTTCTACTTCTATCACTGTCTTCATATGCGCCCGTCAGTTGCGGGGTACTTTTGACGTGGCCTTTCCTTAAAACGACTTCGATCTGATCGTAATACGTTCGCCAACGTCGACCCTACAGTTAGTAGATATACTCGTATTTCTTAACATCTCAAACATGTAGGTTTCCTCACAAGCCCGCCGACCACGGAGCCAGCCGTCACGTCTCGCTTCCTGCGGGAACGATAAGTGTGTAACGGATGTTGTCTCTGCCTTCCCCTTATATGAGACAAGGGCGTGATTGTATCTATGTAATATATGTTGCTGATCGGTGGATCCGACTCTGGTCACTCGCATACTGTTAAATTTGAAGCGAGCGCTCGGCCCTCGAGGTACCTCAGCTCTAATGAGCTAGCTTCAGATGAGAACACATTATTATTAAGTAAGTAACTTAAATAACATCTCTTAACTTCCTTTTGAAGACTCCAATTAAAGTAATAACTTCCTTTTGAAGACGTCATGTGATTAACTATTAGTTCTTCGTGGACTATATGCTCGTATGTCATTCTACGTAAAGAAAGTATTTCAATCCTCTATTTAAAAAAGCATAATATTTATATTCATTCAAATGTGTTCACCGTGTGGTGGCGGCTTAAGAGAATCTACCACCCAATCTCATCCCTTGGGTGTCGTAAAAGTGGACAGAGAGAAAATGAAATCCAGGAGATGGGCAGCAGCATCTTTTTAGAACATCTGAATAAATAAACTGCGGTAGCCAATCCGCCTGCGAAGCGTGGCAACAACGGCAAAATCCCTCCAGAAATCAGAGCTACAAACTTTTGTGGCAATATGGGAGATGCCCATGTTCAGCGGTGGACTAGAGATAGGCTGAAATGATGATGATGATAAATATGTCAGTAGAATCTAAATAATAATCTAGTGCTTTACGATCCTACCCGACAACCGCGTGACTTAGTGGTGAGAGGACCCGACTACTAGTCCGCGGACCCACTTACATAAATTGTTTATTTTCCGGTCTGGTGTTGTGATTGTTCCCGGGTCTTTTACATAGCATCCTAGCTAGTGTTCCCAGGGGTCTGGTGACACGTCCCGATTCACAGTTGATTTTTCACTGTCCACTAAAAGCACTAACCGAGGGTAGTCATAGTCATATCATTTATTGCATCATATAGTTTTAAAATATGTTATTTACACAACATGAACCCTGTCAGGGCAATGCAATTTTAAATAAAGTTAGTATGTGTCAATTAAATAAAAGACAGATATTATTAAAAATATGGAAAATTGCAAATTACTTACATACATACATAAGATCACGACTGTATCCCATAAGGGGTAGTCAGAGACTGGGCACTCACCGCAAAAACAGATGACTGCCACAATCCACGTTTCACCAAAACAATATAATGCACTTGGTGTGATAGTGGTGAGCCCATCGCCACCATGCGCTGTTGGGTGCACAGTGCAGTTTAATTCCTTACTCGCCTTTTACGAGGTCCATTGGATGAGATGGAGTGGTAGTATTCTTTAATTAATACAAAAAAGCAGACTGAGAATTATAATTAAAAGGAGACAGTATTAAAATATGGACAACTTATATACAAGATAATGATAACCACTAAATAATAATTAGTGGTAGAATTCCTATGCAGGAATCCGTCTAGGTAGGTACCAACCCAGGGCCAGTTATTCTGCCGTGAAGCAGTAGTGTGCAAACGTCACTGTGTTTCAGTCAGAAGGGCACTGAGGGCTATCGTAATCACTGGGCATATGAGACTTAAGAACTAATGTCTCAGGGTGACGGGCGCAGTGTGGTGCTATGCAGAAATATTTCTGAGTCACACAGCATCTGTTATGGGCAGACGTTGCACTTACCATCAGTTAGTTACAACAAGGTTTTTTTATGTGACGAGACGAGCAAATCGGTAACCTGATGTTAAGTGCAACAGCAAATGGTGTGTTCATCCAGAACATTTCGGTGTGATAACTGCGCTCTTCACCCAGAAACATCAGTTCCTACTTGTAACTCTCATATTCCCAGTAATTGCACTAGCTTGAGTGCCTCTCAGACCGGAACACAGTAATGTTTGCACACTACTGCTTATCGTCAGAATAACTGGCCTTGAGGTGGTACCTACCTAGACGGATTCCTGCGTAGGAATCTTACTACCAGCTAAATGCAAAATATACCTCCTAGAAGGTTCTCCTAAATCGACTCGTCCTGCCAGATTTTCTAATCACTACAAAACTTTTGAATACATACGGAAGCTATCATGTCCGCAGGAGATATTATAGTGCTACAATTCGTACAGACCTACCTTCGCACGATCTAACGCTAATGCGATAATGGATAGTGTGGGTCTAAATAAAAATAACCTACCTAGAAGGATTCTTGCATAGGAATCCTACCTAAGATCCGCATGCAAAATATAAAATGGTGTATATTACCTAGTTTTTGAAGAGCAAAGTCCGCCCTTCCTCAATAGCGTGCACAAGCAAACTAACCCCGCCACCGGGAACAGCCACCAGATACCCTCCACCACTATAGTACTACCATTAGCTAAAATACACCACTGAAGTCGAGACTACGACACGCGTTTCGCCCCAAAACGAGGCAGTATATCAAGTGTTGTAGACTCTATAAGGCGAGGTTGGTTTACTTGTGTACGGATCTTAGCGAATTAACTTTCTTTCCTTTATCATAATAGTTTTCGTATATTAACGCCCGATTCTATTAAATACAGTCTTGGGTGGTAAAATGCAAGACCTTAACAAAACCCTGTTCACATCTGTTTTAAGACACTCACATTATTATCGGATAGACTAATGCATTGCTCCAGTCCTTAGCTCTTCTCAATATTAATGACATAGCAACGTCCGAACGTACTTTTGTCTCATCGAGACAATCACAGAAGTCAGTATTGATCGTTTTATAAGTGTTGAATCAGATAAATTAACAATTCAGTAATGGAGTTCAGAGCTTTTAAGTGTAAATCTATTTGGGAATTGATACGTTTTAAGACGATTAAAAACTTGAACTCTTCTCAAGTTTCAATCAAAGTTAGCTCTTGTTTATCTATTTTTAAGATTTACTAGCTGTGCCCCGCGGTTTCACTCGCGTAAAAAAGCCGACCCCGATCTGTGATATACATATACTTCCGTATCTGAAACTGGTTTCGAGGTTTATTTTTTTTCCGTGGAACTCTAATTATTTTCTAAAATTAAAACTATTATATTAGCTATCTGCCTGTGAAAGTCCCGTCAAAATCGATCCAGCCGTTTCGGAGATTAGCCGGAACGAACTGACAGACAGACAGACAAAAATATTTAAACTTGTTTTTTTCTTATCAGCACCGTACTTTTATTTTGTTATTACAAACAGACACTTAAATTGTATTGATTTGTGAAAGATTAATAAGTACCCATACTGCTTACACATCGTTCATCATTCATGCCTTTTTTTTAGAATATTTACATACATAAGATCACGACTGTATCCCATAAGGGGTAGTCAGAGACTGGGCACCCACTGCAAAAACAGATGACTGCCACAATCCACGTTTCACCAAAACAATATGATGCACTACGTGTGATAGGTGGTGAGCCCATCGCCCTCGTGCGCTGTTGGGTGCACAGTGCAGTTTAATTCCTTACTCGCCTTTTACGAGATCCATTCGATGAGATAGCGGTAGCATTCTTTTATCGAGCCACCACCACACGGCACAGAATATTTATAAAAATTAAAAGCTGAAGGATTAGCAAGCTGAAGTGGCAATAGGCCTGCCATATAGCTCGTAGAGCCGACAACCGTTGGGGAAGAAAGGTTCTCGAGTGGCAACCTCGTACCGGCAAACGCAGCGTAGGGCGACCCCCCACTAGATGGAGCGACGACCTGCACGGTTTTGCGGGAAGTCGATGGATGCAGGTGGCTCAGGACCGTGTTTTGTGGCAATCTATGGGGGAGGCCTATGTTCAACAGTGGACTGTAATAGGCTGAAATGATGATGATGATGATGAAAAGCTGACTTAACCTTAAGACAATACAAAGCATCCAAAACAGATAAAAAAGAATCGTTACTTTAGAGAAATCTGTAGCAAAACGACAGCATGTATGTATGCGGATCTTAGCAAATTGATTTTATACGTTTAATATAGTTTTAGTTTCTGCTTGTAATACAAGCTAGCTTTACCTCGCGGTTTCACACGCGTAGAATAAGCTGACCACGTGACTGCGCCGTACGGTATAGTACACGTACCTGGTTGACTCGAGCATTCATAGTACGGCCCTTCTTGGTAGAGTTCGGGTATCAGCGGGCGTGTAGGTTAAAGCATAATATTTATAACCTAGAACCTTTTTCTATAAGCCGGCTATCTAATGCAAAAAGAATTTATAAAGTAGAATTAGAATTAGAAATAGACTAACGCGTTCAAACATATAAACTCTTTAGTTTTATTATAGTAGTAAGAGAAGAAAGTCTTACATACCTTTTCTGAATGCTTGGTTTTAAATTTATATCGCTTATTTTTAGTTAATATATAATTTTAGCCTATCATTAGTCCACTGCTGAACATAGGCCTTCCCCATAGATTACCACCGTGTGGTGGCGGCTCAAGAGAATCTACCTTACCATCTCATCCCGTGGTTGTCGTAAAAGACGACAGAGGGAAAATGAAAACCAGGAGTTGATGCAACAGCATCTTCCTCGAACATCTGAATAATTATAATTATACCGCATCTAAGGTATGGAATAATCTGCCTCCACCTTTTCGACTACTTAAAACAATTAATACTTTTTGGAAAATCTACGGCGGTACCTGATTGATGCGCAATGGAAGCTTGATATGGTAAACTTAAATGCGTCTTTTATATGAGATACATAGAGTTCGTGAGTTAGTGCACGCACCCTTAACCTTCTTTCTTTTTGATGAAATGAAACATTCAAACTTCAGTAATTCAAAAAGAGGATAATTATTAAATTCAAATATGAATGTATGTTTATGCGTAAACATAATAATGCTTTTGTTGTGTTTACCTTTATTATTATTATTTTTTTTCTCATTTGTCCTCCATTCATGTCCATTGTCTTTTCATTTTGCACCACGTTTGACTTTTCATTTTAAAAATACCGTGACTACTTGTGTTTGTTATTACATACATACATAAGATAAGATCACGACTGTATCCCATAAGGGGTAGTCAGAGACTGGGCACTCACTGCAAAAACAAATGACTGCCACAATCCATGTTTCACCAAAACAATATAATGCACTTGGTGTGATAGGTGGTGAGCCCATCGCCACCATGCGCTGTTGGGTGCACAGTGCAGTTTAATTCCTTACTCGCCTTTTACGAGATCCAATGGATGAGATGGAGTGGTAGTATTCTTTTAACGAGCCGCCACCACACGGATTTGTTATTACACCTCTTTATAATATAATTATATATAAATTGTTTAACCTCATAAAGTATTTATTCGTGCGTGATTCCGTCCCGGTCAGAAAAATTATAAAAATAAAATTATTATCTGTGACGTATAAATCAGTAAAAAAAAACACTGGAACAGCTGAACTTGACATCCGTAGTGCATTAGGTTCCAGATGAAAATCAGCGTCAGGTTTTATAGTCTGACTTGCAGCTGATCTGGAGACCTTTTGGTTCAGCCGTGAGACACGCACATGGCACATTTGTAATTTTACACTGTTTTCTTTTATTTTAATTTTGTTTTCCTTTTTTTTATTGTTCATGTTTGACACATGTTATTTTAATCTTCTTTTATTAGTATGTGTTTAAATTGTAACTATGAGCGTTGTCCTTCTGTGCTGTACCAATAAATGCTTTTTCTTTCTTTCTTTCTTTCTTAAATGAGACCTACAAAAAGCTGCCCATCTTCTGGTTTTAATTTTCCCTCTGTCGACTGATACGACTCCCACGGTATGAGATGGGGTGGTAGATTCTCTTAGCCGCTAACACACGGCATAGCTGCTTCCACACGGCGCGCAGAATACTTTGCACGTGTGCAAACATCGAGATTTGGAACAACTATTTGTAGGCTATAAAAATAATATTTTTTTTTATTGGATAAAGTGACGACACGATCAAAACGTTCACCTGATCTATGCAATGGCACCCAGAACATTTCTGTGTGACACCACACTGCGCCCGTCATCTTCAGACATAGTTCCTAATTCTCATATGTCCAGTGAATACACAAGCTCTCAGTGCCCTTCAGACCGAAACACAGTTTTTTTTTAATTGCGTAAAGTGATGAAACGAGCAAAACGTTCACCTGATGGTACGTGCAACTTCTGCCCATAACAAATGCTGTGTCCCCCAGAAAATTTCTTTGTAACACCACACTACGCCCATCACCCTGAGACATAGGTTCTCAGTCTCAGTCTCATATGCCCAGTGATTACGCTAGCACACAGTGCCCTTCAAACCGAAACACAGTAATGTTTGCACACTACTATACAGCAGAATAACTGACCCTGTGTTTCTTATTCCTATGCAGGAATCCTTCTAGGTAGGTACCACCCGCCGCTGCTCCCCGTCACCGGACTGCATTATTTTTTGAAATGGTTAATCCACTATCAGTCTGAGGCGTAGAGATTTTCCTGGAAGGTCTCTTAGACTGCAATACCTACATATATACATACATACAGTCACGCATCTTTACCATTAGGCTAGGCAGAGACCACATCTTTCCACTTGCTACGATCCTGACACCCATCTTTAGCTTCTTCAACTTTCATTAGCGTTTTCAATTTTTTCTGCAATGTTTTCTACGATACCTTTGGGATGAAATGGGATCTCAGATTCTGCAACGCCGCCATTTTACTGCTAGCAATAATTTTTCATTCCGTAGCCCTTTTATAATGAACGTTTTGTATACTAGAATCATTACTTAGATCTTGTTTAACTTTCATGTACAATTTGCCGTCACAAATCGTAATGTAAAATAACTTAAATTTTATAGCTAATATCAGCAATATCACGCGTTTGAAAGACAAATGAATATTTGAAATTCAGTTAAAATCATTAGTTTCACTGCATATAAATGCTCTATTTAAAGCCCGCACTACAGCTTCCTGATAAAGCACGTAGACAAAACGTTAGGGAAGAGGCTAACTGTACATTCTATATACGGCAATTATATACTCTTAACGCAATGATTTCTTGTGCTCATTTGCAAAAAAAAATGTTATAAGAGAGCCAATTTTAGTTTAAGAGTCTCAGACTCTTTTACCAAAATTAAGATCTCAACATGAACAACAAAATGAGTCCGATAAGGCAGCTGTAACGGAGAAAAAAAGTAAAGTAACTACCTATAAATGTTCCACTACTGAGCGCAAGCATCTCCAATGCGGGCTTGAACTATCCTGGCTGTAGGCTATATGAGCACCTTATAAAAGTAGACACCTACTACTGAAAGTGGTCACGGTTATAGCAAAATTTATGGAATTAAAATTATTGACTTTGGTATTAATAGTTACACCAGAATATTTTATAATTTACTAAATAGTGAACTCAATAACATCCTGTATACTGAAAAAATGTCTCGTCACTTGATATCACAGAACATAAAAAAATAATGATTTCTCATTGTTCAATGTTGTAAGAAATGCATTTTTAGTTTACCTTTCTCTCTACTGGATGGCGGCACCTGTTAATTATGCTATGGTGATCATGGTATGGTTTGGCTGTTGTACATAATGTATCACCAGTCATAATTTAAAATAAATGTTCATACGATTCAAGAGAATATTAGTTTCCTTGCAAAGCCCAAGGCTCTTACGCTTTATATTTATTTTACATTTACGCGAATACTACACATTTGAATAAAACCAATGTTTACAGATTTTATCGCGTTTAGTTTTGAAATATTTATAACCCGACGTTTCCAGCGCTTTTCTTTTTTTGCTGTAAAGCGAATAGTTCAAAATTAAACACAATTAAATCCGTAAATATTAGTTTTATTTAAACGTAAAAAAATGTTCTGTGCTTGATATAATTAAAAAAACTCGGCTCTGAAACCGTCGCAAATGAAAGTTTTTTTTTAATGAACTGTAATGGTATTTTAATAAGATTTCTTGGAAATTATGTTTTTTTTTTATGTTAGAGGAGGCAAACGAGCAAGCGGCTCACCTGATGGTAAGTGATCACTGCCGCCCATGAACATCTACAATACCAGAGGAATAGCAGATGCGTTGCCCGCCTTTGAGGAAGGAATAGGCTCTTTTCTTGAAGGTCCCCAAGTCGTATCGGTCCGGAAAAACCGCTGGCGGCAGCAGATTCCATAAGGTGCTTGTGCGGGGCAGAAAATTGCGTTAAAATGTTACATTTACTGTCCACTAAGTGAACTTACCTGGAACAAGAATCGATTATTTATTATCTCTGAATCGCAGATAAATAACGTATAACTATTAACGATATTTAAAGATGTTTTACACTGGTGGTAGGATTCCTATGCAGGAATCCGTCTAGGTAGGTACCACTCCAGGGCTAGCTATTCTGCCGTGAATCAGTAGTGTGAAATCCTTACTGCGTTTCGGTTCGAAGGGCACTGAGAGCTAGCGTAATCACTGGGCATTTGAGACTTAAAAACTGATGTCTCAGGGTGACGGGCGCAGTGTGGTGTCACACCCAAATGTTCTGGGCGACACAGCATGTTGCCATTGCATACATCGGGTGAACGTTTTGCTCGTTTCGTCACTTTTATCAAATAAAAAAGAAAAAAACCATCGGATTAACGTTTTGCTCGTTTTCGAGAAATTGTAAAGTGTGTAATAATTTACGAGTATGTTACTCGTAGTATTTTTCTGTCTTAAACATAAACGTTTCTAATATCATACATTAATGTAGTTTTATCCTCTAATTCATTTACAGTAGTATAAAGCAGACTGTAGGCGTGCGAAGTGATAATGAGCGAAGAGCCGCTCGTGATAAAGTAATGGCAGCATCTGGAGTGTCTCGCTAATTGATTGCTTTCATGTTCACTTGCAGTAGCTGAAGCGTTGGTGATTCGTTATAAATATCTTCGCATTTTCGTTATCAAATTTAACATTGGTTAACACGTGTTTTTTTTTATTTTCTTAATTGACTATGGTAAGTTTTTTTCTAGTTCTAATTTGATGTCCTCCTGGCCGATTTTCGAAAACGGCGACAGCTTCCGAATACTGGCGGGAGCTATCAACTGGGCAGGAGATACTATAGTCGCCTGAACGCTTGTTGAGTGCGATAAGATCGGCGGTACACTAGGATGCAGTGTCGGAGGTATGGGGACAATCACAACATAACCAGACCCGAAAACGCAAATGGTTCAAGTCAAGTCAAAATTTCTTTATGCACTTTAGGCTTGTATAAAGCTCTTATGAATGTCAAAATCTACACCGGTTCAAAAAATATGACCTTCTTAGAGAAGTACCGGCAAGAAACCCTGGGTTCTTTCTTTTGTTCCGGTCTGTTCTTTTGTTTGTCTGTTTCTTCCGGGTTATCTCCGAAACGGCTGAACCGATTTAGTCGAAACTTTCACTGGCAATTATTTGATATTATGGCGGGTAACTTAGGCTACTTTAATTTAAAAAAAAATATTTTGGGGATTAAATATTTTTGCGCGGAACCCTAACCGCGCAAAAAAAATCCTCTAAATCCGATTTAAATAGGGAAGTACACTAGAACACAGTGTCGGAGGCACGGCGACAATCACATCATAACCAGACTCGAAAACACAAATAGTTGACTCTCGGACCACTAATCTACACAGTTGTCGGTTTTACTGGTGGTAGGATTCCTATGCAGGAATCCTTCTAGGTGGTAGCACCCCAGGGCCAGTTATTCTGCCGTCAAGCAGTAGTGTGCAAACATTACTGTGTTTCGGTTTGAAAGGCACTGAGAGCTAGCGTAATCACTGGGCATATGAGACTTAAGAACTGATGTCTCAGGGTGATGTGCACAGTGAGGTGTCACACAGAAATGTTCTGGGTGACACAGCGTTTGTTATGGCCAGACGTTGCACTTCTGACACTGCATTCTAGCCTACTTTTGATGTTATCGCGTGAGCGTTACGTCGGGCACTGGTAGGTTACGACGAGTGAGTGTCTCTGTGGCACTATAACATCTCCTGCGCAGTTCATAACTTCCATCAGTGTTCGTAAAAGGTCGTCGTAGTCGAAAATCATCCACCAGGAGAACATCAATTAGAGTTAGTAAAAAGTTATTATATTTTAAAAAAAAAAAATATAACTTAATTTAAAATACAACAATTGTGATGTGACCTTGATAACTGCAGACCAATTAGTCTCACGCCTAATTTATACAACAAAAAATATATTTATGAACGTTTTGCTAGTTTCATCACTTTATGCAATAAAAAAAAATCAAAAGGGGAAAATCAACCACGTGCAAGCGGATTTTAAGAATACTATAGATAGTTATAACACAATTAATAGAAAAAACAAAGGAATACAGGAATACATGTGTTTTATAGACTACATGAAAGCCTTTGATTCTTTATATTTTGAAGATATATGGACGTCACTAACACAACAAGGCGTTAACCCGAAATACATAAATTTAATAAATAGTGTTTACACAAAATGACACGCTAAAGTGCGATAAGAATGCGAAGGTACAGAATTCACCTTAAAAAGGGGAGTAAGATAAGGAGACCCAATCTCTTCATAAATATTTTCAGCAGGAGTATGATCAGGGAACTTGCAATAGAAAGCCAAAAGGTGGTATTGTCACTAAATACAATGAAAACCAAGATTTTAACCAATGGAGGACCCCAAGAATATGTAATGTAATATGTAAAGGAATACTTATATCTAGGATAGCTAATATCTTTTGAAAATAACACCGAAAAAGAAATACAACGAAGGATAACTTCAGCCTGGAAAATATACTGGGGTTTGAATTAATAATGATAAATAAAACGGTTAATTTAAATAAAAAGAAAAAGTTATACGAAGTAACAGTATTACCATGCTTAATATATGGTTACCAGTAAAAAAAAAATCGTAACGTAAAATGAAAAGAAGTATGCTTAGAATAAAGCTATCAGATAAAATTTGCAACGACAATATCAGATGTAAAACTAAAATAATAGATGTACGGAAAAAAAATAGACTGCTCATATGGCACTGGGCAGGGCATATTTGTTGGATGAATAATAATAGATGGACAAAACGCAGACAGTAACAGAGTGGTTACTAAGGGACAGGAAAAAGAGGAAAGGGAGACCTAGTTAAAGATAGAGAGACATTTTCAGTCACAGATATGGGTTTCATTGGATGCGAAAGGCGCGGGAAAGAAATTTATGGAAAGGTTTAGGAAAGGGCTTCGCCGCTGAGACGACTACTACCAACATGCATTGATATTTTTTTTTATATTAGACTAATAATTAAACATGCATTTTTTATATAGTTGCTAGTTACATAGATTGATTATACATAAGATTATTTTCATATATGTTCAAGTTTCATTGTAGTAATAGTAGTAGCAGATAAAGGCTATTTTTATTTTATTTTTTTTAATTATGAAAAGCGGCCTATAGGAGACAATTTATTAGTGAATACATTTGATTAAATTGTAAATTCATCCGATTCCAGTCGAGCATTATTCCAACGATTATGAAGTCACGAGCTGTTGGTCCGCGTCGAATCGCTTGTGACATTACAAAGGGCGGGAAACGGGCGCTATGCACCAAAGAGAATGCATATGAATTATTATGGTCTAGAACACATTTCGCATAAACCTCTCTGAATAATTTAATATTGCAGTTGGATGAATAATTTTGTATAAAAATAATGAAAACGAAATTGAAAACTTTATTCGAAAAGTATATTGCTACAGAATTCCCTGTAGATGAAACTGGTAGTAAAAAGCGTAGTATTATGTTATACAACTTCCAATTACTCACCTATATAATAGATATCTCATACTTAAAATTGGATATAAAATGTTGATGTTTACTTCAGTTAACTTCCCAGATAGATCAACACATGTACACTTTCACACATAAACGCACACATACTCTAAACATCTACTCATCGGAAAAATGTTAGTTACTAAGGATGGTTATATTTTCTCATTCTAAGTGATTGTGTGCCTTATAAGAAACTAACTGATACCCTGCGACTTCGTTCGCGTGGATAAATGTTTTTAAATATCCCGTGGGAACGTTTTGATTTTCCAGGATAAAAACTATCCTATGTCCGTCTCCAGGAAGCAAGCTATCTATGTGCCAAATTTTCAATCGATTCAGCGGTTGAACAGTGAAAAGGTAACAAACAGACAGAGGGACAGACAGAATTACTTTTGCGTTTATAATACTAGTACGGATTAGTGTGGATAAAGATTTAATAATTTCTTATATTTACGCGAATATCACACATTTAATAAAACTAATTTTACTCTTTTATTTTTGGTAGAAAAGAAAAGAATAATAATAATTAAATGCTGAAGGTACCTCGGATTAACTATGATATCGGGACATCTGTCACCTCAGTCCCCCCGTGACCATGGGTGCTGTTAAGTACTCGAAACGTCGGGTTATAAATAGTTTAAAAATTAAACTCGATAAAATCCATTAAAGTAGTTTTATTAAATGGATAAAGATTCTTTAAACCTACACCTAAAAAATAAAAAAATCGTATGGTCATCGTTACGTAGTTAGTGGGAGAGATAGGTTAATTTTTGTGAATCTTTACGCCAAAAGATGACCTAATTTAATAATAAAAAAAAATCTCACAAATTGCGAATAAATGAATTAAAGACTGTGCAACTATACTTTTTTACTTTATGTATGCAAGTTGTACCATATTTGGAATTGCTATTAAATCAGTGGAACGTATCGAAAATAACAATAACCATGATCTTGATGACTTTATTATTCACTTTTCGCTCTCGCGGGAGACGAGACGTTACTGGCGGGGAACCTCGTCGCCGCCATTTGGTGCGAGAGAAAGATAATTATATTATCATACCGCCGTGTGCTGGCGTCTTAAGAAAATCTACCACCCAATCTCATCCCGCGGGTATCGTAAAAATTGACAGAGTAAAAATTTAAACCAGGACATGTGCAGTATATTCCTGGAACATAAGAACTTTCGAACCGCGTCGCGGCCACTTTGGTACGAGTCGAGAATCTTACTTCCCATTGCATTACAACGAGCAGTATAGTGACAGCATTGCACATTATGGTGTTATTCTGCACGAAAAAAGGCTGTACGTGCAACACCTTAGTAGCCTTTCACGACACCTCGGTTGGAAAGAGGTAGGTAGGTGCTATTCCACTCTGCCCGACACCTATCGTCTACAATTTATGGCTGAGCTGGAACTGCTTTGTTAGTTGAAATATGAAATGATAGCTCAGTTTACTACGTAGACAAATGAGTTGAAACAAAATAACAAATACCGCACACTCCACAGCTACTCCAGTTAAATGGCGTCCCATCAACGTAAGAGTGCACTCTTGTTGTACAATGCGCATTTACTATTGTTTGCTGTATTTTCTCGCCGTACACCTATTTTATGGTTCCGTAATGAAAAACGGAATGCGTATATCCTCACTAATATTACAAATGCGGAAGAAACTCTCTCTGTCTTTCTGTTTGTTACCTTTTCACGGTTCCAACGTTGAACTGATCTTGACGGAACTTAGTACAGATATAGCTTGCATCCTGGAGACGGACATATGATACCTTTTACCCCGAAAACCCAAGGGATATTATAAAATGCGGACTGAAGCCGAAGTCGCGGGAATCAGCTAGTGTTGTATATAATGAAACAATTTGAAATAAAAATTATTATTCAAAGTAAGAAATATAAATTTCATTTGTCTATCGTCATTTACTACTGGTAGCGTAATCACAGAGCATAAGGGACTTAAGAACTGTTGTCTCAGGGTGATGGGCACAATGAGGTGTCACACAGAAATGTACAGGTGACACAGCATTTGTTATGGGCAGACTATGCACTTACCATGAGGTGAACGTTTTGCTCGTTTCATCACTATATAAAAAAAAAGTTCCTATTCTACTCTGCCTCTGGTTACTTAGTAAATTCAAACTTTCAAGCGTGATTGCAAGAATTTTCTCTAATTAACAGGCATTTTATCTAATAAAACTGTCATCTATACTACTCGTACCATTATAAATGCAAAAGTAGGACCGATTAGGAGACGAAGTGGTCGCCATGGCCGAAAACGGTCGGAAAGATCATCATCATCATCATCAAATGCGAAAGTAAATCTGTCTGTCCCTCTGACTGTGTGTTACCTTTTCATGGCTCAACCATTAAACCGATCTTGGCGAAAGTTGGCACAGAGATAGCTTGGGGCCTGGATACGGACATAAGATATTTTTCTGTCCCGGAAAATCAAATAGTTCTCTCGGAATATTTAATAAACTTACATAAATTAAATACTTATTATTCTTATTTACTTAAATTATTATTATAATCTTATTTATATTACTCATAATCAATAATTGTGTGTAATTGTACACCGTCAACTAATCTTATTTTTACTTTGGATCCGCTCAACCTCCTACGTCCTATGTTCTGACCTATGTTATATTTAAATGGGCCGAGGCGACACGCAAGAGGCTCCTGTTTTTAGGTCGAACAAAACTAGAAAATCCATGGTGGAGCCATTAAATTTTATAACAAAATTCCAAAAAGTGAGACTCAAAAAACTGACACAGAATTCAATAAACTTATCATGAAGACATTATAAAAAAAGGCGTATTATAAAGTAGATCATTACGTAGATGACCGAGATGTGTGGAAATAACTCTTACTCTGCATTTATGATAATCTGCATTTATGGTAATTGCCGTGTAGTGGCTCGTTAAAAGATTACTACCACTCCATCTCATCCAATGGATCTCGTAAAAGGCGAGTAAGGAATTAAACTGCACTGTGCACCCAACAGCGCATGGTGGCGATGGGCTCACCACCTATCACACCAAGTGCTTTATATTGTTTTGGTGAAACGTGGATTGTGGCAGTCATTAGCAGTGAGTGCCCAGTCTCTGACTACCCCTTATGGGATACAGTCGTGATCTTATGTATGTATGTATGTATGTATGCATTTATGATGTTACTGTTATGTAATTTATAAATGTCAAAGACCCCAGAGTTTCTCGCCGGTTCTTCTCTGAGAATGTCTTATTCTTTCAACCGGTGTAGATTGTGACGTTAATAGGAGCTTTATACAAGCCCAAACTGAATAAAGAAATTTTGACTTTGACTTATCAGAGGGAGAAAATCTTGTTGACTCGCATAATCACTTCCACAAAACAAAATTAAATAAGCCTATATCTCAATTAGATCGTAATCAAAGACAAAATTTCGCACACATGTGTTTCGTTGTTAATGAATAGAACAAAATAAAATAAACATTTTCTTAAGTAGCCTACAACTAAGCGATTAAAAATGCAATAGAATAGAATAGAATAAATTTTTATTCAATATAGATTATTTCGTCGTCGTCGTTCGTCGTTTCAGCCTATCAATAGTCCACTGCTGAACATAGACCTCCCCCATAGATTGCCACAAAAGTTTGTAGCTCTCGTTTTGGGGGGATTTTGCCATAGTTGCCACGCTTGGCAGACGGGTTGGCAACCGCAGTTTATTTATTCAGATGTTCCAGCAAGATGCTGCTGCCCATCTCCTGGTTTTCATTTTCCCTCTGTCGACTTTTACGACACCCACGGGATGAGATGGGGTGGTAGATTCTCTTAGGCCGCTACCACACGGCCATTTACATAATACTTATTGAAAGTCCTTTTTTTTTAACTACACTGGTTCGCAAAAAATGCCTCTGTCCTGGGAAGAACCAGTAAGAAACCCAGCGGGATTTTTTTTTTTTTAGTCATTTTTAAACGAATGTACAATAACAGCGGTATTATATAATAAAAGCAATAACGGCGCCACCACAGTAGTAATGAATTAACCAATGTAATCCCCTAATTAGTATTCCTTAGGCTAAATGTTTATACTTAGGTGGTCTCAAATGGGACGTGTTTAACTTAGCTTGAAGTAAATTAAGACGTTTATCTCTATAAAAGGGTTTTGCGAGGATCACGGACGTGACTGGGAATATATTAGCAGCATTTCTTTTAATGGCGAGATGAGCAAAACGGCCACTTGGTGGTAAGTGAAGCGTCTGCCCATAATAAACGCCGTGTCACCCAGAACATTTTCGTGTGGCACCACACTGCGCTCTCAAGGTGACGACATTGAGACATCAGTTCTTAGGTCAGTGTAGCTCTCAGTGCCCTTCAGATCGAAACACAATAATGTCCTCACACTACCGCTTCACGGTAGAATAACTGGCCCTGAATTTGCACCTTCCTAGGCGGATTCCTGCATATTAATCCTACCATCAGTAACACGCTTCAGTTTCGTCTGGCATGTACCTGTTAGTACTCTACTGCTTGATATAGGCATCGACTCGAGTAACAGTCGACGACCGCGTTGCCTAGTGGTCTTGACTCCTACGCCGCGAGTCCTGGGTTCAATCCCGGCCGAAGCCAACATTTGTACTATAAACAAAATTGTTGGTTTTCGGATCTGGCCGTGTTGTGGTTGTCCCTGTGTTTCTGATACTGCATCATAGCCTACATGTGATCTTATCAAATGAGCGTTATATAGAGCCCGGGAAGTGTACGCGCAAACACAGGGGCAACCACTCGTTCCTACCTACTCGTGCCTGATGTAACGCTAACACGATAAAATCTGAGATGGGCTAGGATGCAGTATCAGTAACACATGGACAATCGAATCACAACCAGACTCGAAATCCAACAATTTGTGACTGTGCGCAAATGATGTCTCTAGCTGGGATTCGAACAGAAGCCGCGTCTTGATAGTCAGGTATTCTAACGAAGGCCACGCTTGTGTAATCACTGGGCATATGAGACTTAAGAAATGATGTCTCAGGGTGAGGACCACACATAAATGTTCTGGATGACACAGTATTTGTTGTGGGCAGGACTCGGGTCTGGTTGTGTTGTGGTACTGTAGGTGCATATTACAGACATAAATTACGCATTAATTTATAGTTGAGTTTGCTCTATACGATATTTATATTGATAGGCTGGAGTCGATTCAACGAGATTTTTTTAAAACATTTATTTATCTATTTAAACTTTATCGTTTCCCCTTAAAGGATACAATGGGCGGACTTAATGCCAGTTGGCATTCCCTGCCAGTCAACCCAAGGCGTAGCGAAACAATGTGGCAGGTGTAAAATTTAAAGAAACTAAATATTTGAACCTTAAAAGCTACTAATAAATATAAATTACAATTTAAAAAAATACTCTAAATACATATAAATAAATACATTGCAATATATAATTATGATGAATAAACAATGATTCATAAATATGTACATACATATAAACTAACATACACATACAGAAATACACATGGTGGTTCAAAATAAATTTGAAAAAAAGAATCCCCAAACAATTTTATATGCAATGGAGCATTACGGGAGCAATAGAGCATTATTATATCTTAAAGCAGATCTAATTTTGAGCTTTTTTAATGTCATCGGGCAAGGGCATGCAGCCTGAACGATAAATCAGTTACCAACGAATTTGTAGTTTGGTAGTGCAAGAAATATGACGTTAACTATGAAGCAAGATGTAGGAGACATCATTGAGCGACGCAAATTAGCTTATATTACTGTACTAACTAAAATTGCGCAAAGTGATTTTGGCACTCCAGACCTCCTTTCGGAATTAAAGTCAGTAAGACAAACAATATATCTTAATTTTCCACATAGCTGTACAAAATATAGACAAAATTCATTTTCCGCAAACCTCGTGAGCAAATTGGATGGCATTCCCGATTTTGACATTTTCAATTCTTTCTCAAAACCACTCAAAATTATAATTTCTAAGAAAGGGTTCGATGAGACTTCTTCATCAAAAAGCTGGTTAAAAAGTAAAAAAGCTTTTAATTAAGTCTAAACATGCGTAAACAATTAAACGGTTTAGCAATAACTGTTATTTCAGTAAATAAGCAATGTATCACCGTCTGTTTTCCTAATAAAACAAAATAAAAACAATAAAAATTAGCACATAAACAATAAGACCCCGAACAACTACAACCTCATGCCAATTACTATTATTAATACAATAATACGTCGTAATTGGTCACGCAGATTTCTTCACGGTGTTTGTTATTCATTGCTAACAATGCAGCAGATCTGTGTCAATAATTCATGTTGTGTAGTCGTTAGAGAATCCACTCCACTTCGTCTCGTAGGTGTTGAAAAAGTCGAATATGAAAACGCCTAATATGAATTTTCCATTGCTATCTTCCTCGGGTAGACTATGCAATCAGGTATAAACAACTACTCGTTTGAGAAAGAAGCCGACAGGAGGATGCAGTTGCGTTAGAACGCATTTAGGAAGCTTATGTCTGTTGTCTCAAGATAATTAACGTGAAAATAGTTTCAAGGCAGGTCAAAATTTATTTATTCAATTTAGGCTTGTTTATGCTCTTAGAAATGTCACAATGTTACACCGGTTTAAAAACGCTTTTTCTTATTATGTCTTCTTAACAAGTTTGTTGAATTCTAGGTCAGTTTATAGATGTACTAAGAAAAGTCTTTCCAGTTTTGGCCAACCTAACATAGGTACTTTAACACCTTTATTTCCGATGTTATATTCCCATAGTTCCCAACGCTCAACATAATTTAAGCTAAATGGATTTAATAATTCCAACAAATACGCAACAATTAAAATTTACCGATAGAAATCAATACGATGCTGAGACTCCAACAACTAGTACAAACAAACATATTGAACTGGATTAAGGCAATATCGAAATTGGTGTTGGCAAAGTTGGCAAAGTGAAGTTTACAAGCCCGATATAAATCCAATAGCTTAATGTAAACCCTGCGGTCGGATCGGACCGATTTCAATTTCAAGTGCATTCGCAATATTATCTGATACGTTATAAATATACAATCCGATAGTATAAACATTCAGACACTATAAAAATTACACCAGATTTCACTATTTTTGAGACGGCGATGAAAATGAAGAGTTCACCAAGAGATTTTCCGATGCAAAGTCCCCAAAAAATTTTTATTTTAATTTTAGGTTTTCCTACAATGTGTTTTTCTTAACTGCCCTACGAGTGGTATTTCAGAACTGAAACATTCATTAAACAATGTTAGTGGTGCTTGCGCTGTAGACCGAACTTTAGTTTCTCGTGAATTGCGACAATTCTTTTGTAGTCCTGAAGACGCACCATCTTGATAGAAATGTAGATGTCTGTGGGTGACTGTGTGATCGTTTGTCCTCATTACTTCATCATAAGCGTCATTTCAGCTTATCATTAGCCCACTCCTGAACATAGGCCTCACAATAGATTGCCACACCTGGCAGGCGGGTTGGCAACTAAAATTTATTTATTCAGAAGTTACAGGAAGACACTGCTACCCATCTTCTAGTTTTACGTTTCCCTCAACTTTTACAACATGTGGTGGTATATTTTTACCGGCTACATGACCTTAAATAATCACCTGTATTATAAGGGAGACCTCTAGGGTGGAACTACAGTAGTGTTAGTTATTCTGTCGTGAAGTATTACTGTGCAAACAAGACTGTATCTCTCCTTGTAGGGCACTATCTATAGTGTAATTATTGGGTATGTGAGACTTAAGAACTGATGTCTCAGTGCAACGAGAGCGGTGTGGTGGCATAGAAACCTTTAGCAGAAGTTCCACGTATCATCGGGTAAATAATATTTTTCCGTAAAACATATCACAAAGATTAGACCCAAGTTGTGTAGATTTGCCATTTCATGCTTGGACTGTGGATTAGAAGACGCAATACCAGGTGAAAATGATATAACTGGAGCATTTAAATGAAAATAATTTTACGGATTTTATCGCGTTTTCTTTTACTATTCATAACCCGACGACTATTTACGACCCACTCGAAAGTGCTTCACAGCACCCATGGTTCCGGGAGGACTGAGGTAACAGATGTCCTGATGTCATAGTTAATCAGGAGTACCTTTTGATTATTATTTTAGGTCCAATATACGCAGAAAGAGAACTGTACGTTTAGGTCTCGCAGTGGTATGCATGGTTTTTGATTTAATTTTATTAATTATAGCATGCCAACCTAGTGATAGTACCCAACCATCTTCTCTATTAAAATTAGGACGTTTAAATTATTGTCGGATTGTGACGAACCACGTCGCCGCCATTTTGGTACGAGTTAAAATTCTTACTGCCTAATACATTTCCAGGAATGCGTATTTAATGATATTTTAAAGTATTGGCTTTTTTTGAATTGACTTTGAATTGAATGTAATCTGAATCTAAACTAATGGGAGAACTATTAATTCAAAACGGACCAAACAGAAAAAACTTTTTCAATAAACAGACCCACTTAAATTTAACTTTGGGAACATAAAACAAATAGTTACTAACCTCAAAATGGAAGTATGAATACGTTTAAAACCCCATACTAAAATATGCATTTATCTTTGGTTTAGGATTACTAGCCTAAAGCCAGTAATAATATCAACGTGAAATTAACAGCATAATTTAATTTCACAGCTCGGTGACAATCTCGAGTTTACCAACTGGCGCAAGTCATGAATACGTTGAAGCGACATCATGCAGTATTATCGTGCACTTGTATAAAATCTTGTATAGAAATCATTAAATACATTATGCACGTGCCTAATGTATTTAATGATTTCTTATATTTAAGGGAATACTACACATTTCAATTAAACTAATTTTTATGTATTTAATCGCGTTTTATTTTGAACTATTTCTAACCCGCCGGAGTCTATGCCGTTCCGACCTATGTTCAGGGGAGGGCTGAGGTGACAGATGTCCTGAAGTCATAGTTAACTCGGGGTACCTTCTTCTTTTACGCAGATGAGTTAACTGTTTCTTGAAGTCTTGCATTGGTATCCTTGGTTCTTTATTTAATTTTATTAATTATTGGATCCCAAGCCGGCGGTAATACCGACCCATCTTCTTTATTGAAATAAGGATGTTTTTTTAATTTATATAATCTCGCGAATCATCCTTGGTAGGAATCGGTGTTCCTTTCAAGGATTTGTGGTTTATCAAATCTGATGTGGCTGGGATGATCCAGAACATGGTCTCAGACTACAGACTACAGACTTCCTAGAACTACATCAGCTATATGTTCTTTTACGCGGGTTTTCATACTTATAGTTTGCCCTATGTAAGTTAAAAACGGAACTCGTTTATATAACTAGTCGGGCCATAAGTACTGTCACATCCTTTTTAAATTTATATTTGGAATACTGGGCAGAACTTTTTGAACTGATTTCGAATAAGGAACTATTGCGCCATCTTAAAAAAAAGAAGTTGATTTTTTTCCATTTCAAAATATGGAGTGGTAGCAAAAAAAAGACAGAGTCGCGCCAACCGAGATTTTTAGACTTCTGCCAAATTTGGTATTTCCTTAAGTACGCTGAGGTTCGTATATCGTACTATCAAACGATTTAGTAAAGATTCGTCATTTGAAACGAGCGGCGGACCTCGTATGGTAAGAATACCATCGGTCATCAAGTCAATGCAGGCGCGAATCTAACGAAATTCCGTCTGCAAGCAAAAAATGTCAGCCCTTCAATTGGGGTTAAGAACTACGGTCAAAAGAGTACTAAATGAAGACCTGAGACTTCGAACTTATCGAAGAAAAACCGGGTATTATCTCAATGAGCATCTGATAAAATTAAGTCTCGAGAGATCTCGTGCTACGTTAAGGCGGTACGGGAGAAAAACATGCCGCGAAATCCTTTTTTCAGACAAAAAAAAGTTTAACGTTTAAAGTGTGTGCCCACAACTGTGAAGAAGCGAGAACGCGTATCCTGAGAATCCAGCGGAGGGGGGGACCATTTATAGTTTGGATTGGAGTCTCGTATTCAAACCTAATTTAGGTGTTTTTCTGTGAAAAATGTATGAAAACTAGCGCTGTTGTGTATCAAAATCGATTGGCCCTCTTCCAGCCCTAACTTGAGTCCGTCGGATTACAAAATATGTTAACATTTGGAGGAGAAAGCCTGCGCTAAGCCTCACCAGAAATTGGAGTCTCCCAAAGCATCCATAATTTAAACAGTGGTTGATATAGACATGAACATTGTGCGTCCTGCGGTTGACGTTTGTCCTGGGGATTTAGGGTCTGTATTCAAATCAATAAGGACGTTTCGAATAGCTTTAATACAATTTTAAACTACATATCGCTACTTTTGTTTGCATATATATATTTTATACAAACAACAAAAGTCGAACAATTATTTAATGCAAAAAGTTGTGACAGAACTTATGACGAGACCTAGCATTCATATTTATTTATAATGACATTAATTGAATTAAGCGAAGATCTGAATATTCGCCCATGATTGACGGCCACGGAATAGCCTAGCGGTCAGAGTAGCTGACGCTTTACGCCGTTTGAATCCCAGCCAGAGCCAATATTTGTACAAAAACATAAACTATCGGTTGTCAAAATAAAATCTAGAAAAGGCAGAATAACATCTAGAAATGGCAGAATAACCATCTAAAAAAGGCAGAATAACCATCTAGAAAAGGCATAATAACATCTAAAAATGGCAGAATAACCATCTAGAAAAGGCAAAATAACCATCTAAAAAAGGCAGAATAACCTTCTAGAAAAGGCAGAATAACCATCTAAAAAAGGCAGAATAACATCTAAAAAAGGCAGAATAACCACGTAGAAAAGACACAATAATCTTCTAGAAAAGGCAGAATAACCATGTAGAATAATCTTACGCCACCGCCACAGGTTTGATCAAAAAGTTCAATTTTATTTATTAAACAAACACTTTATAAAAAAGATAATTAAAGAACACGTGCATGGTGATAGTCCGTGGGAGTTAAGTGTTCGCTACCAAGCTATTTCTACATTTTGATGATGTGATGGCCTCTCGGCCAATTTTCGACCACGGCGACAAATTCTGAAGTGAGGCACTCAACCGTACCAACCTGCTTACGCCCGATGTTAGGCTCTGCGAATGCGGAGGTAGGCTAGTATCACAACACAACCAGACCCGAAAACACACAATTTGTGTTTTTGCACAAATTTTGTTCAGCCGATAGGTGTCCCGCAAAGTAGAATAGCACCTAACTCCTTTCTACCGCTCTATACTGCTCGTGGGAACGCAACAGGGAGAAGATTTCTTGATTCATACCAAAATTGCGGCGACGTGGTCCGCCACCCGTCACGCCGTCACGTTTACTGGTGGTAGGATTCCTATGCAGGAATCCGTCTAGGTAGGTACCACCCCAGGGCCAGTTATTCTGCCGTGAAGCAGTAGTGTGCAAGCATAACTGTGTTTCGGTTTGAAGGGCACAGTGAGCTAGCGTAAGAACTGGTGTCTCAGGATAACAGGCGCAGAGTGGTGTCACGCAGTGTGGTGACACAGCATTTGTTATGGGCGGACGTTGCACTTACCATCAGGTGAACGTTTTGCTCGTTTCGTCACTTTCTACAATAAAAAAAAATGTCTCGTTTCTAGCGTCGGCGAGAGATCACACACGTAGCCCACTTTTTAACCCTCACGGGAAACCAGACGTGACGAGTGGCGGACCACGTCGCCGCCATTTTTGTACGAGTAATAAAAATTCTTAGTCTCCATTGCGTTCCCACGAGCAGAATAGTGACAGCAATCCTTAAAATACCTTAGTCGCCTCTTACGACATCTCGGTAGGAAAGAGGTAGGTGCCGTTCTACTCTGCCGGACACCTATCGATAAGGTACATACTTATGCTTGCAGTTAGTAAAACTGTCATCTATAGTAATGTCATAAATCGTAAATTACTCTGCCTGTCCCTCTGTCTGTTTGTTACCTTTACACGGCTCAATCATTAAACCGATCTTGACGAAATTTGGCAGAGAGATTGCTTGCATCCTGGAGACGGACATAGGATATTTTTTATCCCAGAAAATCAAATAGTTCCCACGGGATATTTAATGAACTTATATCCACGCGGACTAAGCTGCGGGTATCAGCTGGTTATAAATGTACAGTTGTTAACAAAGCTTAGGTACTGAATACCGTACCGTGCGGTAGCGGCTTAAGAGAATCTACCACGCCATTTCGTGGGAGTCGTAAAAGTCGACAAAAAGAAAATGGAAACTAAGTGATGGTCAGCATTTTCCTGGAACATTTGAATAAATAGACTGCGGTTGCCAATCCGCCTGCCAAGCGTGGCAACTATGGCAAATCCCTCCAACATGGGGGCTACAAACATTTGCGGCAATGTATGGGGCAGGTCTATGTTCAGCAGTGGACTAGTGAAAGGCTGAAATGATGATGATGATGACTGAATATTGCGTTGCTCATAAGCTTTTGCATTTCAAACTTTACTTTAAACGGATCAAGCCTTTGACAGGGAAATTTTATTTGCATTATTCTGTTACGTAGCTTAATACTTGTTAAACGGCTTACAGGATAATTGTTTAAAAAAATTTTTACTGTAGCAATTACGCCGTGTGGTAGGGGCTTAAGAGAATCTACCACCCTATCTCATCCCTTGGGTGCCGTAAAAGGCGACAGAGGGGAAATGAATACCAGGAGATTGGCGGCAGCATCTTCCTGGAACATCTGAATAAATAAACTGCGGTATGCCAACCCGCTTGCCAAGCGTGGTACTTATGTTAAAATCCCCGCAAATGGAAGCTGCAAACTTTTACGGCAATCTATTGGGCAGGCCTATGTTCAGCAGTGGACCATTGACCTGACTTCCGTCTGGGTAGGTACCACCCCAGGGGCCAGTCATTCTGCCGTGAAGCAGTAGTGTGCAAGCATTACTTCGGTTTGAAGGGCACTGTGAGCTAGCGTAATCACTGGGCATTTGAGACTTAAGAACTGATGTCTCAGGATGACGGGCGCAGTGTGGTGTCACACAGAAATATTCTGGGTGACACAGCATCTGTTGTGGGCGGACGTTGCACTTACCATCAGGTGAACGTATTGCTCGTTTCGTCACTTTATAAAATAAAGAAAATAACTAAATAAATCTAAAAAGAAAATCGGCTAATATACACGAATGAATCGAGAAGCCGTGAATCTGGGTGCGTGTATGTGTACGCGAGTATACACACACTACACACCTCCCCTTATTAAATAGATGCCGGTAGGATTCCTATGCAGGAATCCGTCTAGGTAGCAGTAGTGTGCAAACATTACTGTGTTTGAAGGGCACTGTGAGCTAGCGTAATCACTGGTCATTTGAGACTTAAGACCTGATGTCTCAGGGTGACGGGCGCAGTGTGGTGTCACACAGAAATATTCTGGGTGACACAGCATATTTTATGGACAGATATTGCACTTACCATCAGGTGAACGTCTTTCTCTTTTCGTCACTATATCCAATAAAAAACAAACATTATTTTAAAAAACACACACAGACTAAATATTTAATTGAGGGACCCACCTGCCTGTTTCTCTATTTATGTGTACTAAAGAGTGCTCATGATCTTTAAGAAAAAAATATTTAAAAAAGAAACCGTTGTGCCATACCACAGTTTCTCATTTCCTTCTATTCCTTTCTTTCTATTTTTCTTTGTATTTCCTTCTATTCCCGTATCGTTGTTATAATTAAAATTATAAATTACACATTCGCAAACATTAGACTTTGAACAATAAACAGTGTGTGGTCACACGAATACTTGTTCCGTGTGCGGAAATAACCCATTCCCTTCTCAAAAACCGGCAACGCACTTCCGATTCCTCTTATATTGCGGAGGATAGGATAGACGATGATCACTTAATATCAGGTGAGCTGTATGCTCGTTTGTGAGTCTTCTATATAAAACTCAAGAACGTAACGTATAAGTTAACTGCTTGCCATTATCAATAGAGCCGATTTTATTACCGATTTTATTTTGTTTTCAGGTATTTATAAGTAACCAACAATTATTATAAAACAACAAAATAGTTATATAACTAAATATAACGTAACGTAAGTAAACAAATAAGATCATTACTATTACTATACTTAAAAAAGTAAAGTAAAGTTTCAGCCTATAAAAACCGCCGAGCACGTGGTAAGATCAGCACTTAAAATTGCAATTAACAATTTTAGTGGTGCCGGCACCGGGAATCGAACCCAGGTCACTCGCGTACTATGAAATTTTAAAGCGAGCGCCTAGCCCCTAATTGAAGATAATTACTGAAACAAAAGATTATAAATTTAACAAAATTAATTTTACAGTAGTAAAGAGCTAAAAATTACGTTTTAAAATGTATAAGGTTGCATAAAAAATATGTCTAAATTAATCTTTACTTTTATTTTGATTTTTTTTATTGCATAAGGTGATGAAACGAGCAAAACGTTCACATGATGGTAAGTGCAGCGTCTGCCCATAACAAATGCTGAGTCAACCAGAAAATTTCTGTGTGACACCACACTGTGCCCATCACCCTGAGACGTAGGTTCTTATTTCTCATATGCCCTGTTATTACGCTAGCTCACAGTGCCCTTCAAACCGAAACACAGTAATGTTTGCACACTACTGCTTCCCGGTTGAATAACTGGCCCTGGGGTGGTACCTTCCTAGACCTCACGGGAAACGGGACAAGACCACGTCGCCGTCATTTTGTCACGAGTTGAAATTCTTGCTCCCTTTTGCGTTCCCACGAGTAGATAGAGAAGATGTTGTCCACCCAAACATAGCCACGCATACTTGGGTACGGCTAGCCTTATTCTGAGGTCGCCCTGTCCCAAAGCAGATAGCGCACGCTAGCGACTAGTCTAGTCGCATCTAGCCACGCAGACATCGGCATGGCAATCACTAGCTTGACGGAGAGGAAGGGAAAAGGATTAGGAAGGAAATGGATTAGGTGTAAAGAATACAGATGTTGGGAAAGAAACTATAACGTGTAGAATACGACCCTCTCCGAAAGAACAGGAGGACGCAGCAGTAGTTTGGGAGACCGGACAAGGCAACTAGGTCAAGTACTTAAATTACTTTTAAAAGGTCTAAGCTGAAAAGAACGTATTCTTACGAGGTTTTCCGAGCAGTAAATTTGAATTACATGATATATGGACTTTAACATAAAAGATAATTTATTTGTAAAACATGGATGCGCAAAGCAAACATGCTGGTTTTAAAAAAGTCCCATATGTTTTCGCAGTAAAAGCGTACAATTTCTTTTTGTTAGTCAAAAATTAAAAAATAAATTATATAGGTATTGGAATAACCAACAGTAAAAGAAAAAACACCTTGAACAAATTAAATGTCAATAATTTTTTTTTTTTAATTGTATAAAGTGACGAAACGATCAACACGTTCACCTGATGGTAAGTGCAACGTTCGCCCACAACAAATGCTGTGCCACCCAGAATATTTGTGAGTGACACCACACTGCGCCCGTCACCCTGAGACATCATTTCATAAGTCTCAAATGCCCAGTGATTACGCTAGCTCACAGTGCCCTTCAAACCGAAACACAGTAATGCTTGCACACTACTGCTTCACGGCAGAATAACTGGCCCTGGGGTGGTACCTACCTAGACGGATTCGTCGTCGTCATCGTCGTTTCAGCCTATCAATAGTCCACTGCTGAACATAGGCCTCCCCCATAGATTGCCACAAAAGTTTGAAGCTCTCGTTTTGGGGGATTTTGCCATAGTTGCCGCGCTTGGCAGACGGGTTGGCAACCGCAGTTTATTTATTCAGATGTTCCAGCAAGATGCTGCTGCCCATCTCCTGGTTTTCATTTTCCCCTCTGTCGATTTTTACGACACCCACGGGATGAGATGGGGTGGTAGATTCTCTTAAGCCGCTACCACACGGATTCCTGCATAGGAACTTTTCCACCAGTAAAAGTAAAGCTATAAAGGCTACTATACTTTATTATACTAATCATAAAATATAATTTCCTCTGTACCGTCATAGTAAATACTCATATAAGTCAAACAAATGAATGCGGTTCCATTATTACACAGTAAGAGGCAATATGTCTCAATTTGTCTTACGACATTGCGACTTGGTCTTGTTTAACCACGCAGCAGGGGTTAATGGCGTCTGAACTTGGTTAGTGATATATGTGAGGAGCCGTGTGTCATTAATAAAATTAAGTACTCTTGCCAGTACTACATTTGGTCAGTTAATTGCGGACCTGGAATTTTCGTCTTTAATTGTCATTTCATGGTCTCTAGCTTCAGGCGGTATTCTATCACTCCCCTGTCTTTAACTAATGGAAGGATTCCTATTTTTTTTTAATAGTGATGAAACACTGTGCCCATCACCCTGCGACATAAGTTTTTAAGTCTCATATGCCCACTGTTTACGCTAGCTCACAGTGCCCTTCACTAGTGGTAGGATTCCTATGCAGGAATCCGTCTAGGTAGGTACCACCCCAGGGCCAGTTATTCTGCCGTGAAGCAGTGGCATGCAAACATTACTGTGTTTCGGTTTTAAGGGCATCACTGGGCATATGCGACTTAAGAACTGATGTTTCAGGGTGACAGGCGCAGTGTGGTGTCACACAGGAATTTCCTGGGTGACACAGCATTTGGTATGGGCAGACGTTGCACTTACCATCAGGTGAACCTTCTGCTCGTTTCATCACTTTATCAAATAAAAAAAAACCGAAACACAGTATTGTTTGCACACTACTGCTTCACGGCAGAATAACTGGCCCTATTCATGAAACCGCGTAGTAGGTACCGCCGCAATGCCAGTTATACTACAGTAATAATATAGGGGTGCTGTGCAAGCACCACTGTGTTTCGGTCTGAAGGGCACCGTAGTATTTTTTTTATTGGATAATGCAACGAAACGAGCAAAACGTTCAGCTGATGGTAATTGCAACGTCTGCCCATAACAAATGGTGTGTGATACCATTTCACAGATTTCTCCATAAGAATCCTACCGCCATTGAATATGTAGGGCAATAACAGAGGATATGAGACTACAGAGTCGATTTCTTATAAATATCGCAGTGCGGTGTTACACAAAAGGTGCATCTGGGTGTTTTTTTTTTTTATTGTATAAAGTAATGAAACGAGCTAAACGTTCACCTGATGGCGAGTGCAACGACCGCCCACAAAAAATGCTGTGTCACCCAGAATATTTCTGTGTGATACCACACTGCGCCCGTAACCCTGAGACATCTGTTCTTAAGTCTCAAATGCCCAGTGATTACGCTATCTTACAGTGCCCTTCAAACCGAAACACTTCTTCTTCTACACACTTGTCACTACATCTTCTTCTACACACCTCCCCTTATTAAATAGATGGCGTTAGGATTCCTATGCAGGAATCCGTCTAGGTAGCAGTAGTGTGCAAACATTACTGTGTTCTGGTTTGAGGGGCACTGTGAGCTAGCGTAATCACTGGGCATTTGAGACTTAAGACCTGATGTCTCAGGGTGACGGGCGCAGTGTGGTGTCACACAGAAATATTCTGGGTGACACAGCATTTGTTGTGGGCGGACGTTGCACTTACCGTCAGGTGAACGTTTTGCTCGTTTCGTCACTTTGTACAATAAAAAAAAAGATATTTTTTTATTTAAATAGTTTTTTTAGTTATTTTATTTGTAACGGTAATTGCGTCATCTGTGGAAGGCCTATAAGATTCTTATGACACGTGCAGAAGACGTATACGTGCAGAAGGATCTAGTTCAAATACATTGTCATAAACAAATCTTTCACACAAGAGCAATTGTGTGTCAGTTTCTAGCTTAGCGACGAATTACGCCGGCGACGTCTCTGTATATTCAAGTACAAATATCATTAAGCTCGAGCACGCGCGAACAGGTGTGAAGCTCATTCATGCGTTTTATTCGTAAAACGCGTGTTCGTGTTTCGAATTTAGAACGTACATACAGAGTCACATAGTCACGCCTTTTTCCCATGTAAAGGGTAGGCAGTGGATACACTAGTAGCCCGCTTTAAACGAGACGTGACGGGTGGCGAACCACGTCTTCGCAATTATGGATTATATTAATGGGGAGCCATTGCGTTCGTACGAGCAGTGCAGTGACAGCATTACATATTATGGTGTCAAATTGCACGAACAAAGTCTGTCCGCTTACAATACTTTAGTCGCCTCTTACGACGCCTCGGTAGGTAAGGGGCAGATGCTGTTCTACTCTGTCGGACACCTATCGGTTATTTTTTTTTACGATTTCAGAAGTGTAAGTTAATACGAAATTACATTTTTTTAACCAATTTTGTTAATTGTCACACTCAATTATGAATGACTAAGAAACCTTATTTTTTACTCAAATTGAAGTCCATGCCGTTGTTATTTTCTAATCTTTAGGTTTATGGTACTTTTCCCGTATCACATATGTTTACTCAACCAAATTCAAAAAGATATACCATCTGTCTGTTTACCTTTTAAAATAATATTTTCACAAATAAAACACTAAAACAATAGATTACTTGAAGTATAAGTATTCTTCTAACATCATAACTAACATTTTATAAATTGTGTGGTTAAATTCACTTTGATATAGTTAATAGAATCAGGCGTTACTTTGCGGAAATTACAATAATTTGTAAAGATCCGCATGCAAAATTTAAATTAAAGTTTTTGAAGGGTACCGCCCGCCCTTCTTCGATAGCGTGCACTTGCAAACTAATACCGCCACCGTCTACCACTGCCCACCGTTTATCACTCGGCCACCGAACCTATAAATACGCCTTCTTAACATATAGGGGGGTAGGGCCACTCACATAGCCCACTTTTAGGGCCTAAAGAGACGTGACGAATAGTTGGTACCAGTCAAAAAAGAGCAGTTTATTGACAGCATTTCATATTATTGCGTCATTCCGTACGAATAAAGACACTAACTACTTCATATCTTGTATTTTATCATAATCCATTGAGAATTTTAGAGAACCAGAGTTACGAAGGAAATTAATATAGTTAATACTGCACTCGGCGGCCGTCTGTCGTAGAGTCTATGACGCTTGATAATGCCTCGTTTTGGGGCGAAACACGTGTCGTGTTCTCGACTTCAGTGGTGTATATTATCTAGTGGTGGTATTGTAGTGGTTGGTGGAGGGTACCTGGTGGCGGTTCCTGGTGGCGGTGTTAGTTTGCTTGTGCACGCTACTGAGGGAGGGCGGGCGGTGCTCTTCAAAAAACTAGGTAATATACACCATTTTTATATTTTGCATGCGGATCTTAGCAAAATTACTTACCTTCCTTCATTTGAAGAAAATTAAGTTAAACAATTGTCAGAGAGACAGAAACTTTTTTCTTTTTTTTTTCTTTTAATTTATTTGTTACCTGTATACACTACATTTGTTTAAATTATATAATAATTTTGTGTAGAAGTAAGTATCTCATACCTTTTTTTTTGTAAAATTATTCATACATTTTTTTTAATTCTATTTTATCTTATTTATATAATACAAATATGTGTGTGTGTGTTTGTATGTACATGTACGCATATTTGTTTCTTTTTTGAAAATATACTTTTCGTTAATAATATGTCCGGTAACTGCTCGGTAAACCTGAGCTGAGGCACCGACAGAATAACAGCGCTGTGGCAACACTGCCATAGCATTGTACTGAGTCGACAGCCTTTTCGTTGCTACAGCCCAACGTACGTTTGTAATTGTAATACGTCATATCTAATTGTTTATTATGTTGTGTTGTAGTATTGAATAAAGTTTTTCTTTCTTTATTTCTTTCTTTCTTTCTTTATTTCAATTATCGAGAAGCAGACACTTTCTTGGTATTGAATTAGCCTGTTGTTGTTGTCGCGGAAATGCAACTTAGGGACAAGTTAGGGACAAGTTAGGGACATTAGCAAAGAACCTATTGAATTAGCAGGTTACTTTCTTTTAAACTAGCTCAGCCTTAAAGTTAACGACGTTGAATTTAGGATCCATTTAACTGTAGAAGTATTAGAGATTCTATAAACAAACATAAACTACATACATGTTAGTTAATATGATATATAAGCTAATAGAGTCATTTTTTTTTTAAATTGCAACGTAGTTAATGGAATCAGGCGTAAAAAAGTAAAGTAACAGCATATAAATGTCCCACGGCTGAGCACAGGCCTCCTCTCATTTCTGAGAGGGTTTTGGAGCCGGGAATGGTCCACCGCGCTGCTCCAATGCGGATTGGCGGTCTTCACTTCACCCGTTACTTTGTGGAAATCTTTAAAGTTAATTTGCTAAGATCCTACCACCTTTAAGTGTACTTTGTGCACGCTACTAGTAAACACACACCATTTATAATATTGTGTGTTATTGGATTCGGATCTTAACAACTTCGTTTTGCTTCATATGACATTTGATGACATTTCATGACAGTTGAACGTTTTGCACGTCTCGTCACTTTATCCAATAAAAAAGTAATACCACCACCAGGAACCCGATCGATGATATACATATATACTTCCCTTTTTCAATCGGATTTCGGGGTTTTAATTTTTTTGCGCAGAACCTTAATTATTTTTCTAAAACTAAAGTATAATTAGTTACCTGCTATAATATCAGCTATCTATTAGTGAA
Organism: Luehdorfia chinensis; assembly: GCA_019845155.1. Taxonomy (NCBI): domain Eukaryota; kingdom Metazoa; phylum Arthropoda; class Insecta; order Lepidoptera; family Papilionidae; genus Luehdorfia; species Luehdorfia chinensis. Next base: position 6,259,117 of record JAHVAK010000028.1, read on the forward strand.
AGTCCTGTCAAAATCGGTACCGCCGCCAGACAAAAAAACAAAATTGTTTGTTTCTTCTTAGTACCGTACCTATATACTTTCATAAGCATTCTGTAAAAAGCTGTTTTGTTATTACAAACAGACACTTCAATTTTTATTTGTATAAACTAAAATATTTTTGTTTTTCTTGTCTAAACAAATAAATAAAATCACTTATTTTTAGCTGATAGTCCGGCAGAGTAGAATAGCACCTAACTTTTTCCTACCGAGGTGTCGTAAGAAGCGACTAAGGTATTAATGGCGGCGACATGGTTCGCGCAGGGTCGAAAAGTGAGCTACGTGTGTGACCTCTGCCTACCCCTTATGGGAAAAAGGTTTAACTGTATTTATGTACTAATTAATTGTAGTGACTGTGCTGAGCATAGCTCCTCCAAATTTCGAAAGAGTTTTTGGTGCCGGGACTTTATAGTCAAAATACTTTTTGTAAGCTGTAATTTAACTTGCTTTCTTTGTATGTCCGTTTCAAATCTTGTAAGCGGGGATTGAAAACCGGTTCTAAATTTCGTTACGGTCCTTCATTTGGGTTCCTTTAAAGGTCCTAAATACCGGTACGGCAAAATAGGGAAGTACTTGGTGCTACCCTACTTATTAATAATAAGTAGTAAATTTACTAGTGGTAGGATTGATATGCAGGAGTCCGTCTAGGTAGGTACCACCCCAGGGCCAGTTATTCTGCCGTGAAACAGTAGTGTGCAAACATTACTGTGTTTCGGTCTGAAGGGCACTGAGAGCTAGCGTAATGACTGGGCATATGAGACTCCAGAACTTATGCCTCAGTGTGACGGGCGCAGTGTGGTGCTACACAGAAATATTCTGAGCAGTCGTTGCAACAGTTCAGATCAGTTGATCTGTTATGGGCAGACGTTGCACTTACCATGAGGTGAACGTTATGCTCGGTTCGTCACTATATCAAATAAAAAAAGGGCAAAGGTGCTTCACATTGTTTATTTATATTATGACAGTTTTTACAAGTATATGTTAAAAATATTACTGATTGCTTTTTTTGTTATGTAAATACGAAAATTCTAGAAACTTCTTGCATTACTTTCTCTAGATAAGTAATATAGTAGTCCATTTAACTATACTATTATTAAAATCATTATCAGGGATCCGTCTAGGTAGGTACCACCCCAGGCCCAGTTATTTTGCTGTGAAGCAGTAACAACAAACATTACTGTGTTTCGGTTTGAAGGGCACTGAGACCTGGCGTAGTCACTGGGCATATGAGACTTAAGAACTGATGTGTCAGGGTGACGAGCGCAGTGTGGTGTACACAGAAATGTTCTGGGTGACAAAGAATTTGTTATGGGCAGATGTTGACCATGAGGTGAACGTTTTGCTCGTTCCATCACTAAGTCAGTAAGTAAGTAAGAAAGACAATATTTAGAAAAACCAACAATATCATTTTCTGAATATCCAGTAAGAGTATCAGTATCATCAGAAAAACCAACTGAAACACAGGAAGCCTAGAAGCCTAGAAGCTCAACTCCAGCAATTTGGGAAAGCTGGTCTTATAATTAGTTTTAATATTGCAATACTAGTTTAATCTAGTTTTGCCTGAATACCGGTACCGTAAGGGTTCTTATTAAGGTTACGGTATCGGTTCTGGTTCTAGTATCATAACCGCGAAATATCGGTATCTTACCGGTATTTTGGAACCCTTTTCAATCCCTGCTTGTAAGTCAATTTTTACTTACTTTCCGATGTCAGACTGAGTTAAAATTCGTGCCTTTTTGAAATTCGAACATCTTCCCTATTTAGTCTTGGGAACGCAATAAGGGGCAAGAATCTTAACTCGTATAAAATGGCTGCGACGTGGTTCGCCGCCTGACATGTCTCATTTCCCGTGAGGGTAAAAATAAGGGTACGGATGTGTTCTCTGTCTACCCCAATTAATTGAAATGAAAATGAAATAAAAATCCTTTAACGTCTTTTGTCAAATGGCATTTCTTTACAATCTACCGCCGTTCCTAATGGGGTTCCTCTGATGAACAGGAAACAGGCGAAAGAAACTCTATAGGTATCCCCTTTTTTTGTATCTTAGTCAAAAATACATTCTAATTTACAAAGAATAGTCACAGCACGCTCCATGTTCAAATGAACAAGAACAAGATATTCTACCGTGAAGCAGAAGTTTGCAAGCATTACTCTGTTTCGGTTTGAAGGGCATTGTGAGCTAGCGTAATCACTGGGCATTTGAGTCTCAAGAACTGATGTCTCAGGGTGACGGGCGCAGTGTGGTGTCAAACAGAAATATTCTGGGTGACACAGCATTTGTTGTGGGCGGACGTTGCACTTACCATCAGGTGAACGTTTTGCTCGTTTCGTCACTTTACACAATTAAAAAAAAAATGGACATGATTAATTTAATTAATATATAAGTATATTGTAAACTCGAGCAGACCTGCCTCCACCAACAGCACCTGTCCACAAGTATGACGCATGTGGCAATGGGAAAGGGAACTACAATTACGTATGTAGGTAACAAGAATATGATTTTTGCATAAAAATTATTTACTTGTCAGATATCGTGATAATAATATACGATATTTTCACAAGCACGAGAAAAATAAACAAAAAAATTGCAATTGACAATTTTAGTTGCGCGTAAAAAAAAAGTAAAGTTTCAGTCTATAAATGTCCCACTGCTGGGCACCGGCCTCCTCTCATATCTGAGAGGGTTTTGGAGCTAGGAACAATCCGCCACGCTGCACCAATGCGGGTTGGCGGAATTCACATGTCCTCGAAATATTTCTATCCCTCGGACATGTTGGATTCCTCACGATATTTTTGTTCACCGCTAAGCACGTGGTAAATCAGCACTTAAAATTGTAGACCAATTTTAGAGGTACTGACTCCGGGGATCGAACCCAGATTACTCGCTTACTATGAAATTAAAGGCGAGCACCAAGCCCCTGAGCTACCACGGCGCGTGGGCGTTGGGAATCAAACACCGGTCACTTCATAATTTCAGCCCGCAAAAAGTACACTGTTTAAAATTGGCCTCCACTGTAGACTGCCACAAAATACGGTCCTGAGCCACCTGCATTCATCGATTTCCCCCAAAACCGTGCAGGTCGTCGCTCCATCTTGTGGAAAGTCGGCCTACACTGCGTTTGCCGGTACGAGGTTGCCACTTGAGAACCTTTCTTCCCCAATATATAAATATTGGGGAAGAACGATACGAGCGGTACGAGCTATATGGCCGGCCCATTGTCACTTCGGCATGCTCATTCTTAGGGCTAAGTCGGTTACTCTAATTCTGAAGTAGATATCATAGTTCCATAGAGTCTATCTCTATATAGCAGAGAAACACCGAGCATAGAATCTCTTTCCATATTTTATTCTGCGAATCTGAGCTAACACATGTTAGCTATATTATTATTGTCGAATGCTTCATAGTAGCAGTAGATGAAAAAAAAAATGCTGGCTAAGTAACAATAATGGTAGGTTTATTGATAATTTTCGGTTTTAAGAATATTTATTTTTCATAAGAATTAAATTCACTTACATGAGAAAATTATTAATATTAATAGAATATGTATAAATATTTTGGGCTACACGTACAATAGTTACTGATGACTTACAACAACCTCATCAATTTTATTAAATTAATTTATAAACCAAAAGAAGGGTGCATTTATTTTATGTGCTTATAATTTAAAATCGATGTACAATTATACGCCAATTAAGTAGTTTTTTTTTTATTTTACTACAACTTTACATTTGCCCATATATTTCTTTTGCTGAAAATAGGAGCTAAGAAATTGAGGTAATACTTTGTGACCGATGAGTATGGCGGTGACATACAGTCGTCCGAGTTTCCTCCTGTTCTGGGCCGAACTGAAAACAGTGCTGTGATGTTATCATCGCGGCTTTTACTGACTTCGTTCCATTTCGCGATTATACGATGATGATTCGCGGTATACACAGATATTTGCGAATAGGTATTTTATTTTTACGTAGTGACTAAAACATTTTTTGTTTTCTTTTTTTCTTGTTTTGTATCTTGTACTGTATGTTTTTTAATCGTGAATAAATGTATTACTTACTTACTTCGCCACTGAGCTAAAATGGTTCTTGTCTGATAATTAATGAATTACATATATACATAAAATCAAATAATTAAAATCTCAATTTTCTTCTTCTTCTCTATGATAATTTTGTATATTATAAAGAACTCGACCGTAACTCAATAACGTTTTTTATTGAATTCAATGTAGGTATTTGTAACACATATTATTGTAGCGACATCTATATCTCTCAATGAAATACATTCATTCCATAATCGCGCTATGAAAGTTTTCTCAGATGCGAACCATATACATACATACATACATACATAAGATCACGACTGTATCCCATAAGGGGTAGTCAGAGACTGGCACTCACTTCAAAAACAGATGACTGCCACAATCCATTTTTCACCAAAACAATATAATGCACTTGGTGTGATAGGTGGTGAGCCCACCGCCACCATGCGCTGTTGGGTGCACAGTGCAGTTTAATTCCTTACTCGCCTTTTACGAGATCCATTGGATGAGATGGAGTGGTAGTATTCTTTTAACGAGCCGCCACCACACGGTCTCATACAAAGAGATATACATGTACACAACATCTAAATAATACTAGTTGGAGGAGACGTCCTCCCCAGATCAGACCACCTGATCTGGCCGGGTAGCTACCCTTTTTTTCCATGGCAATAACTATGCCAAATCTCACACTGCTCCGTATGGGTAATTTGCTTAAAAAGAGGGAAAAAATTTCTTCGCGTATATACATATATTAAACCACAACCGGTAAAGTAGAATCGACGGATATTGGCATTTCAAAATAAATAATGTGTAAAACCTGAGACCACGCGTATTGCTTTGATGTTGGGGTCACGTTCGGCTCACTAAAAGCTCACGGCCCCTTTATGAAGGGTCGGAGCCGAACATAATGATTTTAGGGGTTGAGTGCTCACATCTGCTTTTTATGTTCATGACCATAATTATCATATGCTGTCCTTTTAGATTTAAAAATTGCTAACTAAAATCTAAAATCGAAGATAGTTAATACAATCAGGCGTAAAAAAAAGTAAAGTGAAGTTTCAGCCTATAAATGTCCCCCTGGAAGAATCCGCCACGCTGCTCCAATGCGGGTTGGCGGACTTCACATGTCTTCGAAACATTTTTTATTCCTCAGACATGCAGGTTTCCTCACGATGTTTTCCTTCACCGCCGAGCACGTGGTAAATCAGCACTTAAAATTGCAATTAACAATTTTAGTGGTGCCGGCACCGGGAATCTAACCCAAGTCACTCGCGTACTATGAAATTTAAAGCGAGCGCCTAGTCCCTGAGCTACCACGGCTCCACCGGTATCCAGGATGCGATTGCTAATTTAAATAATAATCTCAAAACTGTTTTTGAGTTCCTGTCAATCCTACGATTTGCCAAGCAATTGTTGTTGGTAGCTCTACTACCTGCTACCCTGCGTTACTTTGCGGAAATCCACTCAAATGAAGGAAAGAAAGTTAATTTGCTAAAATCCGCATGCAAAATATAAACTAACTTTCTTTCCTTCATTAAAATAGAAGAATCATGTACCACGTACCATACAAGCTGATAGGAATCCGGCAGAGTAGAAAAACACCTTTCCCTCCGAGGTGTCGTAAGAGGTGACTATGGTATTGTACGGACAGCATTTATTCGTGCAGAATAATACCATAACATGCAATGCTGCCGTGTGGTGGCGCCTTCAGATATCTACCACCCCATCTCATCCCGTGGGTGTCGTAAAAGTCGAAAAAGGGCAAATAAAAACCAGGAAATGGGCAGCAGCAACTACAGTTTCCAATCTTCCTGCCAAACGTGGCAACTATGGCAAAATCCCCCGAAAACGAGAGTTAAAAATTCTTGTGGCAAACTATGGGCGAGGTTTATGTCCAACAGTGAACTAATGATAGGCTGTAATGATGATGATGATGCAATGCTGTCACTATACTGCTCGTGGGAGCGCAGTGGTAAGATTTTTTTGATTCGTACGAAAACATGGTTCGCCACCTGTCACGGCAGTTTCCCTCGGGGGCGAAAAGTGGCCTGCCGGTGTGTTTTCTGCCTACCCCTTTATACGAAAAGGCGTGATTGATGTATGTGATGTGTACAATTATCCTCCCACCTGCAACTACCAATAAATTCATATTCATGATAAAAATAGTTCTTTCTTTTTGGAGAACATTTTGGTGTATCACCGCAATTGACCTTGAGACATCAGTTCTTAAGTCTTGTATCCACAGTAATAACACGACCTCGAGGCCAAGTGGTGAAAGTACCAGGTTTCTACGCTGCAGGTTCTAGGGTTCAGATCCCAACCGAAGCCAACATATGTGCAAAAAACATGAATTGCTTGTTTTCGTTGACATTGACATGCATGTGAAATTTTTGTCTGTAAAACGCATCAACGAGTCATTCTAGTGTTAACATCATTTTTAAAAAAAGAAGAATTACACTACCTATCTGTGCCCTTCACACCTCAATAATGTTTGTATACTGCTGCTTCACGGCAGAATAACTGACAGTGTGTTCCAACAAAAAAATAGCAAAAGTAGGTACCAGCCTACCTAGATGAATTTCTCCATGGGAATCCTACAACCCTATCAGAACTACTCATTTCTTACGATGGTCTCTTCCAGGCCGATTTTAAAGCACGGCGAAAACTTCTAGATAAGTTCTCGTTCTAAACGAGATATTAGAGTTTCGCAAGTGTACCACTAGGTATTAAGTCCGCCCATTGTAGCACTTAGAATAAGGTTCCAACAATGAATAATAAATAAATAAGTGTACGCGCAAGCCCAGGGGAACTTACTCAGAGGTAACTTAGAATGCAGTGTTGAAGACACGGGAACAATTACATTTTCGGTCTGAAGGGCACTGAGAGCTAGTGTAATGACTGGGAATATGAGACTCAAGAACTGATGTCTCAGGGTGACGGGCGTATTTTGGTATTTTGGTACACAGTAATATTCTGGGTAACACAGCATCTGTTATGGGCAGAAGTTACAAAATTTTTCTTCTCTTCTTGTTTTTTGATCCTGCAATCGGCTACCAAATCAAGCCATTATTGCCAATGACGAGTAATTATTTAATTGTAATAAGGACTTTGTTTCGATCGACAGCAAATGATAGTTGACTTTTACTGAAGATTTGTTGGACTGGTGGTAGGATTCCTATGCAGGAATCCGTCTAGGTAGGTACCACCCCAGGGCCAGTTATTCTGCCGTGAAGCAGTAGTGTGTTTCGGTTTGAAGGGCACTGTGAGCTAGCGTAATCACTGGGCATTTGAGACTTAAGAACTGATGTCTCAGGGTGACAGGCGCAGTGTGGTGTGTCACACAGAAATATACTGGGTGACACAGCATTTGTTGTGGGCGGACGTTGCACTTACAATCAGGTGAACGTTTTGCTCGTTTCGTCACTTTATACAATAAAAAAAACCGATGAATGGTGATTAAGATGAAGATTTGCTGGACTAATGGCGACAAAAACGAAAAGTACAATTTTGGACTTGAATTTAATTTTCCAACTATTGTACACTTTCTGAATAATAAACTATCAAAATTAAGCATCATACATACATAAGATCACGACTGTATCCCATAAGGGGTAGTCAGAGACTGGACACTCACTGCAAAAACAGATGACTGCCACAATCCACGTTTCACCAAAATAATATAATGCAGTTGGTGTGATAGGTGGTGAGCCCATCGCCACCATGCGCTGTTGGGTGCACAGTGCAGTTTAATTCCTTACTCGCCTTTTACGAGATCCATTGGATGAGATGGAGTGGTAGTATTCTTTTAACGAGCCGCTACCACACAGTTAAAATTAAGCGTCAAAGCTCAAAATATAGTCAGAAATTACAAAATTCAATAAAAACACTACGGCCATTTTTCGAGTTGGCGCCAAAAGTCGACGTTGCACTTACTTTCAGGTGAACGTTTTGCCCTTCTCGTCACTTAATCAGAAAAAAGGATAACCAGAACAAAAAAAAACACTTTTTTTGCACACATGTCGACTGTAGGTATCTTGAAAATGAATTATAATATTTGCATGCAGGTATATAATAAATACAGTCTTGTCTCAACTCCCGTGTTTGATTGCCGCATCCAAACAATACAAAATAAACATGGCGCAGCCGGTACACAAATTTTACAAATAATATAATATATAAGTACTTTCCATTGAATTGGATGAACTGTGAAAGTGAGAGTGAATTTTAGGAAGAAGTTGAAGATTCTAACGTAACTGCAATTGAATCAATCGGACAATAATGGAATCTGTATTACAACCACCGCCACCTTTTATTTTCGAAAATAATTTAGTAAATGTAACTTCGGGAAATTTATGCAAAGAATGGGAAAAATGGAAAAAAGCATTCTTGATATATAACGAGGCATGTGAACTAAAAAAAAAGGATGAAAAAGTACAAATTAACATTTTATTACATATTATCGGAAACAAATGTCAGGAAGTGTACGAACAACTATTATTGGAAAATGATAAAAAGGAATTTAAATCGATTAATGAAGTATTTTTGAAATTTGATACATTTTTTCTTCCACAAAAGAATGTGACGATGACACGACACATATTTTTCACTCGGGATCAACGGGAGATGGAGACAACCGAGCAATATGTTTTCGAATTAAACAAGATGGCGGCAAGATGCGAATTTAAAGATTTATGTCAAGATTTGGTACGAGATAGACTCATATGTGGTATACGAGATGGATGTATGAGAGAAAGGCTGTTAAGGGAGCCTGACTTAACGTTAAAGAAAGCAGTGGAAATTTGCAATGTAGCCGAAATGTCGCGAGCCCAGGCCATCAATATAAAGTCAGAGAAGTCGGACCACCACGTGCATGAAATAAAACGTAATTCCGAGCAAGATGAACGTGACGCAGAAATTAATTGGGTGAACCGTCAACGTGTCACGCCCCCGCACCACCAGCGCCAGCAGCGAGCGCGGGGTGCCGGCAGAGGAGGTGTGCGGATGCCGCGATCCTCTAAGTCCTCAACCCACCCTCGGGATGAAGGTGGGCACGCGCAAGTGCATCGTCCCGTCCCGTCCAGGTACGATCGCAGTTGTTGGAACTGCGGTTTGTCACATGAGAAATACAGTTGTCCCGCCTATGGTCAGCAGTGCCGTAAATGTCATCGGATGAATCATTATTCGCGGATGTGCAGAGTTTATGAAGTAAAGGAGGACTCCACCGATCAGGTAAATATCAATTACGGTAAGGACTGGTTGGTGAAGTTAAAGATAAATAATAATTTTCTAATGTTCAAGCTGGATACTGGGGCCGATGTGAACGTTTTGCCTAAGAAGTATATTCAAAAAATTAATATTACTGAATCAGAGTTAGCATGTACCGCAATAAAATTACAAGGTTATTCAGGCAGTAATATTGAAGTTATTGGTAAATGTCACTTAAAAGTTCATTATAAAAATGATGTTTACATTTTAAAATTCATTGTTGTTGATGTAGATTCACCTCCTATTTTAGGCAGAACCTCGTGTGAGGAATTAAAGTTACTAAAGAGAGTTTTTTCTATTAGGGAGAAAAAAGAAAATGAAATAATAAATGAATTTTCGGACGTATTCGTAGGTATGGGATGTTTGCCAGGAAATTACAAAATTCAGGTGAGACATGATATTAAACCCGTAATACATGCTCCGAGAAAACTACCGCTAGCCCTTAAAGACAAAATTAAAAATAAATTAATGGAAATGCAAAAAGAGGGCATCATTGCAAAAGTAGAGGGACCCACCGACTGGGTCAACAGTATGACTGTTTTTAAAAAGCCTAATGGTGACCTTCGAATCTGTCTTGATCCTAGGGACCTTAATATGGCAATTAGGCGCGAACATTTTAAGCTTCCTACTCTGCAAGAAATAACTGCCAATTTATCGGGGGCAAAATATTTTAGTACTCTCGATGCCAAGCAAGGATTTTGGCAATTAAAGCTTCATGAGTCTAGTACAGACCTTTGTACATTCAGTACAGTATTTGGTCGATTCAAGTTTTTACGCATGCCATACGGCATATCGTCGGCATCAGAAATTTTCCACAAAAAATTGTATGAGCATTTTGATGATATCGAAGGAGTTATTTTATTTGTAGACGATTTGTTAATTTATGCAAATTCTAAAAAAACACACGATGAGAGACTTCGGTCGGTTTTACAAAGGTGTCGGGAAATTAATATTAAATTAAATTTAAAAAAATGTAAAATTGGTTTAACGGAACTCACATATTTGGGCCATAAAATAACAAAGGATGGAACATATCCGGATGATTCGCACATACTAGCTATAAGAAATATGCCCAAACCAACCACGGTAAAAGACGTCGAACGGTTCTTAGGTTTAGTTACGTATGTGAGTAATTTCATACCGAATTTTTCGGAAAAAACGTCTGTGTTGCGTGAACTGTTAAAGAAAGAAGTAGCATGGCATTGGGATAGTAATCACGATCAATGTTTTAAAGAAATAAAGGAATGTCTAAGTAAACCTCCGCTTTTAAAATATTATAGCTTACAGAAACCAGTAAAAATTTCAGTGGATGCAAGTAAAAATGGATTGGGAGCCTGTTTGATGCAAGACGAGTTACCGGTGTGTTATGCTTCTAAATCACTAACTAAAACGGAGCAGTCATACGCGCAAATTGAAAAAGAGTTGTACGCATGTGTTTTTGCTTGTGAAAAGTTTTACACGTATATTTACGGCCGCACGGACGTTACTATAGAAACAGACCATAAACCGTTAGTCAGCATTATTAATAAACCGTTAGCAAGCGCTCCTGCAAGGTTGCAACGAATGCTTTTACGCCTCCAGCCGTATGAATTCAAGTTGGTTTATAAGCCGGGTCGCTATCTTTACGTCGCAGACGCACTGTCGAGGGCAGTCGCACCGGACAAGCATGAGTCGACATTGCCGCGCGATCATCTCGACGCGCAAGCGCAGGTGTGCGCGCTCACCGCGAGCAATCCGTTGACGGACTCGCACTTCTTATCTATACAAAAATGTACCCAGGAAGATATAGAAATGCAAGAACTAATTAAAATAATAAAACGAGGTTGGCCCTGTCATAAAAGTAAAATAAAAGACATATTAAAGCCTTTTTGGGATAGTAGGGATGAATTATCAGTTAACTTTGGTATAGTATGGAGGGGTAGCAGGGTAATAATACCTAAATGCATGAGATACGAAATGATTAAAAAGATTCATTTGGGCCATCTAGGGATTGAAAAATGTAAACTCAGAGCTCGAGAAATTATGTACTGGCCTAATATGAATACTCAACTTGAAGATTATCTGTCACATTGTCAAGCTTGTCTAACTTATAAAAAACAGAATTGTAAGGAACCGTTACTGCAACATGAAGTACCAAATAGGGCATGGTCTAAAGTAGGAATAGACGTTTTTCACTTCGGAACAAAATCGTTTGTCCTCATAATAGACTACTATAGTAAATTTGTAGAATTAATAAAAATTCATTGCTTAATGTCAGAATTAATTGTTAAAAAAATTAAACAAGTTTTTAGTAGACACGGTATACCCGAAATAGTTATGACCGATAATGGCCCTGAGTTTGCATCTAATACTTTTCGTGAATTCTCACATGATTGGAAATTCCAGCATGTGACGTCATCGCCGAGATATCCTCAATCTAACGGCCAGGTCGAGCGTGCCATACAAACAATTAAAAATATGATGAGAAAAACGGCTTATGATCAGGCGGAGTTCCCATTAGCGCTCCTTGAATATCTAAATACACCAATCAGTAAGGAGCTCGCTAGTCCAGCGGAGTTGTTATATAATAGAAAACTCCGCAGTATAGTTCCGTGTTCTCCAAATTTATTGTTACCAAAAATTAATACGGACGTAATAAATAAATTAAAACGCCGTCAACAAAAACAAAAAATGTATTACGATAAAGGTGCTAGAAAATTAAAAACACTAATAATTGGACAAAAAGTTAAAGTTCGAATTAACAAAACATGGGTACCAGGTTTTATTAAAAGTATTGTAGGTCCTAGGTCATATTTAATACGCATGGCAACGGGTGGTGTATTAAGACGGAATAGGAAGCATATCATAGTTGATTCGAACCAGAGAATCGATGAATCATCTAATCTACGCACACAGTACGATGATATCGCTGTAAACAATAACACAACCTCCGCGCACGCGCCCTCCCCGCACGGCTCCAGTACTCAGCTGCGAGCGCCTCACTTGCAACAATCTGATAGATCAACTGCTTTCACTAACTGTTTTTATCGTACACTTTCCGGCAGGGAAGTGAGACCTCCTGATCGATGGGGTTTCTCCGCACCACAGAAATGACAGCTATGAGATGCTATAAATGTGAGGCAAAAAACTTTATTTTATTTTATTTAATTATTGGATTGATTTTTTATTATTAATTATATATATAAATTATTTTTTATCAATAACAATAAGTCGAAAGCAACAAGTTAATTGGATTTTTTTTAAAATAAATATTATATAAATTGCACATTGATCTTATTATATTAATATGATTAAGGTTACTCGTTATAATTATTTGAATAAATTCATGTATTATTATAAATCAAATTGTTAATTTTTATACTTTTATTTGTGAAATGCTTTTGTTATATTAAGATTATTAATAGTGGTTTTATAAAAGATTAGTGTTAAACCTCGACCCTTCATAATTTCTTAAGAAGGGGATTGTAGGTATCTTGAAAATGAATTATAATATTTGCATGCAGGTATATAATAAATACAGTCTTGTCTCAACTCCCGTGTTTGATTGCCGCATCCAAACAATACAAAATAAACACGCGTGGCGTAGTAGTTAGTGTACCTGACTTCTGCGCCACCAGTCCTGGGTTCGATTCCCAGCCGGAGGCAACGTTTGTGCAAAAACACAAATTGTTGCTTTTCGGATCTGGTTGTGCTGTGCATGTGAAATGTATGTTTGTAAAACGCACCCATGACACAGGAGAAAATCGTACTGTGGAGCTTCGTTTTTTAAAAAAGAAAAAAAACATTAGGATTTGAATCCAGGATCGACGGCGTAGAAGTAAGATACTCTGACCGCTATGTCACGAGGTAGATACTAATAAATGATGGATGATATAAGCTACGTAACTCGAACCTACGTAACTCGAACCATACAGAAGCGAGGTCGCAGAGTTTATTGTTAACAGGACACGACGGACGAAGCTGAAGGTGTGGATCCAATTACTAGGCAATGAATCTTTACATCGTTATCCTTAGAAATGACTACGTAACTTGACTTTTCATGAAATGAGGATGAAACTCATCGTCATTTCAGCCAATCACTAGTCCACCTCTCAACATATCCCTCATAGATTGCCACAAAAGTTTGTAGCTCTCACTTTAGGAGATTTTGCCGTAGTTGCCACGCTAGGCATGCGAATTGGCAACTGCAGTTTATTTATCCCATCTCCTGGTTTTCATTTTCCCTCTGTCTTTTACGACACCCACGGGATGAGATGGGGTGGTAGATTCTCTTAAAACATGTGGAACGCTTCACGATTTTGCGTGACATCCTTGCGCAGGGTCAGGATGAAACTGGTGTGTTGTTACCAGTTAAAGAGTTCCTATGCTCGAATCCGTTCAGGTAGGTATCACCGCAGTGCCATTTATTATGCCGTCAAGCAGTAGTGTGCAAACATTACTGTGTTTCGGTTTGAAGGGCACTGGGACATAGTTATATCACTGGGCATATGAGACTTAAGAACTGATATCTCAGAGATTTCTCATGGGAACGCAAAGGGGAGTAAGATTTTTTTTTAACGTAGTCTGTACGACAGACAGTCTGTGACAGTTGATAATGCCTCGTTTTCGAAACACGTGTCGTGTTCTCGACTTCAGTGGTGTATATTACCTAGTGGTAGAATTGTAGTGGTTGATGGAGGGTATCTTGTGGCGGTTCCTGGTGGCGGTGTTAGTTACACCATTTTATATTTTGCATGCGGATCTTAGCAAATTAACATACTGTCCTTCAAAACTGTAATAGATCTGTGCAAAGTAACGCCTGATCATATTAAGTATTTTCAGTTTTTGTTCAGTATTTGTCATACAGGGGAAATTACAGCATAATTCAAATATTTTGAACAAAAATCAAATCCTTGATCTGTAGCGCAGAAGATGTTGATTTAGCCGCTACACTTACCAAGGCATTATGAAAGCAGAATTTTACATTAACAATAATTCGGTTTCGGTGAGTTCATTCATGACCCATTCAGTTATGAATGGTGATTAGACCAAAGGGCGGCCGTGCAGCCCCAATCAGAATTCAATTAAATGGTTGGGAGAATTAATTTGATAAGAGAGATTCCAATTAAGGAGTCCGATAACTAGATATAGCATTTAATTGATTAAATTTCAATTACAAGGAGTTTGTTATGTGTTGATCTCGTTGCTGAATTTGATTACTACTTTAAATTAGTAATTGAAATTCTAAACTTAGCTTAGGAGATAATGATTTCCTGTATTTACGCGAACCCTATACATTTAAATGAAACTAATTTTATCAGATTTTTATCAAAAACCAAGCATACCACTGCAAGACTTCAAGATACAGTTAGCTCTTTCTGCGTAGATCAGACCAAAAATAATAATTAAAAAGCTGAAGGTACTCCGGGTTAACTATGTCGGTAGGAAATAGTAAAATTAAACGCGATAAAATCCGTAAAATTAGTTTCATTTAAATGCTTAGGAGATATAACAGTACCGTAATTCTATACGGTACTATTATATCCGGCTGAATAGAAGCACCTACCGCTTTCCTACTGAAGTGCCGTAAGAGGCGACTACGGTATTGTACGGAGAGCCCTTATTCGTGCAGAATACCACCATAATATGCAATGCTGCTCACTATACTGCTCGTGGGAACGCAATGGGAAGTAAGATTTTTTTGACTCGTACCAAAACAAGGAGTAATAAGTGGGCTACATGTGGGGTCTCTGCCTACCCCTTATTGACCTTTTTTTTCTTATGTTTCATAATGCTATACTGTTTGCTCATTGTTGCGCACCTCTTTCACTTTCACTGGTGGTAGGATTCCTTTGCAGAAATCCGTCTACTTAGGTACCAACCCAGGGCCAGTTATTCTGCCGTGAAGTAGTAGTGTGCAAACATTACTGTTTCGGTTTGAAGGGCACTGTGAGCTAGCGTAATCACTGGACATATGAGACTTAAGAACTTATGTCGCAGGGTGATGGGTGCAGTGTGGTGTCACACAGAAATTTTCTGGGTGACACCACATTTGTTATGGGCAGACGTTGCACTTACCATCAGGTGAATGTTTTGCTCGTTTCATCACTTTATCGAATAAAAAAAACCTCTATAAAGGCATCAACGAAAGACCAGCGTCGAGGCTAAAATCGGCCAAGGCATTATGTACATTTTTTAATTTAATTTCTTTTTTACTTTATTTTATTTATTTTCCTGTTTTTGAATTGTTCAATGTTATATGTGTACCCATATTATGCATTTTGCTGGTACCAAAAAATCTCGTCTTTCTTTCTTTATTGTATGTATATATTTTTAATAAAAGACAAAAACTGTTGGTGCGTAAGTTGTGACTGAAAAAAATTTAGTTGTGACGCATAGTCAAATGGATACGGGATCCATTTCGTAGTATACATATGTAATTTAGTTACTCTTCCAATCTTGTCTACGTATATACATTCAATTCCAGAAGAGTTGTTACATGTCACATAGCGTTCAGCACAACTACACAATACATATCTTCCATTTTCATCATCATTTGTTATTCATCAGTATATTCATCAGTTGTTATTATAATAAGTATCTACTCGCTAATGCTAATGTCGACACTTACGGCACGGTCTCCTTAAGACCGTCTGGGGCCGACTGAAAATCAGCGTCGCTATCCCGCGGCTTATGCTGAGGCGGTCCTTTACGACACTTCATCTGCTTCGATTTTATATTAATTAATTGTTGTTAAACCCTTTATTTTCTCTTTATTTTATTTTTTTGTTCATTGATTTTCCTTTGTTTTTTTTTTTATTATGGTATTCCTATTTTTATTAATTTTGTTTATTCACCTGTATTGTATGTACCTGTATTATTCAACTGTGTTGTGTATTGTAATTTGTGAATGAAATGAAGTGTCGGAATAAATGTCTTAAAAATGTCTTAAATGTCGGCGCGGCTGATCGCCACTATTCGCCAGTTATTTCTTTGTTCACTTCGTTTTATTTCTCGTTGGACATCTGCACAATTGAAAGTTGACACACACACATACACACATCTATAAAAATAAATAAAAGTCTTTGTACTTAAAAACGTAAAGTGACTTTTTACTCAATGCTTATGAAAGTACTTATAAAAAAAAAACAATTTAAAAATCTGTCTGTCTGTCTGTCTGTTTTTTCCGGCTAATCTCCGAATCGGCCGGACCGATTTTGACGGGACTTTCACTGGCAGGTAACTGATATTATAGCGGGTAACTATACTACATTAATTTTAGTAAAATAAATAGGGTTCCGCGCCAAAAAATTCAAAGCCCAAAATCCGATTCAGATAGGGAAGTATATATTATCTATCGGGGTGGGCTTTTATAAGCGGGTGAGACCGCGGGACACAGATATATACGTGAAGAGGAACTTATTTCTTTTAAAGCACTTTGTGCGCACAAGAGTGTGCGATTTGACACATTTTGCTTTTCAAAAACTAATACAATCGATTTACTTCCATGCATTTTATTCATTTTTTTTATATTTATCTATAATAATGATTGGTTTTTTTTTGCACTTTGTCTATGTCCGATTGTCCGTGGGGTCAATAATGGAGACCCGACTGAAAACCAGTGCTATTGGGTACCACAGATCACTGAGGCGGGATTCTCTTTAACATCGCACTATAAATTTTGTAATTTTTTATATGCCACTTTTTGCTATATTTGTTAAGGTTGTGTGTTGGTCAAATAAATATGTTTCTCTCTCTTTCTTCTTTTCTTTCTTTCTACTTTAAATTTTGCATGCCGGTCTTAGGAAATTAACTTTTTTTGTCCATTACTAAAATGGATTTCCGCATTTTATTCAGGGCAGTACGGTAGCGGCTTAAGAGAATCTACCACACCATCTCATCCCGTGGATGTCGTAAAAGTCGACGAAGGGAAAATGAAACCAGAAGATGGGCAGCAGCATCTTCCTGGAACATTTTAATAAAAAAGCGGTCTCCAACCCGCCTTCCAAGCGTGGCAACTATGGCAAAATCCTCCCAAAATGAGAGCTAAAAGCTTTTGTAGCAATCTATGGAGGTGTCCTATGTACAGTCAGTTGACCAGTGATAGGCTGAAATGAATAAATGATGATGATGTATACATTCGCCCCATAGATTCATTATTCGTGTATTGGATTCAGCTCTTATTCAAACCCAAGACTTAGGACTCTGGATATATGCCACCCGTAATTAATAGGCCTTTGTTACTTTACAATTTTTGAATACATACTAAAAACTATGAATACTAGTGATTATCCAGTTGTCGAAACTCGACCGCGATTCGAAAACTTTTGATTGAATATAATTTTGTTTGGCGGATCATATTGCCAATGAAAGAGGTAACTACCGGCCAGATCGAATGGTCTAATCTGGTGAGGACGTCTCCAACTAGTAATATTTAGATGTTGTATATATAGTAGTATAAGCCGTGTGGTGGCGGCTCGTAAAAGAAGACTACCACTCCATCTCATCCAATGGATCTCGTAAAAGGCGACTAAGGAACTAAACTGCACTGTGCACCCAACAGCGCATGGTGGCGATGGGCTCACCGCCTATCACACCAAGTGCATTATATTGTTTTGGTGAAACGTGGATTGTGGCAGTCATCTGTGTTTGCAGTGAGTTCCCAGTCTCTGACTACCCCTTATGGGATACAGTCGTGATCTTATGTATGTATGTATGTATATATAGTTCGCATCACAGAAAACTTTCATAGCGCGATTATGGAATGTATGAAATATTTCTTGAGCTTCTCATGTGGCGACATACATGTCGTTACAATTGTGACGTATATTATATACAATTTTTAGCTCTCTGAATCCCTTCCTCATACAAACTTTTCCTATGTCAAATCTTACACTCTTCCGTGCGCGCAATATGCTTATATACTGGTGATAGAATTCCTATGGAAGAATCCATCTAGGTAGGTACCACACCAGGGCCATTTATTCTGCCGTGAAGCAGTAGTGTGTAGACAATACTGTGTTTCGGTCTGTAGGGCCCTGACAGCTAGTGTAATCATTGGGCATATAAGACTTAAGAACTGATGTCTGAAGGTGACAGACGCAGTGTTGTGCCACTCAGAATTGTTCTGGGTGATACAGCATTTGTTATGGGTAGTCGTTGCATTTACACTCAGGTAAACGTTTTGCACGTCTCGTCACTTTATGAAATAAAAAAACTTATTCTTCAGATTCTTATTTGAATGTTCTACGAGTAAAAACAAATACAAAAGTAAATATTGAAAATTAATCTCTGAATCAAAGTCGTATAAAACTAAACAGTTTTTGTTATCCAAACAAATCCTCATTTTGTTTTAACTAAGTTATAAAGTAGATGCCGATAGAAGAAGCAAGTAATTTAAATAAAAGAAATGACGGGATCTCAAAGAACATTTCACAACAGGCGAAGTTATTCTGATTGACTTTGTTTGCGAATTTATATTAGGGTCTTCTTTCTACGAGTATATTGCTTTAATAGAACAGAATTGCCGAAATCATCAACAGAATAGTTTTAAGAAAACAACTGAAGAATACCTTTAGCATGTTTTATTGGGCTATTATGCATAATAATTTTATAGATGTTGGTAAAAAGTCTTTCAACTGTGGAAATATAGTGTCCGTTTTCATAAATAATCTTATATGTTTGCGGTTAAACACGACGTAAGGAACTTTAAGAAAAGAAAAGAGCCTAATCATTTTTCAACGGCCGGAAACGCACCTGCAATTAATTTAGTGTTGCAAACACCACTAGTGTTTTGGTCTGAAAGGTACCGAGAGCTAGCGTAATCACTGGGCATATGAGACTTAAGAACTGATGTCACAGAGTGACAGGCGCAGTATGGTGTAGCGCAGTAATTTTCTGGGTGACACAGCATTTGTTGTGGGCGCTGTTGCACTTACCATCAGGTGTACTTTTTGCCCGTTTCGTCACTTTATCCTATAAGTTGAGCTGCTTGCTCGTTTGCCCCTTCGTCTTTAAAAAAAAGGAGTGTTACGGGTTATCCCCGAATCCTAAACCGACTCAGAAAAGAAAGAAGACATATTTAAATAAAACTATTTTTACGGATTTTATCGCTCTTACATAGGGCAAACTAAAAGATCCATTAAAACCCGCGTTAAAGAACACAAAGCTGATGTGAAGCATCGACGCTCTAGGAAGTCTGCAGTCTGTGACCATGTTCTGGATCATCCCAACCATTACATCAGATTTGATAGACCACAAATCCTTGCAAAAGAACACCGATTCCTACCAAGGATGATTCGCGAGGCTGTTGAAGCGCCCGAAACGCCGGGTTAAAATAGTTCTAAATTAAACGCGATAAAATCCGTAAAAATTGTTTTATTTAAATGTGTAATATTCGCGTAAATAAGAGAAAACATTAAGAAGACATATGTTCAGCAATGGGATATTTATAGGCTATTTATTACTTTGTTTTTTTTTTATTGGATAAAGTGATGAAAGGAGCAAAACGTTCACCTGATGGTAAGTGCAACGTCTGCCCATAACAAATGCTGTGTCACACTGTACCCATCACCCTGAGACATACGTTCTTAAGTCTCATATGCCCCGTGATTACGCTAGCTCACAGGACCTTCAAACCGAAACACAGTAATGTTTGTACACTACTGCTTCACAGCAGAATTAACTGGCCCTGGGGTGGTACCTACCTAGACGGATTCCTGCATAGGAATCCTACCACTATTAAAAGTTCGTAGTAAAAGAAGAGAGGGAAGATTTTTTTTATTGTATAAAGTGCCGAAACGAGCAAAACGTTTGTCGTTTCAGCCCTAACAATAGTCCACTGCCGAACATAGGCCTCCCGCATTATTGCCACTAAAGTTTGTAGCTCTCGTTTGGGGGTACTTTGCCATAGTTGCCACGCTTGGCAGGCGTTCCGGGACGATGCTGCTGCCCATCTCCTGGTTTTCATTTTGTGTCTGTCGACTTTTACAACACCCACGGGATGAGATGGGGTGGTAGATTCTCTTAAGCCGCCACCACACGGGGCAAAACGTTCACCTGATGATAAGTGCAATGTCTGCCCATAACAAATACTGCGTCACCCAGAAAATTTCTGTGTGACACCACAATGCGCCTGTCACCCTGAGACATTGGTTCTTAAGTCTCATATGCCCAGTGATAACGTTAGCTCTCAGTGCTCTTGAAACCGAAACACTGTAATGTTTGCCCACTACTGCTTCACGGCAGAATAACTGGCCCTGGGACAGTACCTTCATGGACGGATTCCTGCATAGGAATCCTACCACCAGTGGTTTGGTTGGTCGGTGTCGTTTTTCTCTATACAGACTATTACATAGCAATAACTTCCATGCAAAGCCAAGGCGGATTATCTACTGATGTAAAAAGTTATATCTCATTTGTTACAATATTTCTAGTGATTGGAAAAAATATGTTTCCGACAGAGTAGAATAGGACCTACGTTTTTCCTACCGAGGTGTCGTAAATGACGATAGTAGACGGACAGCCTTTTTTCTTATTCTAGAATAACACCTTAATAAACTGCTCGTGGTAACGCAATAGGGAGTACGACTTGTTTTAACTGATTCTAAAATGACGACGACATCGTCGCCACCCGTCAAGTCTCGTTTCCCGTGGGAGTGAGAGGTGTGCTGCATGCGTGGCCTCTGCCTACCCCTTGTGTGTGAAAAGGTGTGTCTGTATGTATGCATGTAAAAAGATAGATAACTATAAAGATACATACATTGACACATGTGAAAATCATAATACTTATTCCTTCGACATTTGAAAGGGTAAAGCAATTTTGAACTATGTATTCGTACGGAGTAATTAAGAAAGAAAGAAAGATGAAAGAAAGAAAATAACTTTATTCGTTGCTACGCTCAATACAAACACATAAAAACAAACAATTAACACAACATAAAAAATAAACAATTAACAATGAAAAAGTATTTAAATTTATGTTGGATTGCAGCAAGGAAAAGGACCCTGACTCAGCATTATGCTACAGCAAAATTGCCGCAGCGCTGTTATTCTGTCGGCACCACTAATCTAAAACCTACGAGCAGCTGTCAGACAGTTTAAATGCAAAAAAAAAATACTAAAGATATAATTCACTTACAAACCGTTGAAAGAGCGTTTGTTTCTCGGTTCTACATAAGACTATTGTTCAATTCAAACAAAGTGCTTGAAGAAAACAAGCGGTTCTTAATATGTGGTCATTGTGTGCCATATTTTTTTTATTTGAACCAGGACGCATGGCTGCACACATACATACATACATAAGATCACGACTGTATCTCATAAGGGGTAGTCAGAGACTGGGCACTCACGGCAAAAACAGATGACTGCTTCAATCCACGTTTCGCCAAAACAATATAATGCACTTGGTGTGATAGGTGGTGAGCCCATCGCCACCTTGCGGTGTTGGGTGCACAGTGCAGTTTAACTCCTTACTCGCCTTTTACGAGATCCATTGGATGTGATGGAGTGGTAGTATTCTTTTAACGAGCCGCCACCACACGGCTCATGGCTGCATGCCTTGTGCTGTATTTTTTTTTAATTATGCCCCACACTACACGTCGCTGCTTTTGCTGCGACATAAGCACTGGCGGCAACCATCTTGCGCGCAACTTTGACGTGACAAGATGATCATGAATATTAAATTATATTGGCTGTAAATAAAAAAATAGATTATTTGCTTGCAACTGAAACATACTGTAGTGACAAATATAAATGTAAAAGAAATATGAAACAATATACAAGGTCTAAAGCGAGAGGGAGATTAGTTGAGCTAAGGGCAAATAATTATTATGGTAAGCGGACTCGAAAGTACATAATTCCGAAATTATATAATAATTATCCTGATTTATTATTAAGCAAAAATAAAATTAAATGTAAAGTAGCATTGAAAAGAAAATTAAAAGATTGTATATTAGTGAAATAATATGGTAGCTTAACTTAGAAATGCGACTTTTTTATTAAGTATTTTTTTAGTAAGTATTTTAAGTATTAGATTAACGATGTTAAAAAATGTTACGTTAGGAAAGTAAGAAGAGGATCGTAACGCCTACAAACTATGATTATAGTTTGGCGAGGAAGAACTGTTAATATTTTTTGTAATCTTTTATTGGAATAAATAAAAAAAAAATAAAAAAAAACTTGTTATTTCTGATACTTCAACCATTGGCGCAAGTTATTACTTTTTAAACGGAAATTTTACGAAACTTACAGGCTCTGCTTTGCCTAAAGGGCGATCCCAAAACCCGAGGGCATCTTGTACTGGTGGCAGGATTCCTATGCAGGAGTCCGTTTAGGTAGGTACCGCCCTATGGTCAGTTATTCTGCCGCAAAGGCCGTGTGGTGGCGGTCTAACAGAATCTACCACCCCAACACATCCCGTGGGTGTCGTAGAAGTTGACAGAGGGAAAACCAAAACTAGGAGATGGGCAGCAGCATCTTCCTGGAATATCTGAGTAAATAAACTGCGGTTGCCAATCCGCCTGCCCAGCGTGGCAACTATGGCAAAGTTCCTCCAAAATGAGAGCTACAAACTTTTGTGGCTATCTATGGTGGGAGGCCTATGTTCAGCAGTGGACTTTTATAAGGCTGAAACGACGACGACGACGACGAAAGCAGGAGTGCGCAAGCTAGCGTAATCACTGGGCATATGAGACTTAAGTAATTATGTCTCAGGGTGACGGGCGCTGTGTGATGTCACACAGAAATGTTCTGGGTGACTCAGCATTAGTGTTTTAAATAAATTAAATAATAATCCTTATAAATATATTATCATATTATACATATTAACATATTATCTTATTATCACGATTAGTTGTATAATGTCTTGTCCTAGTATTTAATTTTATTCCTTGCTTTCTAACATAGTACGTATTATTCATTTTTTAGTTATATTCTTAGGTGATTACGTTATGAACTGCATATTAATGGATGGCGATGGGCTCACCACCTATCACACCAAGTGTATTATATTGTTTTGGTGAAACGTGGAATTGTGGCAGTACATCTGTTTTTGCAGTGAGTGCCCAGTCTCTGACTACCCCTTATGAGATACAGTCGTGATCTTATGTATGTATGTATAGTAAATTCTGCCATTGGTACACGGAAGGTATCTAGAGGTGTCAGCAGAATACTAGCGTTGGCTTTCTTGCCAACATAATGCTGAGCTGAAACCATATCGATCCAGCATAGCAATTTTTTAAGGTAACAAGTTTTACTATAGTGTTACATTTTTCTTTTGTGTCGTATGTACCATTTTGCTGGATTGATTAAATCAGTTATTATTATTATCAGTTGATATGGGCTGACGTTGCTCTTGCCATCAGGTGAACGTTTGCTCGTCTCATCACTTTTTCCTTCAAAAAAAAACAATGATAGATTTCTATGCAGGAATCCGTCTAGGTAGGTACCACCCCAGGGTCAGTTATTCTGCCGTGAAGCAGTAGTGTGCGAACATTACTATGTTTCGGTTTGAAAGGCACTGTGAGCTAGCGTAATCACTGGGCATATGAGACTTAAGAACTGATGTGTCAGGGTGACGTGCGCAGTGTGGTGTCACACAGAAATGTTTTGCGTGACATAGCATTTGTTATGGGCAGATGTTGTACTTGCTATCAGGTGAACGTATTGCTCGTTTCGTCACTTTATAAAAAAAAGTTGCCTACTTATGTTAACACGTACTGGAATCAAAGGGCCACAAAATCACGTTTGTGAATTTTTTTAATAAACACCACACAATGTCTACTTTCTTATAGTTTTCATCAAGCAGAATTATTCTTAACTTCGCCTTTGTGAAAAAGTAGTTGAACAATATAAATGTGAGCTGGACGGCCTTTAGCGATAACAAGCATTCGAATAACTTCACTTCAACTTCAACCTTCAAGTTTCCACTCAGCAACAAAAGAGAATATATTAAGAATATAAGAAGAATATAAGTTTTGATTGAAAATCATATTTTTGTTACAAGCATTTATTTGCGAGTCCTTTGTGCCGCAGTGGACTTGAAATGTTCCTAGGGCTATAACACATGTCATAACATATCCAACAAGCTCACATATTAGGGATGTATCTTGTCAATTTAAGTCTCTGTATCTCGATTATTACAGAGTCCTGTCCATTTCACGGTATTATGCTGCTACACAGACTTGTTAATTTTGGGCAATATTATTTTATGTTCTGTGTAATTCCATATTTTTTTCTTGCTTTGTTTTGTATCTATTGTGATTAGACCGCGAATAAATGTATTACTTTCTTTCTTTCTTTCTTGTTTCTTTGCGGCTCGTTAAAAGAATACTACCACTCCATCTCATCCAATGGATCTCGTAAAAGGCGAGTAAGGAATTAAACTGCACTGTGCACCCAACAGCGCATGGTGGCGATGAGCTCACCACCTATCACACCAAGTGCATTACATTGTTTTGGTGAAACGTGGATTGTGGCAGTCATCTGCTTTTGCAGTGAGTGCCCAGTCTCTGACTACCCCTTATGGGATACAGCCATAGTTGCAACGCTTGGCGGGCGGATTGGTAACCGCAGTTTATTTATTCAGATGTTCCAGAAAGATGCTGCTGTCTAGCTTCTGGTTTTAATTTTCGCAATGTCGACTTTTACGATACCTACGAGATGGGACAACCCCATTTCTTAAGCCGCCACCACACGGCGAACACATTTGAATGAATATAAATATTATGCTTTTTCAAATAGAGTATTGAATTACTTTCATTACGTAGAATGACATACGAGCATATAGTCCACGAAGAACTGATAGGTAATCACATGACGTCTTCAAAAGGAAGTTAAGAGATCTTACTTAAGTTACTTAAAGGATAAAGGATACTTAAGGACCTTCAAGAAAAGAGTTTACTTCTTTCTCAAAGGCAGGCAACGTATCTATAAATTCTCTAGTATTGTGGATGCTTAAACATTTCGTTAGTTTTTTTACTCTGCAGCGATTATCACATAACATCATAGGCTGCCGCTTGTCAAAATCTTTATTAAAAATCCAGCTACCAAATTACAATCTTTCTGACAATCTGATAATAGAAACGCGGTGCAACCCCCCGCAATCGTGCAACTAGCACTGTATCCCAAAAGGGACTACAAACTGGGTTCAGTCAATCTAGGGGAGGCCTATGTGCGCAGAAACTATTCGAAGCAAATATATAAAGCACACTGGCGGCAGCGTGTTTCATCAATTGTCAGTAAATGCACAGTGCAGTTTTATTCCTTACTCGCCTTTTACGAGATCCATTGGATGAGATGGAGTGGTAGTATTCTTTTAACGAGCCGACACCACACGGCAAAAACACTACCATGTGGTTAAACATCTTGCTTCCAGATTTTGTTGGTTTTTTTTCTAAGTGACATTTTTATTTAAAAACGTGCTTATTCCTAAATTCATCCGTCGGTTAGTCATGAAACATTTCATTAGCTTTTTACTCTGTTTAATCAGTTCTGACCTAGGTTTCAAACACTCAATTGCAAAACGAAAAAAGTATCAACCAATTGGCTTGACAAACGACTTTTTAAATTTAGAGTGGTTAAGTTAAGCTCTTATGCGATCTCACTTAATTCAACATTTTATAGAGAAACTACCTGTGCCTCGCGCTTTCAGCCGCCTAAAAAAGCCGACCCCGATATATGATATACATATATACTTCCCAATTAGAAAAGGTTTTAGGAGATTACATTTTTTCTAGAATGAAAATAGCGTGAGTTACCCGTTATAATATCAGCTATCTGTCAGATAAAGTCCCTTCAAAATCGATTCGGCCGTTTCGGAGATAAGCCGGAACATACATACAGACAAAAATTTTAAAAATTGTTTTTTCTTATCCGTACCATATATACTTTCATAAGCATTAAGTAAAAAATCGTTATTTTGTTATAATAGTACACTTCAATTTTAATTATTTGTATAGATAAGTATGTCCTCAATTAAATATACTGACCGATATCCTAGTTTATTAACCTAGTTTATTATCCTAGGTTATAAGCCTTATTCTTTTTTTTATTATTTCTTATAGTGATGAAACGAGCAAAACGTTCACCTGATGGTAAGTGCAACGTCAGCCCATAACAAATGCTGTGTCACCCAGTAAATTTCTGTGTGACACCACACTGTGCCTATCACTCTGAGACATAAGTTCTTAAGTCTCATATGCCCAGTGATTACACTAGCTCACAGTGCCCTATAAACCGAAACACAGTAATGTTTGCACATTGCTACTTCACGGCAGAATAACTGGCCCTGGGGTAGTACCTACCTAAACGGATCCCTGCATAGGAATCCTACCACCAGTCTCTGCTAATGCAATACTTACTGAAAATTATGGTCTACCTGAATTTATTCCTATGTTTTTGCACACAACTGTTTGACGGTAAATAAATAAACACTGCGATGGCATGTGTATGTTGGGAAAATTTCACTACCAAACAGAAACTATTACTACGTAATATTACAGATGTGAGTCAGAAGCTAAAGTAAAACTCGGATAAAAGTAACTTAACTCAGCAAGAAGGTACGTTGAATAGTAGCAAATGGCCATTGTTACCCATAGACACTGACGTCTTTAGCGTCACTTACCATGCGAATTCTTAAATGTCATCGTAATTAAAGTCAAAGGCTAAACTAGTTTATTCAATAAGTCTAGCTTAAAACACTTAAAAAAAAGAAAAGTTTCAGGCCTATAAAATGTCACACTGCTGAGAACATGACTACTTTCATTTCTGAGAGGGTTTTGGATCTAGGAAGAATCCGCCACGCTGCTCCAATGCGGGTTGGCGGACTGCACACGTCTTCGAAATATTTTTTATTTCTCAGACATGCTGGTTTCCTCACGATGTTCTACTTCACGGCAGAGGCACATGGTAAATCATGCACTTAAAATTGGAATTAACAATTTTAGTGGTGCCGGTAGAAGGGAATCGAACCAAGGTCACTCGCGTACTTTGAAATTTAAAGCAAGCGCCTAGCTACCACGGCTCTTGAAACTCTAAATAAACCCGGATGAATACTTTAAAACACTAACCCTCTTATTAATAAACGTGGAGAAGCGGTTGTATAGTTAGGGAGAGGCCTATGTTCAGGCACTCACTCGTTCCAACCTACCCGCGCCCGATGTAACGCTGATGCAATAAGATCGGAGGTGGGCTAGGATGCAGTGTCAGAAACACGGGGACAATCACAACACAACCAGACCCGGAAACCAACAATTTGTGTTTTAGCACAAATGTTGGCTCCGGCTTGGATTCGAACCCAGGACCCGCGGCTTAGAAGTCAGATATTCTGACCAGTAGGCCACGCGGCATGTAACAGTATACTATCACCAAAGCACATACTCTCTTTTGTCCAAAAAATGAGATTTTTCCGTACAATGACTCAAAAAACAACTAATGGGATAGACGATGCCGAAATCCGACGCCATTAGTTCCGTTTTTGCAAAATAATCTGAAGAGCAAATCTACAGAGCGGGTTGTGGCTCGGCCGTACCTAAATACTTTTGTTTTTCTCAACATTTTCTTTTTCGAGTCAGGTTTAACGAAGGAATACAAGAATTATTTCAACACTTCAAAGGTAAACTTTTTTATTCTTATGAAATTACGGCTGTATAAAATTGAAAGAAAGAACGAAAGAAACCTATTCATTAACAAAAAAGACAAAATTTTAAGTAAAAAAAGTAAAGTAAAGTTTCAGCCTATAAATGTCCCACTACTGAGCACAGGCCCCCTCTCATTTCTGAGAGGGTTTTGGTGCTAGGAAGAATGCGCCACGCTGCTCCAATGCGGGTTGGCGGACTTCACATGTCTTCGAAATATTTTTAATTTCCCAGACATGCAGGTTTCCTCACGATGTTTTCCTTCACCGCCGAGCACGTGGTAAGTCAGCACTTAAAATTGCAATTAACAATTTTAGTGGTGCCGGCACCGGGAAGCGAACCTAGGTCACTCGCGTACTACGAAATTTAAATCGCCTCAGTGATAATCCGTGGTACCCCACAGCAATGCTTTTCATTCGGATCCATTATTGAACCCTCGAACAACCGGACATAGACAAAGGGCGAAAAAGAAAAAACTTAACTGTTAATAGAAAATAAAATAATGAAAAAAGAATATAAAAATACAAAATGAAAAGTGAACACACATTGAATCATCTCAAATTCGTAGGCAACAATTACATATTTTTTTATATATGATAAGGTGGCAACACAATAATCTATCTATCATGAATAATCGCTATACCTGGACTTTTGGCGCCAACTCGCAAAGTGGCAATAGTGTTTTTATTTAATTTTGTAATTTCTGTTTATATTTGGAGTTTTGATGTTTAATATTGATAGTTTATTATGCTCCTG
The DNA here is from genome assembly GCA_019845155.1 of Luehdorfia chinensis. Lineage (NCBI taxonomy): Eukaryota > Metazoa > Arthropoda > Insecta > Lepidoptera > Papilionidae > Luehdorfia > Luehdorfia chinensis. The sequence goes on from JAHVAK010000028.1 coordinate 6,287,825, forward strand.
AAAGTGTACAGCGATTGAAAAATTCAATTCAAGACCAATATTGTGCTTTTCGTTTTGTCTCCATCAGTCCATCAAATCTTCAATAAAAGTCAACTATCAATTTACTGTCGATCAATAGTTTGAAGTCTTGCTGCATGAAGATTGTATACTTGTATATGTTACTTGACACTGGAAAATAGCTTATGACTGTTTCTATTAATAAATAAGTAAATAAATAGCTATACCTGGACTTTTGGCGCCAAATCGCAAAGTGGCAGTAGTGTTTTTATTTAATTTTGTAATTTCTGTTTATATTTGGAGTTTTGATGTTTAATATTGATAGTTTATTATGTAGCAAGTGCTCCTGAAAGTGTACAGCGATTGAAAAATTCAATTCAAGACCAATATTGTGCTTTTCGTTTTGTCTCCATCAGTCCAGCAAATCTTCAATAAAAGTCAACTATCAATTTACTGTCGATCAATATTTTGAAGTCTTGCTGCATGAAGATTGTATACTTGTATATGTTACTTGACACTGGAAAATAGTTTATGACTGTTTCTATTAATAAATAAATAATAATAGCTATACCTAGATAGTTCTCCAAACTGTGTAGTGTGAAATGTGTTCTGTCGATTTAAATTAAGGCAAAAAAGAAATATTCAAAATATACATTTGCGTACACGTCACGTTTGCCCTAAAAAAGAAGACATGGTGCACAAGAAATTGTACGAAATAATTGGTTATAAATATCACTTAAATTAGGTATACTTTTGGGATCTTAGTAGGTACAACTTACTGGTGGTAGGATTCCTATGCAGGAATCCGTCTAGGCAGGTACCACCCCAGGGCCAGTTATTCTGCCGTGAAGCAGTAGTGCGCAAGCATTACTGTATTTCGGTTTGAATGGCACTGTGAGCTAGCGTAATCGCTGGGCATTTGAGACTTAAGAACTGATGTCTCAGGGTGACGGGCGCAGTGAAGAATTATTGTGGGTGGCACAGCATTTGTTGTGGGCGAACGTTAAACTTATCAGGTGAACGATTTATTTCAGTAAATTAAATATTGTATTGATTTGAATATTGTATTGATGTATTGTAACATGCATTAATATTATGTTTTAGAAAAGTCATAAAATATTAAGCCACGAGGATTTGTTTGCTCTTTGTATAAGAGGCTGGCGACGGAACAGGAATAAAATACTGGACTGTAACCGTGGCGAGAACTGGCGCTTCATTTCAGCTTATCTATAGCCCACTGCTGAACATAACCCCATAGATTGTTACAATTTTTTTAATGGATAAAGTGATGAAACGCGCAAAACGTTCAACTGATGGTAAGTGCAACGTCCGTTCACAAAAAATGCTGTGTCACCCAGAATATTTTTAAGTGACACCTACACCTCGCACGTCACCCTGATCAGTTCTTATGTCTCAAATGCCCAGTGATTACGCTAGCTCTCAGTGCCCTTCAAACCGAAACACAGTAATGTTTGCACTCTACTGCTTCACGGCAGAATAACTGGCCCTGGGGTGGTACATACCTAGACGGATTCCTGCATAGGAATCCTACCACCTGAAACCTAGCTAAGCAAATGAAATGGCTGAGTCTCTTTTTTTCGTGATATGAATCCTATAGAGCATATTAAGGACTCGTTAAAGAAAAGTGTTACATCCAGAATATCAACCCCCAGCAACCTGAGAACTATAAAACGAATTACTTGAAGAGTGCCAGAGCTTTGTCCCAAGATACAATATGAATATAATTCGCAGAATGCCGAGAAGGATGGAAACGTTAGTTAGAGCATGAAGGGGAAACACTCGATATTAGTCTTTCATTTATTTAATGTACCTACCTAGACGGATTCCTGCATAGGAATCCTACCACCAGTAAAAGTAAGTCTGTAGCTCTCATTTTGGGAGATTTTGCCAGAATACATTAATGAAAATTAATGTTTCAAAAACGCACCCACGATACCGGTGCATATTATTATACCGCAATGCGGGGCATAGTTTACGAAAAAAATAAGAAAGTACAGATAAATTGCACATGTAAAAACACCCAAATCAACTGTCTGTTTGCCATGCAAGTTTTTGTTAGGTGCGAGAATCAAACTCGCGACGAGTAGCGCAAAACCCAATTGCTTAGCCACTTCGCCAACTGAGATCTTACACATACGTCTCATCTCATTGGGTTAAACAGAGACCACATTTTTCCAGTTGCTACGCACCTGATACATATCCGCTTGTTCAATTTTCATTAGCGTTTACATACAAGCTGGTCGGCTGCGGGTACTTTTGAAATGGCCTTTCCTTAAAACGACTTCCATGTGACTGTGTTGTTCCTGTTCGTTCGTTGCCCCTTAACGGTTTGCCCATTCACACTGGCCTCATAAAGCCGACCTTTCAATCATCCTATCTACGTGTCCAATCCCTTCCTCTTTCTTTGCCACTACGTCAACCCTAATTTTATATAGATAGATAGATAAACCGTTTATTTGTAAAATTACAATACACATACCATATTTTAAAAACAATTAAAAAAAAAGTAAGTAAAGTTTCAGCCTATAAATGTCCCACTGCTGAGCACAGGCCTCCTCTCATTTCTGAGAGGGTTTTGGAGCTAGGAAGAATCAGCCGCGCTGCTCCAATTCGGGTTGGCGGACTAAAAACAATAACAAGTACTAAAATATAATTTTTTTCCACACAGTGTACAGATGTGTGCACAATGATACAAACAGGCCGTAGTTCAGTGCATGGAATGTCCACTTCAGGGACAAAACTCTGGTTTTCGACTACCGCCCATTGTAGAACGGTTGCGGGCTTGCCAGTATCTACATAGTATTTTATTTATTGTTTTTCCAAAAAAAAAATTTAGAATGTTGTGTATTAGCCGTGTGGTGGCGGCTCGTTAAAAGAATACTACCACTCCATCTCATCCAATGGATCTCGTAAAAGGCGAGTGAGGAATTAAACTGCACTGTGCACCCAACAGCTCATGGTGGCGATGGGCTCACCAGCTATCACACCAAGTGCATTATATTGTTTTGGTGAAACGTGGATTGTGGCAGTCATCTGTTTATGCAGTGAGTGCCCAGTCTCTGACTACCCATTATGGGATACAGTCGTGATCTTATGTATTTATGTATGTATGTATGTATCGAGGGGTAAACATTTTTAACTGTAGCCATGACAAACGACAAAGTGTTATAGCATCGTTTGTTTTTCTAAAATAAAAGATTTAAAATATTTTTTGAAACTAAATATATGTATTATTGCGTATTTTTCCATGTCTGATAGATAAATTACCGTGTGGTAGCGGCCTAAGAGAATCTACCACCCCATTTCATCCCGTGGGTGTCGTAAAAGTCGACAGAGGGAAAATGAAAACCAGGAGATGGGCAGCAGTATCTTGCTGGAACATCTGAATAAATAAACTGCGGTTGCCAACCCGTCTGCCAAGCGTGGCAACTATGGCAAAATCCCCCCAAAACGAGAGCTACAAACTTTTGTGGCAATCTATGGGGAGGCCTATGTTCAGCAGTGGACTATTGATAGGCTGAAACGACGATAGATAAATAATAAAATAAAAAGCCTTTCTTGCATTATAACAAGGTTTTCTTATTTTTAGTAACTATGAAATTCCGCAAAGCAACGCCCGATTCTATTAACTAAATTTATTTTGAAATCACAGACAGACACTCCAATTTTATTATTGGCAACACGGAATACATATCTTATTTATATGTATATATGTCTTACATAGAATTATTCACACTTTTGTTTCTTCGTTTGCAGCACCTACCGTTGGTTCTCACGTCGAAGATTGACTAGTGGAGAATTCCCGGGCATTAAGTCCGCCCTTCATTGCTTTATTATGTAAGATTGGCAACAAAGAAGTCGAATAAACAAACACAATGACAAAGTTAGAATGTTCCAGCTATCACTACGTCGGCGGTTTCATTAAATTCACAATTACGTCGACCGTAAGCAACTTGTCATTGCAATTCTAGCTGAAACTTTGCATTTTAGCTTCAATCAACCTCGTTCTTTATTACATTGTGCCCAAATTTAATAAAAACGTAATAATCTTAAATTGGAAAAGTATATTCATCAGATAATCTCTTCATTGAAGAAATGAAATGTTAATTCCTTATTTTTTGACGTGACAAATATAAATTCCATCTCATGTATTTTTAATAGTTAAACGAAGACAGTGAATTAGTTAATCTGCATGAGGATTTCTTCCCTTTATTATAATTTGCATGCGGATCCTAGCAAATTAACTTTATTTCTTTGTTATTTTCTTACAATCTATCATCGTTTCGAGATGAGGTTTGACGGAGTAGAAAAAATAGAGTAGAAAGACTTGACGGCTGACTGTCGTAAAGTCAATATCACTTGATAATGCCTCATTTTGAGGTGAAACACGTGTCGTGTTCTCGACTTCAGTGGTGTGTATTGCCTAGTGATAGTGTTGTAGTGATGGAGGGTATCTGGTGGCGGCTCCCGGTGGCGGTATTGGTTTGCTTGTGCACGCTGAGGGAAAGCGAACGGTGCTCTTCAAAACTAGGTAATACACTTTACATTTTGCATACGGATCTTAGCAAATCAACTTTCTTTCCTTTATTGGAGTAGAAATAGACGAAAAAAACTCCGCGGGTATACTTATTTAGCTAAAAAACATAAACGTTTACCTGATGGTAAATGCAAGGTCCGTAACAAATGCAGAGATATCAGTTCTTAAGTCTCATACGCCCAGTGATTACACCAGCTCTCAGTGCCCTTCAGACCGAAACACAGTAATGTTTGTTGAACTCTTTGCGGCGGAATAACTGGCATTGCGGTGCCTACCCAGACGGATACCTGCATTGTACTCCTGCCATGTGTTAAGTCCAGTTTTGCGGAAAGTCGATAGATGGTTATTCTACCGTGAAGCAGGAGTTTGCAAACATTACAGTGTTTCGGTTTGAAGGGCACTGAGAGCTTGCGTAATCACTGGGCATATGAGACTTAAGAAGTTATGTCTCAGGATGACGAGCGCAGTGTGGTGTCACACAGAAATGTTCTGGGTGACACAGCATTTGTTATGGGCAGACGTTGCACTTACCATCGAGTCAACGTTTTGCTCGTTTCGTCACATTATTAAATAAAAAAGGCGTACTCGGTAAAAGTTTTCATGAAATGCCACGAGATCAACGTGGTCCTTCGCGGCTTAGTTACGGCAACGAATATAAAGGACCAAGCTTTATTTAACACATTATTTAGACAGAAAATGTTACATTATAGCGCCTTTACAATTAGTGCTTTTGTTTGTTTAACTGTATGCTTCGCTGAATTACTGCTCCTTGGGAGATTACTATATTAAGTCGTGGTCTCTGGAAAGCTAATGAAAATTTATCTGCAGTAACCCCTTTTTTCTCATATAAGGGTTAGGCAGAAATCCGTCTAGGTAGGGCCATCCCAGGGCCAGTTATTCTGCCGTGAAGCCGTAGTGTGCCAACATTACTGTGTTTCGGTTTGAAGGGCACTGTGAGCTAGCGTAATCACTGGGCATATGAGACTTAAGAACTGATGTCTCAGGGTGACGGGCGCAGTGTAGTAGACACAGAAATGTTTTGGGTGACATAACATTTTCTATGAGTAGACGTTGCACTTTACATCAGGTGAACGTTTTGCCCGTTTTGTCACTCTATCCAATAAAAAAAGATGTCTCTAATGCCCGGTTAATATATTCAAAGGACAGTTATTGGCGACAGTTACTTTTTGTTTCTTTGTTGCGAGTAACGCGGCGTTACGCAGCGCTCCGAACTTTATCAAGCAATGTATGACCTACCGACGTCGTTATCGAGTTATAGGAACGGTACCGACTTACTATTCGTGGCTTATTTAACTGATCGTAAGGAAAACGTCTCGTTTTATGAATATGGGAACCGGGCGTTAGTTCACTTTTCGCTCTCGCGGAAAACGAGACGTTCACGTCACCGAACCGCAAACGCAATTTCGATACAAGTCAATAAATTCTTACTCCCTATTGCGTTCCCACGATAAGCATATATTTATATATTTAAACTTTATTTAAGGCGGACTTTATGCTTACAAGTCATTTTCTACCAGTCTACCTTCGGGTCGAGCAGAGAAGATGTAGTGGGTGCCAAGATCAAACAAGAAGAAATAACCACAGTAATCTACAAAAAAAAGTACTAAAAAGAAGTACTAAAGTAAGAAAAAAAAGCAATACATAAAGAAATAACTCCGTAATATGCAATAATAATAACAAACAAATATAAATATAATATTTGCGTTATATTTACATACACACATACGCTATAAACACATATATACATACATACAAATATACATACATGCACACATACAAATATACACACATACATATTATAGTGACGGGCAGATTAATAGCATCTACCTCTTTCCTACTAAAGTATCGTAAGAGGCGACTAAGGTATTGTACGGACAGCCTTTATTCCTTTAGAATAACACCATAATATGCAATGCTGTCACTATACTGCTCGAAGGAACGCAATAGGGAGTAATAATTTTTTGCCGTGTGGTGGCGGCTCGTTAAAAGAATACTACCACTCCATCTCATCCAATGGATCTCGTAAAAGGCGAGTAAGAAATTAAACTGCACTGTGCAGCCAATAGCGCATGATGGCGATGGGCTCACCACCTATCACACTAAGTGCATTATATTGTTTTGGTGAAACGTGGATTGTGGCAGTCATCTGTTTTTGCCGTGAGTGCCCAGTCTCTGACTACCCCTTATGGGACACAGTCGTGAATGTATGTATGTATGTAATTTTTTGACCCATACGTAAATGGCGACGACTTGGTTTGTCATCTGTCACGAAATGTGGGCTACGAATGTGGTCTGTGCCTACTTATTGGGGAAAAAGGCGTGATTGTAGTATGTACGTATGTACTAATTCAATAAAAACAAAGTTTATATACATATGTCATATAGCTGATGCCCGCGACTTCGTCCGTGTGGATATAGGTTTTCAAAAATCCCGAGGGAACTATTTGATTTTCCGGGATAAAAAGTATCCTGTGTTCGTTTCCAGACTGCAAGCTATTTCTGTGCCGAATTTCGTTAAGATTTTTCGGTTCAATGGTTGAGCTGTGAAAAGGTAATGAACAGACACAGATATAGAGACAGTTACTTTCGCATTTATAATATTAGTCTTTAAGATTACTATCAGCTTTTAGGTAATTATATATTTTTTTTATTTCATAAAATTGACGGAACGAGCAAAACGTTCACCTGATGGTAAGTGCAACGTCAGCCCATAACAAATGCTGTGTCACCCAGAACAGTGTGACACCACAATGCGCCCGTCACCCTGAGACATCAGTTCTTAAGTCTCATATGCCCAGTGATTACGCTAGCTCACAGTGCCCTTCAAACCGAATCACAGTTATGTTTGCACACTACTGCTTCACGGCAGAATAACTGGCCCTGGGGTGGTACCTACCTAGACGGATTCCTGCATAGGAATCCTACCACCTCTATACACGCAATATACGCGCTAGAAGTGGAGTTGCGGAAACCGGGCCGTTGCAATCTACAATCTACAATGTATAATGTACGAATTTATTACGATTACAATCTGGTTTAGTGACCAAGAAATCATTGTAGCAAGTAGAGCCTGGCTTCGTAAAAATAAAATTGCTATGGCAAAAGTATTTATTAAATTTCTTTGAATATTTTTTTTTCGTAAATTTTATTTCCGCCTTTGATGAAAGAGTTGAGAGAGCTATTTGAATTCTCGAATACAGGCTAGCTTTGTCAAAACTCTAGAGGACGGACTCACAATTATTCTGAAATGTCACTCGAAATGAGTTTGTTTTGATGTTATTAGTGCTGACAAAAAAACAATTTATTACTATTGTTTAAAAGTAAAAAAGTAACGTTTCAGTCTATAAATGTCCCACTGCTGAGCACAGGCCTCTTCTCATTTCTGAGAGGGTTTAGGAGCTAGGAAGAATCTCCCACGCTGCTCCAATGCGGGTTGGCGGACTTCACATGACTTCGAAATATTTCTGTTCTTCGGACTCGCAGGAAACCTCACGATGTTTTCCCTCACCGCTTAGCACGTGTTAAATCAGCACTTAAAATTGTAGAACAATTTTAGAGGTGCTGGCACCGGGGATCGAACCCAGGCTACTCGCTTACTATGAAATTAACGGCGAGCACCAGGCCTCTGAGCTACCACGGCTACTACTACTATTACTACTATTGTTTACTTTACTTTAATATAAGCTCTTGGTTGATTTCGAAAGATGAATGTTACGAAATTGTCGCCTGCCCAGAATATAATTAAGTGTTGCCACCGTTATGTAGCACAATATCGTCAACGCATGGCGTAGTGGTTAGCGTACCTGACCCCTGCGCCGCCGCTCCCGGGTTCGATTCCCAGCCGGAGCCAACGTTTGTACAAAGACACCAATTGTCGTTTTTCGGGTCTGATTGTATTGTGCATGTGTTAATGTCTGTAAAACGCACCCACGATACAAAATCCTACTGTAGGGCATCGTTTTTTCTAAAATAAACAATTATTGTTTAAAGAGTTTTTTCTTAGTTTATTTGGGAAAATAAACAATTGTACAAGATGATTATCACATAGTTTTTATACAAGCACAAATTAATTATGCCAGTTACCCGACTTCACAGAGTCAGTAACTCTTTTATGGGGCAATGTATACGTTTTTACAACAAAATCCCAGCAAGTGCTAAAAGTCTTTCAATCAAAACGTTTAAATTTTATATAAAACAAAGACTTGATAAAAAGGGTTATTATAATATTAGAGAATACATAGATGATGATAACCCCTGGGAATGAGGTTATCGCCGCCAAGCCATTTCTACATCTTTATAATACTGCTGTTATTGTACATTATTTTAAAAATGACTTTAAAAAAAAGCCCGCTGGGTTTCTTACTGGTTCTTCCCAGGACAGAGGCATTTTGCGAACCAGTGTAGTTTAAAAAAAGAAAAAAAAATGACTTTCAATAAGTATTATATAAATAATCTATATTGAATAAAAATTTATTTTGTCTTCGCAAGTATGATCATGTTTCCTCGTTCCGCTCTCAGTTAAAGTGGCTTCCTATTCGTCAACGAAGGCATCTCAGGATACTTTCCACAGTTTTCTCGGTTTTATTTGATAACCACTACCCTGATTACCTCAAACGTAAGTTTCAGTTCATGTGTGACACTCATAACCGACAGCTTCGTTCTTCGGAGACTTCGACTCTCTCTATTCCAATTCACCGCTCTGGTTTCTATTCATCATCATTTGCTGTCCAAGCTGTTCGACTATGGAATGCGCTGCCTGAAAATCTAAGACTACCCTCTAGCAAATACGCATTCAAAAGGAAAGTTTTAGCTCATTTTACAAACTGTACAGATTTACCAAACAATGAACATCATCCCCATCACTAGTATATATTATTCTAGTTTATAATAATATCTATTTATATATATATATATATGTGTATGTATGTATATATGTATATATTTATATTATGTGTGTGTGTTTATGTTTGTATACGTGTAGGTATATTTAATAAGTATTATATATTATATCGTCCCTTTGTAACCGCCTACGTCGTTTACTCACTGCCCAAAGGTTGACTGGCAGAGAATGCTTTTAGCATTAAGTCCGCCTTTTGTTCCTGTAGTAAGGTTCAATAAAGAATAAATAAATAAATAAATAAAAAATTATTCTATTCTATTCTGTACAAAATACCCAAAGTCACCGAGCAATAGTTGCGCAAGCCTGGTGGGCCTGCTCCGAGACATACTAGCACAGTGACATGACGTTGACATATTTGCCGATCGAATAGCGCCGCCTACCTCTTGATTAGGCGGTACAGGGTTCCTTGTGTAGATAGCGCAGAATAACAACTTCAAATGCACCTTGTGTAATAATTTCACCTTACTACGCTTAACCACCAATTAACTAGGTAAACCGACAGTTTCGTTTCGAAGGAGTGACAAGGTCGGTGTCTCGAATTCAACTGCCCCCTGCACTATCCGAACTCCTAAATAAGACTCTTACCACGTGCCGCTATTACAATAACAAGTGACGTCACGCTGTTTACCACCTCCTCAGTACTACAATAATCAAACGAGCAACTTATTATTAAACGATATCGTTATTGCCGACATATATATTCAAATGCCTTATTTTGAAAGACACTTTTTATTTTATTTGATAAGACATAACCTATAGTTTTTTCTATTTTTCTTTTTGGTCATTTAAAATTTTTGCGACATGATATTAATTAACAATCTATTGACGTGTAATATTTTAACGTATTGGTGTATTGGAGCTTCCTCTGTCAGTCATTACTGTGTATCATTTAAATAAATAAACAAATGTACAACCAGCACCGTTTTCCACGTCAATTGAGGTCTCTTTACAATGCTATTACATTGAATTATTTAAATTTGAGAAGTCGTTCAATAATATTTATAACAACACAAAATAGAGAAAAATGCATGATATAATGTTTTCTTTTATTTACGTGAATATTACACATTTAAATAAAACTACTTTTTTACGGATTTTATCGCGTTTAATTTGAACTATTTTTACCCGACGTTTCGGACGCTTTACAGCACCCATGGTCACGGGGGGACTGAGGTGACAGTTGTCCCGATGTCATAGTTAACCCGGAGTACCTTCAGCTTTTAATTATTATTTTTAGTCCGATCTACGCAGAAAGAGCTTACTGTGTCTTGAAGCCTTGCAGTGGTATGCTTGGTTTTTGAATTAATTTTATTAATAATAGGATCCCAAGCCGGTGGTAATACCCAACCATCTTCCCTATTGAAATTAGGATGTTTTTTAATTTCAATAGCCTCGGGAATCATCCTTGGTAGGAATCGGTGTTCTTTTGCAAGGATTTGTGGTCTATCAAATCTGATGTAATGGTTGGGATGATCCAGAACATGGTCACAGACTGCAGACTTCCTAGAGCGTCGATGCTTCACATCAGCCCCCGTTAAAACCCGCGTTAAAGAACACATAGCTGATGTGAAGCCCCCGTGACCATGGGTGCTGTCAAGCGTCCGAAACGTCGGGTAAAAATAGTTCAAATTAAACGCGATAAAATCCGTAAAAAAGTAGTTTTATTTAAATGCATGATATAATTTAAAAATATTGGTACTGAAATGATGATGATGATGATTACTGCTTCACGGCAAAATAACTGACCGTGGGGTGGTACCTACCTGGACGGATTCCTGCATAGGAACCCTACTATAAGTAGTATTTATCTTACTTGCGGATACTTTCAAAGATTTATTACAATAATACCACAACAAGCAAATATTTCTTTTTATTTTAATGCACGTAATACCTAACTGAGCATGTAATGATGAGACTTTAGTAGTAGTGTCTCGGGGTGACGAGCGCAGTGTGGTGCCAAAAATAAATGTTTGGGTGACACAGCTTTTTTTTATTCTATAAAGTGACGAAAAGAGCAAAACTTTCACCTGATGGTAAGTGCAACGTCCGCCCACAACAGATGCTGTGTCACCCAGAATATTTCTGTGTGACACCACACTGCGCCCGTCACCCTGAGACATCAGTTCTTATGTCACATATGCCCAGTGATTACGCTAGCTCGCAGTGCCCTTCAAACCGGAACACAGTAATGTTTGCACACTACTGCTTCACGGCAGAATAACTGGCCCTGGGGTGGTACCTACCTAGACGGATTCCCGCATAGGAATCCCACCACCGGTAAAATGAGCAAACGTAGCACTTACCATCAAGTGAACGATTTACTCGCCCCGTCATTTTCTTACAAAAACTAAAAAAAATAAAAAAAAATGTGAAATTATTGCTGGTCAACTAAAACAAATTGATCGGGGAGTCGAGCCTCAGCAATCATATTTGCAGTTACGTCCAGACACTAATCAATCATGTTGTGTAGGAAGAAGCAAAAACATTTTCAACACCGAAATAGTTATACGTTTTTGCTTCAACATTTTTTATATTTAGTTTAGTGGGTAAACGTAACCATTTTTTTTATAGGACAAAGAAACGAGACTAACGAAACGATCATCTAGGTGGATTGTTTTTTTTAAAGAGAAAGTATCGAGATGAGGAAATGTTCATGTTCCTCATAATAAGTACAACGTCAGACCGTGGCAAGTGCTGTGGCACCCGGAACATTTCCATGTGGCACCACAATGCGCTCATCACCCACAGAGATCAGTTCTTAAGTCTCATATTCCCAGCTCACACTAGTTATTAGTGCCTTTCAGACCAATACACAGAAAATTTTTCATAGTTTCCGTCTAGGTTCCACCCCAGGGCCAGTTATTTTGCCGTGAAGCAATAGTGTGCAAACATTACTGTATTTCACTTTGAAAGGCACAGAGCTAGCGTAATCACTGGGCATATGAAACTTAGGAACTCATGTCTCAGGGTGACGGGCGCAGTGTGGTATCACACAGAAATGTTCTGGGTGACACAGCATTTGTTATGGGCAGACGTTGCACTTATCATCAGGTGAACGTTTTGCTCGTTTCGTCACTTTCTACAATTAAAAAAAAAACTTTATTAGTTACATATGATGATGCTGGTTTCCACACCATATTTTCCTTCACCGCTTTTTTTTTAAATTGTAGAACAATTTTACAGGGCCGGCACCCGTGGTCGAACCCTAGTTACTCGGATACTATAAAATTAAAAGCGAGCACCCGGCCCCTTAGCTACCACGGCTATTAAGCTAATAAAAGCATGTTAAAAAAGTTTCGAAAATCCAAAAGTGCACGTCCTATGACGGTCATTTAACTCTTAAGAAAACAAATCGTTAAAGTAAAGTAAAATCCTATAAATGTCCCACTGCTGAGCACAGGCCTCCTCTCATTTCTGAGAGGGTTTTGGAGCCGGGAATGGTCCGCCGCGCTGCTCCTATGCGGGTTGGCGGACTTCACATGACCTTGAAATATTTCTATTCCTCGGACATGCAGGTTTCCTCACGATGTTTTCCTTCACCGCTAAGCACGTGGCATTTAAAATTGTAGAACAATTTAAGAGATGCTGGCACCGGGGATCGAACCCAGGTTACTCGCTTACTATGAAATTGAAGGCGAGCACCAGGCCCCTGAGCTACCACGGCTAAACAATATCTTATTGTGGTTTAAATATTTCGAGTCATTTCTATTTCAGATGAAAAAACAACAATAAAAACATATTTTTCTTAATAACTACAAGTGCTAGACTTTTGATATGAAATAGGAAACCAGTAGTTACAGTTCGGGACACGATAAAAAGAACCCGGTGTCGATACGTCAATTTTTGGGAGTTATCGTGACCACATCCCTAAAAAATCCGGACGTCCTCGTTAATTAAAAAAAAAATGAATTAATTGTTAAAAGTATTTTCTTGATATGAGTCTATTCAAATTAGCATATAAGTGCAATATAATTGTGATAGAGGCATTATAAGACCGCCGAATCGCTTGACCTTGACATGTCGGGTATACAGCACTATCTCATGCCGCTTCGCGCCATGAGACGTGCAAAAGACACTATTTACTCTGTATCCTTGAGGTTTATTGGCATGCTTTCAGGAAGCCATCTATCGTACGTGATTGTTGTCAAGATATGACAGAGATTGACTGCTCCATACGAAAAAGACGCGACTGAGCAACGGAGGCGCATTATCTCGATCACAATTTTTCCCACATTTTGCCGAGAGTGAAGTTTTATTAAGGAAGGACTAGACGAGTTTTAAGAATATAAACTAAAATTGGACAACGGAAATAATCGTTTATATATACAGTCTACAACATATAATGTGACATCTTATACATCTATACAATACTGGTCTATACACTATCTATACAAGTGGTGGTAGGATTCCTATACAGGAATCCGTCTAGGTGGGGACCACCCCAGGGCCAGTTATTCTGCCGTGAAGCAGTTGTGTCCAAACATTACTGTGTTTCGGTTTGAAGGGCACTGTGGGCTGGCGTAATAACTGGGCATATGAGACTTAAGAACTTATGTCTCAGGGTGATGAGCACAGCGTGGTGTCAAACAGAAAATTTCTGGGTGACAAGGCATTTGTTATGGGTAGACGTTGCACTTAACCATCAGGGGAACGTTTTGCTCGTATCATAATTTTATCCAATAAAAAAAACATTAATGTCAACAGTAATGTCAGTTGGTATTATAATGCTGTACGGACCTTTTCAATATAAATTTCTAGGTAGGACACCGTAGCTATTATAGACAGGCATGAGACTGTCTTCAGGCCGTCAAACTCAACAACGTCAAACTCGTGTCAAACGACTTGCCTGTCGTGTTACCTAAAATAAAAAAAATATTACTACATAATAAATTTAGTAGCCAAGTGCATAGTTAGAGTTACTTTCACACATCTTTGTAACCTATATGAAGTAGAAATACTTTATTTGCCTAAAAACATACAAAAATACATAAGTGGTTGCTGGGACTTCCTTTTAAGCAAGTATATACTTGTGCCAGGATGCCCCGCTCTTCCATAACTATGTTATTTAATAAATGACTAGTGTTGGTCTTAACACTTTAGTATTTTGACTTATAAATTATGTAATTATGGAATTTTTTCTTGATGTATATGCATATATAAGTGTGTGCTTGTGTGTATTTGTGTGTATATGTATGCATTTGTATACCTGCGTATTTTCTTGCTTATTTAACTTCATGTAATAGTGATTCAGTCTCATCATATTTAAGTTTGGAAAGCCACTCTATTACAACATTTTTTAACTTATGTGAAAGTAGCGTAAGTACGAGTAGATACATTTTAATTTTGTGTTTTACTTTACTGTACAAATAACCGGACTGTCTCCTAAATTGGTTCTTGTCGAAATTTGTTTTAACTGTACAATTGTCAGTAATTGTTCTTGTTCTCGTACTGTTACTGGAGTCAAAGGACACAGTTTTCCATTATTGAATGTAGAACATCTAGTTTCCTAACACTCAAAAATTTGCTATCAGCTAGCATATACAATGATCTAATTTACAATACGCTTTATCTAATAATGTCTTCTGGACAAGTTTATGAAATTTATCGGATGTGTCGAGCTACTGATGTCTTCTACTGCTCCTTCCAAGACAGTAGTACCCTACACCTTATAGTTCCAATCCCAACTTCCGCCTCCCTAACCCAAGTCCATTTCGTACCTAATCCTTTTCCCTTCCTCTTCGCTAAGCCTGAGGTTCCCGTGCTGATGGCTACTCGAGGGAACGCAATAATAAATAAAAAATTTCAACTCGTACCAAAATGGCGGCGACGTGGTTCGCCACTCGTCACGTATCGTTTCCTGCGAGGGCAAAAAGTTGGCTACGGATGTGGTCTCTGTGGGGAAAAGCGATATTACTTGTATGTAAAAAATTAAAGTTTCAGCCTATAAATGTCCCACTGCTGAGCCTCCTCTCATTTCTGAGAGAGTTTTGGAGCTAGAAATAATCCGCCACGCTGCTCCAATGCGGGTTGGCGGACTGCACATACATACATACATACATAAGATCACGACTGTATCCCATAAGGGGTAGTCAGAGACTGGGCACTCACGGCAAAAACAGATGACTGCCACAATCCACGGTGCACCAAAACAATATAATGCACTTGGTGTGATAGGTGGTGAGCCCATCGCCACCATGCGCTGTTGGGTGCACAGTGCAGTTTAATTCCTTACTCGCCTTTTACGAGATCCATTGGATGAGATGGAGTGGTAGTATTCTTTTATCGAGCCGCCACCACACGGCGGACTGCACATGTCGTACAGGTTTCCTCACGATGTTTGCTTTCACCGCCGAGCATTTGGTAAATCAGCACATAAAATTGCGATTAACAATTTTAGTGGTGCCGGCACCGGGAATCGAACCCAGGTCACTCGCGTTCTATGAAATTTAAGGCCTCACTCAGCATCAAATACCAACTGTCAACTGCGCTGGAAATGTTGTAGCACCATATGCTTTACTGAAACAATCTCCCGTCTTCACCTCCGTATCCGATATCATATCCGATGTAACGAGATGAGCTTTGAGATATTGCTACCGATAACGAAGGCGCAGTATAGGATTTGAATCCACTGAAAATGGAAAAGAATTATTAATAAAATTAAATCAAAAACCAAGCATACCACTGCAAGGCTTCAAGACACAGTAAGCTCTTTCTGCGTAGATCGGACTAAAAATAATAATTAAAAGCTGAAGGTACTCCGGGTTAACTATGACATCGGGACAACTGTCACCTCAGTCCCCCCGTGACCATGGGTGCTGTAAAGCGCCCGAAACGTCGGGTTAAAAATAGTTATAAATTAAACGCGATAAAATCCGTAAAAATAGTTTTATTTAAAAATGGAAAAGAAGTTTTATTTGCTAAAATATGCATGAAAAATTAAATAGATAGACTGTGACCTAAGTCAGCGGTGGACCGTCGCAAAGTCTATTTCAAATGCATATCGCGTCTTTGGCAACAGAAACCAGATCATGTTTTATAATTTTTGTGGCTCAATAGTAGTAATTCTAGTAGTCAGAGTACCTGACTACATACCAGGACGGGTTCGAATCCAAGATTGTGTAATATTTGTCCAATATTACAAATTGATGGTCTTCGGGTCTAGACGTGTTGCGTAAAACGCACTCACGCACCACACCGGATAAACCCTAGTGCGAGGCAACGTTTTTTAAAGAAAACGAACAGGGTCAAACGAGGATACATTTCTCCTCAAAATGTTCACCTCGGCTCTTTTTCTACATCACCCTGTTCATCTATGGCACGTGTTTCTCTCACTTCTAGAAGCCTCTCCCACTAAGGAAGGAGTTGCCGTTATCAACACACTTGGCAGTCGGAACATTTGATAGACAGAGCAATAGCCTAATGGTTTAGGGTACGGACTCCGAAACATGAGGTCGCAGGGTCAAGCCCGTCTAACGACTATTGACGTCCATCTCCTATCACAAGCTTTACGCTTAATTGGAGCGGTTAACAGGAATTTTAGTAGTGTTGATATATCATTGCTAGTATTCTTAAAAAAAAAAGAAACTAAAAGTAATTATAGAGAAATTAGAAGAGAGCAAAAAAAATAAGTAGTTTGGTAGTGCGAAAACACAGTGGAAATATTCTTCAATACCATCATGATAATAATTTCAGCCCTTCACAAGTTCACTTCTGACCATAGGCAAACGCAGTACATGTCTTTACTAGATCTAGAGTCGACCTACACGGCTTTGCGGGAGGTATATGCATGCAGGTGACTCAGGACCGTATTTAACAATCTATAGGGAACATTTCTGAAAATAACACGCCATTTTCCCATATAAGGGGTAGGCAGATACCCACGCCCATAGCCCACTATGCTTTCCTGCGAGTGGTGGCGGACCACGTCTCCGCTATTTTGGTACGAGTCAAATTGCGTTCCCACTCTGCTAGTGGTGTGTGTGTGTGTGTGTGTGTGTGACAGTGACATAACTGCAAATTATGATGTATTTCTGTCTTCTATATATGCCGATGGGTGTAAGTGGCGGCCCTTAATATGGGAAAAAGGCGTGACTAGAATGTGTATGTATACCTTAGTCGCCTCTTACGACACCTCGGTAAGAAACAGGTAGCTATTCTACTCTGCCGGATACCTATCAGAAAATACTACATAACTTATAAATAATTAAGATCATTAATTTATCTTTTATAAACACTTCAAATAAACGTTAAAAATACAGAAAAAAAACTAAACATCATCCTCATCTATTGTGGGGTAATGATGGAAGGCGCGGCCTAATTGTATTAGATGTTATTGGAAATCTATACAACGTTCCCTTTTCTTTTCCTAGTATTGTAGCTATAGAATACAACACTCTTCATAATGACATCATCAAATTGTTGAATATAAAGTCAGTGAAAGATTTTTTAATGTATCCGTTACTCTTGAAGTGACATTTCCTAAAGAAAATACTGGTGATAAGATTCCTATGCAGGAATCCATCTAGCAGTAGTGTGCTCATCTAGTGTAATCACTGGGCATATAGGATTTAAGGACCATCTCAGGGGGACTCGCGCAGTGTCGTGCCACAGCATTTGCACTTTGCATCAGGTTTTGCTGGTCTAATCCCTTTCTTCAATATAACAAAATCTGTTTAATCTTATGAAATAGCTCATACAAATACTGCGTCGAATGTTGCATTTACGCTAACTAAAATTACGAGAAGAAGTCCTGAAGATTACTAGTAGGAAGCGACATTATCCTCAGATCAGACGAACTGATCTGGCTATCTATCTTCTTCCCCTAACTTGTCATCCGCCAAACTTTTTACATACATTTCTTCAATGAACGCGACTTTGAACTGATATCTTATTATTTCTTATTGTTTTCGACCCTTTGCGATATTATTTTTTGTTTTCAGACATTATTATCGGACGAGCAGTATCGCCGTGGTGACTCAAGAGAATCTTCCACCGTCTCATCCCGTGGGTGTCGTAAACTACGACAGGGAAAATGAAGTCCAGGACATGGGCAACAGCATCTTCCTAGAACATCTGAATACTCGTATCATCATTTCAGTCTATCACTAGTCCACTGCTGAACATAGGCCTCCCTCACAGATTGGAAGACGGGCTGGCAACCTTAGTTTATTTATTTAGATGTTCGAGGAAGATGCTGCTCATTTTCTGGTTTTAATTTTCCCTCTGTCGACTTTTACGAAACCCACGGGATGAGATGGGGTGGTGGATTCTCTTAAGCCGCCACCATACGGCAACTGACTTTACTGGTGGTCTAATTCCTATGCAGAAATATTTCTAGTTTCAGAATTTTTTAGGTGAACTTGTCATCAGTTGAACAAATTGTCTCTTAACACTTAACGCTAACCGCAGGCGTTTGCTAGTCTAGCCGTGAGCAAACACTGAAACCTCTGATATCTAATGGATGAATCGTCGCTGTAGAGTCCAATTGAGTTTTTCATTCACGAGCCCAGAACGAGATAGGTCAAGAACCTTATTCAGCATGAAATTAATGCGAGAGCTGTTTTGTGTTGCCGATACCGACTTCGCTGCGAGAAAGCGTACTTTTTAAATGAAAACAGTTTCTTTAAGCGGTGATTATTATATATTTTATAAAAACTTCAGTAGGTACTCGGGACGCTTTAAAATATTGATTTAAACATGTTGTAGCAAAAGACCCAGTGTAATTGGGATAAAGGACATACTAAAAGAGTAATATAACTTTTCATGACTGTTTAAAATGTCGCACCCTAGGAATTCTCTTTTATCGTAGATGCGTTTTATAAACCTAAATTACATATCCGCTCACAGTCATAACCAGAACAATTACAAATCTGACAGGCTGGCAACAAGCCGGTAGGCACAGTAGAATAAAACCACCAGGCACTGAGAGCTAGCACAATCACTAGGCGTATGTGACTTAAGAATTGATGTACCCGTACGGGCGCAGTGTGGTGTCACACAAAAATGTTATAGATGACACAGCATTTGTTATGGGCAGACGTTGTATCAGGTGAACGTTTTGATGAACGTAGTTTTGATTCATGGAAAAAAGTATTTATTGACATATTTTATTGGAGAAGCTACTTTCAGCTCTGCTTTGGTGTTGTAAATTTAGCTAGCTTTTAATTTGTTAGTATCTGTCACTAGTGATCTTTAATCGGAAGCGCGGCCCGAGAATCCGAAATAACAACTGACGTAAATTAAATTGATGCAAAATTTTAACAGTTAATGTTAGTCTAGTAGTAATAGCTAGTCAAAACTTTTGCCGCTCGCAAAAAGGTTTGGTTTGGATTAGATAAGCCAATATTTCTCGTTTTATCGCTAGTTGTATTTAATGAATAAAATTAACGAGAAAATAATTTACAGTGTCGGGGATATCATCGATTGTAGACCGCTTGTACGATGTTATATAAAGCATTTATTTCTGTCGGATGAATTTAACTTCGTTTGTTTAATTTCAAATTCATTAACACTGATTCTTCAATTTTATCTAAAAGGTCTCCGGCTGAGTAAATTTCACCTGCCTCTTTTCTACCGAGGTTTCACTAGATGTTCGTAACATCTAAGGTGTTGTATGGACCCCCCTTTTTCGTGCAGAATAAAACTATGTTGTGCAGGAACACAGTTGTAATTCGCTAAATACAAGTTGAGTTTAGAACACGTTCGTTTTATTGCAATAAAAAATTCATCTGTAGTGTGTGTACGAAAACCACCTTATTCTATACAGTGGAATCAACAAACCATAATATGTAACACAATGGGGAGTAATAATTGTTTGCATAATGATTTCTTATATTTACGCGAATACTATACATATAAATAAAACTTTTTTTTTTACGGATTTTATCACGTTTAATTTTGTACTATAACCCGACGTTTCGAGCGCTTTACAGCACCCATGGTCACTGGACTGAGGTGACAGATGTCCTGATGTCATAGTTAACCCGGGATACCTTCAGCTTTATTGCACTATTATTTTTGGTCCGATCTACGCAGAAAGAGCTAACAGTGGTAGAGCCACGCATCAGCTTTTGTTGTTGCATGAATGGGCCAGCTCGACCGGGGAAGTACCACGACCTCACAGAATACCGGCGTGAAGTAGATGTTTAACAAACTTCTGCGTTTCGTCTGGTGAGTGCAGGTAACCGGAGGCCCACCCACCCCCCTCCCCCAAAACATGGTAGCGGAAATAAAAAATCTACCCCAGGGGGGTACCAGCACCACCGGTGCTGGAGAATCCCCCTCTGGGCATCCGCGCTCGGGCTACCAATCGCTACCTGACCGTGGATGCTCAGGCTGCCCCTCGTATTCTGGGGGGGGGCAAAGTTCCGCTCTGTTACCACACTGTTCGAGGCAAACGTAGCAAAAAACCTTCGGCACCCCTTACCACGCTTGCCGTGGATTTCTGCAATATCAGGGGACTACACTCCAATCTTAATGCCGTCCACTACCATCTGGAGACGGCAAAGCCGGCCTTGCTATTTCTTACCGAGACGCAGATATCCTCTCCGGCGGATACCTCTTATCTTTCCTACCCGGGGTACAAGCTGGAACATTCCTTTGTGCCACGGGCCGGGGTTTGTGTATACGTCAGAGAGGATATATGTTCTCAACGCCTCGGCAGCCTTGAAGGTAGGGACCTGTCCATCCTTTGGCTACGCATAGACAGCGACGACCATCCACGCGTCTATGGGTGCCTCTATAGGTCCCACAGCGGTAATACCGAAACTGACCGACTCATCGACCACATCCAAATGGCGGCAGATTCCGTGCTACAGCAGATCCCATCCGCAGAGATCGTGGTACTCGGCGACTTCAACGCCCACCACGCCGAATGGCTACGCTCTCGAACCACTGATCATGCGGGGAGATCTGTTTTCGACTTTGCCTTGGCATATGATCTGACACAACTGGTTACTTCGCCAACGCGGGTTCCAGATGTGGAGGATCATACACCTTCCCTGCTGGATCTTCTGCTGACCTCTCATCCGGACGGCTATGTGGTTTCCGTCGATGCCCCTCTGGGATCTTCGGACCACTGCTTGATCCGGAGTAAAGTGCCTATCATGTGCCCATTGCGGTCGCGATTTGCAGGCTGCCGCCGTGTGTGGCACTTCAGGTCAGCGGAATGGGAAGGGATGCGGTCTTTCTTTGCATCCTACCCATGGGGGCGGGTTTGCTTCTCGCTGGATAGTCCCGACGTCGTTGCCAATTCTGTCGCCGATGTGGTACTTCAGGGAATGGAACTCTTCGTTCCATCCTCTGTGGTGCCCATCGGTGGTAGATCTAAGCCTTGGTTTGGTGGCACTTGTAGAATGGCATCTCGCCAAAAACAGCAGTGTTACCAGGCCTGGGTTAATGCATCGGCTTCTCGGGATTCAAAATCTAGCGATTTTAAGAAGAAGTACAACTCTGCCTCCAGGTCCTTCAAAAGAGTCATTGCTGCGGCAAAGTCTGAGCACATTGGCAGAATTGGTGAGAAACTAGTTCGTCTTCCTTCCGGAACACGTGCGTTCTGGTCCCTCGCCAAGGCTGTCCAAGGGAATTTCTGTCAGCTATCACTACCATCTCTGCACAGGGAGGACAACTCGCTGGCCCATGACGCAAAGGAGAAAGCCGATCTTCTAGGTTCTCTTTTTGCGTCCAACTCGACTCTCGATGACAGGGGGAACTCACCGCCGACCATCCCGTGCAATGAGTGCTCTATGCCGGACATCCGGTTTTTTCAGAGCTCGGTGCGCAAAGCACTCCTCTCCCTGGACATCCAAAAGTCGAGTAGGCCTGATGGAATTCCCCCTATTGTGTTGAGGATGTGTGCTCCAGAGTTGGCACCGGTCCTTACGCGTCTTTTCCGGTACTCCTACTCTCTAGGCGTCGTCCCGAAGGCATGGAAGACAGCTTTTGTGCACCCGATCCCTAAGAAAGGCGACCGCTCAGATCCGTCCAACTACAGACCGATCGCCATCACCTCCTTGTTCTCCAAAATAATGGAATCCATTATAAACTGCCAGCTCCTGAGGTACCTAGAGGAGCACCAGTTGATTAGTGATCGCCAGTACGGCTTCCGTCGGGGTCGCTCAGCTGGTGATCTTCTAATGTACCTCACTCATCGATGGGCGGAGGCAGTAGAGAGCAAGGGGGAGGCCCTGGCAGTTAGTTTGGACATAGCGAAAGCCTTTGATCGGGTCTGGCACAAAGCGCTTCTCTCGAAGCTTCCTTCATATGGGCTTCCCGAGAAATTGTGCAATTGGGTCACTAGTTTTCTCACAGACCGGAGCATCAAGGTCTTAGTTGACGGTGCATGCTCGGAATCTAAGTCTGTGAACGCTGGTGTCCCACAAGGCTGTGTGCTATCGCCAACCCTGTTTCTTCTGCATATCAATGATATGTTACAGATTAGTAACATTCATTGCTATGCAGATGACAGTACTGGTGATGCCTTATACACAGGCCGTACCAATATTTCTCGGGAACACGTCGACGAGCACCGGAACAAACTTGTGTCTGAAGTCGAGATTTTGTTAGACAAAATCTCGGACTGGGGCCGATTAAATTTAGTCGAGTTCAACCCTAACAAGACACAAGTTTGCGCGTTTACCGCAAAAAAGAAACCCTTCGTCGTATCACCTCATTTCGAGAGCACTCCCCTTGTTGCCTCAGCCAGTATCGGAATCCTTGGCGTCGACATATCGAGCAACGTTCAATTTCGCGGTCACTTGGAAGGGAAGGCCAAATTGGCCTCCAAGAAGCTTGGCGTGCTCAGTAGAGCGCGACAGTACTTCATGCCGGCCCACCGCTTGCAACTTTATAAGGCGCAGGTCCGGCCGCACATGGAGTACTGTTCTCATCTCTGGGCCGGGGCACCCCAGTGTCAGCTCCTTCCATTTGACCGCATTCAGCGAAGAGCGGCTCGAATTGTCGACGACCATGTCCTATCTGATCGGCTTGATCCCCTGGCTTTGCGAAGATATGTTGCATCTCTTTGCATTTTTTACAAGATCTACCATGGGGAGTGTTCCGAGGAATTGTTCGGATTAATTCCAGCCGCTGAACTTCACCATCGCACCTTACGGCATAACCTCAAATTCCATCGTCACCACCTTGATGGTTGGCATTCCACCACAGTGCGTTTTTCGCGGAATTTTCTGCCACGCACTTGCACTTTATGGAATGTTCTGCCGTCAACGGTTTTTCCGGACCGATACGACTTAGGGACCTTCAAGAAAAGAGCCTATTCCTTTCTCAAAGGCCGGCAACGCATCTGCTATTCCTCTGGTATTGTAGGTGTTTATGGGCGGCGGTGATCACTTACCATCACGTGAGCCACCTGCTCGTTTGCCTCCTATTCTATAAAAAAAAAAATAACTGTGTCTTGAAGTCTTGCAGTGGTATGCTCGGTTTTTGAATTCATCTTATTAAATATATATATCCATTTTCTCTATTAAAATTAGGATGTTTTTAATTTCAATAGCCTCGCAAATCATCCTTGATAGGAATCGGTGTTCTTTTGCGAGGATTTGTGGTTTATCAAATCTGATGTAATGGTTGGTATGATCCAGGACATGGTCACAGACTGTAGACTTCCTATAGCAACGATGCTTCACATCAGCTACGTGTTCTTTTACGCGGGTTTTTACTGATCTTTATGTTTGGTTTATGTAAGAAAGACGACTATTACAATCCAGCTTGTATACTCCTGCATCTTGTAGAGGGATGTTACACTTGACAGATGGTAAAAATTGACTTATCTTCTTCGGCGGCTTGAAAAATGTTCTTATGGAAGCTCGCTTCAAAATATAGCTAATCTTGTCCGTGATATCCGTGTAATCTCCCCTCTACAACACTACTATTCTTCCATTCACCACTACAACACTACCACTAGGCAATACACACCACTGAAGTCGAAAACACGACACGTGTTTCCCCTTAAACGAAGCATTATCAAGTGATATTGACTCTACGACTGCCTCGGCGGCTGACTGTCGTTTTACATATTGCATACGGATCTTTGCAAAATAACTTTCTCTCCTTTACTTTAACGTTATTACATGTTGTGTTGAAAAAAAAAATTACCATTGTACATTTTTCACTATAACCAGAATATGAACGTTGGGAAAATCAATAGAGAAAATTGCTTACCATAAACCAAACCAAATATTTGAAGCTATGACACTTACCTGAAAATAAACAAAAACATTATTTTAAAATTTATTCATTGGTTATATTGGGATACATATTTTCACTAAGAATAATCTATGCTCGGAGTTTCTCTGCGAGATAAAATCCTTAACGATGATATCCGCAGCAGAACTAAAGTAACCGACATACATACATACATACATACATACATACATACATACATACATTTTTTTTTATTGTATTTAGTGACGAAACGAGCAAAACGTTCACCTGATGTCGTCACGTCACCCTGAGACATCAGTTCTTAAGTCTCAAATGCCCAGTGATTACGCTAGCTCTCAGTGCCCTTCAAACCGAAACACAGTAATGTTTGAACACTACTGCTTCACGGCAGAATAACTGGCCCTGGGGTGGTACCTACCTAGACGGATTCCTGCATAGGAATCCTATCAACAGTTAAATACATACAGTCACGCCTCTTTCCCATAGGGGTATGCGGAGACCACATCTTGCCACTTGCTAGGATCCTGACACACTTCTTTAGCTTCCTCTACTTTCATTAGTGTTTTCATACAAGCTCGTCGGTTGCGGTTACTTTTGACGTGGCCTTTCCTTAAAACGATTTCGATCTGACGTACGTTACGTTCGCCTACGTCGACCGTTACCGGCTTGCCCCTTTACACTCGCCTCATAAATCTGTTTCGTCAATCTTCTTTCATCCATCCTCCATACGTAACCGACATAGTCCTAAGGATTAGCAAGCTGAAGTGGCAATGGGTCAGCAAACGATAACCATTGGGGAATAAAAGGTTCTCGAGTAGGAAAGGGCCTCGTACCGGCAAACGCAGTGTAGGGCGACCCCCTACTAGATGGACCGACAACCTTCCGATGGGTGCAGGTGGCTCAAGACCGCGTTTTGTCGCAATCTATGGGGGAGACCTTTGTTCAGCAGTGGATTATGATAGGCTGAAATGATGATGATGATGAAATTACGAAGAGCAATCTTCATCATCACCAACACCCTGCCTATCTAAACCTAAGATTATATTTAATAATATTTTGTCGGCTCGGTTGGCGCAGTGGCTAAGCCCTTGGCTTCTTCGCAGCGGGTCGCGGGTTCGATTCCCGCACGGGACAAATATTTGTATGGCTTACAAATAGTTGTTCCGGGTCTGGGTGTTTGTGCATGTGGAATTTATGTGGATGCTCCACAGGAGAAATCCTACTGTGGAGCATCGTTATTTAAAAAAAAAAAAAAAAAAAAAAAAAAAAAAAAGATATAAAAAAGTATGACTATATCCAAAGACATATATGTGCGAACATATGCGCATATACAGTCATTCGTAATGTCCCATACATCCCGACAGGCTGGGCGTAGGGACGATGTGTAAATGCCCCAAAAAATATAATGAGCCTCGTAGTGTGATACCTGTAGGAGATGTGTCGACTTAAAGAATTTGCGTAAAACTCATGACTACCCTGTAATACAGCTGATCGAGGCAATTAACTCATAAATTTAATTAGGCGTTTTTCCATTGAACTGTCATCGAAAGAACTCGCAAGTACTAGGATAACATGAAGCTTAAGGAAATCTGTTGCGATGTAAATCTGTTAGTATGACGCCGTAGTAGGGTAACATAAATTAAATGGAGAATAAAACGTATTTTGAATTTGTCTGGTTCGGGGCAACGACTTTCTGAGTTAAGGTCGTGTAAAATTTTACGAAACAAATAATTTTAAAGTTTTGTATGGACATTTTTAGTATTAAATTTTGTCATTAAATCTGCACCGTTTTGTTTATCAGATCAAATTGGCATGGGTAGGTGCCGGGATGTTATACCAATTATGAATTACGTTGTATACACACGCATCCACGTACAGACATCTACAAGTTGGAACTAAATTTAGACAAATGGACAAGTGGTTGCAGCAGGGCTACCGACTCAACATATTGCAACAGCAACAATGTTACTGCAACGCAGTTATTCTGCCGGAGCTAAAAAAAAATAAATTGAAATAAAACAATATCAAACAACTCTCGAGCAATTACTTGGAATAATGTATATTATTCTTTATTTAAAATAATTGATTTATAAAATAATAAGAATAGATGAAGAAGGAAATTAAAAAAAAGATGTCACATTCGTTGTCTGTACTGAGTTGTCTATGTTATCTAGGACTCGTTACATAGACACGTTATCTGTTTCAATTTAATGAACAAACAGACAATCGATTACTTTTGGAGAATAACATGTTCTTTATACGGAGTTTTAAAATAATTGCGTTTGGTTGCTGAATATCGAACACTGCTTCAGAAAGCAGCGGCGACGTGTCTAGGAACATTTAAAAGAAACTTGGAGCCACGTGGATTATGCAGGTCACAATCACTTGACCGTGTGGTAGATGAAGAGAATCTACCACCCCATCTCATCCCGTGGGTGTCGTCGGACAGAGGGAAAATTAAAACCAGGAGACGGGCAGCAGCATCTTCCTTGAACATCTGAGAAGTAAGCCGATTGCCAACCCGCCTTCCAAACGTGGCAACAATGGTAAACTTCCCCGAAAATGAGGGTTACTAACTTTTGTGGCAATCTATGGGGGGAAATTATGTTCAGCAGTGGACTAGTTATAGGCTGAGATGATGATGATGAATCACTAGATCAGGAAAACTTATTGTACTGGTATTCTGATGTCCCAAATCTTACCACCCCAAACATTAAACTTGCAAATTGTAACTGTAGCCTATTTGACATATTCAGTAACTTCGCTTTATATATGTCAAACCAAAGCGCGGTCATGCATTTTGAGCACGCTGTAAGTGTTGTTTTGTTTTAGCTAGTAAGCATGGACCTTATACCGTGATACTGGTGGTAGGATTCCTATGCAGGAATCCGTCTAGGTAGGTACCACCACAAGGCCAGTTATTCTGACGTGTAGCAGTAGTGTGCAAACATTACTGTGTTTCGGTTTGAAGCGCACTGAGAGCTAGCGTAATCACTGAGCATATTAGACTTAAGAACTGATGTCTTAGGGTGACGGGCGCAGTGAGTTGTCACACAGAAATGTTCTGGGTGTACAGCATTTTTATGGGCAGACGTTGCACTTATCATCAGGCGTACATTTTGCTCGTTTCGTCACATTATCAAATAAAAAAATATACAGTATTTTCATTAAATTGTCTCACTTTTAGATCATAACTCATAATTTTTATTATAGTATTATATATTATCAATATTTATTTGTACGTACGAGTATTTTATGTAATTGTATTTACATTAATTTTAAGTTTACAAAAATTTTTTTTTTTTAGTGTAAACACCTGCCACAATGTATCGCTACTCTTTGGGTCAACCCAATGGCAGAGAATGAAAACAGGTTTTAAGTCCGCCCATTGTATCCCTTTCCCGTGTACAATAAAGCCTAAATAAATAATATTAAATGATTGTTTTTGATGAATGATTATTTTTCAAAACTCTTGGTATTAACGTTTATTATAAAATCATAAAGCTTTTTCTTCCAAACGGTTCTAAGAATCAAAATAATCTAAGTCACGCCCAAGACTAATTGTAAAGCCCTTAAAAAGTCAAAAGGCAGATTCCAGTTACAGCGCACATTCACAGTCAAGTTTACTTAAGTTACTTGATTTTTACTCAGTTTTTAATTTATGTACAACAGCACATTCACAATGAAACGAATGAAATGTGCTTTTAAGGCCAGGTATAAATTAAAACTAATTGACGAACAAAAAAGAACTGCCTAAGAAACAACAATATATGCAGATGACTCACAAAAGTATATAGTAAACTATTTGAGTGCATTTTTTTTTTTATTTCTTTCCTTTTAATTTTATAATGATTTTTATTTTTATTACATAGTCGTGTTTATTGAGGGGTTGGGGGTAAATTATTTATAAGACAGTGATGTAGTGTATATGTAATTGTATTAACTATAAGTAATTATAAGGCTAATTTACGTATTTATGAATTTTATTTATTGAAGTTTAAATTAGGTAATTTAATATTTCAATTCCTTTAAGCGCACGCGCAGCCGCCCGAGTTCCCATAAGTTATGGGTCGTACTGAAAACCAGTATCGGGTTATCTCGACAATAGCTGAGTTCGATCCATTTCGTGGGCTAATGCTGCAGCACAGATCTAACATTTGGTCACATTAGTTTTAATTATTTATTTTATGTTATATGATAGTTTCTTTTTTTTTTCTTTCTTTATATACCTTGTAGACCTTAATTATCGTGCTGTAGTTAAAGAAGTCTGCGAATAAACAAGTTTCTTTCTTTCTTTCAAACCATTTCTACATACATTTTAGATTTACATTATTAGCAGATTAGCATGGCGGTGCACATGGAGTCGTCCAAGTTTCCTCCTGTTCTGGGCCGAACTGAAAACCAGTGCTGCGATGTTAGCATCGCGGCTTTAACTGAGTTCGGTCCACTTTACGATTATATGCTGCAGCACAGATATTTTGGTAATAGGTATATGTGTGTATGTGTGTGTGTGTATATATATATATATATATATATATATATATATATATATATATATATATATATATATATATATATATATATATATATATATATATATATATGTATGTGTGTGTGTGTATATATTTATTTATTTTTTTCGTAGTGGCTAAGACATTTTTTTTTTTGTTTTCTTTTATTTTATTTTATTTCTTGTTTGTATTTTGTGCTGTATGTTTTTTAATCGTAAATAAATGTTTTACTTACTTACTTACTTACATATTAAATTAAATGAAATATAACTTTATTGTACACCATATTCAAAAGATACAAAAAGGAAAAAAAAATACATACGTTCAGGCCTTATTCCCATGTAAGGGGTAAGGTAACGAGACGTGACGGTTGGCGAAATTTGATACAAAAAAGTTCTTACTCCCCATTGCATTCCCACGACCAGTATAGCGAGAACATTGCATGTATTATTGTTCTTCCTCCCGATTGAAGGAACTTACCGAGCCGAGGCCGGACCCCTTGGGCACCCTCGAGTTACTCTCGTGAACAGGATGACAGTCCAAGCCGTGGTACCCTTTCGGGAGCTCTTGCGCCAGTAATGGATAAAAAAAGGTTTCGGCTAAGCGCCTTCAGCGCTGTGCCACCTTTCAATCTGGCGAAGCTGTGAAAACCTTCGGGCTAACAGTGACCATCAGTCCTAAACAAAACGAATAATGGCTGTCCGTAATATACCTTAGTCGCCTCTTA
Organism: Luehdorfia chinensis; assembly: GCA_019845155.1. Classification (NCBI taxonomy): domain Eukaryota; kingdom Metazoa; phylum Arthropoda; class Insecta; order Lepidoptera; family Papilionidae; genus Luehdorfia; species Luehdorfia chinensis. The sequence goes on from JAHVAK010000028.1 coordinate 6,317,719, forward strand.
CGACATTTTGTTAGGAAATACTCGTAGTTAGGTGCTATTTTACTCTACCTGACACCTATCGGCTATTCAAAACATTTCTATCAACATATTTTACTCATTTATATGCATACGTATATGTACTTCTGGCTCTGGAATATGACTTTACTGGTGGTAGAATTCCTACGCATGAATCCGTCTAAGTACCACGGGGATAGTTATTCTGCCATGAAGAAATAGTTAGCAAACATTACTGTGTTTTGGTCTGAAAGACACTAATGACTAGTGTGGTCCGGGCATACGAGACTTGAGAACTGATATCTGAGGATGAGCGCAGTTTTGAGCTTCACAGAATTTATCATAGCCAGACGACACTCTTATCATCAGGTGAACAACTCGCTCATCTCGTCACTTTGTCCAATAAAAAAACAAACCAGTTACCTAAAAAGTAAAAAGTAACAGTCTATAAATGTCTGACTGCTGAGCACAGGCCTCTCGTTTCTGAGGTTTTGGAGCCGGGAAGAATATGCCACGCTGCTACAATACGAGTAGGCGGACTTGACATGACTTCGAAAAATTTTCTTTTCTCAGACATGCAGGTTTCCTCACGATGTTCTTCTTCACCGCCGAGCACGTTGTAAATCAGCACTTAAAATTGCATGGATCGAATCCAGGTCACTCGCTTACTATGATATTTAAAGCGAGCACCTATCCCCTGAGCTACCACGGCTCTAACTAGTTACCTACCTAGATGTATTCCTGCATAGGAAGTTCTGCACCAGAAAGACTGTTATCAAAACTATTATCGCTCAAGCCCGGCCTTTTCACTAAACTTCATGGAGATTTAAATGAAACTAAGTTTACGGATTTTAGCACTCGAAACGTCGGGTTATAAATAGTAAAAAAATTAAACGCGATAAAATCCGTAAACTTAGTTTCATTTAAATGTGTAGTGTTCGCGTAAATATAAGAAATCATTTCATGGAGATTAATGAAACGGCAGCCCACGTTTTGCTAGACTACCCTATGGTGGCGAAATATCGATACGCCGTGATAGCTCTCGAGGTCGCCGGCATCATTGCGATTCTTGAAGAAGCTAGGTTGACTCGAATAAACCAATATTCCGGCCCATTATTTTGTCTTGGGGCGCAACGGCCCCCGAGAGGGCGACCTTGGCGTGGAGAGTCATCCTGTTTGAAACAGTAACTGACTCTAGGGTGCCCAAGGGAGCCGGCCTCGGCTCGGTCAGTTACTTCGATCGGGAGGAAGTCTCTCTCCTGCCCACACGCTTTTACAATTATCTTTATTTGATTGTTAATATGAAATAACAAACCAAGCCCTCCCGGTCTTGGTTTGTTATATGTACTATGAAATTTAAGAAATGCGCGCAGCCCCTGGTCTACCACGGCGTTACTATCGCATATTTTCACATAAGCGAGCACTTTCGGCATTGTCTTTCACAATGCCGAAAGTACTCGCAGCCGACGAGCGTGTCCGAAAGCGCACAGGAAATTAGAAGAAGCGAAAGTTATACGGAAGCATCGAAGGAAGTGGAAATGTGTGTGGTATCTGCCTACCCCAATGGGCGTTACTCTATGTATGTATGTATGTATGTCAGTATTTTCATTAAATAACTCACTTTCATAGGTTCACATAAGCTGGCTAAGCGACTCCGAGCTGATTTTTTATTTTTTACAGATAAACTCCACACGCACAACACAACCAGACGCGAAAACCCAAAATCTGTGTTTTTTCACAAATATCAGTCCGGCTAGGATTCGAACCTAGGACCCGCGGCGTAGATATCAAGTGCTCTGACCGCTAAACTCCACGGTCTAACCTGTATGAAATAAACTTTTCTTTACGAATGACATTTCCATTTCTCCGTACATTTACCCACAGTTACGCGATTATTGGGTTTTATCGTCGGCGACAAATCCGTAGAGCGGGAAACTTATCTAGCAAATTGACTCGCTGTCAGCAAGTTTACCGACCATTGTTCCATTGGAATTAATGTCCGTTGAATTCTACAGTTTAATGCATTGTGGAACTATGCTTTGAGAAAGAGTTTGTCCGTAATCTTGCATGCCTTTAGACTGCCTTCCCGAGACACTAACTTAAAGAGTACATGTCTATTAAGAAACTTCAAGTCTGAGTCCAGACCGTGTCCTGATTGCAATATTCACGAGGAGTGAGAAGAGAGAGCCGTGTGGTAGCGGCCAAAGGGAATCTAATAACCAATCTGATATCGTAGTTGTCGTAAAAGCCGACAGAGGGGAAAAAGAAAACCAGGAGATGGGCAGCAGCATCTTCCTGGAACATCTGAATAAATAAACTGCGGTTGCCAACACGCCCGGCAAAATCGCTCCAAAATGAGAGCTACAACCTTTTGTGGCTATCTATGGCCTATGTTCATCAGTGGACTTGGCAGCTGCAGTGGACTATAGGCTGAAACGATGAAGAGACCATCTTCCTTACTTGCTACTGATGTCCTCCTGGTCGATTTCGACCACGGCGAGAACCTCCGAATATTGTCGGGTGCTATCAACTGAGATTATCCGGACGGACATGACGAATATTTTATAGTGTCACAAGTGTACGCGCAAGCAAAGATGCACTAACTCGTCCTAACCTAATCGCGCTCGATGTAACACTGATGCGCAGAGATCGGAGGCAGGCCAAGATGCAGCGTCAGAAACACGGAAACAATCACAACGCAACCAGAAAACCAACCGTTTGCGTTTTTAGCATTTTGGCTCCGGCTGGGATCAAGCTTAGGGCTCTCTGACTACTACTCCACGCTTGCACCTAAGCTCATAGTCCGTACATGCACCCTTCCCTTGCCACTAGATTTCCACGAAAGTTTGTAGCTCTAATTGTGGGGAAATTTTGCCTTAGTTGCCACGCTTCGCAGGCGGGTAGGCAACCGCAGTTTATTTATATGTTTCAGGAAAATGCTGCTGCATATTTCCTGGTTTTGATTTTTTCCTTTGGCGACTTTCACAACACCCATGGGATGAGATGGGGTGGTATTTCATCTTAAGCCGCCACCAGACGACCCTTCTATAGAACGATATTTTTTTATTGGATAAAGTGTCGAGCAAAACGTTCACCTGATGGTAAATGCAACGTCTGTCCATAACAGATGCTGTGTCACGAAGAATATTTCTGTTAGTCACCACACTGCACACTTCACCCTAAGACATCAATTCGTAAGTCTCATATGCCCAGTGATTATTCTAGCTCTCAGCTACCTTCAGACCGAAAGACAGTAATGTTTGCACACGGGATAATTTTTTTACTCGTTAAAAATGGCGATGAAGTGATTCGCCACCCGTCAGGTCTCGTTTCCGCAGGGACGAAAAGTGGGTTACGGGTGTGGTCTTCTCTATCTCAAGTGCTTATCTCAAGAAAAAGACTTTACTGTATATATGTATAAAGGCAAGTCACTAAGTCTTGGCATCCTTGGCATCGAGCATATCACGCATGCCGGAATGCGTTTCACTCGAGTGCTTACAACTTGGCTCCACTGAAAACCAGCGCTGCGGTCTTTCCGCAGCATTCTTTGCTGATTAGAGTCCATTTCGACTTCACAATACAGCATCACTTCTGCTTCCAGTGTTTTACAGATCTTTTATCTTTATTTTTTTAATTTTCTGTATTTTTTTTAGCATTATCTGTGTGGTCTATGTGTATGTTTGTTTATGTCTACAATGTCGTTCTCACTTGTTTATTTACGGATGGTAGGATTCTGATGCACGAATCCATCTAAGTGACACACCGCACGGCCAGTTATTTTGCCTTCGAGCAACAATGCGCAAACGTAACTTTGCTGCCACTGATAGCTGGTGTAATTACCGTACATATGAGACTTAAGAATTGACGTCTAAGAGTAAAGAGCGTAGTGTGGTGCCACACAGAAATATTCTGTGAGACACAGCGTGTGTTATGGGCAGATGTTGCACTTAGCACGTGGTGAACGATGTGCTAGTCTCGTGACTTCCATAAAAAAATTTATAGGACACTTTTACCTGTTATGCACTGCACTAATAAAAGCTTTAATTACTTTGTATATTTATGTTTAGTTGTATTTTGTTTATATGTATATATGTGTGTGTGTGGGTGTGAGTACATGAGTGTGTGTTTATTCATAAATCTAAGTATATATGTATGTATGTATCTCTTTTTCATTTGTTTATGTTTTTCGAGAAAGCTGTGTGGTGGCGGCTCGTTAAAAGAATACTACCACTCCATCTCATCCAATGGATCTCGTAAAAGGCGAGTAAGGAATTAAACTGCACTGTGCACCCAACAGCGCATGGTGGCGATGGGCTCACAACCTATCACACCAAGTGCATTATATTGTTTTGGTGAAACGTGGATTGTGGCAGTCATCTGTTTTTGCAGTGAGTGCCCAGTCTCTGACTACCCCTTATGGGACACACATTCAGTCGTGATCTTATGTATGTATGTATGTATGTTTTTCGCCCCTGCCCACCGCCTTACACGCTTTTCCCACTTACTCTCTGGTTGGCTGGTAGAAAATGCCATATGGCATTAAGTCCGCCGTTTGTACAGTTAGTACAATAAATCGTAAATAAATAAATAAAGGCTGTCCGTACAATACCTCAGTCGTCTCTTAAGACACTTCGGCAGGAAAATGATAGGTGCTTATAGGCAAATAAGTCAACACCTAGAGGTATCCGTGTTTTAAAAGTGGAATTTACTAGTAGTTCATGACGCAATCACTTATCAACAGAATATTTACCTTTACATTTAGTACCTTTTATAGGGCAAACTAAGTATTTTCGCGGAATAAATCGAGCTACATAAATTCTGGTTTGGTAACTGAACGATTTAAGTGAAGTGGATTGGAACCCTTTTTAATGGATATAGTTCAGAGTGCGGCGTAAAACAGAGTGGCCGGGTGCACCAATTCCGTTTAATGTGTATGTCAGTGACCCTATTAAAAAGCTATAATGCTATAGATAGAACAAGTGTCAATTATATCAATAAAGGAAGCAAAGTTGATTTGCTACGATTTGCATGCAAAATTTAGAATGGTGTGTATTAGCCGTGTGGTGGCGGCTCGTTAAAAGAATACTACCACTCCATCTCGTCCAATGGATCTCGTAAAAGGCGAGTAAGGAATTAAACTGCACTGTGCACCCAACAGCTCATGTTGGCGATGGGCTCACCACCTATCGCATCACGTGCATTATATTGTTTTGGTGAAACGTGGATTGTGGCAGTCATCTGTTTTTGCAGTGAGTGCCCAGTCTCTGACTACCCCTTATGGGATACAGTCGTGATCTTATGTATGTATGTATTAGACATAGACAGACATAAACATAGACTTTATTCGACGTACACAATACAGAAACCACACAGAGATTGCAAATAAAAATATTAACAGTACAATAAAAAAGAAGAGAGAAACAAGATCTGTAAAACACTGGAAACAATAGCGACGCTGTATTGTAAAGTCGAAATGGACTCCACTCAGCAAAGAATGCTGCGGAAAGACCACAGCGCTGGTTTTCAGTGGAAACTGGTATTGAAGAGCACCGCCCGCCTTCCCACAATAGCGTACACAAGGATACTAATACCGCCACCGAAAGCCGCCACCAGATACCCTCCACTACTACTACACTACCACTAGGCAATACACCAGGTTAACGTTTTGCTTGTTTCATCACTTTATGCAATAAAAAAACCACTGAAGTCGAGAACACGAGACGCGTTTCACCTTGTTTCGAGGTAATACACAGTACTTTAAATTTTGCATGCTCATCTTAGCAAATTAACTTTCTTTTATTTGTTATAATGGACTTCTGCAAAGTAACGTCAGATTCTATTAACTATATTCGTTATATTAGCTTTTTTATTGTATAAAGTGACGAAACGAGCAAAACGTTCACCTCATGGTAAGTGCAACGTCCGCTCACAACAAATGCTGTGTCACCCAGAATATTTCTGTGTGACACCACACTGCGCCCGTCACCCTGAGACATTAGTTCTTTAGTCTCAAATGCCCAGTAATTACGCTAGCTCACAGTGCCCTTCAAACCGAAACACAGTAATGCTTGCTCACTACTGCTCCACGGCAGAATAACTGGCCCTGGGGTGGTACCTACCTAGACGAATTCCTGCATAGGAATCCTACCACCTGAAATCTAGCTAAGCAAATGAAATGGCTGAGTCTCTTTTTTTCGTGATATGAATCCTATAGAGCATATTTAGGACTTGTTAAAGAAAAGTGTTACATCCTGAATATCAACCCCCAGCAACCTGAGAACTATAAAACGAATTACTTGAAGAGTGCCAGAGCTTTGTCCCAAGATACAATATGAATATAATTCGCAGCATGCCGAGAAGGATGGAAACGTTAGTTAGAGCACTAAGGGGAAACACTCGATATTAGTCTTTCATTTATTTAATGTTAAAGTCTTAGTAATCTTTAATTTACAGCATTGTTTGGGTCTACAACAAAATTACATTTAAAACTGCTAAGAGTCGATGTTAGAAGTTGTTTATCAGTTTGTTAGTTCATGTCTGATTATTATTTGTTTTAATATACGTTATTATTTCTACACTCTGTATTTCTTTAACGTTCGGCTAATTGTGCCGTGTGTTCATAACATCTACGGTTGTAATTGGACATTTGATGAAGTAATACATGGTAACAGTGATTGTGGTGTAAACGATATCTTGATATCAACAAACCATAACATAAATAAATAATACAAACAAAGGAAATTGAAACAAAATTATCGAAATAAGTGCGCATTGAGGGGCTAGACGCTCGCTTTAAATTTCATAGTACGCGAGTGACCTGGGTTCGATTCCCGGTGCCCGCACTTCTAAAATTGCTATTTTAAGTGCCGTTTTATATTATACTGGTTTGTATTATACTGGCTGACTTGGTTTATATTATACTGGCTTATGCGCCTACTCGGTAGGCGAATAAGCGTCCGCAGTATCCGCTAATGCAAGACACCACTTCGTGTATTTTCGGTCTAATATTTTTGATGGTTATTGCGCCATCTGTCTTAAGTTTTGAAGTTTACCAGGAATTTCCTTTAGTCACCTGCCACCGCTTTTTCACCACGCCATGGGTTGACTGGCAGAGAATGTCTATAGGCATTAAGTCCACCCATCGTTAGCTTTATTTTAAGGTTAAAAATAAAGTTTTTAAATAAATAAATGCCACACGGCACACATTTAACCATAGTCGTTGATATAATTTCCGTGATACTATACCATAGATTGCGCTATATGTAATACCATCAGAAACTGTTCATAACATTTGAAACGGTGAAACAAACACAATGAAATAGTCCGATTTAGTAGTTATCGATTAAAATCCTGTTTGTACAGACAGAAAGACGAAAGTGGTCTTTGGTTATATATGTATGATTGAACATGGTATTTCAACTCAGCTGAGCAGTGTTAGGGAAAATCGTGACAGAGTTTCTTCTCTTCTCGTAGTATACTTCTATGTCTAAAAACCTAACCACCCCGTCGTCACTGGCAACACCAGTTGTGTTGCCAGTGACGACATGTCAGACCGCGACGATGGTCGTCCTTCACTGCAGGCCGCATGAGGAAGCTAAAAGTCACGTGCTATGGAAAGGGCTATGCTCGATGTTTCTGCGCAAAAAAAGAAATCGTACGTAAAGCAAAACTAAAGTAACTGACATAGATCTAAGGATTAGTAAGCTGCATACATACATACATATTCATTTTTTACATTTTATTACATACATCTCTTTCCCATATAAAGGGTAGGTAGTCCTCACGTAATCCACTTTTCGCCCTCGCGGGAAACGAGACGAGACGGGTCGCGAGCCACGTCGCCGCCTTTTCGGTACGAGACAAAAAATTCTTACCCCATTGCCTTCCTATGAGCAGTATAGTGACAGCATTGCATATTTTGGTATTATTCTGCACGAATGAAGGCTACCCACTACAAAAGTACAATACCTTAGTCGCTTCTTACGTCACCTCGGTATGAAAGAGGTAGGTGCTGTTCTAATCTGCCGGCACCTATCAGGTATTAGTAAGCTTAAGTAGGAATAGGCCGGTCATGTAGCTCGTAGAACCTATAACCGTGGGGGAAGAAAGGTTCTCGAGTGGCAGTCTCGCGCCGGGCAAACGCAGTGTAGCGCGACCCCTCACTAGATGGAGCGACGACCTGCACGGTTTTGTTTAAATTCGGTGCATGCAGGTGGCAGATTTTTACTCAATGATTATGAAAGCATACACAACTTATAAGAAATAACAATTTTTAAAATGTTTGTTTGTTCCGGGTAATCTCCCAAACAGCGTTACTGATTTTGACGGGACTTTCACTGACAGATAGCTGATTTTATAGCGGGTAACTTAGGCTACCTTTATTTTGGAAAGATAATTAGGTTTCCGCGCAAAAAATTCAAAACCTCAAAATCCGATTCAAATAGGGAAGTATATATGTATATCATCGATCGGGGTCGGCTTTTTTACGCGGGCGAAACCGCGGGGCACAGTTAGTGCTCCTATAAATGTGTAACTGCCGAGAACTGGCACTTTATTATTGAAAGAGTTTTGGAGACTCGTCCCGAGCCCGTCACGGTCCAGTACGATTCGGCGCACTATTCAGTTGTAGCGACATCTATGTCGCCACATGAGAAGCTCAAGAAATATTTCCACACGTCCATAATCGCGCTATGAAAGTTTTCTGAGATGCGAACTATATATACAACATCTAAAAATTACTAGTAGGAGGAGACGTCCTCTCCAGATCAGACCATTCGACCTGGCGGCTACCCTTTTCATTGGCAATATCATTCGCCAAAATGGTGACCCCGACGTGATCATCACGCAGAACAGCTTCTCCGAACAAACAGCAATAACGTCATCGGCAGCCATCGCAGTCACAGCACCAGACTACTGTCGGCACAACGCGTGCTTCCTAGTCTCTCAGCCACTGAGGATCATCAAGGGTGGGGGCCCCCTTCTCCTCAGGCTGACTCCTGCGGCATCAACATTTGTCTCCATACGTCTCGACGCACTGAAGACCTGGACACAGGTTCACCGCAACGCCATACTGCACCTCATCGCCTGACGTCTGAAGTTCTCCATGCTAAGCTATGACTTCCAGTCTCAGCTTTTCATTGGCAATATCATCCGCCAAACAGTCATTGAAATATTTGTTTAACGCGCGATTATTATAATGAATGTGATGGTATGTTCGAATTCAATTTTCACCTACTTCTAAGACGTCCAAACTACCTAGGATACTTCGAGAGGCTATTGAAATTAAAAAACATCCTAATTTTAATAGAGAAGATGGTTGGGTACTACCACCAGCTTGGAATCCTATAAGTAATAAAATTAAATCTGAAACCAGGCATACCACTGCAAGACATCAAGACAATTAACACTTTCTGCGTAGATCGGACCAAAAATAATAATTAAAAGCTGAAGGTACTCCGGGTTAACTATGACATCAGGACGTCTGTCACGTCTGTCCTACCGTGACCATTGCTGCTGTAAAGCGCTCGAAACGTCGGGTTATAAATATTTCAATTAAACGCGATAGAATCCGTAAAATAAGTTTCATTTAAATGTGTAGTATTCGCGTAAATATAAAAAATCATTAAGTCCAAACAATTTAAATTTTTCAAACGTATTAAAAACCGATGCCAATACAAAAATTTCATTACTACGCCCCTGTACGCTCATGAGGATCATCGGTTCATTTCCGCACAAGCGTTTCCATCTATATCTTTATTGATGTTTATTTGTTAGAAATTTTTGATTCGCAGACGACGTTTTCCTTCACCGCCAAGCACGTCGTAAAACAGTATTTAAAATTGCTCTCATCGAATCCAGGTCACGCCTCGCACCAGATAACATGAGTTAGAATATATATATATATATATATATATATATAAGTGATGCCCGCGACTTCGTCCGCGTGGATATAGGTTTCTTAAATATTCCGTGAGAGCTATTTGATTTTCCGGGATCAAATGTATCCTATATCAATGGACAACTATACCCAGGGTGCAAGCTATCTCTGTGCCAAACTTCGTCAATATCGGTTCAGCGGTTGAACCGTGAAACGGTAACAAACAGACAGAGGGACAGAGAGAGTTACTTTCGCATTTACGATATTGGTATGGATACATATATACTCGCAACAGTAGAATAGCACCTACCCTATTCCTACCGAGGTGTCGTAAAGACATTACATTACTGTGTTTCGGTTTGAAGGGCAAATAGCTAGCGTAATCACTGGGCATATGAGACTTAAGAACGGACGTCGCAAGGTGATGGGCACAGTGAGGTGTCGCACAGAAATGTTCTGGATGACACAGCATTTGTTATGGGCAGACGTTGCACTTACCATCAGGTGAACGTTTTGCTCGTTCCATCACTTTATACTATAAAAAAAAAACTTAGACACTCACTAAGAACGGACTTTTTGACCATTTACTCATAAACAGGTAAACGGGCTGGTGCTATTTTTCTATATCCACTCAAACGTCCGGATTTGACAGCTTATGTAAAGTTATCTGTATTTTATACAAACTTTAACATAACAATAAATTCCAAGCGACACCGGGGCTCTCGACTAGTATAATTATAGTAAGTGCTCTCGTGCGGATTCCTAAAAAGAACCAGACTGACAAAAATTTAAAAAATTGTATTTTTCTTATAAGCACCGTAGAAACTTTCTACGGTGCTGTAAAAGCTGTTATTTTGTTATTACAAACAGACTTCAATTTCATTTATTTTTATAGATAACGTTGCCCACCTCGTGCAGTATGAGTTACTTTACGGACACACATACTCGTATAATACATGTCGGTGAAAGCTGTCCCGTGGTTTCGAGCGACTCGCAACAGCCATGGAAAATAATGCAATTAATTCCGTTAATCTTTGATTTTATGAATCTGACAATGTAACTGAGAATATGTAATAGCCGTGTGGTGGAGGCTTAAGAGAATCTACCACACCATCTCATCACGTGGGTGTCGTAAAAGTCGACAGAGGTAAAATGACACCAGAAGATGGGCAGCAGCATCTACCTGGAACATCTGAATAAATAAACTGCGGTTGCAAACCCATGGCAACATCCCCCCAAAAATGAGAGCTACAAACTTTTGTGGCAATCTATGGGGGAGGCCTATGTTCAGCAGTGGACTTGTGAATGCTGAAATGATGATGATGATGATGAAGTGAGAATATTATATTTGGCAGATAAATGATGTGAAGGCAGATCGCCAGTAAAGTAGGTAAAACATAGATTTACGGCAGCCGGAATATCCGGCACTTAATCTTAGCATAAATCGTAACGATTTATTATCGTGAACGCAGAAAAATATAGATCTAAAGAAGACAGGTAATTAACTTTGTTTTTGTCTAAAACTACATAAATATTATTTTTATAATGGATAAAGTAACGAAACGCGCAAAACGTTAACCTGTGCCTTGCGACGTCTGCATAACAAATGCTGTATCACCCAGACTCAGCTGTGTGGTACACTGTGCCCATAATGTAATGTGTTCTCCTAGCCGATTTCGACCACGGCGACAACTGCCGACTACTGTCGAGAGCCATCAACTGCGCAGGAGATATTATAGTGCCACAAGTGTACGCGCAAACACAGAGGCACTCACTCGTCCCAACCTACCCGAATGAGCCCATAAACAGTTCAACATCAGTTGTTCAGTCGCATACGCCCTCTTCATTACACTAAGTTCCTTCGGGCCCTTCAAACCAAAACACAGTAATGTTTGTACACTACTACTTCACGGTAGAATAGCAGGCCCTGTTGTATGTACCTACTCGTAGATCCGTCTAGGTAAGTCCCACCGCAGGAATTCGACCTGCATAAAAAATCGTAAGCTGTAATGGTACCATTACATAGTACCACCATGATATGTATGTGTATAAGTACGAGTATACATTTATTAATGTATATGTATTAATATAATCCATTTAATCCATTTAACTTATTTTTCTTATTTATAACATAATACTCCTGCCACCGCTTTTTCACCACGCCATGTGTTGACTGGCAGAGCATAAGTCCGCCCATTGTTCCCTTTATTTCAAGATGTACAATAAAGTTTTTTAAATAAAAAAGTACGCGACGTCTAAAATTGTTCTTAAGATTTTAATTGGTAATTCACCACGTGTTCAGACTTTAAGGAAAACATTGTAAGTAAATCTGTCTGAATAATAAAAATATTTGGAGGGCATGTGCGGTCCGCCAACCCGTTGGAGCAGCGTGGCGGATACTTCGCGGCTCCAAAACCCACTTAGAAATGAAGAGGCGGGAAAAACAATTGCAGGTTGTTACTTTACTTACTTTTTGATGTTGAACTAAGAACGTGTATTTATAAGTATCCATTGAAATGTCCGAGGAATTGAAATATTTCGAGGACATGTGAAGTCCGCCAACCCGCATTGGAGCAGCGTGGCGGATTCTTCCTAGCTCCAAAAACCCTCTCAGAAATGAGAGGAGGCCTGTGCTCAGCAGTGGTACATTTATAGGCTGAAACTTTTACCCATTGAAATTACAGTTCTTTCATCACGGAATAACTAAACGTGGTTTCAATATTTATTTCGTCGTGGAATATACTTTGTTAGAAATTAATAGGACGGAAAATTCTGTGTCTATTTTCGGTAAAATTTTAACCATTGACACGAATATTCCGGGCTATCCGTGAAAGGAATTCTTCACGTTTACGCCTCGAACTGTACATTTCACACGCATATTTTTGTTACTAGCAGTGCCTTGCCGACCCCGATGCATGATATAAATAGATTATACTTCCGTATTTGAATCAGATTTTGGGGGTTAAAATTGTTACGCGGAATCCTAATATTTTTTCTAAAATCAAAGAAGCCTTAGTTACCCGCTATAATATCAGCTATCTGTCAGTGAAAGTCCCATCAAAATCGGTCGAGCCGTTTCGGGGATCAAACAGACAGACAGTCAGGCAAAATTTAAAAAAAATGTTTTTTTCTCATAAGTACCGTATATACTCGTACTTTCATCAAGAATTGAGTAAAAAGCTGTTATTTTTTTAATACAAACAGACACTTCTATTTCATTTTTTTGTATAGATTACGACAAACGTTTTTTATTTCTATTTAAATGAAGAAAAGTAAGTTACTTTGCTAAGATCCAATAGAATCAGGCGTTACTTTGCGGATTTCCGCAAAGTAACGCCTGATTCTATTAACTATATTCTATTTAAATGTTCGCTTTCATAGAACATGTAACATTCAAATCACATCGCGCAACCTTTAAAAAGCGGTACTTTCGTTGACTACATGCTCAGTTGCAACAGAAACCAAGAAGTTAGTTATTTACCGATTTTTAAACTTTTGAAAGTTTAGCGTAAAACCTACTCAGCGGAAAACGGAAAAAAGAATGATACACAAAGTGCCGTTTCTAGGAAAAACTGTACTAAAGGATGATATACAATTATATTTTGAATTTGAATCGTTCGTTCCTGTTTTTGCACTGCTTTGAACGTTCCTGTTCGAACACAGGACCCGCAGCGTGGTAGTCAGGTTTTATACTTGGACTTTTGACGGTCGCGTGGCCTAATGATCAGAGAACCTAAGTTCTATGCCTCGGGTCCTGGGTCCAATTTATGGTTTGCACAAACATTGATCCAGCTGGGACCAATAGTATATTTCTCTGCGAAATGTAACGTTTTTTGACAGATCCATGAGATGATGCATTTCATTATGGAAAGACTTACAAACGAACAACGCTTACAAATCATTGAATTTTACTATCAAAATCAGTGCTCTGTTTAAAATGTGTTTCGAGCACTTTGACCATTTCGTGGTCGTCATAATCTCTACTGAGCAGGCAATTCAAACAGTTGGGACCAAAGTCCGCACCAACTTTTTAAATTTTTATTTTATTTGTTAAAAGTGACGGAACTAGCAAAACGTTCACCTAATGGTAAGTGCAACGTCTGCCCATAACAAATGCTCTGTCACCCAGAACAGTGTGACACGACAATGCGCTCATCACCCTGAGACATCAGTTCTTAAGTCTCATATGCCCAGTGATTACGCTAGTTCTCAGTGCCCTTCAAACCGAAACACAGTAATGTTTGCACACTACTGCTTCACGGCAGAACAACTGGCCCTGGGGTGGTACCTACTTAGACGGATTCTTGCGGACGGAAGAATTTATCTCTCGGTTTGGACCAGTTAGTCGGCCGCCTAGATCGTGCGATTTAACGCCTTTGGACTATTTTTTGTGGGGGTACGTAAAATCTCTTGTTTATTCAAATAAACCAGCATCAATTCAAGAACTAGAAAACAACATTACACGTGTTGTCGGTGATATTCCATCCGATATGCTTGAAAAAGTAACTCAAAATTGGACTTCGCTTATAGATCATTTGAAACGTAGTCATGGCCAACATTTGCAGGAAATAATCTTTAAAAAATTAATGGAAAGTAATGAAATTTTATATTTAATGCAATTTTTTTTATGGACAAAAAACAAACGCTTTAAAAATCACCCCTTACTTTATAGAAAGCGTTACTTTGCAGAAATCCATTAAAATGAAGAAAATAAGTTAATTTTTTTCGCATGCGAAATATAAAATGGTGTTTATTACCTAGTCGTGAAGAGCACCGCCCGCCCTCCCTCAATAGCGTGCACTAGCAAACTTACACCGCCACCAAATACCCTTCACCAATACAACACTACCACAACGCAACTTACACGACTAAAGTCTGGACCACGAAACTTGTATGAGGCATATGCGACTTAAGAACTGCTGTCTCAGGAGGACGAGCGCGGTGCGGTGCCACACGGAAATGTTCTGGATGTCACAACATTTGTTAAGGACAAATGTAGGGCTTGCTATCGGGCTATCGTTTTGCTCGTCTCTAAACTTCTCGCCAGCAGCAGCAGCTTCTTTCCCCCCTCCCTCTCTAATCCAGATCACGATTATGGTGGTAGGATTCCTATGCAGGAATCCGTCTAGGTAGATACCACCCCAGAGCCATTTATTCTGCCGCGAAGCAGTAGTGTGCAAACATTATCGTGTTTCGGTCTGAAGGGCATTGAGAGCTAGTGTAATCACTGGGCATATGAGACTGAAGAACTGATAACTCAGGGTGATGAGCGCTTACTTAAGAACTTTTGTCTCAGGGGGACAGGCGCAGTGTGGTGCTACGCAGAAATATTCTGAGTAACACAGCATCTGTTTTGCTCATCTCGTCACTATATGACATTAAAAAAAACGCGTCACCTCAGCATGATACCTAAATTTAGGTCGAATCTATTTTCACTACTTTACGCGGTGTGTAAACACAGGTGTTTTATTGAGATAAATATTATTGTCATCACATTGGTGTACACGTGTATCACAAATTGTTTCAAAGAAAAATCATAGTAAAGTTACATCCTATAAATGTTCTACTTCTGAGAACAGGGCCTCCTCTAATTTAGAGAGGGTTTTGGAGCCGGAATAAGTCCGCCACGCTGCTCCATTGCGGGTCGGCGCACTTCGCATATCTTCGAAATGTTTCTATTCCTTAGACAAGCACGGTCCCCCACGATGTTTTCCCTCACCGCTGAGCACTTGGCAAATTAGATTTTTTTTACTAGTGGTAGGATTCCTATGCAGGGATCCGTCTAGCTGCCAGGTATTCTGCCGTGAAGCAGTAGTGTGCAAACATTGCTGTGTTTCGGTTTGAATGGCACTGTGAGCTAGCGTTAACACTGGGCATATGAGACTTGAGAACTTATGTCTCAGGGTGATGGGCACAGTGTGGTGTCACAAAGAAATTTTCTGGGTGACACAACATTTGTTATGGGCAGACGTTGCACTTACCATCAGGTGAACGTTTTGCTCGTTTAATCACTTTATACAATAAAAAAAAACTTAAAATTACAACTTTAATGGTGCCGGCACCGGGGAACGAACTCGGGCCACTCGCGTACTTTAAATTTTAAGGCGTGCGCCCGGCCCCTGGGTTACCACGGCTCAAAGGTAATCATACTTCATCACTTAGCTATTCGTTTTATACAATAGTAGAGTAAAAATAAGCAGAAGCGTTTTGCAGCACTGGTGGTAGATATACCACAATGAATACGGTAGGTAATTATACCACCAGTGCTGCAACACGTTTCTGTTTTACCGCTTTCGGTAGGTACCACCCTAGACCCTGCATAGAAATTCTCCTATGCACGATCACCCTAGAGGGTGGTACCTACCTAGACGGATTCCTGCATAGGAATCTTACCACCAGTGAAGAAGAACTCGGGTTATTTATTATTTAAATATTAATTATGTAATATACCTACACTTTACAACTGCAGTGTAATTGTGAGCAAAAAATATCACCAGTTTCAGTATTATAACAGTCGAACAAAAATATCAAAGATTTATTAAGATCTAGATAGCCTAGATAGACCTGGATAACCTAGATAACGACGCTAAAAAACGGGAACAAAACAAAATAACATCCGAAACTGTACTAAAATGTCATAATTTACCACCGATCATCATCATTATCATTTCAACCTATTAGTCCACGTCCACTGCTAAATATGAACATGAACAGTCCACTGCCTCCCCCATATATTGCAACAAAAGTTTGTAGCTCTGATTTCGGGGCGAATTTGCCATAGTTGCCACGCTTGGCAGGCGGGTTGGCAACCGCAGTTTATTTATTCTGATGTTCCATGAAGATGCTACTGCCCATCTTCTGGTTTTAATTTTCCCTCTGTCGACTTTTACGACACCCACGGGATGCGATGGGGTGGTAGATTCTCATAAGCCGCTACCACACGGTAATAGCACCGATGTCGCAGAAAATTAGTTAAAATTTACACAAATTATCTCATTTATTCTAAAAGCACTGTCAATTGTTCAGCTTTCAGTAGCTGATGGAAAGCTTTTACTATCAGAGTGTTTTAAAGTTCTGAAGAAAGATATGATAATGTTTGCTTCTCGCAAATATTAGTTTAGGGGTTCAAACCTAGGACCCATGATTGTGCAGGATTGTAAAGTGAAATGCCATAACCATGAACAAAATACTAACTCCAAAGTAACACAGACAATAAGTTCGCTAACGACGAACCCGCACATCAAACAGTGTACGTTCGTTGCCCATAGTTACTTCAAATTAGCCCTTCCTACATCGGTTATAATTTGGGACCGCCCCGGGGCTGATATTTTCCATGTCAATATTATATAAAACACGGCTCACGCATGTGATCACTTATATTACTGGTGGTAGAATTTCTATGCAGGAATCCGTCTCGGTAGGTACCACCCCAGGGCCAGTTAATCTGCCGTGAAGCAGTAGTGTGCAAACATTACTGTGTTTCGGTTTGAAGGGCACTGTGAGCTAGCGTAATCACTGTGCATGTGAGACTTAAGAACTTATGTCTCGGGGTGATGGGCACAGTGTGGTGTCACACAGACATGTTCTGAGTAACACAGCATCTGTTATGGGCAGACGTTGCACTTACTATCAGGTGAACGTTTTGCTCGTCTCGTCACAACAACAGCGTGCACAAGCAAACCAATACCGCCTAGAAGTCAGGCTTTCTAAACACAGCAGCCGTAAATTTCAGCGTCTCGAACATTCAGACAATCACAGTATACGTAAAATCCGATAACTAATAATTGTAGATCACTGTAGAGACAACCACGAACTATACGATCTCAGAGATCGTATATAGCGTGGTCATATACCGGTAGTCTGCATAAGCTATACTAAAGTTTCATCATAAGAACTTCACATATATACATACAGTCTCACCTGTTTCTCATATAAGGCGTAGGCAGAGACTACAACCGTAGCCCACATCTCGTTTCCTGCAGGAGCGAAGGTGTAAACCGCGTCGCCGTCATTTTGGCACGGATCAAAAAAATTCTTACGCCCATTGCGTTCCCACGTGCAGTATTGCGACAGCATTGCATATTATAGTAGGTATCCTGCACGAATAAAGGATGTCCGTACACTAACTTGGTCGCCTCTCACAACACCTCGGTAGGAGAAGGTAGCTGCTATTCTACTCTGCCGGACACCCATCGGCTATATAACATTTGCGATATGTGCGGTAAGCGTTTATATTGGAGTTGAATCGATAAAGTGCAAACAATACGAAAACCATTAACTCGTGTACTGCACATATCTTGCCAGCTGTTATTCAAGTACAAGACTCAGCAAGAAGGTACGTTGAACTATAGGAAATGGTCATTGTTACCCATAGACACTGACGTCTTTACCGTCACTTACCATTCGAATTCTTAAATATCATCGCAATTAAAGTCAAAGGCTAAACTAGTTTATTCAATTAAGTCTAGCTTAAAACTCTTATCTACTCCAAAATCTAACAACAAAACTAACTTCTCAGAGAAGAACTGACGAGAAACCCTGAGATCTATTTCATACATCAGTTTTAAACAGTTTTCACACGACTGTGCATATGAGACTTAAGAACTGATGTCTGAGACGTGGGCGCAGTGTAGTGCCCAGAATTGTTCTGGCTGGCACAGCGTTTGTTGTGGGCAGACGTTGCACTTACCATCAGGTGAACGTCTTGCTCGTCTCGTCACTTAATAAAATAAAAAACTTTAATCCTTTTCCCGATCTTTATGTGATTCTCCCGAGGGATGTACTGAGCATCTATGGAAGGCACCATGGACCGTTAGCGAACCTCTCCCTCGCAAACTGACTTGTTTAACGAGTATGTTCAATGTTTATTACTTCAAACGGTAGATGGCACTAGTTGTCTATTAGTACACGGTATGGTTTTGCCGTTTGATGTTGTCTTGTAGTTGGTTGTTAGTTTTAATAAATGAGTATTTTTTGAGTGTACAGTGTGTTGTTTGTTTCAAAACGCGCGGACGAGACGACATATGGTGCCGAAACCAGGGAAAAGTAGTGTTAAGAACTAATTGTAAAAGTGTTATAAAAGTAATTGAGTGTTTTAAGAACTTTAAAAAGATTCAGCGAAGTGAAATTAACAAGTGACCCAGGGTATTTAAAAGGACTCTGAAAAACCGTAAGTACAGTAAAGATAGACTCTGCAAATTCGGTTTTGCCCTTTAAAATCAGCGAACTTGTATTAGACATTTGAGTGTTTTACGTAAAGACAAATAGAATACAGCCTCTTGGCGTTATCCCAGTGACTTTGTTTCTGACAAACTATTATTAACATACCCGGTTTAAACGAAAGTGTGTAAACCATGGAGAACTTAATAACTAAACAAGAAGAACTTTTTAATCAAATAAATAGCAATTACAAGAAATCGCTTATAGAAAGATCGACCAAAGTATATATTGAAGTTAGATCTGAAAACTTAGAAACAACATGGAAGAGATTAACGAATAATCACTATGAGATTATAACGCTTGTAAAAGGAAATGAAAAATCAAAACTATCGTATTTTACTGGAGATTTGTATGGAACAACAGAGGAACATTATTAAATTTACAAATCTAAACTAAAGGAAGATCTTGAAGATAGAATTTCTGTACCTGCCTCAAAGTGTAGCCAAACAACAGTGAACAAAGTCCTTGCTCTGGTAGCTCCGAAAGTGTACTGTGATAAGGGGTTCCAAAATAAAACGCACTCAAATCTTTTCCACAGTGGTAAACCATATATTTCATTGACCATCGTAGCACAGGTCATTGAATCTACACGAATCTCAACATCGCGACATAGGAAAGACGGTTTACAGTACTCCGCCACCTATCGGTTATTAGTTGTATATAAAACTTGTATATAAATTATACAAACAGTAACCACAAATGATGTCAAACTGCCGAGAATTCAGTTACCAACATTCTCGGGAGTTTATGAAGAATGGCAAACTTTTTACGACATGTTTTTGTCTCTAATCCATGAAAATAAAAATCTGAGTGCTGTACATAAGCTACATTATTTAAAGAGCAGTTTGATGGGTGAGCCTGAAATTCTCCTTAGAAATTTATCAACAACTTAAAGTAACTACGAAGAAGCATGGAGCAATTTAATAAGAAGATACAATAACAAACATTATAATTCCAACGAAATATTGAGGCGCTTGTTTTCCCAGAAGAGCATTAACAAGGAGTCTGCTACAGCAATTAAACAAATATTTGATACCACTTGTTCATGTATGAAGTCTCTTAAGAATTTAGGTATAAATATAGATTCTTGGGATATACTGATACAGTATCTAGTTGTTTCCAAACTTGACTACGAGTCTCGAAGACAGTGGGAAACTGAAGTTTGTCATTTGGAATCTGATAACATTCCTTCCTGGGATCAACTAGTAAAGTTTTTGGAGATGCGATTTCGAACTTTGGAAATGCTAGATGGGTCTTAACATAATACAAAGTTAACGCAAAATACCAGTCCAAAACACATATCCAAACAAAAGTCATTTCACTTGATCGTTGAAGAGGATAAAAAGATAAGAGTAGTAAAGTCTGCGCGTTCTGTTCAAATCAACGTTTATTGTATCAATGTAAGCAGTTTGGCAGCAAGTCCTTGAAGAGAGATCCGAATTTATACAATCCAAAGGACTCTGCTTTAATTGCTTATCACCCAATCGCAACGCCCAAACGCATTCCTGTAAATGGTTTAGTATCTGGGGTGGGTGACGGTCAATCTAGAACTAAGAGTATGGTTGCCTTTAACCTTGAATCAATTTATAATTCTGAGTTTTGTATTAGAGTTAATGCCTTTGTTTTAAGTTCACTAACATCCTTTCTTCCGTCAAGTAAGACATCTATTATCGACTGGCCTGAGATAAATGACTTACCCCTTGCAGATCCTAAATATGGTCAACCTGGTAAGATTGACATAATTGTAGGAGTAGACGTCCACAGTGAGATCATGTTAAACGGTCTTATAAAGCATCCATCTCAATCCCGACCAATTGCTCAAAACACCAAGCTAGGATGGATTCTGTCCGGAAGAGTATCCCACCAGAAGTTTAATATAATACGAGACGACAGACTAATTCTTCCATCACGAACCCGCAAAGAGTTTTCATTTGCCTTCGACAAGCAAATTAAAGTCAAATTTTTCTTAATACTTTGATTGAAAGAAAGAATCGTAGCGACATCAAAACGAGCTCTCTACATATAAAAAAGGACATAATTATTATTACATTATTATTTCAGTACATAATTAATAAATATAGACATTAATATTTCGCTATATCTCATAATCTGATAAGTAGTACATCCATTAGCAAACGGCTTTGTTTCTACTAACACGGCCTACTAACGGCTGAGTAATTTTCAATATACGGTACACAATACACCATACACACAGACACTCTAGTTGCATGTGAATTAAGAATTGCATATGCAAACTAGTTAATATTTAGCTTACGTTGGTTCCGATTTTCCTTCAGTACAAAAAACCCAGATTTAAGCACAGATTATATATCCAAAAAATGCGACACAAATGCTTCGACTTACCAAAATGAACACTTCATTATTGGCTGCAAATTTCGCGTCCGTTTTACACACAGTCACGCCTTTTTTTCCGTGTAAGGGGTAGGCACTTTACTGGTGGTCTAGGTAGGTACCACTCCAGGGCAGTTATTCTGCCGTGAAGCAGTAGTGTGCAAACATTACAGTGTTTCGGTTAGAAGGGCCCTGTGAGCTAGCGTAATCAGTGGGCTTCTGAGACTTAAGAACTTATGTCTCTGGGCGATGGTCACAGTGTGGTGTCACACAGAAATTTTCTGGGTGACACAGCATTTGTTTTGGGCAGACGTTGCACTTACCATCAGGTGAACGTTTTGCTCATTTCATCACTTTATCCAATAAAAAAAAGGCAGAGGCGACTCACGCAGCCCTCTCGTCTCCTCACTTTTCGCTCTCGTGGTAAACGAGACGTGACGGGTGGCGAACCACGTCGCTGCCATTTTGGTACGAGTCAAAAAATTCTTACCCTGAATTGCGTTTCCACAAGCAGTACAGTGACAGCATTCCGTATTATGGTGTTAGTTCACGAATAAAGGCTGTCCGTACAATACCTTAGCCGGCTGTCGTAAGTCGAGGTGATAGGAAAGAGGTAGGTGCTATTCTATTATACCCGACACCTATCGGCTAGTACCTGTTTTACACACACACAAAATAGTTATGATTGTATGGATTGTTCTAAATTAAATTTAGTAAAGTAAAGTTTCAGCCTATAAATGTCCCACTGCTGAGCACAGGCCTCCTCTCATTTCTAAGAGGGTTTTTGGAGCTAAGAAGAATCCGCCACGCTGCTCCAATGCGGGTTGGCGGACTTCACATGTCCTCGAAATATTTCAATTCCTCGGACATGCAGGTTTCCTCACGATGTTTTCCTTCACCGCTAAGCACGTGGTAAATCAGCACTTAAAATTGTGGAACAATATAAGAGGTGCTGGCACCGGGGATCGAACCCAGGTTACTCGCTTACTATGAAATCAAAGGCGAGCACCAGGCCCCTGAGCTACCACGGCTTAAATTAAATATGAAGGGCATCATATCCCGATGCGTCAAAGAATGTTAGACACAATTCCGGATGCATTGTTTTCGATCGCTGCCAATCACAGGTCGCTTCCGGTGCTGCCAAGCGAAATGTTATTTTAGCAAGCCACTGCCCCACACTTAAATGGAAATTGTGTGCTCAGCCACATTTATATTTCCATTTAGTCGATATATGTGTTAGAGGTAGGATTCCTACGCAGGAAAAATCTAGGTAGGTACCAGGATGTCATGTTAATTTATATGACAAAAGGCGTCACTCAAAGCTAAACTAGTTCACAGTACAAACTGCGGTTGCCAACCCGCCCGCCAAGCGTGGCATCATCATCATCATCATTTCAGCCTATCTAGTCCACTGCTGAACATAGGCCTCCCCCATAGATTGCTACAAAACACGTAAGTTTGTAGCTATAATTTTGGGTGGATTTTGCCATAGTTGCCAACCCGCCTGCCAAGCGTGACAACAATGGTAAAATCACCCTAAAATTAGAGCTACAAACTGTGGCAATCATTGGGGGAGGCCTATGTTCAGCAGTGGACTAGATAGGCTGAAATAATGATGATGATGATGCCACGCCTGGCAGGCGGGTTGGCAACCGCAGTTTGTTAATTCAGATGTTTCAGCAAGATGCTGCTTCCCATCTCCTGGTTTTAATTTTTCCTCCGTCGACTTTTACGACACCCACGGGATGAGGTGGGGTGGTAGTTTCTCTTAAGATGCCACCTAAGATGCCTCTTAAGATGATACACGGCCGCCGTCTTAGTTTGATAATAATATCCAATCCACATATTAGAAAAAGTTCATGCCCAGTGGACTGTTTTAGGGTTAAATGTGTTCTATTTTTACTTAGACATGGTTATAACTACAACATCAAACAATAAACACAAATGTTAAACTCAAAGCAGTTGTTACCAACCCAAGCAATACATAGATTGTTTTGTTCTCAAAGACGGTGTTTCTAAATGAAAGTAATTTTTACGGATTTTTTCAGGTTTAATTTTGTTATTTATAACCCGACGTTTCGAGTACTTTACAGCATCCATGGTCACGGGGGGGACTGAGATGACAGATGTCCTGATGTCATAGTTAACCCGGAGTACCTTTAGCTTTTAATTATTATTTTTGGTCCAATCTACGCAGAAAGAGCTACCTGTGTCTTGAAGTCTTGCAGTGGTATGCTTGGTTTTTGACTTAATTTTATTAATTATAGGATCCCAAGCTGGTAAATGCAAAGCAAATAACACGCGAAACAATCCGTAAAAATTAGTTTCATTTAGATGTGTAGTGTTCGCGTAAATATAAGAAATCAAAGACGGTGTTTTTAAAATATAACAAGGAAACAAGTGTACTACCGCTAATAAATATAGACAAAAAAAGTATTTATACACACATCAAACATTTGCAAATTTTCTCAACAAATAATGCTCATATTTTGTTGTTAAAAGCTTTCTGTTAGAAAACCTGATCAAAAGTATCCTTTATTACGAAAATTAATGTACATAAATTCTTTAAAATTATATACACCATTGTGCACTAGTATTTTTGGAGTGAAATTTTCGTTCAGTGTTAATTTTGTATAAGCCAATTTTTTCATAGAAGAAATTTGAAACAAAAAAATGAATGCCATCTTAAAGCCAAATAGCCTCTCAAGTATTTAACATTATAACAAAATGGATGTCTTTTTTTTTCAGGAATCTAAATGTCTTCCAAACAAACAGATATAAACAGCACAACAGAACACTCAAAGCGCGAAATGGCTTGGGCCTGACTATAATTAAGGAAGAAAAATCAAATACTTTTATTGTCATATTACAACGTGGCCATGAGTAATAAAAAGTTACTCGCGTCCACGTTTTCGCCCAAGGCCTGGATAAAGTTGTAAAGTTATACATACATTTCGCACGTACTGATCAAAGTTCCTCACCGCTGTCCTTCCAAGTAGCAAGGCATCCATTTCACTCTCGGGCACCGGCACAACGGCAACCGTTGGTGCCGGTCCGGCCCTCACCGGCACATTCATCGTCACAGATAACACTAACTTCTCCAATCACTGATTTATCGATACTGTCGATTATTCAACACACATGTTGACACTAATCAGTTTCGTTATTTTTTACAGAACATTCTCCGTTATTTCGTTTTGCGTTCACTTATTGATTATTTAAAACTTATTAGTATCAGTAGATTTTAAACGTTATTTTCATTTAAATCTTCTAAATGCATGCATCTAAATTGTTACATTTTTGGATTGGAGGCCATCTTCTTATTCCAATTGGATATCATAGTTTTTTATATTACAAATACTACACATATTATTTGAAAAAAAATTGTTGTTAACGTACTCTTAAAGATGTCACAAGTTTAAAAAGCCAAACATAACGGTTCAATTTATTCACAATAGTTTTATTTTGTTATATTATAATAAAGTATTTTCCTACACATTGATATGCATTTCATTGTTCCTTTTTAGAGAGACTAAATCTCCAATGATATATTTATCTTGCTAACTTACACACTAAAATACACAATTATTCCATTAAAAAACAGTAACTTCAGTTCATATTTAGTTCTGCTCTGTTTTTAATTTATCTCCACTTCTATTTTGATAAACTATGTTCAACCCCAGATTTGAATTTAGATTCCGGTTGTTTCTTTCTTTAGCTTAAATAAATCGGTCAGTTCTTATCTCGAAAACCATCTTCGTAACACGCGACCCCGTTGTTCCCTTTTCAGTCTTTACTGTCCCATTCCAATGTTTCTCCCAGCGATTTGGGCCTTTAAAAAAATTCGTTTTTCGGACCGTAATTCTATTGAACGCGATCTAATGCGACACTGCTGACACAAAATAGATCATGACACTATTGTGGAATTTTTTTAATTTATCACCGAATTTAGTAACTTTAAAAAAAAAATTTTAGTCTGTTTAAAAGAGTAAGATCAAAATTATGATCGTTAATTTACTTCGACAATATAACATTAATGTGTATAATTATATGCATTTGCACTAAACACGATATTAATTTAAATAAAAACAAAAATTAAACTATTGTAAATTAATATTACAAAACTAATTTAAGTAGAACATGTGATACAATCACCGATTTTGTTGGTAGCTAGGACAGCTGAATATTGTATATTTCTTAGTGTAATATTTTTTTATTAGATCAAGTGGTGAAACGAGCAAAACATATAAATACTATTACATAATAATTGTATAATAATGTAAATAATCAATACATACTCACAAAATTAACATAGATAAATACATACATACAAATAATAAATATAATGCACAAATAATACATGTACAAAATCAGTGTAATCAGTGTAATAATGCATAATATTTATTTCTAATTCAACTAACAATTTGGGAAAGTCGAAAGTAACAGTAAAAAGAATCAAGCCTTTCGTTAATGTAACTGCTCCCGCCGCGTACAACCCGTATTGCTTGTTTTCTTGAATCTCAGATGTGAAGGGGTCGTGGCTCTGAGGCGGTTTGTTTACAAACCCCTTGGGGGAGCTAACACTACCAAGTGTATGCGCTTGGAACAAATACATTCTGAAAGGATAAGTTCGGAACGTGAAATGTCTTCAATATTTATGTATTTCATTAAGGCTGCTACTTGTTTTCAAGTGTTAATTCAATACAGATGGTTGAACAAATAAACAAAACTGAACAAATTCTACGCGTCGGATTTCTATGTAGGAACCCGTCTAGCTAGGTACCACCGCAGTACCAGTTCCACCGTGAAGCAGTTGTGTGGACGTGAACATTACTGTGTTTCGGTTTGAAGGGCACTGTGATCCAATGTAATCCCTGACTATATGAGATTTGTGAACTGATATCTCAGGGTGTCGAACGCAGTGTGGTGTCACACAGAAATGTGGGTGACACCGCTTTCGATATAGGCAGACGTTGCACTTACCATCAGGTGACGTTTTACTTGTTTGACGACTTTCTTCATTAAAAAAGCCATTTAGGGATTTTATCGTGGTTAATTTTCTAATCATATGCAACGTTTCGAGGGTTTTGTTGCTTTGCAATACACTTCCTTACATTTTTTTTGTGTCGTGGGTGCGTTCAACATACATTAATTCCACATGCACAAACACCCAGACCCGACACCACTATTTGTAGGCCATAAAAAAATTTGTCCCGTGCGGGAATCGAACCCGAGACCCGCGGTGCAGACGCCAAGGGCTTAACCACTGCGCCAACGGAGCCGACATCTTAGTTAACCGCGAGTAAGTTCAGTTTTTTTAAACTAATTTACGTCCGATTTACTCCACATTAACTTAGTGTCTTGAATACTTGTGTTGTATTTAATTTAATTAATGTAAGGAATATGTAGTGTGCGTTGTAATGGCATGCTCTCTTCAGAGAAATGAGAGTGTATGTTATCGGTTTTTTTTCATAAAACTTATGATAGATTTATAACACTGTGTAATTACAAAGAGGCCTACTAAATGTATTATCTAATTCCGCTATGGGATACTTCAACATGGTGATGTTGTCATACTAATCAAATTTCATATCTGCATAGGTGA
The DNA here is from genome assembly GCA_019845155.1 of Luehdorfia chinensis. Lineage (NCBI taxonomy): Eukaryota > Metazoa > Arthropoda > Insecta > Lepidoptera > Papilionidae > Luehdorfia > Luehdorfia chinensis. The sequence continues at coordinate 6,344,766 of JAHVAK010000028.1, forward strand.
TACAAATGTAAAAAATGAGTAATCTCTTTGTCTTCAGCCAACGCTTACAGCCGCGTTGGCTGAAGACAAAGAGATTACTCATTTTTCCTTCCTTCATTATCCACCTTCTATATTTTTTATGAATAAGACCTTTAGTTTTCTTTCTTATTATGAGTAAGGAAAATCGGAGTAATGTCTTCTGATAACGAAACTTTCAATTCTTTATCTATTTCAATACAAAATAAAAAAAAACCTTGTTAGTATAGGTTGCTTAATGTTTTCTTTTATTTACGCGAATATTACACATTTAAATAAAACTATTTTTTTACGGATTTTATCGCGTTTAATTTTTAACTATTTTAACCCGACGTATCGGGCGTTTTACAGCACCCATGGTCACGGGGGGGGGACTGAGGTACCAGTTGTCCCGATGTCATAATTAACCCGGAGTACCTTCAGCTTTTAATTATTATTTTTAGTCCGATCTACGCAGAAATAGCTCTTTCTGCGTATGAATACAAACTATTTGGTGTTAACGAATTCGAAGCAAGATACACTCGATATATTATCTGTAATCTGGTAGACACTGCAAAACTTTTTCCAGCAATCCTTCCACGGCTTTTTCGACCGATGTTTATCTACTGAGTTACTAATGTTGGATTCAACTTCTTAAGAAAACGAATGGGATGCGTCTCATGTAACATCGCTCTTAATTACAACTACAAATGTCAGTTAGCTTTTTTATTTGCCACCGAAGGTTTAAGCACATTAAAAAACGAGAGTCTACGAAACAAGTATCGTATAAAAACGTTCATTACCATTATTTTACTGGTGGTAGGATTTTTATGCAGGAATCCGTCTAGGTACCACCCCAGGGGCAGTTATTCTGCCGTGAAGCAGTAGTGTGTAGTCATTACTGTGTTTCGGTTTGAAGGGCACTGAGAGGTAGCGTAATCACTGGGCATATGAGACTGAAGAACTGATAACTCAGGGTGATGAGCGCAGTGTGGTGTGACACAGCATTTGTTATGGGCAGACGTTGCACTTACCATCAGGTGAACGTTTTGCTCGTTTCGTCACTTTATCAAAAAAAACGGACTATAAGTATCAAATGGAAAATTTGTACACAACATACAAACAAACAAGCAGACAGACAAGAAAGCGAGTTAATAATTAACTGTCATCCAGTACTAAGCTATGTTTTAAGTTTCAAGTCTGTAGCTCCTCGGAAAGTAAGTTTAAAATCAATTACTCAATTTGACCCGAACAAATTTACAAAAGCGAGGTAATGAAAACGTGTTATTAGACTTGCAACTTTCCACATTTCGTCTGGTTTGGGTTTGAAATATATTTTATGTTTGTTTTGATTAATAGTTAAGTATTTTTTTAATTAACATTTGAAATGTATTTTTTTTTATTGCATAAAGTGATGAACCCGTCACCCTGAGACATCAGTTCTTAAGTCTCATATACCCAGTGATTACACTAGCTCTCAGTGCCCTTACAAACCAAAACACCGTAATGTTTGCATACTGCTTCACGGCAGAATAACTGGCCCTGGGGTGGTACCTACCTAATCGGATTCCTACATAGGATTCCTACCACCAGTAAAAAGTAACTGAGTCTTATAAGCAAATAGTTATTATAATGGTACATGGCAAATGCTCACACCAATAACATTTACTTCGTTAAAACATCGTATCTACTCGTATTTGAGATACAAATAAGACTGGAGAGAAGGCGCTTTTACTCTTACAAAGAAACTGAACTTTTATATTTGATAACGAAACAATTATTGCCTAACGTAACCGCAACATATAAATACTGTGCATAGGGTTGTCAACGCTCAATTATACATTTTTTTTTTGTTTCCAATTAATTAGTTTTACGGCGCTACATATCGAGAACTAGAGTAACTGACATAGCTCTAAGGATTAGCAAGCTGAAGTGGCAATGGGCCGGCCATATAGCTCGTAGAACCGATAACCGTTGGAGAGGAAAGATTCTCGAGTGGCAACCTCGTACCGGCAAACGCAGTGTAGGGTGAACCCCCCACTAGATGGAGCGACGACCTCCATGGTTTTCCGGGAATTCGATGGATGCAGGTGGCTCAGGATCGGGTTTTGTGGCAATCTATGGGGGAGGCCTATGTTAAACAGTGGACTGTGATAGGCTGAAATGATGATGATGATATATCTAGATGCAGTAGCACGAGCAAAGCAGCGCAATCACAGACATCTACTTCAGAACCTGAAAATTCCGGTAACATTTTCCCTGAACATATTTTCATCTTAGAACATCTCAGATTTTTCTCTTATGTTGCAGTCCATATTATGTTGGGGTCTGTATTATTTTGTATTAACCTAATATACGACTAATAATAGGTAATAATAGGCTTATAGCGGAGTAAAGTAAACCATGAATGAAAACGTATCTTTTCTTCAGCGTGCACCCGCTGCTGAGGGAGGGCGGGCGGTGCTCTTCAAAACTAGGTAATACACACTATTCTACATATTGCATGCGGATCTTAGCAAATTAACTTTCTCTCCTTTACTGTAATGGATTTCCGCAAAGTAACGCCTGATTCTATTAACTATAAATGATATAAAATATTTCGTCATTTTGCTGATAAGAGTCGGTATGGGCTACATATAACCCTCTCAGAAATGAGACGAGCCCTGTGCTCAGTGAGACATTTAAAGGCTGTTACTTTTTTATGCTTCATATTACTGTCTTATAGATCGATAACCTTACTTTTATTGCATAAAGTGGAAAAGTGCCCTTCACCCTGAGACATAGGTTCCCAAGTCTCACTTGCCCAGTGATTACGTTAGCTCACAGTGCCCTTCAAACCGAAACACAGTAATGTTTGCACACTACTGCTTCACGGCAGAATAACTGGCCCTGAGGTGGTACCTACCTAAACGGATTCCTGCAAAGGAATCCTACCACCAGTAAAGTTTTTATATAGCATAAAAATATTAGCTGATGCCCGCGACTTCGTCAGCGTGGATAAGGTTTCTTCAATATCCCGTGTAACCTATTTGGTTTTCCGAGATAAAAAGTATCCTATGTCCGTCCCCAGGTTGCAAGCTGTCAATGTGCAAAGGTTCGTCAAGATCGGTTCAGCGGTTGAATCGTGAAAAGGTAACGAACAGACACAGGGACAGAGAGAGTTACTTTCGCATTATATAATATGGATTAGTATGGATTTATTTTTCTTGTATTCATAGTCTGTACAATATATTATTACTAGCTGATGCCCGCGACTTCGTCCGTGTGGATATAGGTTTTTTAAAGATCCCGTGCGAACTATTTGGTTTTCCGGGATAAAAAATATCCTATGTCCACCTCCAGGACACCTGCAATCTCTGTGTCAAATTGCGTCAAGAGCGGTTCAGCGGTTGAGCCGTGAAAAGGTAACAAACAGACATAGGGACAGAGAGAGTAACTTTCGCATTTATAATATTTGTATCGATAATAAGATTGCTGAAACATTTTAATTATTTTACTAACGAAACTCTTTGTTTTTATTTATTTCATTACATTTTTTTATTTATTTGTTTTCTTTAATTAGAAATTCTATCTTTCGGGAGTCCCGTGACGGACACTTTTTCGTATTTCACACACAGAGATAACATTAGCGTAAACGTATTGTAAATGAAATTAAAAATTGTCTAATGTAATTCAAGACACTGGCAACCCTAAAGGGAATTGGCACACGCGCATATGCTGAATCGGATTTAATATTTATTTAGGTTTATTCTCAAACGTTCACGATTTTTTTTAAAATTGCGTTATTGATAATAACGATCGCTAAAATGCCGTTTTATAAAACTTATTGATTATTGACCCGCTATCCAATTTTTCTTATAAAGTGGTAAGACGATCAAATGTGGTTCACCCAGAACATTTCTGTGTGTCACACTGCGCTCGTCTTCATCCATCGGTTCTTAAGTTCCATATACCCAGTTGATCAGACTAGCTCATCATGCTTCATCATTTAACCGGTCTTGGGACTGTATTCTCCAGGAAATTATCTAGCGGTCATCACTAAAAATCAGCGTTGCGCTTGTTAGCGTAACAATATGCTGAGTGATGACCCTTTTGCCATGACCCGCGACGTACATACAAATGGCCAAACGTACAACTTAGATATAAGATTAGTGGTAAGGTTCTACTTCTTCTGGTTACTTTTATGTCAATGTTGTTTTGTAAATGTATGTTTTGTACGTCAGCGGTCTTTGCTAAATATACTTTTCTTTCTTTCTTTCTTTCTCTCAGTGCCGTTTAGACCGAAACACAGTAATGTTGCAAACTGCTTCAGCAGAATAACTTGCCCCGCGATGCATACCTCGACGGATGCCGCAATGTACCATCATACGACCAAATTTCATCGACACCACCTGGAGGACTAGCATTCCACCACTGTGCGCTTTGCCAGATTTTTTCTGCCACGCACAACTACTTTGTGGAATAGGCTGCCGCTAGCAGTTTTTCCGCATCGCTACGACTGAGGGACCTTCAAGAAAAGAGCTTACTCACTCCTCAAAGGCCGGCAACGCTTTCGGAATTCCCCTGGTATTGCGGATTTTCATGGGCGGCGGTGATCACTTACCATCAGGTCAGCCGCTTGCTCGTTTGCCCCCTCTTCTATAATAAAAAACGGATTCCTACATAGGAACCCTTCTACTTTGGAGTTTTGTTGTTACTTTACTGGTGGTAGGATTCCTATGTAGGAATCCGTCTAGGTAGGTACCACCCCAGGGTTAGTTATTCTGCCGTGAAGCAGTAGTGTGCAAACATTACTGTGTTTCGGTTTGAATGGCACTGAGAGCTAGCGTAATCACTGTGCATATAAGTCTTAAGAACGGATGTCTCAGGGTGACGGGCGCAGTGTGCTATCACACAGTAATTTTCTGAGGGACACAGCATTTGCTATGGGCAGACGTTACACTTACTATCAGGTGAACGATTTGCTCGTTCCGTCATTTTATGAGCAGTAGGGACTACCCAAATTGCGATATCGTAACCTTGCAAGAGAATCTTACTTATGGTCTATATAAGAACTGAGCCCGCGACCTGCAGTATCGAAGCCTAGCCCAGCCACTGTGACATCAGTTATAGACATAGGTACAAAACTTATTTTTAACGTCGGATTTATTTTAATATGTGACCTGATTACAAACTAAAACTTCGACAGTTGTGTAAAAACAATTAATTTTCAATGATTCGTGTTAACTTTATTTTTTTATAAAGTTTTTAGAGTTACATAGCCAATATAGTTACCAACTTAATCGTGGGAAACTTAGTAGGTGGAGTACAGAATAGAATAGAATGTTTTTATTCAGTACAGATTATGTCCATTATTTATTCAAAGGCTTATTTCAAAGTATTTATTACAGAGAACATATTTGAAAATTGCCGCAGGTCAGTAAAAATACGAGGTTTTTTTTTATTGTAATAGGTGACGAAACGAGCAAAACGTTCACCTGGTGGTGAGTGCAACGTCTGGCAAAACAAATGCTGTGTCACATGTGTGTGTGTGTGTAAGACGTCAGCTCCTAAATCTAATATTCCCTGTAATTACACTAGCTCCCAGTGCCCTTCAGACCGAAACACAGTAATGTTGCAAATTCCTGCTTGGGAATTTTTCTACCAGTTTTAACAAACAACACATATAATATACTTTTATACCTATAAAAACATACGATTTCAAGTCTTCATAAATATAATATGATTACATTAAAGAAATCAAGTTTTTTTTATATTGCATAAAGTGATGAAACGAGCAAAACGTTCACCTGATAGTAAGTGCAACGTCGGCCCATAACAAATGCTGTGCCACCCAGAAAATTTCTGTGTGACACTACACTGTGCCCATCACCCTGAGACATAGGTTCTTCATTCTCATATGCCCAGTGATTACGCTAGCTCACAGTGCTCTTCAAACCGAAACACAGTAATGTTTGCACACTACTGCTTCACGGTAGAATAACTGGCCCTGGGGTGGTACCTACCTAGACAGAGTTGAGTTTCTGAGTCGCAGGTTCGATTCCCGCCGGAAAAAATATGCATATGACCTACATAAAGTAATTTCGTGTATGTGGAATTGTCTATAAACGCACCAACAATTTCGAGTAGAGTAATTTTAAAATTAGACGCCAATATTACGCCAATCAAAATTCCGTACATACGTTACATTCGCCAAATCCTTTATCATAACTGAAAGCCGCTTGTGGTTAATGCGCCCGCCCAATGCAGTTCTAGGTCAATTGCAAGATAAACGCAAATATGTTTTACTATGTTAATTCACTATACGCTACACGAATCTCTATATTCGTGGTGTTGCGCTATTTACCAGCAAACGTTTGTTATTGTTTGGAATTTGAACAGATATTTGCGCAAATTTGCATTTTGAACTATTTAAATTGTTGAACTTGTCGACCGCGTGGCGTAGTGGTTAGCGTACCTGACTTCTGCGCCACCAGTCCTGGGTTCGATTCCCAGCTGGAGGCAACATTTGTGAAAAAAAAACAAATTGTTGCTTTTCGGGTCTGGTTGTGTTGTGCATGTGAAATGTATGTTTGTAAAACGCACCCACGATACAGGAGAAAATCCTACTGTGGGGCTTCGTTTTTAAAAAAAAAAAAAAAAAAAAAAATGCGCTGGCAAACTTTTTGTTATTATTGCAATATGCATAACAAATGTTTGATCAAACACTGCTGTCAATTCAAACATCGAAATGTGTATTTTATTTGAGCAGTACCTACAGCTGTTTTAACTGTTTGAATAGTATTTTGATTAAGAAAATTACTCAACATATATTACAGTACAGTAAATTTCGTGTATAACATCTCTAATTTAGTTTTTTAGTTTTCTAGACCGACTCTAAATAAATACTTACAAATGAAACAATTCCACAGTAGCATACATTCTAAAATCGGCTGCCTTACAATCCTAGGGTTTTGTATAAACTCTAACAATCATCTAAAATAAACCGCTTATAAAAATACTAAACTACACTATCCTAATGAGATGGTTGGTCAAGGCGATAGAATGGAAAGCGCGAATTTTGCAAAATGGCGAAGGCGCGAAAGCGGAAAGAAGCGAGCGCGATATCGCCCGCCGCGTGGTGGACTGACGCGACTGACGCTCCGGCATCCACCCGCCGACAAATCTGACACTAACACACCTGTGACCGTTTTCTTAAGCCTACCATTGTAGTGATTGTAATGATACTGATGATTATTATCGACCAGCCACGCAATGCTATTGAAAACTTGTTAAAAAAAACATTATTGAAATCGGAATACCAACTAGAAGTGCGACCCAATTTCATTTCGTGAATATATTTTTTTATTTGATAAAGTGACGAAACGTGCAAAACGTTCACCTGATGGTAAGTGCAACGTCTGCCCACAGCAAATGCTGTGTCACCCAGAATATTTCGGTGTGCCACACTGCGCCCGTCACCCTGAGACACGAGTTCTTAAGTCTCATATGCCCAGTGATTACGCTAGCTCTCAGTGCCCTTCAAACCGAAACACAGTAATGCTTGCACACTACTACTTCACGGCAGAATAACTGGGCCTCGGGTGGTACCTACCTAGACGGATTCCTGCATAGGAATCCTACCACCAGTGAATATATGGCGCACTTCTTTTGAGAAAAAATATATACGAAATCGCTCTGTACCCATTTTATAACATGAATTACCTCTTGCCAGTTTGTCGATATACTTTGCATATTATGAGACCCAGTGAAACTGGAAAACTTTTAACGCTATTTCTACAGTAAAATCCACTCGATACTTTCAAAGCGTGATATATACCTAAGCGTTATGAATACATTTTCAAAAGCTATATCTGAGCACTGTCTGATGACAAATACAAAAAACATTATTTAAAGAGAAAACCTTCATAATCTTAAATAAATGATATTCTTTATTGTGGAGAAATCTGAGAAATTAAAAATATTTGGAGGTATTGTAATGGTGGTAGGATTCCTACGCAGGAATCCGTCTCGGTGGGTACCACCCCGGGGCCAGTTATTCTGCCGTGAAGCAGTAGTGTGTAAGCATTACTGTATTTCGGTTTGAAGGTTCCCGGTGGCTATGTTAGTTTGTCCGTGCACGCTACTGTGCAAGGGCGGGCGGTGCTCTTCAAAAACTAGGTAAAATATACCATTTTATATATTGCATGCGGATCTTAGCAAATTAATATTCTTTCCTTCTGATGATAAGTGAGAATGCAACAAATGCAGTGTCACCCAGAACATTTTTGTGGTAGTGTTTAGTGGTGGAGGGTATCTTGTGGCGGTTCGCGGTGGCGGTGTTCGTTTGCACGTGCACGCTACTGTGGGAGAGCGGGCGGTGCTCTTAAAAACTATGCAATATACACCGTTTTATACTTTGCATGCGGATCTTAGCAAATTAATATTCTTTCCTTCTGATGATAAGTGAGAATGCAACAAATGCAGTGTCACCCAGAACATTTTTTTTAGTGTATAAGAAAAGAGCAAAACGTTCCCCTGATGGATTGCAACGTTCGCCCACAACAAATGCTGTGTCACCCAGAATATTTCCGTGTGACACCACACTGCGCCCGTCACCCTGAGACATCAGTTCTTGAGTCTCATATGCCCAGTGATTACTACGCTAGCTCTCAGTGCCCTTCAAAACGTAATGTTTGCACACTACTGCTTCACAGCAGAATAACTGGCCCTGGGGTGATTCCTAACTGGACAGGTTCCTGCATAGGAATCTTACCACCAGTAAAAATAGCTAATAGCATGGTTAAGTATTTAAGTGTGTATAGAATAAAAGTGGCGACTGCGCGGCCTAGTGGTCAATGTCCGACTTTTACGCTGAAGGGTTTCTGGGTGCGAACACAACCTTCGGGTGTGGTTGTGTTGAACATGTGAAATGTATGCCTGTAAAACCTACCCACGATACCGCAAATTGACAACGACTGCGATTTGAGCATGGTCGCTGTGCCGTCTCTATTTGTTGGCTGGGAATCGAACCGACTACGCAGTTATCTCGGTTAAAGATGATCATAATGCCATGGGATTTATTTTAGTACCAGCTGTGGTTACCAGCTGTCACTGACCGATGATATACATCATACTTCCTTATTTGTATCGGGTTTTGGGGTTTTCATTTTTTTTAATTAAAGTAGCCTAAACTACCCGCTATAACATCAGTTATCTATAATTGAAAGTTCCGTCCAAATCAGTCCAGCGGTTACGGAGATTAGCCATAACAAACAGACAGACAGACAAAAAATTAACAATTGTTTTTTTCTTATAAGTACCGTATATTCATAACAATTGAGTAAATGGCAGTTATTTTGATAATACAAACAAACAGTTCAATTTTATTTGTTTGTATAGATTTTCCGTGTGCTACTTTTACCACAGCCATAGGATGAGAAGTGATGTCAGTTCCTCGTTTATTTTACGTCAGACGGCTAAAACATTAACAATAAATCAAAACAACTGTTTGCTCCCAAACCTTTAAGGACCCAGGTGGGGCAGCGAATATATTTTTGTTTATACTACACACACAAATCCAGCTGTACACACATCCACCCCATTTACGGACTTTACTAGGAAATAATTTACAATGTGGCAAAGTTGTGACTTACTCCGAAACGAAGGAGGAAAGTTAACGGACGATTTAACTTTTTTTTAAAAAAATGGACTGTCGTAGAGCCAGTATCACTTGATAATGCCTCGTTTTGAGGTGATACACGTGTCGTGGTCTCGACTTCAGTGGTGTGTATTGCCAAGTGGTAGTGTTTAGTGGTGGAGGGTATCTTGTGGCGGTTCGCGGTGGCGGTGTTCGTTTGCACGTGCACGCTACTGTGGGAGAGCGGGCGGTGCTCTTAAAAACTATGCAATATACACCGTTTTATACTTTGCATGCGGATCTTAGCAAATTACCTTTCTTTATAATGGATTTACGCAAAGTAACGCCTGATTCTATTAACTTTACTCTGAAACAACCCAATTGCTGCCTAATATTTCCAAAAAACCTTTACCTTATTCAGAAATCTATATTTCATATCTATATATAAAGAATAAAAAAAAAGATAACCAAAAGCCTGAGCAAGTGGTAATAAATATCAAGTGTTTAATTACAATAGGGAAAGGAAGGTTATTTGCAAAGTTATTCTGCCGTGAAGCAGTAGTGTGCAAACATTACTGTGTTCCGGTCTGAAGGGCACTGAGAGCTAGCGTAATCACTGGGCATATGAGGGTGACGGGCGCAGTGTGGTGTCACACAGAAATGTTCTGGGTAACACAGCATTTCTTATAGGCAGAAGTTGCACTTACCATCAGGTGAACGTCTTTCTCGTATCGTCACTATGTCCAATAAAAAAATTCAAAACGTAAAATGGTGTATATTACCTAGTTTTTGAAGAGCACCGCCCGCCCTCCCACAATAGCGAGCACAAACAAACTAACACCATCACTGTGAACCGCCACCAGATACCCTCCACAACTACGATACTGTTCTAGGCATTATACACCACTGAAGACCACAACGCGTATTTCACCACAAAACGGAGCACTATCAAGTGTTATTAACCTATGACATAAAGCCGCCGAGTCACCTCGGTTCACGGGACTCGGTGGCTATTATGTGAGGGCGGGCGGTCTTTTTCAAACTAGATAATATACAAAACTTTCATTAAAAAAAAATTTAAAAACTTTATCATTTCTAAAATCATTTTTACATAATAACAATTTGATTAGGTCCACCTTTTACGTGGTAAAGCCACTTGTGCCAGGCGGCACCGCTCTTTCATAACATACGTAATAAGATGACAGATATGTGTTTGTTTGTGTATGCCTGTGTGCATGCGTGCGCACGCGCACTTGTGTGTGTGTATGTCTCCACGTGCAAGCACCTTTAATGTGCTATGTAATGTGTGCATTTCAAAATCTATGCTAAAACCACAGATATTCAATTCGATTTTAATTAAATTTTACTTAAATTAAAATTAAATTTCTATAAGCATCTGTAGCAGATCTTAGCAAATTGACACTCTTTTCCTATTATATACTTACTGTGCCCCGTGGTTTCACCCGAGTAAAAAAACTGTCGCCTGTTGATGACATATATTTTATTTCTAAAATTAAAGTAGCCGTAGTTACCCGCTATAATATCAGCTATCTGTCAGTGAAAGTCCCTTCAAAATTGATCCAGCCGTTTTGTATAATAGCCGGAACAAACAGACAGTCAGACAGACATTTTTTTTTTTAATTAGTACACTGTATACTTTCATAAGTATTGAATAAAAAGGTGTTATTTTGTTATTACAAACAGACTTTATTTATATATATTGTAATGGATTTCCGCAGAGTATCGACTGATTCTATTAACTGATTACAATTGAAAAGGTTAGTCATCCTATTTAATTATACTGTTTTTAATGTTTAATTTATTTTAATATTAAGATTTTATGGCAAATCCGGTAGTTAAATTTTAACTACTTTCTTATCCACAGATCGGGAAGCATAGAATTTATGCCAATTTATAAATCTAGCCCATCTGCTCGTTAAATTATTGCGTCTATATTTCGTACGAGCTGGCAGTACGTAAATAAATTTGCGATATCTTATGTTTGTTGAAATATCTTTAAAGACCTTCATATTCAGGTGCCATGTTATGGCGGCCTAAGAGAACCTACCACCCTACCTATCACCCTACCGTGGGAGGCGTAAAAGTGTACAGAGGAAAAATGAAAACCAGTAGATGGGCAGCAGCATCTGCCAGCAACATTTGAATAAATAAACTACGTTTGGCTACCCGCCTGCCATACGTGGCAAGTATAGCATAATCTCTCTAAAATGAAAGCTACAAACAGCAGTGGACAGCCGCAGACTGACGTATGAACGAATCAGTGATGCCACGCTAGCTAGTAGATGTTCGCTGTACATCATACTAAGTAGATCCTGCCCTCAGAAGACAGAAGAATTCATTTTCAAATAGTATATGTTCTCACTGGTGGTAGGAGTCCAGGTACCACCGCAGTGAAAGTTATTCTGCTGTAAAGCAGTTGTTGGAGCATAATTACATCCTCCTTTGTAGCTGTCAATGAATTTATTTCTTTTTTTTAATTATCGGTACAACTTTGACATCTGATTTTTTACACTACATCAAGATACTTTGACTCTGATTTATTATCTTGCGATGAAACTGAGCGTTGCATCGGGCGCGGGCAGGTGGGTGCCTCTGTGTTTGCGCATTGACTTGTGGCACTTCGATATCTTATATGTTCGATATGGAGCCGTGGTAGCTCAGGGGCCTGGTGCTCGCCTTTAATTTCATAGTAAGCGAGTAACCTGGGTTCGATCCCCGTTGCCAGCACCTCTAAAATTGTTCTTCAATTTTAAGTGCTGATTTACCACGTGCTTAGCGGTGAAAGAAAACATCGTGAGGAAACCTGCATGTCCGTCGTCGTCGTCGTCGTTTCAGCCTATCAATAGTCCACTGCTGAACATAGGCCTCCCTCATAGATTGCCACAAAAGTTTGTAGCTCTCGTTTTGGGGGGATTTTGCCATAGTTGCCACGCTTGGCAGACGGGTTGGCAACCGCAGTTTATTTAATCAGATGTTCCAGCAAGATGCTGCTGCCCATCTCCTGGTTTTCATTTTCCCTCTGTCGACTTTTACGACACCCACGGGATGAGATGGGGTGGTAGATTCTCTTAGGCCGTTACCACTCGGCCTACTGCATGTCCGAGGACTAGAAATATTACGAGGACATGTGAAGTCCGCCAACCCGCATTGGAGCAGCGTGGCGGATTCTTCCTAGCTCTAAAACCCTCTCAGAAATGAGAGGAGGCCTTTTATAGGCTGAAACTTTACTTTTTACTTTTTTACTTCGATACCTCCTGCGCAGTGGTTAGCTTCCGACAGTATTCTGAAGTAGTCGCCGTAGTTTCAAAACAGGTAGAAGGAAATTATCATCATAAGCAGAGATTATAATTAGTCATAATAAATTATTGGATTGGAATTATTTTTATTAGGTAATTTTGTCTTGTCCGGTAAATACGGTAGAGTACCGGGTAAGCGACTCCGGCCTCCCGAGCTATTGCTGTGTCCACCTCCTCCTTCCGTGACAGTAGAATCCTACACCTTAGAGTTCCTTTCCCAACTTCCTATTTTCTATCCCAAGTCCATTTACTACCTAACCCTTTTGCCCTTCCTCTCCGCCAAGCCAGTGGTTGCCGTGCAGATGGGTAGCTAATCGTGGGGGAAACGCAATGGGGAGCCAGAAATTCAACTCTTACCAAAACGGCGGCGACGTGGTTCGCCACTCATCCCATCTCGTTTCCAGTGACTATATTGTCTCTGACAGTGATTGAACATCATTTTTTAAGCTACGCCGGTTCGCAAACAAATAACTCTGTGCTGCGAAGAACCGGCATTTTTTTCCAGTCTTTTTAAAAACAATGTACAATTACAGTAGTATTACAAATATGTAGAAATAGCTTGTCAACGATCACCTCATCGCGTTCTATGTTTTACAATTTATAACCCGACGTTTCGAGCGCTTCACAGCACCCATGGTCACGGGAGGACTGAGGTGACAGATGTCCTGATGTCCTGAGGCCATAGTTAACCTGGGGTACCTTCAGCTTTTAATTGTTATTTTTGGTCCGATCTACGCAGAAAGAGCTAACTGTGTCTTGAAGTCTTGCAGTGGTATGCTTGGTTTTTGATTTAATTTTATTTATTATTGGATCCCAAGCTGGTGGTAATACCTAACCATCTTCTCTATTGAAATTAGGATGTTTTTTGATTTCAATAGCCTCGCGAATCATCCTTGATAGGAATCGGTGTTCTTTTGCAAGGATCTGTGGTTTATCAAATCTGATGGTAGTGTTCGCGTAAATATAAGAAATCATTAATTTAAACTTTTTGATTGAAAGACTTTTTTTTAAAACGTATACATTGTCCCATGAAAGAGTTACTGACTCTGTGAAGTCGAGTAACTGGCATTATTAATTTGTGCTGGTTCCTGGTCTTTACTTTCTTCACTATGCTTTACATTCAAACAAACAAATTAATTACAACAAATAAATTGCTACCGAGCTTACATTTAACAAGAGATCATTCGTTACCTTCAAGATTTATTTTAGATTTGTGTTTAATTTAAGGTAATCAATTCACTTTGTATAAACAACAGCATTTCAATTTGAGAAACTTGTAATATTTCATCAGATATTGCGGATGTTCATGGGCGGCGGTGATCACTTACCATCCGATAATCCGCTTGCTCGTCAAAACATCATCATCATCATTTCAGCCTCACTAATCCACTGCTGAACATAGGCCTCTTCCACAGGTTGCGACAACAGTTTGTGGCTTTCATTTTGGGGTGATTGTGCCGTAGTTGCCACGCTTGGCAGGCGGGCACTGTAACCTGTAGGCTGGTTCAGAAGGTAGGTAGGGGGTTCAAAGACAATAGTTACTTTTAAGAATTATTTATTGTCCTACTTCCGCTCACAACAGTTGAGTAGAGTTGCAATTGGGGTTCACTGGCCTGACGTAGGGTGAGATGGTCCAGCAGCTGTCCCCCTTAGCCTTGCAGCTAGCCTCTCGGCACAACCGTAGTCTCGGCGTGCAGGTAATCGTGGCCGAAATTGTCTGAGCCGATAGCGAACGACTATCGATTATGGTAGGTGGATCCCCAGCGGGATCAAATGGCACTTAATCGTAATATGACTTTTTTTTTAATAAAAGGTGGTGCGGTCGTTCTTTTGTAGTAGCTCACAGCACAGTGCCTGATATTTATTTATTCATATGTTATAGGAAGATGCTTATCTCCTGGTTTTTATTTTCCCTCTGTCGACTTTTACGACACCCACAGGATGAGATGGGGTGGCAGATTCTCTTAAGCCTCGCACACACCTCGCCGCGCACGGCGTTAAAACACTAATATATATTTTTTCGACGATAAAACATTGCATATATGGCGATAGGCGTCGGGCAGAGTAGCACCTACCTCTTTCTAAGAGGCGACTAAGGTATTGCACGGACAGCCTTTATTCGTTTAGAATAAAACTATAAATTGCAATACTGTCACTACACTGCTCGCGGGGACGCATTCGAGAGTAAGATTTTTTTTACTCGTACCAAAATGGCAGCTACTAAGTTTTCCCGTTACGTATCGCGCGGGAGTGAAACGTGGGCTACGTGTGTGGCCTCTGCCTACACCTTATATGGGAAAAAGGCGTGACTATGCAAAACATTGATAACGGGAATATTAGTAAAAATATTAACAATTAACATTACTAATATTCCTTGTTAAACATTGCAACAAACCTTAAAATCTTGTGCTAGGAGATGATTCACGATAATTTTGTATATTTTAAGCATATATCTATGTATATATGTAAGTGTTATATGTATAATATGATATGAAAAATGTTTATTATTGATAATATATACTTTGGTCCTGTTACTCATCATCATCATCATCATCATTTCAGTCTATCACTGCTCCACTGTTGAACATAGGCCTCCCCATACATTGCCACAAAAGTTAGTAGCTCTCGTTTTGGGGGGATTTGACCATAGTTGCCACGCTTTGGCAGGCGGGTTGGCAACCGCAGTTTATTTATTCGGATGTTCCAGGAAGAGGCTGCTGCCCATCTGATGTTCTTTATTTTCCCTCTGTCGACTTTTACAAAACCCACGAGATGAGGTGGGGTGGTAGATTCTCTTAAGCCGCTAACACACGGCATATTATATTTTGAAAATATTCTGTTCGAGGATATCAACCGTGCAGAAGATATTATAGTGTCGCAAGTGTACGCACAAATAGAGGCACGCGTTTGTCATAGCCTACCCGAACCCTATTTAACGCTCTTGCGATAAAATTGGAAGTAAGTTAGAATGCAGTGTCATTGACCCGGGAACGACAACAACACAAACGGGTCCGAAAACCAACAATTTGTTTTTGAACAAATGTTGGCTCCAACTGGGACGCCAGCCGCGGCAGACAGGTACTCTGATCACTAGTCTTTTATGCCGGTGTGAATATAAAATACGGAGAAAGAAAGAACAGCTAAAATTCCCGTAGCGAGAAGCTATAAATTATGTAAAGAAACATTCGAGGGTTCGCAACATTTGGATACAATTAAAAATACGATTTCTTGGACATTTTTTTAAATATACATAGAGTCACGCCCATTTCCCGTAGAGGAAGGCAGAGACCACATATTTCCACTTGCTGCGATCCTGACACACATCTTGAGCTTCCTCTACTTTCATTAGTGTTTTCATACAAGCGCGTCGGTTGCGGGTAATTTCGACGTCGCCTTACCTTAAAACGGTTTCGATCTGATCGTGATACGTTCGCCTACGTCGACACTTACCGGCTTGCCCATTCACACTCGCCTCATAAATCTGTTTCGTCAATCTTTTCTCGTCCATCCTCTCTACGTGTCCAAACCATCTAAGCATCCCTTTCTCTATCTTTGTTAATACATCTTCTACCACACCACAACGACATTTTAATGACACTGTTTCTCACGTTGTTATAATATTGTATTCAATAGATAATAACTAATAACAAAAATAAATAACAAAAACAACATAAAAACAATAAGCGACCTCAAGCGCATTCGAAACGCCAATGCATGACGCGTGGCAAACCAAATGTTCACATTCAAGGGGTCGGATACGTGCCTGTACCACAAAACATTAAACGACAGCGCTTTATATCGCTAAACTATAATCCGACTAATTGAAATTGCTCGTTAGTTTCGTATCACCCGTATATTGATCTAAGTTGATTGCATTTGGTTAACCCATAACTGTCATTACGTAACTCAGTAGTAGTTGGTTGATGTACTTAATTTATAGCTTCTCGTGACTGATAGACCAATCGCACGTTCATGGCGCGAAGCGGCGTGAGATAGTGGTTTATACCCGACATGTCAAGGTCAAGCGATTCGGCGCTCTTCAAATGCCTCTATCACAATTATATTGCACTTATATGGTAATTTGAATAGACTCATATCAAGAAAACACTTTAATTAATTCATTAAAATTATTTTAATAATCACCTAATATTGCTACTTTGAAAAAAAAACCAGTTTAAAAAAATTTGACGAGGACGTCCGGATTTTTTCACGTCCGGATATGACGATAACTCCCGAAAAAATTGACGTATCGAGACTGTGTTTTTTTATCGCGTCCAGAATTTTATCTAGTGGTTTCTTCTTCTATTTCATATCAAAAGTCTAGCACTTGTAGTTATTAAGAAAGAAAAAAAATTCCTTATTTTCATCTGAAACGCAAATTACTCGAAATATTTGAACGTCAATACGATTTTTTTTCTTTACAATTAAATGAGCATCATGAGACGTCCACTTTTGGATTCTTTAAAACTGTTTTAGACGGCGCTTCTTAACGCACGATTGGGATGGAGACCTAACAGGTATAGTTGAACGTCACGAACGGCAGTACAAACGGAAGTTATAACGCTCCTGATTGGCTGAGCTGGTGAGAAACCGAACAGAAACAGAGTACAAGGTAATTTAATGACCAATATTTATGCCCTTTTTATGGAAGAAAGTGATGAGACGAGCAAACTGTTCACCTCGTGGTAAGTGCAACGTCTGTCCACAAGAAATGCTGTGTCATACAGAACATTACTGTGCGTCACCACACCGCGCTCGTCACACTGTGCCATCGGTTCATAAGTCTCAATGCCCAGTAAGTACGTTAGCGATCAGTTTCACACCGAAACACAGTAGTGTTGGCACACTGCTTCGGGGCAGAATAACTGGCATTGCGGTGAGACCAGGTGGGTAGACACCTAGACGTATTTCTGCATAAGAATTCTACCGCCAGTAAAATGTATGATTTATTAATTATTTAAATTTTAGAATAGAAAGAATGAAACGTTAAAATTACTCCGGGTAATTTCGGATGTCGGCCACGTTATTGAATTTTTATTGATTATGTTTTTAGATTGAATAGAGTAAAAAGCTTCTGTAAGGTGTCACACGACACTGCGCAAGGTCTTGTCGTTTCAGCCTATGACTACTCCACTGCTGAACATAGGCCTCCCCCATAGATTGCGACAAAAGTTTGTAGCGACCGTTTTCAGGGGAGTTTGCCATAGTTGCCACGCTTGGCAGGCGGGTCGGTTTATTTATTCAGATGTTCCTGGTAGATGATGCTGCCCATCTCCTGGTTTCCATTATCCCTCTTTCGACTTTTACAACACCCACGGGATATAATAGGGTGGTAGAATCTCTTGAGCCGCCACCACACAGGGGTTTGTACGTCTATAACTGGAATATGTATGATAATTTCGTTGCCAAGGAACTCGCTAGGCTATTTGAGTCTCATATGGATAGTAATTACACTAACTCTCAAGAAAACTTCCACCTGATGCTATGTGCAACGTCTGCCCATAACAGATGGTGTGTCACTTAGAACATTTCTGTGTGGCATCACACTGCACACTTAAGTTTCATATGCATAGTAATTACATTAGCTCTCAGTATCCTTCAGACAAAAACACAGTAATGTTTGCACACTACTGCTTCACGGCAGAATAACTGGCACTGGGGTGGTACCGTGAAGCAGTAGCGTGCAAACATTACTGTGTTTCAATCTGAAGGGCATTGAGAGCAAGTGTAATCACTGGGCATATGAGACTTAAGAACTTATGTCTCAGGGTGACAGGCGCAGTGCGGTGCTACACAGAAATATTCTGAGTAACACAGCATCTGTTATAGGCAGACGTTGCACTTACTGTCAGGTGAATGTTTTCCTCGTCGCGTCACTTTATGAAATAAAAATAAATGGGCAGACGTTGCACTTAGCATCAGGCGAACGTTTAGTTCGTCTCTACTCTTTCACCTATAAAAAAAATAACTAGCAGATTTTCTGACGATATTTGCCTTCGCCGCTGAGCATGTCGCAAGTCACTTAAAATTGTAAGTAACAATTTCAGTGGTGCCAGAACCGAAAACCGGACCCAGGTCACTCGCGTATTAATAATATTAAAGCGAGCGGCTAGCCCTTGAGCTACCACTCTAATTAAACTACTATCATGTATTAGTTTCCTTTTTAGTGTTTAGTAATCGTAAATTTCTGCCCTAATTTTTCTTTAGATTTTGATTTGTCATCCTATCTGCTTGACCCGAAGGTTAACTGGCAGAGAATGCCTTGTAGCAATAAGTCCGCCTTTTTGTACATATTTTTTACTGTTACGACCGCCTGACGGCGGGTACAATTGAACACAACAAAAATGTTACAATTATTTATTATATAATAAAGAAATGAATATCTCAAATCAAAGAAAATTAAATTAAATAATTAAAATGATCTCTAAGTTTCTAGATATAACTACACCGGGGTGTGGATTCTAAGCACAGGGGAGTCTTCTGTCTTTATCAACCTATGTGCGCTGGGAACTTATCTTAGGACTGTCCGATCTGTGCAGCTCGTAGTTCACAATCTGTGTGGTGGACATGCAACCCGTAGTTTACAATCCGTACAGTGAACGCGCAACTTGTAGTTCACTATCCGGCCAACCGTAGTTCTCAATCCGTACGGTGGGCGAGCAGCCTGTAGTTTGCTATCCGTACGGTGGACCCCCAGTCTCCAAGGGGGTTGAAAATTGATGCAATCTGCTTTATATTTCCTTCTTGTTTTAGTATAGCATTGATTTTGCTGCTTTTCAAAATGAGAACAAATAATTACGAATATGGATTACGTACAGTTGTCGTGCGAACTCTCTGGCGTCGAAAAGTGTTTCTACCTGCGCGAATTCGTTTTTATATCGGGACGGCCTACCTCCTCCCTGAGGCGCAAATAGGTACTCTCTGATTTCTAGAACCTTCGAATGAGACGAGATGGAAATATGGAAGGAACGGTTCAACCGAAGGAAGTCACGCCCTAAACTATTGTTTATATTCTAGAACTTTCTTGTGCTACTGAGATAGCAATCAAACCGAGCGAAATGGAATCATTTTCGAGTAGTTTACCCGTTGTTCGCTATTGTATTTCTTCTCGATCTTTCTATGTTGTGGGCGTTTGTTATTAGATGTTCTAGAAAGAATCCGACTTCCGGTACCAAAGAATACCTTATATGGACATTACGATGCTATCACTAGTTAAAGCGCGCGGTCTCCATTCGTTGTAACAACTAGTTATTTTGTTTGTTTGTATGTAATGAATTTATGTTTTTATTTTATATTTTAGAACCTTGTTACGACGTAACATTACAAAAATATGTACAAAAAGACGTACGTGCAAATAAACATTAAATAAATAAAACTTGTATATAACCAGTTCTCACTTTGATTCACCGAACTTAAACACCGAACTTAAAACGAGTAAGCTATGAACATAAAACTTGCCAATCAGCGCTACCGAAACGTTGCGTCGTAAAACGGTCTTCACGGCTTTATTTACATCTAGGACCCGCTCCGTAATCTTTTTGTATTGGGTTACTGTAATAAAGAAGCTTATCCTGTTACACGTTTATTATTCACGTTAAGTATCAGCCAGTAAATCTTACAGCTGGGCATAGATTTCTTCTAATTTTAATTATTAATCTAGAATTTTATAGAGATTTAATAATTTTTCGCGTTTGTTTCAAATATTTATAACCCGATGTTTCGAGAGCTATAAGGCATTCATATATGTCACGGGAGAACTGAGGCGCTTGGCTTTCTGATGCCATAGTCAATCCAGGGTACGTTCAACTTTTAATTATCATAATATACCATCATCATCATCTCAGCCTATCACTTGTCCACTGCTGAACATAAATTGCCACAAAAGCTAGCAGCTCTCAGTTTTAGGGGGAATTTGCTCTAGTTACCACGATTGGCAGGCGTGTTGGCAACCGCAGTTTATTTATTGAGATGTTCCAGGAAGATGCTGCTGCCCATCTCCTAGTTTTGATTTTCCCTCTGTCGACTTTTACGACACCCACGGGATGAGATGGGGTGGTAAATTCTCTTAAGCCGTTACCATACGGCTACTATAATAAAAGTAAAAAAAGTAAAGTTTCAGCCTATAAATGTCCCACTACTGAGCATAGGCCTCCTCTCATTTCTGAGAGGGTTATGGAGCTAGGAAGAATCCGCCACGCTGCTCCAATGCGGGTTGGCGGACTTCACATGTCTTCGAAATATTTTGAATTTCTCAGACATGCAGGTTTCCTCACGATGTTTTCCTTCACCGCCGAGCATGTGGTAAGTCATCACTTAAAATCGCAATTAACAATTTTAGTGATGCCGGCACCGGGAATCGAACCCAGGTCACTCGCGTACTATGAAATTAAAAGCGAGCGCCTAGCCCCTGAGCTACCTACTATAATATATATTATTTATTATTAATTACTATTATAACCTGCATGTCCGAGGAATAAAAATATTTCGAGGACATGTGAAGTCCGCCAACCCGCAGCAACCTCCGCAACCTGGAGCAGCGTGGCGGATTCTTCCTAGCTCCAAAAACCCTCTCAGAAATGAGAGGAGGCCTGTGCTCAGCAGTGGGACATTTATAGGCTGAAACTTTACTTTTTTTTTACTATTATAATTTTTTTTCTGACCTAGTGGGCTACCATACGAAAGCTGATTAATAATCATATCTAACAACTGCAATCTACAGCCGGATATAGCAGTCGTAGGTGAGAAATTGGAAAGTGTACAGAAACTTACTAATAGTAACTAAGTATCATGGTACGGGACTTACTAGAGAGTGGGACAGGTAAGTACATACATACATACAGTCACTCCTCTTTCCCATAGGGGTAGGCAGAGACCACATCTTTCCACTTGCTACGATCCTGACACATCTTTAGCTTCTTCTACTTTCATTAGCGTTTTCACACACGCTCGGCGGTTGCGGGTACTTTTAACGTGACCTTTCCTCAAAAGTTCACCGATCTAGGTAAGTAGAGATTAAGAAATTCAAAATGAAGAAGATACTCTGCAACTGCAACTGCAGTCTTAAGATCCCTCTGCGTAATCGACTTCTTCAGTGTTATTTTTGGTCGATACTTCTATACGGATGAGCGGCCTGGACTATTAAAGCGCATCTCGGGAAACATAGCATTTGAGATGTGGGCCTGCAGACGCATGCTGTCAATATCTTGGACTCGAAGTCACCAATGCGGAGGTTCCATGCGGTATGGGCCAGAAACAAAAACTTTTCCAAACCATCAAACAGCTGAAAGTTGCATATCTGGGACGCGTGCTTAAGCACGACAGTTATCATCTGTTACAAGTTATGATGATGGGGAAAGTCTATGGAAAAAGGAAATCTGGACGTAGAAAAAATTAGTACTTGCGCAACATCCGAGAATGGACCGGGTCTACGGGAGCCGCCGAACAATTTCGCCTCGCTAAGAATGAAAGAAAATGTGCAGAGCTGACAGCCAACCTTCAGTTGGAGAGGCACCCCAAAAAGAAGAATGCTGGTTTCCTCAAAGAACGTTAGTTAGCCATGTGGTGGCGTCATATAAAAATGAGCTACTTCATTTCGGCCCATAGGTATCGTACTAAGGGAGAACCTACCTGGAAACATCTCATGGCTTCCGACAGAATAAGATGAATTACTACCTCGAAAGAAACCATACCGAAAATACGGACCTGTGGCGTGTAGCAGCGTTTAAGATGCGGGGGGTCTAGCTCTCTCTGACTATCCCTGCTCAGCATAGTGATTATGGCAAATCCTCACTTCTTGGGATTACTGGTGGTAGGATTCCTATGCAGGAATCCGTCCAGGTAGATACCGCCCCAGGGCCAGTTATTCTGCCGTGAAGCAGTAGTACGCAAACATTACTATGTTCCGGTCTGAATGGCACTGTTACATATAGTAGTAGTTAAATATAGTCACGCCTTTTTCCCATGTAAGGGGTAGACAGAGGCTATGTAGTCCATCTTACATCCCTGCGGGAAACGAGATGTGACGGGTAGCGAACCACGTGGCCACCATTCTGGTGCGAGTTGCGTTCTCACCAGCAGTGACAGCATTGCATATTATAGTATAGATCTGCACGAATAAATGCTGTCTGTACAATACCTTAGTCGCCTCTCACGACACCTGGGTAGGAAAAACGTAGGTAGGCCCCTGTTAGCTAGAATAATTACTGAGCATATTAGAGTTAAGAACTGATGTCTCATGATGACGAGCGCAATGTAGAGCTGCACAGCAATGTTCCAGCCAGAGTAGCTCTTCTCGTCTGTTTCTAACATAAAAAGAGTCCTATGTCCAGCTGTGGACTACTCACAGGTGAAGTTCTTTTACACCACTACTAAATTTAAATGAAAGTCAAATATATTTTTTTATAATTTAGGCTTGGATTAATGTTTAACTCAAAGAAGCCAAGACCACCAAAACTTATCTACATTGCATTTATGCTGAATGTAAATTGGTGTATAACACCTAGTTTTATGAAGAGCACCGCCCGCGGCTGCCTGTCGTAGAGTCAATATCACTTGATAATGCTTCGGTTTGAGGTGAAACACGTGTCGTGTTCTGAGTGATATCGCCATACGTATCGTGTGTCGGATGTTAGCATGATGGATTTCAGCAAAGTAACGCTTGGTTGTTTTATTTATTCTTGTCTAAATGCCTGTGAAATATGATCGAAGGAAGTTTCCGGTGTTATTCCAGAGTTATAGTTTGGACTTAACATAGTATATCTAGACAAAAAATAAGTAAGTAGGTAGTGTAAATGCTGATTCGAAGTGTTTGAAAGTATATAATTCTTATTTATATTCTTAGTCTGGTTCTTAGCAAAAACATTTCATCTATACAAATAAAATTGACTTGTCTGTTTGTAATAACAAAATAACAGCGTTTTACTCAATGCTTATGAAAGCGTATATACGGTACTTTTTTTTTTAAATATGTCTATCTGTTTGTCTGTTTGTACCGGCTAATCTCCGAAACAGCTGGACCGACTTTGACGGGATTTTCACTGACAGATAGCTGCTATTATAGCGGGTAACTTAAGCTACTTTAATTAAAAAAAAATAGAGTACCGCGCAAAAAAATTAAAGTATACTCGTATATGTATATCATCGATCGGGGTCGGCTTTGTTCCGCGGGGCGCGGCTAGTTTTAAAATATAAAACGTTTTCACATTTTCGACTGCACAAGACAAAGTTACTTCTCGTACTCAAGTGCATCGTTAATTTTATATTACTTAATAAAAGTTAATTACACTCGTAAACTCCCGTGAAAAATTATTTCGTTCTTCGAAAACATAGTTCAATGTACGGACGTGTGTCGATGAACTATCAAATTCAATAATTGGCTATTTAAGAAAAAACGCCATCGAAATTCGCAACAATATATGGAATTATTATGGAACATTTAGTAACACAAAAAATAAACATCTATAACTAGACAGTGTAAAAGGTATCCCCTGGCGAAAGTCTCTCCTTCTCTTATTGGATAAGGTGGCGAAACGAGCAAAACGTCCACCTGATGGTAAGTGCAACGTCTCTATAACAAATGCTGTGTAACTCAAAACATTTGTATGCGATAGCACACTGCCCCCGTCACCCGGAGACATCAGTTTATATACCCGTAGCGTTTGCACACTACCGCTTCACGGCAGAATAACTAGCCCTGGGGTGGTACCTGCTACGACTAGATGGGTTCCTGCATTGGAATTCCACCACCAGTGACTGTCTATTTTTATGTATGACCACATTTGTTGCATGAAAAATATGTCTAAATTAATCTTTACTTGTATTTCGATTTTTTTTATTGCTTATGGTGATGAAACGAGCAAAACGTTCACATGATGGTTAGTGCAACGTCTGCCCATAACAAATGCTGTGTCATCCAGAACATTTCTGTGTGACACCCCACTGCGCCCGTCACCCTGAGACATCAGTTCTTAAGTCTCATATGCCCAGTGATTACGCTAGCTCTCAGTGCCCTTCAAACCGAAACACAGTAATGTTTGCACGCTACTGCTTCACGGCAGAATAACTGGCCCTGGGGTGGTACCTACCTAGACGGATTCCTGCATAGGAATCCTACCACCAGTAATTTCTTTATCTGCATCTTAACAAAGAGTGACACATTTGAAACGTTCAGACATTTAAAGATTTGTGTGTATTAGAAATTGCCCTAGCTCTTAAAGGAGCTGAGCATTAACGGTATTATTTGTGAATCAATTCGGGAAAAATATTTTTGATCGTATCAATTATTGTTTATTTATTTATTTTAGATTGCTTTACATGAAATTGCCGTGTGGTGGCGGCTTAAAAGAATTCGCTGCCCCATCATCCACCGTGTCACGCAGCACGCCAGGGGAGTACCAAACTACGTCAGCAGAAATTAGGCGGCTACACCCGCGACCTACCATTCTCGTTTTTTTTTTATTATTAAATTTTTATTGTCTTGAATTCTTCTCGTTTTTTTATTATTAAATTTTTATTTTTGCCGCGTGGTGGCGGCTCGTTAAAAGAATACTACCACTCCATCTCATCCAATGGATCTCGTAAAAGGCGAGTAAGGAATTAAACTGCACTGTGCACCCAACAGCGCATGGTGGCGATGGGCTCACCACCTATCACACCAAGTGCATTATATTGTTTTGGTGAAACGTGGATTGTGGCAGCCATCTGTTTTTGCAGTGAGTGCCCAGTCTCTGACTACCCCTTATGGGATACAGTCGTGATCTTATGTATGTATGTTGACAAGGGTAGTTCTTTTTTTAATACTTTAACGAACACCCCTAATGTCACAAATGAGAACTATTATCTTTTGTGGCAATCTATAGGGGAGGCATATGTTTAACAGTTGACTATGATGGATAGGCTGAAATGATGATGATGACATGGAATTAAATAAATAAATTCATGTCCTTTGTCAGTCGTGGCCCAATTTCATTATTAAGAATAATTATATCATTCATAGTAAATTTTACCCCGTCGAGTCCACCCCGTGTTGCTATTTTATAAGCTTTAATTTTTTTATTTGTTGTTGTATGTCTGTGAGGACACCTAGATCTCTATATAATAAGCTCAGGATAACAAATGATAAAACTCACAAGAAGACGCTTCATTCAAAATAGACGGCGTCCGAACATTCCGCTACGCGAAATTCAATTTCAAATGTTAATTCAATGATGTAGCCTTGGGCTTCATGTTACGTAATTTTACAGTAGCAGTTTATGGGGCGCTCGACTTAAAATTTCATATAGCGCGAGGGAACTGAGTTCGATCGCCGGTGCACTATTGAAATTCTTCTTCAATTTTAAGTCCTGATTCACCACGTGATCAGCGGCAAAGGGAAACATCGTGAGGAAACCGGCGTATCTGAGGAATAAAAATATCTCATGTGAAGTCCGCCAACCCGCATTGGAGCAGCGTGGATATTTTTAAAACCCTCTCAGAAATGAGAGTCGTTTCAGCCTATCAATAGTCCACTGCTGAACATAGGCCTCCCCCATAGATTGCCACAAAAATTTGTAGCTCTCATTTTGGGGGGATTTTGCCATTGTTTCCACGCTTGACAGGCGGATTGAAAACCGCATTTTATTTATTCATATGTTCCAGGAAGATGCTGCTGCCCATCTCCTGTTTTATATTATTTTCCCTATGCCGACTTTTACGACACCCACGGGATGAGATGGGGTGGTGATCCTGTGATCAACAGTGATCAACAGTGGGACATTTATAGGCTGAACTTTTTTCCTTTTTAATTTATGCGGGATGCCTATGTTCAGCATTAGACTTATGATAGGCTGAAATTATTATGTCTTTTTTATTGCAGCAGTGACGAGACGAGCAAAATATTAACCTTATGGAAAGTGCAACGCCTGTATAAGACATGCTGTGTCACATAACATTACTGTGTGGCAGCATTGGATTTAGATTGACAAAAAAGAAAATAAAGAAAACCGTATCTTGATACGAGTATCAGTTGTTCTGATTTTTTCATCGCTAGCTAGCTGTGAATAGGGATTGCAATCCAGCTCCATTTTAATCCAGCGGTATTTTTGCTAGATTGAAAACAGGCTTTTTTGGTATTAAATAAAAATTGTTTGTTATGGTATCAAATATGTTTATTAAAATTACAAAAATCAACAATATCTTACTACACTTAATTCGACTATTTTTTTAATGGTTGACTACTTATTTATTGATAGAAGTTCAAAAACAATAGCAAATACAGTAATATTTGGTCATTTTGTAGTCTTTGTACTCTAGTTAACAAAAAATTCTAGTCTCTATCTGACTTAATTATAATCAGTCTTCTTCATTTAATGATTAAGAGTATCATATGAATTTCATTTTTCTTAATTATTCTTACTAAGTAAAGAATCAATTAAAAAATTAAAAATTACAAATGTAAAATAATTCAATTCTACTCGTTTTGAGAATACGGTCTTAAAAAACAAATAGCATCAATAGTGTTATCTCCTAATATACTTCTTTTATAACAAAATATATAGCCAGCGGCCGAAAAGGCTCTTTTTGCCTCCACGCTTGTTGGTTTGATTGATTAACAAATAGTCGTGCAACAAAGTTAATACTTCACTCTATCAGTTTCAAATGCTGCCATTTCTTTTTTAATATTTTTCTTTGTCTTTGACTATTCTAGTTCCTGTCTGTTAAGTGTAATCTTCATTGTCTTGCTTTATCTGCATTTCTAATTCCTTTTGTAATTTGACGCTTACGGATCCGCAGGCTGTTGCGGGATCCCGCACATCCTTAAATGATGCTGGATCCCACTGGATTGGGGGATTCCACTTTTCTGGATTGCAATCCTTGTCTGTGAGATATTTGTTCAGGTCAAGTTATTACAAAAATGTAGAAAGCACTCCAAGCTTTCTATTTATACCAAAATATTTGTTTTGCCAACCACTAAAACAAATTTATTTTATATTATTTACTCAACAAAGCGTGTTTTTTTGGACGTTTAGTTTTAAATAATGTGAGGAATTTTTATTAATTTTGATGAAGAACAATATTTGCTGTCAATCTACGTCTCTTTCTGTCTGTCCCACTCAGTTTCACTCTTTTCTTCGTGCTTTTCTAACTATCGTTTTCTTTGTGTTGCTGTTTCCAATAGTTACTTTGTTTTGTTTCAATTCATTTTATTCACACGAGTAGCGGACAACTCAACAGTTTACCCCTCTCCCCACCCCCAGCGGTCCAAGTAAGAGTACAAGGCTAACTACAACAGAGTCGCACCCTTTAGATCTGCCTTCATAGACTATCATAAACCTTATTGCCTAACTAAGACGCCTTATGGGAGTGCGGAAAACGCCTTAAGTAAAATTTTGACAATGATGCTCCAGCAGCTCTAATTTAAACATATAATTTTAAACGACAAGCAATTTGTCTTTACCAAAGGAAGGTCAACGACCGATGCCGACTTTCAACTAGTCACACATGTTCTACAGACCTGGGAACATTTTCATGACATTATCGGTGTGTTTGTGATCACTCAAAGCATTTGACTGTGTAGAGCACAATAATTTAAATCGTAAACTTAAATAATACCGCATTCGTGAAGCCTCACTAGATCTTTTATCATTGTACTTAACAAATCGAGAGCAAAAAGTAGCGATTAACGGGTGTTATATCAGCAAATGCGCAGTCACCTCCTTTTGCCTAAAATTAATTTATGGATTTTTTTATGTAAAGGTCTATTTTTGTGTTTTCTTTGTGGCAATAAACTGATATTTATTTTATTTCTTTAGGTTGTTTAGTAAAAATGGGTGTCCCTCAGGGATTTATCCTTGGTCCATTTTTGTTCTTGGTTTACATTAATGATCTTCCTTATTTGGTACAAAAAATGTCTGATATAGTTATGTTTGCTCATGATACCTCATGGTTGTTTAAAGTTAACAGAAATGACTTGATGCAGGAATAGCCCTATAAAACTGGATATTGTTTCCAAATGGTTTGTGGCAAATAATTTACTTTTTAATTTATTTAATGAGGGTAAAACAAAATGTCTACACTTTAGAATGTCCAAGTCGGCACATAATAATATTAATATTATTTTATAGAATTCTACCCTTTTCTTTTGAAAATTCAACCATATTTCTTCTATATTGATTCCAAGCTACAGTGGGGAGCACATATTGAAAAAATGGCTTCGAAATTAAGTTCTGCCATTTTCCTATTAGAAGGATCAGACAGTTGACTGATGAAGCTACAGCTATATTAGTCTATTTTGCATACTTTCACAATATTATGTCCTATGACCTATTTCAAAAACAAGCATTTCGAGCAATATATAACTTAGGTCTTCACGAGTCGCTTACGAGAACTATTCAACGATACTAATATTTTGACAATTCCGTCTTTGTATATTTATGAAAATATTATGTACTTACGGAAACACATGTATTCATCATCATCATACAACACTAATGAAAGTAGAAGAACCGAAAGACGTGTCTGGATCGTAGCAAGTGGAAAAATGTGGTCTCTGCCTACCCCAGTGGGAAAGAGGAGGGACTGTTTGAATGTATGTTGCAGGTGAAGCTGATGAAAACGTTTTAAAAATTGATAAAGTCGTTTCAAAATAACTACTTCATTTAAGCAAATAGTTGGTGAGATAGACGCTACTGAAGCCAATAGTGTGCCTCTCTCCCCTACTAAATGTTTTACTATACGGTTAAAAATTCTGAAAAGAAACTATTGTGGTAGAACGTAGAAAACACTAAACGATATTTTTGAGATATGAGATATTTTCGGTTACTCGCGATTCGCCACAACGGAACTCTTCACTGTACATGGTCCGACACCCACGTGGCCGGCTTCATATAATGTCTTAACGTATAATGGGTGATGAGAAACCTTAATGTCAAACTTACTTAACGTTCTATTAACCCGTAAAAGAGGAAACATGATAATGGATAAACAACCGTGACTAAAGCCGCGCAGTGGTGGTTTAAGAGGAGAATCTACCACCCAATCTCATCCCGTGAGTGTCTTAAAAGTCGACAGTACCAAAATTAAAAACCAGCCCATGGGTAGCCAGCGTCTTCCTGGAACATCTGAATAAATAAACTGCGGCTGCCTGCCATGCCTCGCAACTATAGCCAAATCCCCCCCAAAAGGAGAGCTACAAACTTTGGTGGCACTCTATCTGCGTTTAGCGGTAAACTAGTGATAGGGCTGAAATGATGATGATGATGAAAGAAGATTTGAAACATATAGTGCTGGTGGTAGGAGTCCTATGCACGAATCCGTGATTACAGCTCCCAATGCCCTTCAAACCTAAAGACAGTATGTTTGCACACTACCGCTTCACGGCAGAATAACTGGCCCTGGGTCGGTACCTACCTAGACGAATTCCAGCATAAAAATTCTACCACTATAAATAGATAAACGAATATATATTATTATAATTTTATGACAAGAAAACGTAACAAAGCCGTAGGATTAGTATGCTTTAATATATCCTGTTCAGGTGGCAGGTTGTAATAATACCGCTTTAACGGCATCATTAAAGAAAGAAATTAAGACTTATGATTTTATTATCTGTGTCATAAGACAAAGCTGAAATAAATAAGTTTTTTTACGATATATATTTAAAAAGAATTACCATAGCGCAGAGGTTAAATATTGTAATATGTTATCTTTCATGGCATCCAAGCTCTGAAAAGTAAAGACAGCTTATGCTTCAGCCGCGAATCAGCTTTATGGTGGGCAGAAAACATTTGCGAAGACAATAAAGTCAACCATAAAGCTTTTGTATATTTATAGCATGATGATATCCGTAGCAGAGCTAAAGTAACCGACATAGCCCTAAGGATTAGCAAGCTGAAGTGGCAATGGACCCGCCATATAGTTCGTAGAACCTATTGATGACCGTTGGGGAAGAAAGGTTCTCTAGAGGCAACCTCGTACCGGCAAACGCAGTGTAGCTCCCCCCCCCCCCCCCCACACACACACTAGATGGAGCGACATCGATTGATGCTGGTGGCTTAGGACCATATTATGTGGCAATCTATGGGGAGACCTATGTTCAGCAATGGACTCAAATAGTCTGCAATGATGATAATGATCTTTATAGCTTGGGATCCTATAATTAATAAAATTAAATCAAATACCAAGCATACCACTGCGAGACTTCAAGACACAGTTAGCTGCAGCGTCTTCCTGGAATTTACTTTCTTGGCATTATTGAGGAGGCCTATGCTCAGCAGTGGAGTAGTGCTAGGCTGATGTGATGATGAGTTATGTGTAGTGTTCGCGTTAATAAATCATTATATTTATAGCCTTGTCTAGAATTGTATTCGTCTTTTAAAACTTTGCCTCCACTAGGATTTGTCCGTATTTGGATTTATGTGGCGTTTGTGAATTTTACTTATTAATTTTGTAAATTCGACACGTGCATGCCTTCACTCGGAACAACTTTAATATAGCTTAAAGTTTGTGTCGAACTCGCGATCCACCACTGCGACAAACGAGCTGAAAATTAGTTATAATATCAACAATTTAACGTGCCTTCACATTGTTGCTTGTTTTGTATGCACTCGCCTTGGTCGATCAATGGTCGAAATTCGAACGTTTAATTTTTTTTTTTTTGAATTTTATGTATTTGGAACACATATCTTTATACATATAATTCTTCAGAGCGTGTGTATTTTATTTTATTTATTTATTTTACATTGTATGTCACTGAACTCCTAAACATCTCGACCGATGCTGATGGATTTTTTGTGTGTATTTGTGTGGTTGCCTTGGATGGTTTAGATTCAGAATTGGACCCAGTAGGTGACGCTGCGATAGAGTTCTAGGAGAATGTCAAAAGTCACTTATTATATAGTTTATCGATAATTCGAATATCGAAAAATCGTTTCCTGAATCTGTTAACAGCAGGCAAGCCAACGTTCGAGTAGGACAATGTCTCTCGGGTCCGCTAGTTAAATATAAATTTAAATTATGCCAAATCTCGCACTTCCCCGTGCGCGCCATACGATTAAAAAGGTTTACCAAGATTTCTCTTCACGTATTAATACGTAGATGACATTTCAATTCGTTTTCTCTTATTGGAGAAAGGGACGAGACGAACAAAACGTTCACTTGATGGTAAGTGCAACGTCCGTCCCTAAATGGTACGAAATTAATCATTTTAACCTAGAACATTCTAAAAAAGTACTAGATTTAAATGAATTCTAAAGTAGAGATTTCTTGCAATAAAACAAAGACTATGACTCAACTTGTTCCTATTTTGTTCTTATTACCGTACTAAAGTAAGCAATGAACAGGAAGATTCATTCGTTGTAGCTACGCAAGAGCTACGACGTAGCGCATTTCAATGATTTAACACCCTAATAAAATTTAAAGCATGTGTAATATAAGGAGAAAATAAAACAAAGAAGTTCGTAGACTGACGGTTATTGAAGAGAAGAGAGTGAATAATATTTTCTACTTCGTGTTCATTGCAAGGTATACTGTTGGTATACGCCGCGAGGTGGAGATGTTAGAAAGTAGTCCGTCTAGGTAGGTACCACCCCAGGGCCAGTTTTTCTGCTGTGAAGCAGGTAGTGTGCAAGCATTGTTGTGTTTCGGTTTGAAGGGCACTGTGTGTGATTACGGTATGTAATCACTGGGCATTTGAGACTTAAGAACTGATGTCTCAGGGTGGCGGGCGCATTGTGGTGTCACACAGAAGTAAACTGGGTGACACAGCATTTGTTATGGGCGGACATTGCACTAACCATCAGATGAACGCTTTGCTCGTTTCGTCGCTTTCTACAATAACAAAAAAAAAACACGAATTATCATGATTCATGAGGGCATCGTGGTGATATGCAGGAAAAACTCTGAAATTATTACGAGATAAAAAGTTTACATACAATTTTTCATTATTATATGTACTGGTACTACCCTTACGTAATTTCGCCCTTATATACATTAATAATAATAATTATAATTTATTAAACCAAAGACTTTACATAATGATGAATTACACATAGACCATTATCAAAACCGATCGGTAAATAAAATATATAATTTCGAGCGATTATTACAAAAGCCTTTGAGTTGTCTGTGTTTGTAGAGTCACAATAATCTCAAGTATTATAAATTCATAATTTACAACGTACTCGTAAGTTCGCCAACTCGCACTGGAGCTACGTGGCGGAGTATTCCTAGCTCCAAAGCTCTCTTTAAAATAGGAGGCCTATGCTCAGCAGTGGAACACTAGTTTATGAAATACTGCACATTCCTCACTTCACAAAAGCCGTATTTTATGTAAATAATCGCTGGAAAATAAAATGGCATCGCATCGATATTTATTTTATTAAGGAATTTCTAATACCGCCATCTATGTAACACGTCATGAATTATTATGTTTAATACGAGGTAAATATTTTGCCCATTTTACCCGCTTTAATCTCGTAAAATATATTGTAAAGATCATTACCTTAAATGCAATATAGGCTGGCACACGTTTAATTTTTATTTATCAGAACCAATTTTCAATATTAATTATATTATAAATAAATAACAATAAGAGAAATTAGAATTACAATAGAACATGAAATTTAAGTTTTTGTTCATAGTAATATAACCCACAGACCTAAACAGTAAAGGCATCTAAACAACTAAGAAAAACTTTTAACTACGTATCTGTGAACAGCGCCATCTATTCATTGTTAGCTGTACTGACAGGATACACGTTTCAGTTGTGGTTTATGTTAGTGTACGCACTTTCTTACGCTAGGGGGTAGCAGTCTTAACCTTTAAGCAAATTAACGCTTTGAAGTGCAAGTAACAATTTTAGCGCCACTGTCATTAATTATATACTCTTTGACTGGCACCGGGGTGCGAACCTTGGTCGTTCGCGTAATTATGACGAGCACCAAGCTTGTGAGTTACCACTAATGTTCGCATTCAATATAATTATTTTACCCTTTTATACATTTTATTAATAAATCTATGAGAATCCTCACAGCTTTGGAACATAGAGTTGGATAATTTTTGACCGTTATCCAAAACTCCACCAAATCGGAACAAGCTACCGTATATAATTTCGGTGATGTAATTGCTGTTAGCCTTTTTGGCTTTAACAGCTTCATCGGACACCGTGCTCACAGGCCAGAGGCCCGCGTGCCAGGTTTGGTTTGACCCAAACATAAATACTTAAATAAACTCCTACAAACAAATCAAAATTCGGACTGTGTCGCGTTCGCTGCGTGCTTGCGCGACTTCTCTAATGACTATCTCAAATGATTTTAAGTCGTCTAATGACCGCCTGAGGGTGGCTGCGGGCCTCCATTAGGACTGTCGACACAAGCTACCGTGAAGCTAGTGTGCAAACATTACTGTGTTTCGGTTTGAAGGGCACTGTGAGCTAGTTCATCACACAACAGCTCAGCCCATTGTGGAATCTCTGGGGGAGGTGATTCAGTAGTGGCTGAAATGATGATAATGATGCCAATGAATAATAAATAACTTGAATAAATTGAAGTGTCTGTCTGTGATTTCACAATAATGTTTTTTTTTATTTGTCTCACATGCTAATTTGCAGGATACCTAAACTCGGACACGTGTTTTCAAAAGTTTTGTTTGTGTCGGGGCTGATCTCCGAAACGGCTGAATTGATTTTGGCGAAGCTTTCATTGACACGTAGAGGACTTTTCAGAGAGTAATATATTACAGGGTTCCTGCTGAAAATTTGAAAAACTAAAAACATTAGGGGTATGTGAATGGACGAGTTATACGCGGCTTTGATATTATTTTGCATTTTGCAATTTTTATTTCAGTCAATGTTTTCATTTATTTACGCGAATACTACACATTTAAGTGAAACTATTTTTTACGACGATTTTATTTTATAAAACGACGTTTCGGGCGCTTTACAGTACCCATGGTCACAGGGGGAGAGTTCTCTTTATAAATAGTTTAAATAAAACGCGATAAAATCCGTAAAAATTTGTTTTCTTTTTTATAGTCTTTACCTTATCTTCCTCTTCTTCTATAATAAATCTCCTCGATAATCTAAGGAAATACTGTTCTAATATGAATTTTTTTTTGCACTAGATAGTCCGTTTACGCAGAAGAGTTTTAAGCAATAAAACATGCTACGGCTATAAGGTACCGAACAGTACAAACAGCACTCTAACGAAAAGGGTCGAACTGTGAATGATCAGGTCAGCGAAGTATGCACGCAATTATGTGGAAGGGATTTTACGCGGGCGAAACCGCAGATCTAAAAGTAAAAAAGTAAAGTCACAGCCCATAAATGTTCCACTACTGAGCACAGGCCTCTCATTTCTGAGAGTGTTTTGGAGCCGGGGAAAGTCCGCCACGCTGATCCAATGCGGCTTGGCGGACTTCACATGTCTTCGGAATGTTTTCACTTCGCTGGTTTCCTCACGATGTTTTCCTTCACCGCTGAGCACGTGGTAAACATATAATAAATAAATAAATAATATTATAATATTGCACTAAAGGATGACCCAAGCTTCTGCCAATTATTTAATGAGGTTTTATTATCAAAATTGGTGTGTGCCTACGCTATGCTTAGCGCTTATTTAACTCATATTATAATGGTTTATATAAAGCCCAACACTCCACATTGCAATTTGTATCCACTTCCATACATCGCTTCACATAGGACATAACGCGCACGTAGGTTGGAATATTTCATGTGAAAAAGTGCAGCTGAAAAACAGCAGTCTTCAGGAAAAATTTTGACTTACCAATAAATATTTCCCCTTTGGGGTAAGGATCGAGTGGTTCATCGTGATACATCAGCTTCCTATTGTCGAGAGTGAACCAGCGTCGTCGATGTGCGTCAAAATACCAGCCAATCAAAACCCACCAAACTTACTAATAATTATAAAGCTTGCCGCCGACTCGCTTACTGACACATGCCACACTCGCAATTCAAACTGCCTAATGTTCACACCTAATCATTTAGAAAGTATATAATGTAACAAAATTTAATTTCCTTCAATTTAATCTTTTTATTGTTCTATCCAGAACAGTGTAGATTTTGATGTGCACGGGAGTTTTAAAAAAGTCTTATGTGAATAACGTAATTTTGTATTTCACCTTCAAGTCGCAGTCAGCAAAAATATTTAGGCAGAGACAAAAATATGTTAACACAATTTTAATTATATAAAATTTACGGATACGCTTTATTAAGCTAGGTAGCTCAAGGGAAAACCCAAGAGAGCTATCGATTGCCTTGTAATGGCACGCTTTAGGGGCTACAATGTTTCTAATTAACATCGGTCGGTATAGTAATTTATTGTGTAATACACAGCCAAAAGTGAATAAACATATTAATGTTACTCCTGTTGAATAAGGGGTTACTCAGTATCGTAGCTAGGAGGTAATACTCTATCCATTCCAAAATATAATCGCACAGGAGTGTATATAACTGTAGTTTATTTTATTTATTTATTAAAAAAAAACTAGAAAAAGTCCTGCCGTGTGGTAGCGGCTTAAGAGAATCTTCCCATCTCATCCCGTGGGTGTCGTAAAAGTCGACAGAGGGAAAATTTAAACCAGAAGATGGGCAGCAGCATCTTCCTGGAACATCAGAACAAATAAACTGCGGTTGCCAACCCGCCTGCCAAGCGTGGCATCTATGGCAAAATTCCCCCCAAAATGAGAGCTACAAGCTTTTGTAGCACTCTGTGGGGGAGGCCTATGTTCCGCTGTGGACTAGTGATAGGCTGAAATGATGACGATAATGAGATAAAGTCAAAAAAAGAAAAGTTACAACGTATAAGTGTCCCACTACTGAATACAGGCCTCCTCTCATTTCTGGGTTTTGGAGCCGGAGGAAGTCCGCCACGCTGCTCCAATTTCGTGGGCGGACTTCAAATGTCTTCGAAATATTTTTATTCCTCAGACATGCAGGTTTCCTCACGATGTTTTCCTTCACCGCTGAGCACGTGGTGAATCAGCACTTAAAAGAACAATTTTAGAGGTGCCGGCACCGGGGATCGAACTCAGGTTACTCGCGTACTATTAAATTTAAGGCGAAGGCCCGGCCCCTAAGCTACCACGGCTGAGCGGTCGAAATTCGACTGTGATTCAAAAAAGTATTAAGATCCAGTTGTGTTGTGATTGTCCTCGAGACCCTGACACTGTATGCCTACCTCCAATCTTAAAGCATGAGTGCTGGTAAGACGAGTCTGTGCCTACGTGCTTGCGCATACTCTTGTGGCACGATGATTATTCGGTCGATGATTATTTTTGCATTCCATCTCACTATGTGGATGATAAAGTCTCCAAAATGCCAATGCACAAATGCCAGTGTCGAATTTAAATATACCAAATGTAAGGCAAATGGCCGAGCGTGATGTTAATGGCATATCTTAAACTGGAAAGAGGTGTAAGTCCTGCAATACTAACTGGTGGTAGGACTTCCTATGCAGAGATATATTGTATTAGTAGTATATTCGTATATTATGTCATATAGTATTTAGGTATGTGTATGTATGTGTATATACGTTTATTTATTTAATAATGTTCTATTCTTTTTTGTAACCGCCTTCGCTGTTTACTCACTGCCCTAAGGTTGACTGGCAGAGAATGCTTTTAGCATTAAGTCCGCCTTTTGTTTCTTTACTTAATGGTACAATAAAGAATAAATAAATAAGTTACGCCTAGATAGGTAACACTGTCATGTCACTAAAAAGAACATGAGTGTATCTAAACTTAATTGCAAAATCCGAGCACTATCAGCGACAAGACTTAAAGCGAGCTGTGTTGAAAATCAGTGTTGCCAGTTTCCGTAGCTGATGCTTATTTGATCACCTATTTTAGAGATATGGCGAAATTATCACAGAAGCAACTAGTGATACCAGCAACATCGATACTAGATAGGTTCAGGCAGACATAAACAAATTTATTCATTTGAAGTAAGTTAGCCGTGTGGTGGTGGCTAGTTAAAAGAATACTACCACTCCATATCATCCAATGGATCTCGTAAAAGGCGAGTAAGGAATGAAACAGCACTGTGCACCCAATCTCGCATGGTGGCGATGGGCTCACCACCTATCACACCAAGTGCATTATATTGTTTTGGTGTAATGTGGATTGTGGCAGTCATCTGTTTTTGCAGTGAGTGCCCTGACTACCCCTTATGGGATAGAGTCGTGATCTTATGTATGTATGTATGTAAGTAAGTTAGCGTCGATACTAAATCTCGGTCACTTATAGAGCACGAACACCAATAATCGCACAATAACATTACAAGGCATACTACATACAATAAAACTCAATGACGGCACTTTGGAAATCTTACCGTCTTCATCATAATTTCAGCCTATCACTAGTCCACTGCTGAACATAGGCCCCCCTCTCTCGTTACAATATGGAAATACGTTATAGTTAATTTGCTAAGATCCGCTTGATAAATAAAAATGGTATGTATTGCACAGTTTTTAGAGCACCGCCCGCCTTACCACAATAGCGTGCACAAGAAAACTAACACCGCCACCGGGAACCGCCACCACCTCTACAACACTACCACTAAGCAATACACACCACTAAAATGTCACCACACAATATTGTATGGCGGTACTCTTCTACACTATATAAAAGATGCCGCTTTTAATTTTGCCTGCGGATCTTGGCAAATTAACTTTGTTCCTTTAATATAATTTTTATCGGTATATTTTTTAAATCAAAATATCCGTAGATATGACAAGACACGCTGTGTGCGGTAGTTTATAATAACGTTCAAAAATCATATCATGAAGCATCTGAAACCATTTGAGAATTGTAGCCGAGGATCTCTACATCGTTACTGTGGTATATTGCCATGAATATACTTTTATATCACGCCACCCGTTTACAAGTTAACCCCGCGAAACGACTTCACAATATCATGGCTCAACCAATAAAATAAACCATAACTTTTTTACTCGGCAAAAAATGCGCGATAAAATTTTACTAGCAACAGTGAAGATATGAAATCCACTTCTTGCATGACGTGTGCGTGATAGTGAATATTGTTTGCTACTAAGAACAATATTATTAAAAAAGTTTGGAAAAGTGAACGTCTCATGACGGTCATATTCATATTTCGAGTCATTTCCATTTCAGATTCAGAAAACAATACGATAAAAATATTTTTCTTAATAACCACAAGTGACAAACAAACAAGTAGATAAAATTCTGGACACGATAAAAATAGCCCGGTCACGATACGTCAATTTTTTCGGGAGCCCCACAGTAGAATTTTCTCCTGTATCGTGGGTGCGTTTTACAAACATACATTTCACATGCACAACACAACCAGACCCGAAAATCAACAATTTGTGTTTTTGCACAATTGTTGCCTCCGGCTGGGAATCGAACCCAGGACCGGTGGTGCAGAAGTCAGGTACGCAAACCACTACGCCACGCGGTCGACAAGTTGTGTAAAGGCTGTCCATGCAATGCTCAGTTGCTAAGATACCTCGGTAGAAAAGAGGAAGGTGCTATTCTACTCTGCCGGACATCTATCGGATATGTGTATATGTATACTTATACGTATGTCTCTGTATGCGTGTGAATGCATTTATGTGTGTGTCATCATCATCATAATTTCAGCTAATCACAAGTCCAGTGCTGAACTTAGACTTCAGCCATAGATTGCCACAGAACTCGATCCCGAGCCACCAGCATCCAGTCGATGCAAAACCATGCGCCGTTCCATCTTATGGTGGATCGACCATGTATTTTATTTATTTATTTTATTTACAATAAGTAAAGGAACAAAAGGCGGACTTAATGCTTAAAGAATTCTCTGCCAGTCAACCTTAGGGCAGTGACTAAACAGCGAAGGCGGTTACAAAAAAGAATAGAATATTATTAAATAAATAAACTTATATACAGACACATACATATACATACACATTCCTAAATACTATATGATATAATATACGAAGACGATACTATTAGTACAATATAAATAATACATATGATATAATACATATTATATATAAAAAAGGACACTATATACTCATGATAATGATGATGATTATTAAGATTAGAGATGTATGTATATTTGTATATTTGTAAATTATCTTACGTTTTTTAATTTTAATTACACCCTTCACAAATTTGTCCACGCCAATGGGTAGAGTCAGGGCGGGCGTTTGTCTATCTTATTCGCTATATTTGAACACCTCAAGATAGATCAACGCCTATGCTGCTCACCTGTCCGGAGAGCAGTATGGCGAATGGTTTTGGGGGAGAACGCAGGTCGTGATGATCCCCAAAACAAGTCTGAGGAGTTGTCCTTCCCGTGGTTGCTGCCCGTTATTGATCTGGTTCACTAGGAAACAGATAAAACTGAAACACTCAGACGACCCACAGGCTGTCCCCTACCCTTTACCCACACCCTCCTCTACCCTCCTCATTCCTATCCCCTAACCACACCTTCCCCACTGTTCCGCCGAAGAGTGTGGGCGTATCCGGCGGACTATAACGCCCACCTGCGCTAGGACCTGCGCAGTAGAGCGCCGTAAGCGGGGATAACGGAGTCCTGGAGGGTTGAGCCGATCGTCACATGGGGTTATAAGTGGCGTTAGGCAACACGCCCTCTTTGGTCCCGATTTCAAGCGAAACGGTTGCCCTGTCTGCTAACCACGGATGGGGAAATGGCCACGTGTCCCGTCAGAGGGCCACAGGTGAGGGGCGTGGGGTCCGCTTAGGTTACTATTGTAACCAGAGCGGTGGCAAAGGCCATGCTGACGGAGCAAGTGAAGGTTATTTGTAGGCAGTAGGGATGGGCCTATTTTTCAGACCTATCTGCCAGCCGGATCGAGCACCCGATGTCGCGCTGTAAGCCAGCCCTGCGCACCTATATTCTCCCGGTAGTCCTAACGTCCGAAATTATAAAGTAGGACGTTCCCAAAGGTGCGGGCTCAATGGAGGGCGGGAAGCCGGGGGGACGAATTCTCAAAACAACAATGGATGGTTCAAGGCCCATAAATACTAAAACCCACACAGGCATCGCTGGTGTAAACCAAAAATGCCAAACAAACAAAGACGTGTTTACCAGCTTGCTGGGAATCCCGTCTACTTCAAAAACTACTCCCAACGTTGGTGGTCCCTCGGGTAAAACCGGAGACGTAAACCCATTGAAGGGAGCGCGCAGTGCCGAAGGTCCACCAGCGGTGAAAACCGCAGGTTGCGACCAAAAAGCCAGCGCTAAACATGGTGGTTCAGTGACGGGTGACACCGGCACTGGTCCCCACACCTCGGTTGCAAAGGATCCTCTGGAGCCTTTACGCACCGTAGACGCCTTCTCAGCCGCTTGGCAAGTGGTAAGCCGTAAGGGCAAAGGCAAAGCGCCAATTAAGACGCCGCGCCAGCCTGTCGGGCCCTCTGGGGTATCCACTCCTGCCAAAAATAGGCCGAAAAGGAAAAACAAGAAGCAGCGCATGAAAGCCTATATGAGAGCTGAAATGGCTGCTTCAACAACAAAGACCAGGTCTCCCAACCAGTCACCGTCTACTGCGTCGGGGTCCGGTGCGGGAGCCGACCGGCGTCCTAAAGCAGGAAGTGGTGCAAACCAACATCCAGCCGAAGGATCGCAGGTTGGCACCGGCACAGGTCCAGCGGCAAAGAAGGGGAAGGCTGCCAAAAGACCTGGTAAGAGCCAAAGGGCTAGCAAACGAGTGCTCGATGAGTCCACAACGCCGCGAGGCGATCACAAAAAAGTGAGACTGGAGCACTCCAAACGAACCTCGGTCAGCTACGCCTCAGCTGCCAAGTCGGAGCTGTGCGTCGCAGTAACATGCGCACGCACGGGCCACTTGTCTAAAGAGGACGCAGACAAGGTCCTCGCTGGTATTCAAATTAAAATCATCAGTGAGGCCTGGAACACCAAGGAGCCCGGCACATCAGGGCCCGTGTTCAGAGGTAAACCTACCTACACTGAGGGTGCAGTCAAACTTTGGTGTGAAAACCAAGGTGCACTCCAGTGGTTACATGAGAATGTCTCGGACTCAAACCTTGTCCCCGGTGTCCAGCTGGTGGTTAAGAAGCAGTCTGAGTTGACAAAGCGAATTCGCTGTGGCATTCTCATACCAAACGAACAGGGAATCTGGAAGGACTCACGCGACATAGGACGTGTGTTGGCCTACCAGAATCCGTGGATCGCGGTACCTAAATGGCTACTACTCGGCGCCGAACAACAAAAGGACGGGTGGTTCGTAGTGGTGTCGATTCCGGAGGACCAAATCCCGACTCTGATGCAGGCAGAGCGCCGCCTTGCTTGTGCATGCGGTGCGGTCTATGTCAAGTTTCAGGGTCGAGGCGGCAAGTTTGTCGAAGTCCCTCCGGAACAGGACCCTGCGGGCAGCTCGGACTTAGGCGCCGAGGACAAACCAACAAGCGCCCAAACGGTCAAGGAGAGCACGGCACCCGCAGACGGGGCGATGACTCCTGCCGTTCCTGAGTCGGAAGATCGCCTCTCTGAGGAGGAGTTGGACTGCAGTATGCTGTTCAACTCTGACCCAGTAGGGGAGGAGGAGACTCAGGGCCTTTTGGCAGGGCTAAACATAGGTGGGGGGGAAGGGGACACATCATGCGATGGCGTGCCCTTCGTACCCGATTAACACCATACAGGCAAACCTCCACCACAGCGAAACTGCGACGGCTCAAATGCGCAAGTGGGTGGAGGCAAAGCAAACGGCCATAGCCCTGATTCAAGAGCCGTGGATCAGGGCCGGCCGCATACGGGGCCTCTCTAATTCAGGAAGTAAGTTATACTGCTCTTACGATCACGACAACCCTAGAGCGTGTATCTACATCACAAATAACATTAGTGCACAACCTTTAACAGATTTCTGTTCCAGAGACCTGGTTGCTTTAAGGATCCTAAACACAGCGGGACTGAATGTGGTCGTCGCCTCGGCATACATGCCGGAGGCAGACACACCACCTCCACACGACCTAACCAGGCTGGTTCACCATTGTGAAAAGACCGGACTGGAGGTTGTCATCGGTACCGACTCCAATGCACACCACCCATTATGGGGTATGGAAACAAGCAATGACAGAGGTAAGACCTTGGTTGAATATTTATTTACAACTAACCTAACACTTATAAATATAGGTTGTGAACCAACATTCGTAACGAGACGAAGTCGCACAATTATTGACCTTACGCTCGCTTCCGAAGGCGTGGCCAAATCCATCCAGGGCTGGCACGTTTCCGATGAGGCTTCATGCTCAGACCATAGATGGATTCGATTCGAGTTACAGGTGAATATTTCCTCAATACCTCCGAAACGTAACCCCCGCAAGACGGATCGGGCGAAATATATACAAACGTTAGCACCCAAGCTTGCGGGGCTTACTGAAATCGACAGATTGGAGGATACATACAAAATAGAAGAACAGGTAACGGCTCTAACAGATACTCTGATAGAAAGCTACCACAATGCATGTCCAGAAACTGACGCCGTAAAGAAATCTAGCAAGCAATCCTGGTGGGGGATTGAGCTAGAACGTAAACGGAAAAAAGTCAGGAAAACCCTAAATAGGGCAATGAACACATCGACTGACGAAGACTGGGACTCCTACAAAGAGGCCAAGTATGAGTACAAAAAATGCATCAGGTATCGACGAACTGTGGGATGGCGCAAATTCTGCAGTAACATAGAATCCTGTGAACAAGCAAATCGGGTAAGGAAAGTTCTGGCCCAACAAACAATCTCAGGGCCTGACACTCTTCGCAAACCCGACAACACATACACCTCCTCACCAGCTGAAGCCCAACGCATCCTGCTGGAGACACACTTTCCAGGATGCAGATTGGTTCAGGAAGTAGACTGGCAAGAGGAAAACATAATTCCAAGTGACCAAGACTGGAAATACGCCCAACATGTGGTTACAGTTGAAAAACTACAATGGGCCATAAGCAGTTTCCAACCTTACAAAGCGGCAGGACCTGATGGTATCTTCCCTGCTCTCCTTCAGTGGGGGGGGACACTGATTATAAAGGTACTTGCCGTAATTATGACAGCATGCCTAGCGCATAGATACGTCCCAAAAATCTGGAGGGAAGTGAAAGTAATCTTCATCCCCAAACCGGGCAAAAGTGACTATACTAATGCCAAATCCTTCAGACCTATCAGCCTCACATCCTTTATGCTGAAAGCCTTGGAAAAGGTATTTGAAAGGGAGCTGAGGGGAAGGGCACTATTATACAAACCTTTGCATAGCAATCAGCATGCTTATAGCTCAGGTAAATCAACAGAATCGGCACTTCACCGGGTAGTCACCCAGATCGAGTTAGCC
Organism: Luehdorfia chinensis; assembly: GCA_019845155.1. Taxonomy (NCBI): domain Eukaryota; kingdom Metazoa; phylum Arthropoda; class Insecta; order Lepidoptera; family Papilionidae; genus Luehdorfia; species Luehdorfia chinensis. The sequence goes on from JAHVAK010000028.1 coordinate 6,389,013, forward strand.
CTTAACCAGAAAAACATCTGTCTAGGAACCTTCATCGATATAGAAGGAGCCTTTGACAAAACCAACTTCACCAGCATAGGTAATGCCCTCGTCAAACATGATGTGGAGCCAACCTTAACGAACTGGATTATAAACGCACTAAGCAAACGTATAGTGCGCATCGCAGGTGAGAGTCAAATAGTTAAGATAGCGAAAGATTGTCCACAGGGTGGTGTGCTGTCACCGCTCCTGTGGAACCTAGTCATCAACGACCTCATCACAAAACTAAATGTAAACCATTTCTACACAATAGGGTACGCGGACGATCTAGCAATACTACTCTCAGGAAAGCAAGCTAGTATAGTCTGCGACCTTGCACAGGCGGCGCTACTTATAGTAGAACGCTGGTGCAAGGAATACGACCTAACAGTCAACCCAAACAAAACTGAACTGATAATGTTCACCCACAAACGGGTACTGAATAAATATCATCTTCCCAGTTTATTCGGTACCGAACTACGGCTGTCATCAGAGGTAAAATACCTAGGCATCATACTGGACAGCAAACTGAACTGGAACAATCACATTGAAAACAAAATCAAAAAAGCGACTATCACCTTTTGGCAATGCAAAAGGATGATCGGCAATCGCTGGGGCCTGTCACCGAAAATCATCATGTGGCTATACAAGATGATTATTCGCCCAATGATTACATACGGTGCAGTAGTTTGGTGGCTAAGAACAAGATTAACTACTGCTATTAACAAACTCCAAAGATGTCAGAGGCTAGCATGTCTGGCCACGACAGGATGCATGAGGACTACTCCCACAGTGGCCCTAGAAGCCATGCTAGACCTGCCACCGCTGCACCTACACATCCAACAGGAAGCAGCTTTGGCAGCCATAAGGCTCAAAACACTGAATCTCTGGAGTAATAACAAGATCCCACATACCAATATACTTACAGAACTGTTTGCAGAAATGCCCGTTCTACAGGCTGTGTATGATAGGATCCCAAAGCAATTTGTATTCGATAAGAAGTACAAAATACAATTACACGAAGACCAACGTTCTGAAGGACTAAACCCAAGGGAACTCAGAATCTTCACAGATGGTTCCAAAACCGGGTCAGGTACAGGCTCTGGAACTTTTTCAGAGGACCTAAATATACAAATAAGCACACCACTCGGTGCCCACAATACAGTGTTTCAGGCAGAGTGTATGGGCATTATTCACGCAGCATCGGCTATAGCTGAAAGGAAGGTAAAAGACTATTCCATCCGAATACTCTCCGACAGCATGGCGGTACTACTGGCCCTCAATAGCAATGTTATGAATTCAGGGCTCATCTACGAATGCTACCAGAAATTAAATGAGGTATGTCAATTCAATGAAATAACCCTACAATGGATTAAGGGACACAGCGGAGCTAGGGGCAACGACGCGGCCGACGAACTTGCTCGAGGAGGCTCCAACCAGTGTGCTGTGGGTCCAGAACCTATACTGCCACTTCCCCTCAGGTATGTTCGCTCGCTAGTCTGCAAACGCACTAGGAACCAACATGCACAAATCTGGGCAAGTCACCCAGAGTGTAGACAAGCAAAGACAGCTTTGCCCGTTATCAACAGTCGCATCTCCAAGGCGCTACTTCGTCTGAATAAACCCCAAATCAGAACGATCAGTAGTGCTATAACTGGACATGGATCATTTAACAAACATCTGTTTAATTTAGGTGTTACAGACAGCCCTCTGTGCAGAGCCTGTATGGAGACGGACGAAACGGCGGCCCATGTCCTATTGGACTGCCCTACGGTCGCCATATACCGGGTCAAGCATCTCGGCTCGCCGAGACCGCTCCCTGAGGTCGCGGGGAACATCAAGGGCCTGCTGCGATTTCTGGAGGAGCTTGGATGGCTCGAGTAGCACAACGTTCCTGCCCACACGCAAAATACGCGCTAGACGTGGAGTTGCGGAGACCGGCCCGTTGTAATCTACAATCTACAATCTACAATGGGTAGAGTCAGAGTGAATCATCATAGGCATTAAGATCGCCCTTCGTTACTTTTTTAATTAAGGTGTATGTGGTGGCGGCCTAAGAGAATCTACCACCCCATCTCATCCCGTGGGTGTCGTAAAAGTCGACAGAATGAAAAATGGCTACAGCATCTTCCTGGGACATCTGAATTAATAAACTGCGGTTACCTACCCGCCTGCCAAGGGTGGCAACTATGGCAAAATCCCTCCAAAATGAGAGCTACAAACTTTTGTGGCTATCTATGGGGGAGGCCTACGTTCAGCAGTGGACTATTGATAGGCTGAAATGAAGATGATGACACAAAAAGTTTGATTAAATAAATAAAACATGGGACTCTTCATGGTAGGACTAAAAAGGCATCTTGACAAAATCACCGCATAACAACAGGTGGAATCGTAATCAAACCTTGATGTATCCGTAATAAAAAAAACGGTCAAATAAAATAAACAGCTGAATAATACAGTATTTTGGAGTATTAGCCGTGTCGAGCCATCCAATGGATCTCGTAAAAGGCGAGTAAGGAATTTAACTGCACTGTGCATTAACTGTCGCCATTAACTAAGACGAATGATGTTAATTTTATGGTGTAAAAAATACGAAGTATATAGAAGATTTCAAAGTGAAACTGCTTTTTATTGAGACCCCCAACATATACCTACATGAATTTATGTAATAATTTACTTTAGTTAATTTGAATTGATTTCAGATAAAACCATCGATATTCCGATCGCATTCAATATGGCACGACAAATGGCGCGGAATTAAACCAATACGAAATTGAACGAGAAATCATAATAATGATTACTCCCGCATAACGCAATGCCGTGTGCATTGAATGCATTTGTTAACAAAAATCCAAATAATGATCTTATAATGCAATGAAGTCTTTGTAAGGTCAAGATTTAAATAATTGTATAAAACTTTTTCATTATAAGTTAAGCTCGATAAAAGAATACTACCACTCCATCTCATCCAATGGATCTCGTAAAAGGCGAGTAAGGCAAACTGCACTGTGCACCCAACAGCGCATGATGACGATGGGCTCACCACATATCACACCAAGTGCATTATATTGTTTTGGTGAAACGTGGATTGTGGCAGTCATCTGTTTTTGCAGTGAGTGCGCAGTCTCTGACTACCACTTATGGGATACAGTCGTGATCTTATGTATGCTTATGTTTAGGAGTATAACGTGTTGCTCGTGTCAATGTGCATTAAGGTCCTCGTAGTCGACTAAGCTGGCATAAATTACATAACGTGCGTATTTACGAGGCGTCGTGGCTCGACAACCGCCTTTGTTTGGCGACGATTTTTGTTTGAAATACTTTGTTCAGTTTCGATTGAAACGATTCTGAAACGTTCTTTTGGTGGATTGCTACTGGTTTTCATTGCTTCTATAAGACAACGATAATAATGTAATTATTATCATCATCATTTCAGAATTCACAAGTCCACTATTGCACAAAGTCTCTATACTCTATACTAATATTATAAATGAGAAAGTAACTCCTCATGTCCCTGTTTGTATGTATCTGTTTTTTTACGTTTTACTGCTCAACCTTTGAACGGATCGTGACGAAATTCGGCACAGAGATAGCTTGCATCGGGAGACAGAGATAGAATTCTTTTTATTCCGGAGAATCAAAGAGTTCCCACGGAATTTTCAAAAAACCTAAATCCACGTGAGTTCTCTTATTTTACAATTCCATTTCCATAATTCGTTTTTTATATAAACTAATATATATCTACTTATTATATCTGTTAGTACTCCGTTAATATTAGCGAATATATCATTCAATAATCTTTGCGGTGTGGTAGGTATCCAGAACCCAGCACGTAGGTAATTAATTCGCCACATAAAAAAACGTTAACTTCATGTATTATACCCTGATATAAAAAAATAGAGTGACTTTGATGAACAACGCGAGAAACAGCTTCATAAGGGAACGTTCCGGTGTGGTAGAAGATGTAGTAAAAGATGAGACAGACAAAGATAGAGAAAGGGATGCATAGATGGTTTCGACACAGAGAGAATGGATCAAAGAAGATTGACGAAATAGATTTATGTGGTAAGTGTTTTTTTTTAATTTGATATTGTGACGAGACGAGCAAAACGTTCATCTGTTGATAAGTGCAACGTCTGCCCATAACAGATGCTGTGTTACTCAGAATATTTCTGTGTAGCATCACACTGCGCCCGTCACCCTGAGACATGAGTTCTTAAGTCGCATATGCCCAGTGATTACGTTAGGTTTCAGTGCCCTTCAGACCGAAACACGGTAAACATTACCGTGTTTCGGTCTTCACGGAAAAATAACTAACTGCGGTGATACCTACCTAGACATATTCTTACAAAGAATACTTGCAAACATTACTGAGTTATGGTTTGAAGAGTACTGATAGCTAGTGTAATTACTGGGCATTGAGACACAGCTTTGGTTATGAGCATAAGCACTCATCTACGTAGCATCTAAGTATATACCACTCCAGGGTAAGTTACTCCACCATGAAGCACTAGTGTGCAAACATTACTGTGTTCCTGTCTGAAGGCCACTGAGAGCTAGTGTAATCACTGGGCATATGAGACTTAAGAACCGATGTCTCAAGGTGACGGGCGCAGTGTAGTGCCTCACAGGAATGTTCTGGGCGACACAGCATTTGTTATGGGCAGACGTTGCACTCACCATCATGTGATCAATTTGCTCGTCTGGCCACTTTATCCAAGTCTTATTTTCTCTTAATCAATGTATAGCCCTAGAGGCAGACGCAGTGTTACGGACTCCATGTATGGCCGCAGAAACCATAATTGTGTCATCTAAATCATCATCATGTCCGGGCGAATCACTTCAAAAGATAGGTTTTCCCTACAGTTTGCCACAAAACAGGATACTAAGCTACTAGCATCTATCGACAAAAGAAGGGTCGCTACAGCGCTCTTTAAACCGAAACATAGTCATGTTTTGCACAACACTGCTACACGGCATAATAACTGGCACTGCGGTGTTACCTAACTAGACGGATTTCTGCAGGAATCCTACCACCAAAAATTTATTAAAATCATGTGTCCATAAGTCACATTGACCTCTGTCCTGACAGATGAACAGTTCGTCAGTTCGTCAACGTTAAATAAATGCGTGCAGGTCCTGAGTTTGCATCTCATCCGGAGCTAATATTAGAGCAAAATGTGAGTGTTGTGATTGTCCCTGTGTCTCTGATGCTGCATTCTAGCCTTCCTCCAGCTTATCTTATCGTATGAGTATAACATCAAGCACAGGTTGGGACGCGTGAGTGCCCCTGTGTTTGCACGTACACTTATGGCACTGTAATTGTAACCTGCGCAATTGATAGGTTACGAAAGTGTTTAATAGTTGTCGCCGTGATCGAAAGTCAAAATCAGGAGTACATAAGGAAATCAGTGTGACTCACCTCAGCAGTCATTTTGTAGGCCCCCTTCGAGTTGCCGTGCTCCGGCGAATGGCGGAGCGCCTTCGAGTCGATCTGCACGTTCGTCTGCATGTTGTCAAGTTACACTTACGATTTAATCATAAGTCCATTCACTCTCCGGTTCACAAAACTAATTCTCGTTTTTAGGCTATTTTACTACTCATAGTTTAACTTTAGACTTTCATTATGGTTTCATATTCATACCATGTTGAACTTCAACCACACTATATTTAAACTTTTTTACATTCATTGTCTATATCTGTATGTATATCTATATTTTTATTCTGAAATGATCATCATAGTGTCATCCGCGACGGTATTTATGGGAATTGGGTTCTAGAGGCAGTACATGCGTAGTATTTGCCTATCGACGACCTGAAATAAATAGAAAAGCTTACATTAAAATGTATTAAAGTAATCGCTATAACCCCAACAAAAGCGAGTCATTAGCTATTGCATGGTTTTGGTTTCCATCTAAGTTTTTTTACAGGAAAAGGAGACGAGACGAGAGAAATATTCACGTGATGGTAAGAGCACCGTCTGCCCATAAAAAATGCTGTATCAGAAATGTTCTGGGTGGCACTACACTGCGCTGGTCACTATAAGAGATTCGTTTTTAGGTATATGCCAGTAATTTCACTAGATCTCAGTGCCCTTGAGAACGAAACACAGTAAGGTTTAAATGGAACTAATTTTACGGATTTTATCTAATTGTATCTAGGAAGCTAGTTGAGAACGACATGCCAGCGGAGTATGCAGAACTACTTAGACATTGCCTTACATCTGAATATCTATTGTGGAAGGAAAAGTACTACAAGCAAGTAGATGTTGTAGCGATGGGCTCCCCAGTATCTCCCATTGTCGCCGAAATTTTCATGGAAGACTTTGAGGAGACAGCCCTCCGAACTTCTCCAGTAAATCCAAGATTCTACAAGCGGTATGTAGAAGATACTTTCACAATTTTACTATCAGATAAAGTAACTGCATTTCTAGACCACATTAACTCCCTAAACTCCAAAATTCAATTTACAATGGAGTTAGAGGCAAATAACTCTTTAGCTTTTCTAGATGTTTTAGTAATTCGGAATCCTAATAACACATTGAGTCACACTGGGTATAGAAAAAGGCCCATACTAACAGATATTTAAACGGTGATTCTCACCACCATCCATCACAGTTAGCTACCGTGGGTAAACCCATTGTTTCAGAGAGCACTGAGTAAAATGTGACAGGAAACACCTGGCCGCCGAGCTTCAGCATGTCAAGCAAGTTTTGAACGACAACAATTTTCGGGTTCCGCGCCTACGTCGCAGTGACCGAGTGAAACCGGCCACAGTCGAGCGTGTACCTGCTGTTCTACCTCATGTCAGAGGAGTCACGGACAAGATTGGCTATATCTTGAAGCGGGTTTGGAAAAACATTCTTCAAGCCGCCAAAGAAGATTAGTGAGTTTTTACCATCTGTCAAATGTAACATCTCTCTACAAGATGCAAGGAGTATACAAGCTAGATTGTGAATGTGGTCTCTCCTACATAGGCCAAACAAAAAGATCGATAAAAACCCTCGGAAAAGAACACATAGCTGACGTGAAGCATCGTCGTCGGAAGTCTGCAGTCTGTGACCATGTTCTGGGTCATCCCAACCATAACATCAGATTTGATGAACCACAGATCCTTGTAAAAAACACCGATTCCTACCAAGGATGATTCGCGACGCTATTGAAATCAAAAAACATCCTAATTTAAATAGAGAAGATGGTTGGGTATTACCACCAGCTTGGGATCCAATAATTAATAAAATTAAATCAAAAACCAAGCATACCACTGCAAGACTTCAAGACACAGTTAGCTCTTTCTGCGTAGATCGGACCAAAAATAATAATTAAAAGGTGAAGGTACCCCAGGGTTAACTATGACATCAGGACATCTGTCACCGCAGTCCTCCCGTGACCATTGGTACTGTAAAGAACTCGATAAAATCTGTAAAATTAGTTCCATTTAAATGTGTAGAGTTCGCGTAAATATAAGAAATCATTACATACATACATACATACAGTCACGCCTCTTTCCCATAGGGGTAGGCAGAGACCACATCTTTCCACTTGCTACGATCCTGAAACACATCTTTAGCTTCTTCTACTTTCATTAGCGTCCTCACACACGCTCGTCGGTTGCGGGTACTTTTAACGTGACCTTTCCTCAAAAGTTCACCGATCTGATTGATACGTACGCCTAGGTCGACCCTTACCGGCTTTTCCATTCACACTTGCCTCATAAATCTGTTTCGTCAATCTCCTTTCATTCATCTTTTCTACGTTTCCAAACCATCTAAGCATGCCTTTCTCTATCTTTTTCACTACATCTTCAACCACACCGCAACGTTCCCTTATCACGCTGTTTCTCACTTTGTCAATCAGAGTTACTCCAGCTATACTTCTCAAACTTCTTATTTCCACAGCGTTAATCCTACTTTCATGCTTCTTCTGCCAGACCCAGCATTCACTACCATACATAAGTGTGGGGACCAGAACTCCCCTATGTACAGCCAGACGTGCCTTTTTAGATACGTTCTGGCTACACATAAAGTTATGCAGAGCCCCATTCACTTGATTTCCTGCTAATACTCTTTTCTCAATATCACAGTAAGGTTTAATATAGTTAATAGAATCAGGCATTACTTAGCGGAAATCCATTATAATGAATGAAAGGAAGTTAATTTGATAATTAACAAATTTACTTCCTTTCCTTCATTGCAGTAACGTTTGCACACTACTGTTTCTAGACAAAGTAGCTAGTTCTACGGTGGTATACACCTAGACGGATTATTGCATAGGAATCCTACCACCAGGAGGACACTATGAGGAGACAGACACCTATATTTGAGTGGACAACGTTATATCTTCTGGTAACGTCGATATGGTTAAAAAACATCAAATCCCCAAACTTCTATTATTTTATCGACGCCCGCGTCACCTGTAAGTTAGAGTACCTGACTTCTAAGCCGCGGGTCCCGTATTCGAATTTCAGATGGTGCCAAGGGTTTGTGCGAAAAAAAAATTTTTGGTTTCCTGGTTGTGTTGCGAACGTGAAATGTCTGTAAAACGCACATATAACGTTGGGTTATAAATAGTACAAACATAGTTTTATTTAAATTAATGACTTTATGTTAAACTAGCGGTCCGACTCGGCTTATTAGAAAGATAAATTAGTCCTTTGTTTGGACAAATAGAACAACAACAATTCTTGACACTAACATTTTTTGTAACGACTATTCTCATCGGCGGCTCTGCAGCAGGTAAGATTACGTTATTTTACCAAAATATTTTTTTATTTATGGGAATATAAGCCATGAAACTTTTCTGGCTCAGAGCTTCCTTGTAAACAATATTGGATGTCGTAGCAAAAGTTTATTCATTACAACTAAACAATATTTTCTCTTTACAATATTAGTTTAGAAAACTATTAGTTTGACTTATGCTTATCATTGTCGCGTCGTATTGTTAGTATTCTTTTAATGAGTTTTGACATTTTTATAAATATTATTACATTTGCGTGCTGCAAGTATGTGGCGAAACCTGTACGATCAAAATTTAATATTGTAACAACTTGTAATACGACTGCAATACGATGGTTTGTGGTAAACTAAGAAAAGATTTTCTAGTTTTAGCCATGCCAAGCATAGGAACCTCTAGCGTGTCGCCTCTACCCATTCTAAATGATACAGTCACTTTTTTGTAAATACGACGGAAGTGTCAAAATGTTAGTCTCATTGATGCAATGATGAAAAACGAAAAATAAACAACGACGGAAGTGTCAAAATGTCAGTCTCATTGATGCAATGACGAAAAACGAAAAATAAACAACGACGGAAGTGTCAAAATGTTAGTCTCATTGATGCAATGACGAAAAACGAAAAATAAACAACGACGGAAATGTCAAAATGTTAGTCTCATTGATGCAATGACGAAAAACGAAAAATAAACAACGACGGAAGTGTCAAAATGTTAGTCTCATTGATGCAATGACGAAAAACGAAAAATGAGTTCGCTCATGTGTATGTTAGTCGAATAATCGACTGACAACTGCCAAAAGACATTTGTAAATAATTGAGATTTTATTATTTGATGTAGAATTAGAAGAAAATTAATTTTAAATTATATGTAAATAAAAATATAAATTACGCGGCAAGCGGCTCGGAACATAATGAAGATTCCGTACATTCCGTGGCATTGCGAACGACCTCGCATTCCGGATAAGGCACCTGCTAATGCTTACTGATGAGAATTGAGCAGGATCTTTACGAATACCGATAATTTAATAAAAAAATTGATTACCCATAATATACATATGGGAGTATAGAGCAATGACATATTTGAACTGCTTTAGTTAATCCAATCCAACCCCAGGGCCAGTTATTCTGCCTTGAAGCAGTAGTGTGCAAACATTACTGTGTTTCGGTTTGAAGGGCACTGAGAGCTAGCGTAATCACTGGGCATATGACACTGAAAAACTGATGTCTCAGTGTGACGGTAGCAATGCAGTGCCACTCGGAAGTGTTCTGGGTGACACAGCATTTGTTATGGGCAGATGTTGCATTTACCATCAGACCGTTTGCTCGTTTCGTCACTTTATCCAATAAAGAATGCGTAAATAATATCATAAATGCGGAATTAACTGTCTCTGTTCCTGTCTGTTTGCGGTTCAACCGCCGAACCGATCTTGACCTAATTTGTCACAGAGATAGCTTGCATTCTGGAGACGGACTTGGAACACGTTTTATCCCGGAAAATCCTAGAGTTCTACGATGAAGATAGTTTCCACGGGATATTTAAAAAAGCATGAAAGTAGGATTAACGCTGTGGAAATGAGAAGTTTGAGAAGTATAGCTGGAGTAACTCTGATTGAGAAAGTGAGAAACAGCGTGATAAGGGAACGTTGCGGTGTGGTTGAAGATGTAGTTAAAAAGATAGAGAAAGGTATGCTTAGATGGTTTGGACACGTAGAGAGGATGAATGAAAGGAGATTGACGAAACAGATTTATGAGGCAAGTGTGAATGGAAAAGCCGGTAAGGGTCGACCTAGGCGTACGTATCACAATCAGATCGGTGAACTTTTGAGGAAAGGTCACGTTAAAAGTACCCGCAACCGAAGAACGTGTGTGAACACGCTAATGAAAGTAGAAGAAGCTAAAGATGTGTGTCAGGATCGTAGCAAGTGGAAAGATGTGGTCTCTGCCTACCCCTATGAGAAAGAGGCGTATGGCTAGGCTGTATGTATGTATGTATGTATATTCACGCGGACGAAGTCACGGGTATCAGCTAGTGGTAATATAAACAGGGTTTGGCCGGTGGCCGCACTACCATAGCCGTTAAGTTAAGGGACAATGGCAAGATTTCACCTAACTGGTACTAGGAAGATCAGAGATTTATCAAAACCTTTTTTAAAACTAGCTATGCCTCGCGGTTTCAACCGCGAAAAAAAGGCGACTCCCATCGATGATATACTGACTGACTTCCCTAATTGAAACTGATTTTGAGGTATTAATTTTTGTGCGCATACCTTAACTATTTTTCTAAAATTTAAGTTGCCTAAGTTATCCACTATAATATCAGATCTATTAGTGACAACCGGTCCAACCCTTTTGGAGAATAGCCGGAACAAACAGACAGACAGACAGACAGACAAAATTTAAAAAATGTTTTTTTTTCTATAAGTACCGTATATACTTTCATAAACATTAAATAAAAAACTGTTATTTTTTATTACAAACAGACAATTCAATTTTATTTTATTGTATGTATGTGTAGATAAGGCTGTTTAATCATTATGATGTTCTCCTGGCCGATTATCGGAAGTTAACGAATGCGCTGGTGATATTATAGTACCATAGGTATATTATAGAGCCGTGGTAGCTCAGGGGCCAGGCGCTCGCTTTAAATTTCATAGTACGCGAGTGACCTGGGTTCGATTCCCGGTGCCGGCACCACTAAAATTGTTATGCAAATTTAAGTGCTGATTTACCACGTGCTCGGCGGTAAAGGAAAACATCGTGAGGAAACCTGCATGTCTGAGAAATAAAAAAAAAATTCGAAGACATGTGCAGTCCGCCAACCCGCATTGGAGCAGCGTGACGGATTCTTCCTAGCTCTAAAACCCTCTTGGAAATGAGAGAAGGCCTGTGCTCAGTAGTGGGACATTTATAGACTGTTGACTACTTCAATTTTATTTTATTGTATGTATGTATATATAAGGCTGTTTAAGCATTCTGACGTTCTCCTGGCCGAGTATCGGAAGTTATCAAATGCGCAGGAGATATTATAGTACAATAGGTGTACGCGCAAAAACAGCAAATTTATATATTAACAATCAAGTTGAAGCAAATAAATATATGCAATATAAAAATGCCGATTGGTCCGGCAGAGTAGAAAAGCACCCACCTCTTTCCTACCAAGTCGTCGTACGAGGCGACGAAGGTATTTTACGGGCAGCCTTTACTCTTTTTCTTTTTTTTTTATTGTATAAAGTGATGAAACGAGCTAAACGTTCACCTGATGGTAAGTGCAACGTCTGCCCATAACAAATGCTGTGTCTCCCAGAACATTTCTGTGTGACACCTCACTGTGCCAATCACCCTGAGACGTCAGTTCTTAAGTCTCATATGCCCAGTGATTACGCTAGCCCACAGTGCCCTTCAAACCGAAACACAGTAATGTTTGGGGTGGTACCTACCTAGACGGATTCCTGCATAGTAATCCTACCACCAGAGATATACATAATATGCAATGCTGTCGCTATACTGCTCGTGGGAACGCAATGGTTCGTAACCTGTCACGAAGAGGCGGCGAACGGAGATGCGAATATAGAAAATTAGCGTCATAAAAATGAACTACAGATTGATGTACCATATGCAAGGACTGCATTAGAAGATTTTATATGTATGGCCGAAAAAATATTTAATAAATTACCTGACACATTAAAGAATAGTAATTTTAAAAGAAAACTACAAGCTATCTTAGTAAGTAAGTCTTATTATACAATTGCAGATTATTTAACGGACAAAATAATTATTTTAATAAATTGACATGACATTATAATTTTTTGACAATTTTTGTACACGATTAATGTTAATATTTTACTTTATATTGTTAATGTACTATAAAAATAACTTTAAATTTTAATTCTGACTTAATACTTTCTTTATATTTTTATCTTTTATATTCCTATTCTAAAATAATATGTATTTGTACGCCTTCTTGCCTGGCAAAACATAGAGGATGTAACATTCGAAGTATAATATCACAATATGTACCTATGTTTACAAATAAATGAACTTGAACTTCTTTAAACAGTGGGCTACGTGTTTGGCTTCTCTACCCTTAATATGGGAAAAAGCGATTGTATTGTATTGTATTTACTGGTGGTAGGATTCTTATTCAGGAATCCGTCTAGGTAAATACCACCCCAGAGCCGGTTATTCTGCCGTGAAGCAGTAGTGTGCAAACCTTACTGTGTTTCGGTTTGAAGGGCACTGTGAGCTAGCGTAATCACTGGGCATATGACACTGAAGAACTGATGTCTCAGGGCGATGGGCACAGTGTGGTTTCACACAGAAATTTTCTGGGCGACATAGCATTTGTTATAGGCAGACGTTGCACTTACCATCAGTTGAACGTTTTGCTCGTTTCCTCATTTTATCCAATAAAAAAAATATAAATGTATTGCACATGACTACTCCTCAATGTAATATCATTTCCTTAATAGTTTTTGGATGTCAGTACCGAATATATTAAAGTTTGTCTCGACGCGGATCGCACGTATGTCAAAGTGAATGATAATGAAATCAAACACGATCTTTTATTCATGACACTTAGGTGCGGAACTGTCGGCGACAGTGAACTGAATGTGAAATAAATGAAATTTACATCAGACACAAAAAAATGTGCTCCTTCGTATTTTTATGTCGTTGTGGGTAACGCGATAATAGAAAGCACTAACAAAAAGTCGCTTATTATAGAGATATGAAAGAAAGAAAGAAAAACATTTATGTACTAGAAAGAAAGTACAGTTTTTGTGGTGGTAGGATTCCAGGAATCCGTCTAGGTAGGTACCCCAGAGCCAGTTATTCTGCCGTGAAGCAGTAGTGTGCAAGCCAGTAACTCTTGTTTCGGTCTGAAGGGCACTGAGAGCTAGTGTAACCACTGGGCATATGAGACTTAAGAACTGATGTCTCAGGGCGACGGGCGCAGTGTGGTGTCACACGGAAACTTTCTGGGTGACACATTTGTTACGGGCAGACGTTGCACTTACCATCAGGTGAATGCCTTGCTCGTTTCGTCATCACATCAAATAAAAAAATATATAAATAAATAAGCTACATACTATTATGACGTCATACAAAAAGACAATTAATATTATATACAAAAACTATATACAAAAACACAATAAATAAAAAGTATGTAAAGTGTATATACGCCGTTATCCTAGTAAACGAGGTTGACAACTCGGCATACACTGCGGCGGAAGCCAATTCCGTCACGGGGGCAGTGTGGTGCTACGGAGAAATATTCTGAGTAACACGAATGTATCATGGGCAGACGTTGCACTTACCATAGGTGAACGTTTTGCTCGTCCCGTCACTTTATCAAATAAAAAAATAACCGATCAACTTCCTGTTCCCTAGCGTTGATAGTGTCTCATATTTTAAAACTACTGATGGTAGGATTCCTATGCAGGAATCCGTCTAGGTAGGTACAATCCCAGGGCCAGTTATTCTGCCGTGAAGCAGTAGTGTGCAAACATTACTATGTTTCGGTTTGAAGGGCACTGTGAGCTAGCGTAATCACTGGGCATATGAGACTTAAGAACTGATGTCTCTACGTGATGGGCGCAGTGAGGTGTCACACAGAAATGTTCTGGGTGACACAGCATTTATTATGGGCGGACGTTGCACTTACCATCAGGTGAACGTTTTGCTCGTTTCATCACTTTATACAATAGTAATAAAAAGACTGAAATAATTTACTTCAGTATTCGCTTCAACCAGAAATGGAAGGAATATGAAAATTCGTTATTCCTTGAACATGCAGAATTGCTCCCGACGTTGCCAAGCTCACGGTAAATTAACATTCGAAGTTTCAGTTATCGGTTTTTAGATCATGGAGCCAATTCAGCTTACTCGCGTGCTATGAATTATAATGCGATCGTCCGGCACCTGAGACTGATGTTCTCCTAGCCGATGTCGACCACGGCGACAACTTCCGAATACTCTCGAGAGCCATCAACTGCGCAGGAGATATTATAGCGCCACAAGTGTACGCGCAAACACAGAGGCACTCACTCGTCCCGACCTACCCGCGCCCGATGTAACGCTGATACGATAAGATCGGAGGTAGGCTAGGATGCAGTGTCAGAAACACGGGGACAATCATAACACAACCAGGTCCGAAAATCAACAATTTGTGTTTTAGCACAAATGTTGGCTCCGGCTGGGATTCGAACCCAGGACCCGCGGCGTAGAAGTCAGGTACTCTGACCACTAGGCCACGCGGTCGTCAAGGCCCCTGAGACTAGCGAAATCTTAAAATAATAAAAAAGTCATGACTTAACTTTAGGTCTCTTTCACGAAGGGAGAATCCTTAGTTATAGTAATAAATGCGAAAGTAACTATCTCTGTCCCTCTGTCTGTTTGTTACCTTTTCACGGTTCAACAGCTAAACCGATCTTGATTAAATTCGGAACAGGGATAGTTTGCATGCTAGAGACGGACTTAGGGTACTCTTTATCCCGAAATTTGAATAGTTTCCACTGGATATTTAAACAACCTATTTGATGCGGACGAAGTCGCGAGCGTCAGCTAGTTTAGGAATAAATATAGAAAAATCATTTATTTGTACACGCAAAATTTAATATTAGTTTTTCAGATTCGCTCCCACAACAGCGTGCACAAGCAAACTAATACTGGTACCCTCTGCTACAACACTACCACTAAGCAATACACACCACTGAAGTCGAGAACAAGACACGTGTTTCACCTCAAAACGAGGCATTATCAAGTGATATTGACTCTACGACAGTCAGTCTCTGAGCGAGCGGCTCGGCGGCTGTCTAATATTCAATGAATCTGTAAAAGCCGAGAAGGCTAACAGCAATTACATCACCGAAAATGTTTTTCGGCAGCTGACTACTTATATCATCATCATCATTTCAGCCTATACCTAGTCCACTGTTGGACGTCACCCTCCTCCATAGAGTGCCGCAAAAGTTTGTAGCTCTCATTTAGCCACGCTTAGCAGGCGGGTTGGTAACCGTCGTTTGTTTATTCAGATGTTCCAAGAAGATGCTGCTGACCAGGAGATGGGTATTTAATGTGCCGCTGTCGACTTTTTCGACACCCGCGGGATGACATGGGGTGGTAGAGTCTCTTACACCGCTACACGTAGTTCGACTCAATGGCTTTATCGAGTGATATTAACACGTTATTAGGTAAGGAATGTCTTTGAGAGAAATACACATACACAGTTAATTATTCTTTTTCGGTCCTTTACAACTTAATTACTGGTTATTATGAGACTTTGTGTTAGTGACTATATAACAGCATCACATTACTTTCTGTCCTCGAGCACCTCTTTATAAAGTACACGTGAAAACTTTTCACAAAGCCTCCAAATGAGCGCTAATGTTCCCAATTATACAGTTACGTTGCCAACGTATACTTTACTTCAAACATTTTACGAAATACAATTTCGAAATGAGTAAAATGTTAT
Organism: Luehdorfia chinensis; assembly: GCA_019845155.1. NCBI lineage: Eukaryota > Metazoa > Arthropoda > Insecta > Lepidoptera > Papilionidae > Luehdorfia > Luehdorfia chinensis. The sequence continues at coordinate 6,405,233 of JAHVAK010000028.1, forward strand.
GGGTAAATGTATATTCATTCATGTTTAATACAGTCTAATTTATGTATGTCACTATTCCTCAGCCGGTTAATAATATAATATAGGAATTCACTACCCCAGTGCAAGTTAACTTTTAAAGTTAACTTCCAATAGCATGTAAATGGTCGTTGTAGCCATGGCAGGAAACGGCTAGAAGATTTGTCTGTCTGCTCCGATCTGAATGCACTCACCGCAGTCACGTAATGATACACGGTAATAAATAAGCAAGAGTTGTCTCCGTAGGTACCACCGCAGTGCCAGTTATTCTGACATTAACTATAATGGCGACCATTACTGTTCACCAAAGGTACTGAAGCCTGTGAAATAATTAACTGGTATATCAAGGTAACAAAATCAGGTAAACGACTCGTCACATAATATCATCATCATCATTATTTTAGCCTTCCCCCCCCCCCCCCCCCCTCTAGATTGCCTCAAAACACGGTCCTGAGCCACCTGCATCCATCGACTTCCCGCAAAACCATGCAGGTCGCCGCTTCGTCTACTGGAGGTTCGCCTTACACTGCGTTTTTTTAGAAAACGACACAAGCAAAACGTTCACTTGATGGTAAATGCAACGTCATAACATATGCTGTGTCACCCTGAACATGAGACATAAGTTCTTAAGTCTCATATGCCCTGTGATGCTTAATCAGTACTCTCCAGAGCGAAACACAGTAATGTGTGCACACTACTGCTTCACGAGATAGCTGGTCCTGAGGTGGTACCTACCTAATGAATTCCTGCATAGGATTCTTACCACCAGCATTTACCCGTACGGGAACCTTTCTTTTCCATCGGTAATCGGCCCTACGAGCTATATGGTAAACCCACTGTCACTTCATCTTGCTAACTCCTAGTGCTGTGTCGGTAACTCTAGTTCTGCCTCTATTTTTTTTATTTTTTTAATAAACCATGCCCCACAGTAGTATTATCGTTACGGATTCTATCTCGCTGTGAAACGCCAAGCATTGCTCTTAATCAACATTATTAGGTAATAGTAAAAATTAACATCAACATGAACCTTAAAAAAGTACGATTATTTTTACACTAGCTGGTTCCCCGCGGCTTTACATGCGTAAAATAAGCTTACTACCAACGTTTTATTTCTTATAACATTACTTAGTAAGCGGGCTATCTAATGCAAAAACAATTTTTCAAATCGTATTAGTATTTTCTGAGATTAGCGCCTTCAAACAAACAAACTAACCAGCTTTGTTATATTAGTAAGATATGATTACTATAGTATTAACATAGCATATTTTGAGTTTCAAATTTTATTAATAAAACATTTTCTTATTTAAAATTAAAAAAAAAAACTAAAAACTACCACGATTAGTAACTTTCGGGTTTAATTAGTAGTTTTAAATATTGAATATTCGGCCACGCTCTGGCCCGAAGCGCCGAATAGGCGGTGGCGGAATGTTCGGCAAAATATATATATGCATTTCATGCGTGATAGGTTAGGCCTGTCCCATTGCAGTGCGTCGGAAGGTTGACGTCGCGGGCCTATTTTATTTTTTTTTATTTTTTTTTAAAAAACGAAGCCCCACAGTAGGATTTTTCTCCTGTATCGTGGGTGCGTTTTACAAACATACATTTCACATGCACAACACAACCAGACCCGAAAAGCAACAATTTGTGTTTTTGCACAAATGTTACCTCCGGCTGGGAATCGAACCCAGGACCGGTGGCGCAGAAGTCAGGTTCGCTGACCACTACGCCACGCGGTCGGTTTCATTTGAGTGGATCGTGTCGTGACACGCATTGCTTGTATGAAAGACTTGTTTTCATTAAAACTTACCACTAATATAAATATAAAAAAAAAATTGTGGTTGAAACCGAACCGAAAAATGTAGCCGAATATCGAATAGTAGACGAATATTCGTGGCATGTTTGAAAAAGACTATTTAACAAACGTAATTGGTTGCAATAGACATTTTCATTTTATTGACAATGAAGGAACATTTTATTTCATTCACTACGCCATAAAATAAAGACTTGCAAATAATCCATTGCAGTACTAATACTAATACTAAAAGTAGTAAACGGTTGTGGACTACATTTATTAAAGCCCAAGACCATGAAGTTTCCAGTAGGATGCACGCGAGTTCCAAATTTCGTTTTCTGATACTTTTATAAGTATATCTTTATGGCAATTTTTGATGTGAAACATCTATCGGCGCGCCTAGGGGTAAGTGTACGTAATGTTACCATATACATACATATAATCACGATGGGATACCACAAAGGGTAGTCAGAGACTGGGCACTCACTGCAAAAACAGATGACTGCCACAATCCACGTTTCACCAAAACGATATAATGCACTTAGTGTGATAGGTGGTGTGCCCATCGCCATCATGCGCTGTTGGGTGCACAGTGCAGTTTAATTCCTTACTCGCCTTTTACGAGATCCATTGGATGAGATGGAGAGGTAGTATTCTTTTATCGAGCCGCCACCACACGGCACTATAACCATATATGTAATGTCACCGCGACGGAAATGTAAAGCTTGAATTATAACGTTAAATTCATAAATAATTATAGCGATTATAATTTGAAAGAAGGAAGTAAAAGAGCTAAAATTATAACGTGTTTATTAATTTACCTAAGATTTTTAAATTAAACTTTAGCACCAAAACGGTAGCTAGTTAAAAACCGAGCATTACCATATCACCATGATTCAAGAAGTTACTAACTAGTTCATTACGAGATCAATATATGTCAATGTTTTCAATTCATTAATAACCGAAGACAAAAACCGCGCTTTTTTTTATTTGATAAAAGTGACGGAACGACCAGAACGTTCACCTGATGGTAAGTGCAACGTCTGCCCATGACGAATGCTGTGTAGTAGTAGTAGTAGTAGTGCGTTAATATTAGCAAATATATCATTCAATAATCTTTGCGGTGTGGTAGGTATCCAGAACCCAGCACGTCCAAGGTAATTAATTCGCCACGTAAAAAAACGTTAACTCTGATATAAAAAAATAGAGTGACTTTGAGGAAAAGCGTCTTAAGGCAACGTTCGGATGTGGTAGAAGATGTAGAAAAAAATAAGACAGACAAAGATAGAGAAAGGGATGCATTGATGGTTTGGACACATAGAGAGAATGGATCAAAGAAGATTGACGAAACAGATTTATGTGGTAAGTGTTTTTTTTTTATTTGATATTGTGACGAGACGAGCAAAACGTTCATCTGTTGATAAGTGCAACGTCTGCCCAAAACAGATGCTGTGTTACCCAGAACATTCCTGTGTGACACCACACTGCGCCCGTCACCCTCAGACATCAGTCCTTAAGTCTCATATGCCCAGTGATTACGCTAGCTAAGCTGTTATTACTTTAGTTTACTCTCGGGGCATCCGAGACGACTGGGACTCCGTGAACATAGACCTCCCCCAAACACTTCGGGACGGGACGCTCCGTGCTCAAATGCAGAAGGCGGTGCTCCTAGATACGGCCTGCATAGCCCGCCGGTTTCTTTCCCATTCTCCCTAACCCTGGGCCAGTTAGGATCTCCTAATTCAGTCGTTTACTATAACATGCAAATACATTAATGAAATAAATCAGAAATTAAATATTAAAAAAAAATGTATCTGTAAAAAAATAACCACTTCAAATATGTCAAGAAAATTAATTACCCAATATTATTAGAAATGTCAATATAAACGCCAATTTAAAGCTACGCTGAGCTCCTGTAGAATTAAAATTTCGTTCACAGAATAAAATGTATTTTGAAGAAGTCACTGATATAGTAGTTCTTTTATAAATTGATGTGTCGGTAAATCTTTTATTGCCTGTGGTATTTTATAAAAAAATTGTGTTACCCATCCATTAACAACTTTTCCTGAAACGCGTACTTTTTGGTACCTCGCTAATTAATCATTTATTTGGGTATCTGGTGTTTCTAGATAGATCATCTCACTGCGCTCGTCACCCTGAGACATCAATTCTTAATTCTCATATGCCCAGTGATTACACAGTAATGTTTGCACACTACTGCTTCGCAGGAGAATAACTGGCACTGCGGTGGTAGCTCCCTAGACGGATTCCTGTGTAGGAATCCTACCCGGAGGTAGGAGGCCCGGTGGCCGTAGCACAGAGACTCTCGCATGCAATATTTGATTAAAATAGCACCACGCCGCTGCGTTACAACAAGGTATTCCTTTACCTTAAGAAACAGTTGGGCTATGTTGCTCTTTCAGGGCAATATTCCGTAGAAGCTGGGGCTTGCTCGATTGCACTGATGATTTATGTGCTCAATATTTCTTACTTTGTTTTTATTGGATGAAGACAGCAAAACGTTCACCTCTCGGTAAGTGTAACGTCTGCGCATAACAAAAGTTGCGTCATTCAAAGATATCAGTTCTTCAATCTCATATGCCCAGTGATTACATTAGCTCACAATGCCCTTCAGACCGCAACACAGTAATTGTTGAGTAGGATTTGAGCAGGTGTTAAACATGTTGAATAAAACAACTTTGAGTCGCAGAGAAAATCGGAGTGTTTTATTTCTTTTTATCATCCCATATACATTCAAATTGGTTAAACAAGTCGCCGAGTCTGGGCGCATCATGCGCGCACGGTGCAGACCAATCATAGCACGAGTCTGATTTTACGAATTCTTATGACCATATAAGGGCATCACGTAAGGCTTTCTTATATTATGTAATTTGATTGATTTTAACTTTATACAATACTAAACAGAGAATTTCTATAAGCTGCTTGTGTAAGACAATTTTTATATAATATTAATATGCCTGAATGGCTCATACAAAACGTTATTATTTATTTCAGACTTCGCTAACGATCGCTAATAGCTTCTATAAGATTGCTGTCTATTTACATACATACATAGAGTCACGCCTCTTTCCCATAGGGGTAGGCAGAGACCACATCTTTCCACTTGCTACGATCCTGACACACATCTTTAGCTTCCTCTACTTTCATTAGTGCTTTCATACAAGCTCGTCGGTTGCGGGTACTTTTGACGTGGCCTTTCCTCAAAACGATTTCGATCTGATCGTAATACGTTCGCCTACGTCGACCCTTACCGGCTTGCCCATTCACACTCGCCTCATAAATCTGTTTCGTCAATCTTCTTTCATCCATCCTCTCTACGTGTCCAAACCATCTAAGCATCCCTTTCTCTATCTTTGTCACTACATCTATTACCACACCGCAACGTTCTCTTATCACGTTGTTTCTTAGTTTGTCCATCAAAGTCACTCCAGCTATACTTCTCAAACTTTTCATTTCAACAGCATTAATCTTATTTAAGATTCCTAATGGTTTATATATAAATTGCTAATATTTCAAATGGTTTATATAGATTGCCAACAGTTATGTTCGCACACCACTGCTTCACGGCAAAATAACTGATGTCTCAGGGTAACGGGCGCAGTGTTGTAACACCCAGAAATGTTCGTGACACAGCGCAGACGTTGCACTTACAATTAGGTGAACGTTTTGCTCATTTCGTTTACCTGCCTTGACGGATTCCTGCACAGGCATCCTACCACCAGGAACGGTAACAAATATCTACCAGGAATACAAAATTAATAACGTAAATTCATTAGTTTAGTTTCCATCGCGTTGTTTTAGAGACAGACGGTCAGTATTCAACTAACGATGATAAATCATCGTAGTGACATCTCTGTCTAAAATATGATAACAGCAACACGATAAAAAACTACATAACATTTAGTACTGTCTGTACCCGCGACTCGGTTGCATGGAGCTTTAGATTTTTTATAAGACAGGTTATTAAAGAAAAATAGAAGTGAAATAAAAACATTATAATGAAGGAAGGTAAGTTACTTTGCTAAGATCCGCATGCAAAATATAAAAATAGTGTATATTACCTAGTTTTTTTTTTTTGAAGAGCACCGGCCGCCCTCCCTCAGTAGCGTGCACAAGCAAACTAACACCGCCACCAGGAACCGCCACCAGGTACCCTCCACCAACCACTACAATACCACCACTAGATAATATACACCACTGAAGTCGAGAACACGACAAGTGTTTCGCCCCAAAACGAGGCATTATCAAGCGTCATAGACTCTACGACGGACGGCCGCCGAGTGACTCACTAGGTAATATACACCATTTTTATATTTTGCATGCGGATCTTAGCAAAGTAACTTACCTTCCTTCATTATAATGGATTTCCGCAAAGTAACGCCTGATTCTATTAACTATATATAAACATTAGTACGGCTTTATACTTTTGAATGAATCAATGAAAATGATGGTCTATAAAATCGCATTCAGTAACAACTTCTAGTATTTAAGATAGATACATACAGTCACGCCATTTTCCCATACAAGGAGTAGGCAGAGACTACATACTTAGTCAATTCTTCGCCTCCCTAAACGGGACGTAAACCGCCATTTTGGTACAAGTCAAAAAATATTATGGTGTAATTATGCACGAATAAGGGCTGCCTGTATAATACCTTCCTCGCCTCTTACGACACCTCGATAGGAAAGAGGTAGGTGCTATTCTACTCTGCCGGACAGCTATCGGCTATTGATAGGTACCAGTTTTTTTAATAATGAAAACGTTTATTTCTTCTCAGAAAAACTTAATGTATTTTCAGTAAGTAATGTGAGGAGCTGGTGTCTATGGTAAGCCGAAGACCTGTAGCACGGATCACCAGGTCCTCACCTCTCGGGACCGGTGCAGCTATTTTCTTATTGAATACAATACATTAATGTAGAAAAAAGTGTGTGTGTGTGCGTGCGTGCGTGCGTGTGTGTGTGTATGTTTGTTCGCGTGTGATCTCTAGTCCACTGCTGAACATATACCTCCTCCATAGATTATCTGATCTGGGGGGATTTGCCATAGTTGCCACGCTTGGCAGACGGGTTGGCAACCGCCGTTTATTTGTTGTGACGTTCCAGGAAGATGCTGCTGCCCATCTCCTGGTTTTAATTTTCCATCTGTTGATTTTTATGACTCCTACGGGATGAGATGGGGTGGTAAATTCTCTTAGGGCGCTACCACCTCTTATTGCTGTGTAGAAATAGTATATTTTAATTTATTGTTATTGTTAGTCTTTATAGTTAAAAATAACCCCCCCCCCCTTTTTCGCATTAAAAAAAGTAAAGTATCAGCCTATAATGTCCCACTACTGAGCACAGGCCTCCTCTCATTTCTGAGAGGGTTTTGGAGCTAGGAAGAATCCGCCACGCTGCTCCAATGCGGGTTGGCGGACTTCACATGTCTTCGAAACATTTTTTATTCCTCAGACATGCAGGTTTCCTCACGATGTTTTCCTTCACCGCCGAGCACGTGGTAAATCAGCACTTAAAATTGCAATTAACCATTTTAGTGGTGCCGGCACCGGGAATCGAACCCAGGTCACTCGCTTACTATGAAATTTAAAGCGAGCGCCTAGCCCCTGAGCTACCACGGCTCACGGCTTTTTCGCATTAATGTTTGCAAAATACGTTTTCTGTGAGTGTCTTTGTCTGAAAGGATTATGTATGCCAAATTAGGGGCCAACAAGTGTTGTAGTTTCGTAAGTTTTGTTGTTGGCTATTTCTAAATATAGATTAGTAAAAGCCTCGCCTCCATATTGCTTACGTGTTATTCCGTGACGGTCAGCAAAACCAAATTGCTTCAGAATTTTCAACGCTAATGCGCCCATCTTTTTTATTGGATAAAGTGATGAAACAAGTAAAACGTTCACCTGACGGTAGGCGCAACGTCCGCCCACAACAAATGCTGTGTCACCCAGAATATTTCTGTGTGACACCACACTGTGCCCATCACCCTGAGACATAAGTTCTTGAGTCTCATATGCCCAGTGATAACGCTAGCTCACAGTGCCCTTCAAACCCAAACACAGTAATGTTTGCTTCAAGGCAGAATAACTGGCCATGGGGTGGTACCTACCTACACGGATTTCTGCATAGGAATCCTACCATCAGTTAAACTTATTACGATATATAACCATTACTATGGGGTTATCAGTCGTGTCGCTGGTGGACATCGAACAGGATGCCGTGTGGAAGCGGCTAAAGAGAATCTATCACCCCATCTCATCCCGTGGGTGTCGTAAAAGTCGACAGAGGGACAATAAAAACCTGGAGATGCTGCAGCATCTTCCTGGATCATTTGATTAAATAAACTGCGTTTTCCAACCCGCCTGCCAAGTGTGACTACTGTGCAGAAAGTCCCTGAAATGATAGCTACAATATTTTGTGGCAATCTATGAGGGAGACCTATGTTCAGCAGTGGACTAGTGATAGACTTAAAATGATAAATGATGATGACTATGACGTTGGAGTTGATCGTATATCGTTTCGATATTCACATAAAAAGGATCTCAATTCAATTCAATTAAATTCAATTCAATTCAATTCAAAATGATTTATTTGCCAGAGACATGGTACTTAAATAAAGGTATTATAAAATTTTAACATTCCAGCATGCTCTTACTTGAATAAAAAGTGTGCAAATATAAAATAAATATAGAATTAATTGTAGATCATTTACATGTCCATTTATAATATAACATTCATAAATTATAGTCAGGCATTTAGTTACATTCATAATTCATTAAACTCATAAATAATAATAATTAATTAATTACATATTATTGTCATTTAAAAATTCACCAATATCATAATAACATTTGCTAAAAAAAAATTCTTTACGTCATTTTTGAATTTTCGATTTTTTTTATTCTTGAAAATATCAGGTAAACGGTTATAAATTTTAATGGCCATACAATAAACATTTTTCTGATAAACTGTCAATCTCTGATTTGGTACATGAAGGGTGTGTTTATATTGACTTCTAACATTTCTTACATTTTGAAATAAATTTAAATTATTTTGTACAAAAACACATATTTCAAACATATATAAACATGGAAGAGGAAAAATATTACTGGATATAAATTTAGATTTACAACTGTCCAAATAGCCCATGCCGTAGATTGCGCGTAAACACTTTTTTTGTGCCCTAAATGCTCTAATAGATTCTGTAGAGTTACCCCATAAAATAATGCCACATCTCAACCTGGAAGACACCAGACCATGGTATGCTGTTTGCGCAGCTGCTTGGGAAACTGTAAGCCTTAATCTATTCAAAACGTATACATATTTATCAAGCTTATTACAGAGACAATTTATGTGTGACTTCCAGTTACAGTATTCATCTATTTTCAAGCCTAAAAATGTTGCCTCATTTACAACTTCAATTTTTTTATTATTATGATTTATGTTTAAGTTATAAGATTGGCTATTATATGTTTGAAATTCAATAAGTTTAGTTTTAGATAAATTAATGTTCAAATTATTGCCATGTAACCAGTCCAATATATTAGATATTGCTTTATTTGTTTTAGTTTCTAAGTCAGATTTAGTTTTAGATTCTATTACTAAGGTTGTATCGTCTGCAAATAAAATGCAGTTGTGATTTGTGACATCAGGTAAGTCGTTTACATATACCAGGAATAGCAATGGGCCCAATACGCTACCCTGAGGTACCCCACAACTATTTATACAATAGCCAGATTTATGCGATGAATTTACATAACTTTTACCGACTTTAATAGTATTTGTAATTTCTACACTCTGTTTTCTTTCTTTAAGATAGCTCTCGATCCATTCGTTTGCTTTTCCACGTATACCATAATGAGATAGTTTCTGAATCAGAATTTTGTGCGATACAAAGTCGAAAGCTTTACTCAAGTCTAAAAATAAAGAAATCACACGTGAACCTGAATTCATTTTTTCTGTTATTAGTATAATTAAGTTAAAACATGCTAAAGTTGTTGAGTAATTCTTTCTAAATCCAAATTGTTCTGTACTTAGTATATTTTGGGATATTAAAAAAGAGTAAAGTCGGGAGTGAAAAATTCGCTCAAACAATTTTGAAATCACTGGTATTAAGGTAATAGGTCTATAATTCGTCATCATAGTTTTATCCCCGCTTTTATAAAGGGGCTTTATGATAGAATACTTCCATCGCGAGTGAAAGATTCCTTCGGTAAAGGATAAATTGATTATATGACTTAATGGGTAGGACAGATTACCAGCACACATTTTTAACAATCGTATATTAAGATTATCATAGCCAGTAGAATTTGTGTTGCGAAGCGTTATTTCTCCTGGGTCAGTAGGTTTTAAGAAAATTGTTTTTGTTTCATTTAGTTTTTTGATAGATGTCCTTGTTGAATTTTCAGTTAAAGATGATTTAGATGTTAGTTCTATAAAAAAAATATTAAATGAGTTGGAAATTTCTTTCGGACAACAACTAAGTCTATCATTTTCCGGTAGTACCATTGACTCTATTTGATTAGTTTTACTGACGGCTTTAACGCTAGAGTTAATAATATGCCATGATGCTTTCACTTTGTTGTCTGCATTTTTATTAATCCTTTCAGCATTTAGTTTTTGGGCAGTATTGATACATTTTTTCAATAGTCTTGCATATGTACGATATAAAGTTTTTTGGTTTGATTTATTGGTTCTTCCCATCTTATAGTTTAAATAAAGCCCTCTTTTTACTACACAGCAGCGTTTTATGCCACTCGAAAGCCATCTTGTTTTTGCCGGCTTATTCAATATTTTAACCTTTATTATAGGAAAACAGAGATTATAGAACATAATAACATAATCATGAAAGATATTGAACGCTTTCTCCGTGTTTCTTTCGGCATATACGTCACTAAAAGACAGAGCTGTCATACACTCTTGAAATTTCCTGATGTAACCCTTACTATAATCTCTCCTATACTCAAACCAGCTTTTTATTGTATTTTTGGTGTGTTTATGAAGCACATCAAACGTCAGAGTTTGCGATGTCTCATGATCAGAAAGTCCCATATAATGAATTTGTGAATTTGCATTTGGAATGTTACTAGCTATCAGGTCTAAACACGAACTCTGTCTTGTAGGTAGTAAGATGTGATTCTTTAAATTAAAGTTTGTCAGAATAGAATTTAAAGATTTTGCATATTCGATAAGTTTAACATCTAAAATATTAATATTCCAATCGCCACATATCAAAATATGTTTTTCCCTAAATCGTTTATTTATGTATTGAAGTAAGTTTTCTAAGTTGTGTATAAATAGATTGACGCTGTGTTTATGTGTTTCGTTTTTGCCTTTTGTTCTATAAATAGAAACAATTATAAGTTCGTAATTTAACAGTTCTGTAATACAATACTCAAAAGTGAAAGGAATAGGTTCGATTGGGGTATTTATAGTCTTATAAGTCAAGGTCTTGGATATCATAATACAGGACCCACCTCTACGTTGGTCTGTCCTACAAAATGACGCTGCTAGTTGGTAGTGTTTAAGACCTAAGTTGGCTTCGGCACCACGTTTTAGGAAGGTTTCAGTGAAACATAGAATATCAATTTTTCCTGTAATATTCTCCCATTCTTCTAAAGTTATTTCTAACTGGTCTATTTTACTTAATATGCCTTGGATGTTTTGATGCATTGCTGTTACTTTTGTTTTCACTTAATTACTACTGTACATATTTTTATCGTGTTTTAATTCAATAGATTTATTTCTAACGAAAAAACGATTCTGCATAATTAATTTCTTGAATTAATGATTTAAACACACAATGCAAACCACGGTTGTTGATAGAACCAGTATGCCTATAAAACATGGTATTGTCGTATGCAAGGTCTCTGTTTGAATCCACAATGTATGAATATTCCTTTTTAAGATTATCATAATACAGTTGTCGATTAAATTTTTCAACTCTGGCGTTAAACATATTATAATTACCAAGCTTAAAAGTAGGCAAACAAATAATGCCATTAGTATATGTAATTTTAGCTATATTCTCTTTACTATTCTTGATTAGATTATAATAATTTGTAGTTATTTTAAAATCTTCCTCGCCTACGAATATGACACAATAATCATTTAAAGTAAATTTCGTAAGTTTTGACTCTAAATCATTTACTAATCCCATCAAACGACAACCTGGTTTAAGATGGTGACATATCTGGTAATTTTTATCTTTAAAAGTTTGTTCAGCTATTGAGAGAACTCTATTGGTGTTATTAGAGCTAAGAATACAAATTTTTTTAGGCTTGTTATCTACAGATTTATTTTCTAAGTTTGGGTCTGCACCTGGTTCGTGATCTTGTTGTGATATTTCAGAGTATTCATGATTCTCTATATTTTCTTTGCTTTCTTCTAATATTGTATTTAATTCGTCAAGAGTTTTGCACATATCAGATTTCATTGTTTCTATATTTGCTGATATTAAAGCAAGCCGTTTATTATATAATTTGAGCTCAGAATTTTTTCTCTCTTCTTGTTGGGTTCTTAAAGTTTCAGCCTTCTGATCCAGGTCTTCCTTTAACTTCTTAACACTATTTTGAAATGTATACATAATGTTTCTTCTCATACCGGTATTATGCTTGTCGTTTGGAGTGGAGGTACATAATTTAGTTAATTGATCAATTTGGTACTATTGGGCTGTTATTGTCTTCTTTAGTTTTTCATTATCCTCTAAATAGTCGTTGTACAATTTATCTAAAACTTTTAGTTTATTTTCTAATTCTTGTACTCTTCTTTCACTTATTTGTAACTTTTCTTTGTAGTCTATTATTCCGAAATGAGGACAGCATCTGTTTAATTGTGTAGCTATATGTTCGTCTAATTCTTCATCTTCAAAATTTAGCAATGGCTTAAATGAGTTTCTTGTTGGAACATTGAATTTCTTAGTGTTTCTCTGTGTTACAAATTGCGATGTGCATGGTGAATATTGAGAAGCACTGTCATCGGCTTCACTTGAATTAGCAGATAGAATTTCTGAAATTTTCCTTTCAATCATAGTCGGTGGTTCTGAACTCTGGTTGGAGGAAATCTCGTGAACCGTAGATATCTTTGTTTTTTGTGTTGGAGTATTATTTTTTGTAGATCCTTTTTTTATACAGCAAACACTGCAAATCCATGTCAGACGTCTATCGCTTTCGAGATTGAACCTCATAAGATCATATCTTTTTAATGACACGTTTGCACAAGTTATATCATAGGTTTCTTTACATGATTGACAGGTAAGTGACTTATTCTTTCCTATCTTTTTTTACAGGTAAAACAATCTCTGACCGTAGACATAATGGTTTATCGCTTTGCGCCCTCTAGTGGATTTATTTAGAACTACTAACAGTTTATTTATTTCTTATCGAAAGTCTTCAATGCTTGATCCTTTAATTCAAGTTACAAGTTCAATAATAGTCCAACAAATAACTTCATTTCATTAAAATAGATAAATATAAACCACAAAAATAATCCACAATATGAGGATTGAACCCCAGCTCTCTGGGCCGTCAGCAAGTCCCGTTTCCACTCGGCTACGAAGCTGTTACGAATTCCAGCGAAAATATGATATGTATTCGTTAGTATAATTGTTTTCATTATCAGCTAACAACGATGGGTCCAAAGGTCAATTTATCATTTGAATACTGACAGTTTGGTTATGATTTTGTAATATATCAAAAGCTATGGCACTGTAATAATTCACTGTATACTTGCAGTTTGTAGTTTATCCAAGATCTGGTATGTTATGTCGCACGGATGTGTTTTTAACGATTTCTTAGTGATAATATTCAATGCAGAATGGTCCAATTTTAATTTTCACGTTATCTTGAGTAATCTTCAATTTTATGATTCACAAACACTGGTGGTAATTTATGTGAGGTTTATTTATATAATTCACTTCTATTTTTGTACTAATTCTTTTACAAAATATTATTTACGAATAAAATACACAGAGCTTGTTGTTTACATTGTTTACGTGACGGTAGTTCGTGACGGTACTCGATAAGCAACTTATGTTTCTACATCATCATCATTAAAGTTTTTCATCATTTCATCATTTCTTTCTATATATTTGTTTTTTTTTTGGTTTCGTAGTGAATTCTGAGTAGTTAAGTGTTTTCAATCTTCATTGCATTTCGTTATTAACAATTGAAGAACTTCTCCATTTGTAACCACAACTGAGAGACAAACCAATGTTTCTATGGTCAGAAACATTTTTTACAAGTGCAACTTAAATTCCTTTAGTCATGCGTTTCAAAATTTTTTTTTTAATGCAAATAGTGACGAAACGAGCAAAACGTTCACCTGATGGTAAGCGCAACGTCCGCCCACAACAAATGCTGTGTCACCCAGAATATTTCTGTGTGACACCGCACTGCGCCCGTCACCCTGAGACATCAGTTCTTAAGTCTCAAATGCCCAGTGATTACGCTAGCTTACAGTGCCCTTCATACCGAAACACAGTAATGCTTGCACACTACTGATCCACGGCAGAATACCTGGCCCTGGGGTGGTACCTACCTAGACGGATTCCTGCATAGAAATCCTACCACCAGTGGTAAGTGTTGCGTCTGCCCATAACTGATGCTGTGTCACCCAGAAAATTTCTATGTGACACCACACTGCGCTCGTCACCCTGAGATATCAGTTCTTAAGTCTTATATGTCCAGTGATCCACACACTAGCTTTCAGTACCTTTCAGAGCAAAACACAGTAATGTTTGGACACTATAACTCGTACTGCTGTGGTACCTACATAGACGGATTCCTGCATAGGACTCCTACCACCAATGTATATCCAAATCCTGAGATATGAAAATATTTAAGGAAATTTTAAATACGATATCTCTGAGCAAGGTCGTTAAAACACAAATTTTTCACTGCCATTGTTCCGTTGTGATCTATGGAGGCTGAGTAATGAACGCTCGTTTCGAAAAAGACAATGCTGGAGAAATCGGGCCATATATCATCCGTTATTACTTTACGATATAAGAGGGAAATATCGCGAAATTTTTCGCCATTTAAATTCTAATTCCAGAATTATTGAAATAAATTGCTACTAAAGAAAATTTACCGGCAAATATTAACCAGCGAGCTCTACTCCCGCGGACTTTATTATTCTCTTAAATGCTTTTAAAATATTAGAGGTAAACAGAATTCTAGTTTAGTTAGTAGAATCAGGCGTACTTTGCGGAATTCTATTATAATAAACGAAAGAAAGTTAATTTGCTAAGATCCGCATGCAAATTTTAAAATGGTGTAATAGCAGTGTAGGCAGTTGTCGCCGTGGTCGAAATCGGCTAGGGGAACATCATCATCATCATCACCTAGTTTTTGAAGAGCACCGCCCGCCCTCAATAGTGAGCATAAGCAAACTAATACCGCCACCGGGAGCTGCCACCAGATATCCTCTACAACTACGCAATACACACAACTGAAGTTGAGGAACGCGAAACGTGTTTCACCTCAAAACGAGGCATTATTAAGTGATATTGACACTACGATAGTCAGCTGTCGAGTGAGCTGCTCGGTCAAATGGCCATCTCTTTGACCGCGCCGCTCTTTCCTTTAGAATTCTAATTGGCCATACAATACATTAACTTAATATTTTCTCTACTTTTACGACACCCATGGGGTGAGAGATTCTCTTAATCCTTTTTTCCATAGAACTTTCATTATTTCCATTTCTTTTAAAAGCCACGTCTCATGCTAGGATTTCAAGAGATTTTCATCATCTCGGGTAAGTTTCACATTCATAAATTGCACATTCACCCGTACTGGTGGTAGGATTTCTATGCAGGAACCCGTCTAGGTAGGTACCACCCCAGAACCTGTTATTCTGCAGTGAAGTAGTAGTGTGCAAACATTACTGTGTTTCGGTTTGAATGGCTCTGAGAGCTAGCGTAATCACGGGGCATATGAGACTTAACAACTGATGTCACAGGGTGACCGGCGCAGTGTGGTGTCACACAGAAATGTTCTGGGTTACACAGCAATTGTTACTGGCAGACGTTGCGCTTACCATCAGGTGAACGTTGTGCATCTTTCGTCACTTTAACAAATACAAACTAAAAAAAAAATTGTAGTTGTATTTCACCAAATATTTGTTCCGTACGGGAATCGAATCCGTGGTACCCAGCGCAGCCGTCACTCTGCTACAGAGCCTGCCGAGTCAAAGTAAAGCTACTTAATAGCAAAAAATTCACAAATATTTTTATCAACTACATAGACAAAACGCAATTAATGTAGCACATCTATTAGACACCTAATCAAACGAAATTAGTATGTTTGTAGAGAAACGTATAGGGGGTCGGACTGACCCTGTCCGTGGGTATTACGTGTTGAGCAAAGTCGGCGCCGGGCCGATGTGCCGCCGTGTTTACGACCTTGTTTACCTCGCGGTGTGTGCTCTTCTATGTGTGGTCTAAGTTATAGAATGAGTGAGATATTAGGCAATTAAATATTTAAATAGCAACAAAACAAAACAAGCAAAACGATATACAACGTGATGTGTGTGACTTTGCCAGTAGTTGCGAGGCAGATTAATGTTTTTTTTTTGCCCGTGAAGTCAACATCAGGCTCTATTTGAAAATCAGCGCTGCAGCATCTTAGTGCTGCCGCAATTTGCTGAAATAGAGACCTTATTTGACTTCACATTTTTTTCTTTTTTTAATCTTTTTTGTCACATTTGTTTTTCTCTTTCATTCTCGTTTTTTTTGTTTTTTAATATTTTATTGTGTATTTGTGATGACAAATAAAACTTTTTCTTTATTTCTTTCTTTTCTTTCAACTAAAACTAATTTTATTTAACGGATTTTATCGTGTTTAATTTAAACTATTTATAACCCGTCGTTTCGGGCGCTTTACAGCACCATTGGTCACGGGAGGACTGAGGTGACAGATGTCCCGATGTCGGCTCGGTTGGCGCAGTGGCTAAGCCCTTGTCCTCTGCGCCGCGGGTCGCGGGTTCGATTCCCGCACGGGACAAATATTTGTATGGCCTACAGATAGTTGTTCCGGGTCTGTGTGTATTTGTGCATGCCTACGACACAGGAGAAATCCTACTGTGGGGAATCGTTTTCTTTTTAAATAAAGATAAAGATAGTTAACTCGCGGTACTATCACCTTATAATTATTTTTTTTAGTCCGATCTACGCAGAAAGCTTACTGTGTCTTGAAGCCCTGTATATTGCATTTTATTAGGGCCGTGAAGCTCAGTGACCTGCTCGCCTTTAATTTGATAATACGGAAATGAGAAATTCGATCCCCCGTGCGAGCACTTCTGTGCTTTTTTGCAACGTACTTAGTCATCATCGTCATCATCATTTCCGCCTATCACTAGTCCAACGCTGAACATAGGGGTCCCCCATTGATAGCTACAAAAGTTTGGAGCTCTCATTTTGGAGGAATTTGCCATAGTTGCCACGCTTGGTAGGCTGGTTGGCAGACGCATTTAATTTTTTCCGATGATGATGATTGATTATGATAATGATGAAAATGACGCTGCCCTTCTCCACTCAGTAATAACACCATATTATGCAATATTTTGAATAGCACCAAAATGACGGTTACGTGGTTCGCCACCTGCCACGTCTCGTTTCCCGCGAGGGCGATTACTGGGCTACGTGAGTGATCTCTACCTACCTACCTACCTACTTATATAGGAAAAAGGCGTGACAATATGTGTGAAGTATCACAAACGAGCAAGACGTTCCCCTGATGGTTAGTGCAACGTCTGTCCATAACAAATGCTGTGTCACCCAGAACATTTATGTGTGACACCACACTGCGCCCGTCGCCTTGAGAAATCAGTTCTTGAGTCTAATATGCGCAGTGATTACGCTAGCTCACAGTGCCCTTCAAACCAAAACACAGTAATGTTTGCACACTACTGCTTCATTGCAGAATAACTGATCCTGTGGTGTTACCAACCCAGACGGATTCCTAATGATAGAAAACATTACCGAAAACTAATTTATAATCGTAAATTTATCGACCAAACTATTACCTATACGCTCGTCATTTATACCACACGTGAACGATGAACTTATGAATAAACGGGAGACGCTCAATTCCTTCGTTTTTTGGGCAGAAATATTTTTATGTTTGCGTACAACTGTAGATAAAGAACGGAAGCGTGTCGACTTTTTAGCCGTGTAACGAAATTCGAGGCTTCATTCATATTTCTATTGCTTCAGAGCATCCGATGAAGCTGTAAAAGCCAGAAGGCTAACAGCGATTACTTCACCGAAATTATATATATTGCTTCTTGTTCACTTACAATTACACTGTCGTCTCATGGAAATTTTTCATTGATTTAAAAGATAATAAGATTTTTTTTTTTAATATCAGATAGTGATGAAACGAGCAAAACGTTCCCTGATGGTAAGTGCAACGTCTGCCCATAACAAATGCTGTGCCACAAAGAAAATTTCTGTGTGACACTGTGCCCATCACCCTGAGACAGGTTCTTAAGTCTCATATGCCAAGTGATTACGCTAGCTCACAGTGCCCTTTAAACCGAAACAGTAATGTTTGCACTGAATACCTGGCCCTGGGGTGGTACCTACCTAGACGGACTCCTGCATAGGAATTTGGCAAAACACAAAGAAAAGAAAAAAAAAAGTGTTAAAACATGAAGTCAATAAAAAACATAAGCGTTTAAAAGAAAATATATACAATATAAAAGTGAAATGTTCGTGTCTCATGGCTGAACCAAATAGGTCTCCAGAGCAGGTAAAATTTCAGTCCCTTAGGACTCATTCTGATTTTCATCTTGCACCTAACTGTCAAAAAATACTTTTCTGTACATTGTAGGGTAGAACATTGTATTTTTTTTATTAGTAAACGACCACAACATCCACATGCAACGTTTGTCCATAATGCTGTGTGTGGCACCACATTGCGACCGTCGCCCTGAGACATCAGTTCTTATGTTTCATATACCCAGTTGTTTCACTAGATCGCAGACTCTCGGTGCTCTTTAGATCGAAACAATAATGTTTGCACGCTACTGCGTCACGGCAGAATAACTGCTCCTGGGGTGGTACCTACCTAAACGGATACACTGCATAGGAGTATTATTATAAAATGCCTCGATATCTAATATTTGAATAGTTATTACACTAATTTCTTTTTATATAACTTACATACCTACATACGTAAGATCACGACTGTATCCCGTAAGGGGTAGTCAAAAACTGGGCACTCACTGCAAAAACAGATGACTGCCACAATCCACGTTTCACCAAAACAATATAATGCACTTGGTGTGATAGGTGGTGTGCCCATCGCCACCATGCGCTGTTGGGCGCACAGTGCAGTTTAATTCCTTACTCGCCTTTTACGAGATCCATTGGATGAGATGGAGTGGTAGTATTCTTTTAACGAGCCGCCACCACACGGCACAAAACATAACTTACACTAATTTATTTTGATGTAATTACACTAGCTCTCAATTCTTTTTTTAACTCTTAGGCCAACCCGTTTGCGACGACCTACATCATGTTAAAAAAATACCTTTACGTTTACTTAAACTCTATCCAAAAATTTAACCGACTAAAGAAATTAAAAATATTAACGAGTTACAAACGTTCCATATTTAAATAATACAGTCTGTAAATTAAACTTAACATTTGACATTTTCGAACGAAACGCGAGAACTTTTTTCAGTTAGAACATGAGACTTCCACGCGAGATTTTATCGCATTGACCCACCTTTGGCAACAATAAAAAATGCCCCATAACACACATAATGCCTAATGAAAATAAATACAAGGGCGACGCTAATTAAAAATACTGCCATATACATAGTGATGGAAGAAAGTTAATTTGCTAAGATCCGCATGAAAAATATAAAAATGGTATATATTAACGTAAGTATCTACTGGTGGTAGGATTCCTATGCAGGGATCCGTCTAGGTAGGTACCACCGCAGGACCAGTTATCCTGCCGTGAAGCAGTAGTGAGCAAACATTACTGTGTTTCGTTTTTAAAAACCTTGTGAGCTAGCGTAATCACCGGGCATATGAGACTTGAGAACTCATGTCTCAGGGTGGCGGGCGCAATGTGGTGTAACACGGAAATGTTCTGGGTGACACCATATTGCGCACCATATTGTGATATTCGTTTAAAAAAAATACCTAGTTTAGAAGAGCTCCGCCCGCCCTCCCACAGTAGCGTGCACGAGCAAACTGAACCGCCACCGGGAAACGCCACCAAATACCCTCCACGGATATCTGGTGGCGTTTCTACTTTCACTATACCTAGACGGACTCCTGCATAGGAATTTGGCAAAACACAAAGGGATATAAATATACTAATAAATAGAAACCCATAACAAATGCTGTGTCACCTAGAAAATTTCTGTGTGCCACCACACTGCGCCCATCACCCTGAGACATACGTTCTTAAGTCTCATATGACCAGTGATTACAGTAGCTCACAGTGCTAGTACATTACTTCACCGAAATTATATATATTGCTTCTTGTTCACTTACAATTACACTGTCGTCTCATGGAAATTTTTCATTGATTTAAAAGATAATAAGATTTTTTTTTTTAATATCAGATAGTGATGAAACGAGCAAAACGTTCCCTGATGGTAAGTGCAACGTCTGCCCATAACAAATGCTGTGCCACAAAGAAAATTTCTGTGTGACACTGTGCCCATCACCCTGAGACAGGTTCTTAAGTCTCATATGCCAAGTGATTACGCTAGCTCACAGTGCCCTTTAAACCGAAACAGTAATGTTTGCACTGAATACCTGGCCCTGGGGTGGTACCTACCTAGACGGACTCCTGCATAGGAATTTGGCAAAACACAAAGAAAAGAAAAAAAAAAGTGTTAAAACATGAAGTCAATAAAAAACATAAGCGTTTAAAAGAAAATATATACAATATAAAAGTGAAATGTTCGTGTCTCATGGCTGAACCAAATAGGTCTCCAGAGCAGGTAAAATTTCAGTCCCTTAGGACTCATTCTGATTTTCATCTTGCACCTAACTGTCAAAAAATACTTTTCTGTACATTGTAGGGTAGAACATTGTATTTTTTTTATTAGTAAACGACCACAACATCCACATGCAACGTTTGTCCATAATGCTGTGTGTGGCACCACATTGCGACCGTCGCCCTGAGACATCAGTTCTTATGTTTCATATACCCAGTTGTTTCACTAGATCGCAGACTCTCGGTGCTCTTTAGATCGAAACAATAATGTTTGCACGCTACTGCGTCACGGCAGAATAACTGCTCCTGGGGTGGTACCTACCTAAACGGATACACTGCATAGGAGTATTATTATAAAATGCCTCGATATCTAATATTTGAATAGTTATTACACTAATTTCTTTTTATATAACTTACATACCTACATACGTAAGATCACGACTGTATCCCGTAAGGGGTAGTCAAAAACTGGGCACTCACTGCAAAAACAGATGACTGCCACAATCCACGTTTCACCAAAACAATATAATGCACTTGGTGTGATAGGTGGTGTGCCCATCGCCACCATGCGCTGTTGGGCGCACAGTGCAGTTTAATTCCTTACTCGCCTTTTACGAGATCCATTGGATGAGATGGAGTGGTAGTATTCTTTTAACGAGCCGCCACCACACGGCACAAAACATAACTTACACTAATTTATTTTGATGTAATTACACTAGCTCTCAATTCTTTTTTTAACTCTTAGGCCAACCCGTTTGCGACGACCTACATCATGTTAAAAAAATACCTTTACGTTTACTTAAACTCTATCCAAAAATTTAACCGACTAAAGAAATTAAAAATATTAACGAGTTACAAACGTTCCATATTTAAATAATACAGTCTGTAAATTAAACTTAACATTTGACATTTTCGAACGAAACGCGAGAACTTTTTTCAGTTAGAACATGAGACTTCCACGCGAGATTTTATCGCATTGACCCACCTTTGGCAACAATAAAAAATGCCCCATAACACACATAATGCCTAATGAAAATAAATACAAGGGCGACGCTAATTAAAAATACTGCCATATACATAGTGATGGAAGAAAGTTAATTTGCTAAGATCCGCATGAAAAATATAAAAATGGTATATATTAACGTAAGTATCTACTGGTGGTAGGATTCCTATGCAGGGATCCGTCTAGGTAGGTACCACCGCAGGACCAGTTATCCTGCCGTGAAGCAGTAGTGAGCAAACATTACTGTGTTTCGTTTTTAAAAACCTTGTGAGCTAGCGTAATCACCGGGCATATGAGACTTGAGAACTCATGTCTCAGGGTGGCGGGCGCAATGTGGTGTAACACGGAAATGTTCTGGGTGACACCATATTGCGCACCATATTGTGATATTCGTTTAAAAAAAATACCTAGTTTAGAAGAGCTCCGCCCGCCCTCCCACAGTAGCGTGCACGAGCAAACTGAACCGCCACCGGGAAACGCCACCAAATACCCTCCACGGATATCTGGTGGCGTTTCTACTTTCACTATACCTAGACGGACTCCTGCATAGGAATTTGGCAAAACACAAAGGGATATAAATATACTAATAAATAGAAACCCATAACAAATGCTGTGTCACCTAGAAAATTTCTGTGTGCCACCACACTGCGCCCATCACCCTGAGACATACGTTCTTAAGTCTCATATGACCAGTGATTACAGTAGCTCACAGTGCCTTTCAAACCTAAACACAGTATTGTTTGGACACTACTGCTTCACGGCAGAATAACTAAAATTACATACAAAGGGTACGCAGAGATCACTCACATAGCCAACTTTCCGCCTTCGCGGGTAACGAGACGTGACGGTACGAGTCAAAAAATTCTTACTCCACGTTGCGTCCCCACGAGCAGTATAGTGACAGCATTGCATATTATGGTGTTATTCTGCACGAACGAATACTTTAGTCGCCTCTTACAACACCTCGGTAGGAAAGAGGTAGGTGCTATTCTACTCTGCCGACACCTATCGGCGATATGAAATGAAATGAAAATTCTTAATTTTTCGACGTAAGAAATATTAATTTCTCGGCGGCCGTCTGTCGTAGAGTCTATGACGCTTGATAATGTCTCGTTTTGGGGCGAAACACGTGTCGTGTTCTCGACTTCAGTGGTGTATATTATCTAGTGGTGGTATTGTAGTGGTTGGTGGAGGGTACCTGGTGGCGGTTCCTGGTGGCGGTGTTAGTTTGCTTGTGCAAGCTACTGAGGGAGGGCGGGCGGTGCTCTTCAAAAAACTAGGTAATATACACCATTTTTATATTTTGCATGCGGATCTTAGCAAAGTAACTTACCTTCCTTCATTATAATTGATTTCCGCAAAGTAACGCCTGATTCTATTAACTACATTAATTTCGTTAGTGAAACGTTCATTTCTTTACAATCTGCCGCCGGTTCGTAATGAGGTTCCTCTGACGGAGAAGAAACAGGCGAAAGAAACTCCGTAGACATCCTCTGAATAGAACAACAATTTTTACAAGAATTAGTAAATCGTTTTTTATCTTAGTCATAAATACATTATAAATAAATTCGAAAGGAACAGTCTCAAGGAAAGCCAAAGAATGCTCCATGTTCAAATTTTGGACAGGGTTACTTTAATTGATATATAAGTATTGTAAACTCGAGCAGACCAGCCTTCATCAACAGCACCTGTTCACAAGTATGACGCATGTGGCAGCTATCGCCCTCCTCAACCATTTCAAAGGGAAGGTGACGATCCGCCACACGACGTCACCGCAAGCAGAGACATTAAAGCGAGCATGACATACTCTATCAAACAATTTAACATTTAATGTTTTCTTTTATTTACGCGAATATTACACATTTAAATAAAACTACTTTTTTACGGATTTTATCGCGTTTCAATTTAACATTACTCAAATTTGTCTTTTATTTCACAGAGCGCACTTATAGTGTTCCACAAGACAATTTACTTTGTAAATAAAAACGTTACATTGTAATTATCTACGTGTGTGTGGTAGCGGCTTAAGCAATTATGACAAAAACATAGGCAACTATGACAAAATCCCCCCAAAATGAGAGCTACAAACTTTTGTTGCACTCTATGGGGGAGGCCTATGTACAGCAGTGGACTAATTGTAGGCTGAAATGGTGGTGGTAATTATCTATCCCTACGTATGTAGCAATAATTATGTTCTGTATGGCTATTAGGCTATGTAATAAAATTCCTGATGACATTAAAGTATATCCAATCAAGAATTAAGTGTATGTTTCAGAAGATATCAGGTACCATGCACCAGTAGCAGTCGGAAGATCAAGTAGCGAGCAGTACTTGGTGGTAGGATTCCTATGCAGGAATCATTCTAGGTAGGTACCACCCCAGGACCAGTTATTCTGCAGTGAAGCAGTAGTGTGCAAACATTACTGTGTTTCGGTTTGAAGGGCACTGTGAGCTAATCTGAGCGTAATCACTGGGCATATGAGACTTAAGAACTGATGTCTCAGGGTGACGGGCGCAGTGTAGTGTCACACATAAATGTTCTGGGTGACATAGCATTTTTTTTTGAGTAGACGTTGCAGTTTACATCAGGTGAACGTTTTGCTCGTTTCGTCACTCTTTCCAATAAAAATAAGTAACACCTTCACAAGGTACGCTTCGAATTATGTAAAAATAATAAATAATTGAATGCAGTCAGCCAGTGAAATGTTGGAACACCGCAAGTCAAGCTTGTCTGTTAGGTTGATAACAAAATACGAGGCTTAAAGAAACCTGAAAAATGGTGGACAAAAATCATCAGTCACTAGTTTTAATTGGAATCTGAAGCGAACGCAAGGGATTAATATTCACGGCTGACAATTCCCCAGAGAATAGTAATAAGGTGTCTGGACTACATGGCTGCAAATTCGTGTTCGAATTCGTGTGATGCTGTAGATTCATGTGGAGATTCTGTGATAGCGTCATAGTTTTTTTTGTGGAAGATAGTGCCGAGACGAGACTACTGCTTCACGGTAGCATAACAGGCTCTGGAGTGGTACCTACCTAGACGGATTCCTGCATAGGAATCCTACCTACATAAGACCACATACATAAGACCACGACTGTATCCCATAAGGGGTAGTCAGAGACTGGGCACTCACTGCAAAAACAGATGACTGCCACAATCCACGTTTCACCAAAACAATATAATGCACTCGGTGTGATAGGTGGTGAGCCCATCGCCACCATGCGCTATTGGGTGCACAGTGCAGTTTTATTCCTTACTCGCCTTTTACGAGATCCATTGGATGAGATGGAGTAGTATTCTTTTAACGAGCCGCCGCCACGCATTTTAATAAAATGTCTAATCAATATTAATATCAGAAGTTTAACTTTTGTCACGTGTACTGAGTTCCACGCGTTCTTTTTTCCTTGATTCCTTTCACTAATCACAGTCTACGCTATGTGACATAATCAGTAACCGCAAAGAATAAGTGGATAAATTATTCAAGGCGTGAGATATTCGGCTATATTTTACAGAGCCTGTCGTAAATCCCCGCGTTCGTTTCAGAGCTTTCAGCGACTGAAAGTAATGTGATGTTTTTGATCTTACGGGAGCCAACAGCAACCATTTTCTTTTTAATAATGAAGAGAATAAAATAACTGCAATTATGAGGTGTTTTATTTTAAATGCATACAATGCATTACTTTTAGATATAGTCACGCTCGGAAGCTATGAAGTTTTCCAAGCATAAATGTTAGCGACGCGCTCAAAATTGTAATTTTATTTTAATTTTAATATTGAGGACAAAGAGACCAATATTCTATATATAAAATTTGTTCATGTTGAATGTAGGTAGATTGGTCAGTTGCTGTGCAAGAGCGAATGTTGGCTTAGTTCTTTTTGTACGGCATTCTGCTTTTACCCGCATCACAGGTCGTGCGCCATTTTGTATTGTAAATAGTTTATTTTCGCGCCTAAGTTTTAGAATGTGCTGTTGATTTTCAAAATAAATTTTCGTTTAGGAACGTTTAGGAAAACTAGACAACGACGTCATGGTGGCGTTACGTTTTACTTAGCGTACGTGCATTTGATTCGTGCTTCGATATTTAGTTGCAAATGCGATTACGGATGCTTGCCGTGTGGTGGCGGCTGAAGAGAATCTACTACCCCATCTCATCCCGTGTGTGTCGTAAAATTCGACAGAGGGAAAATGAAAACCAGGAGATGGGCAGCAGCATCTTCCTGGAAACATCACAATAAATAAACTGCGGTGGCCAACCCGCCTTCCAAGCGTGGCAACTAGGGCAAAATCCCTCCAAAAAGCAGCTACAAATTGTTGTGGCCAGTGGACTAGTGAAAGGCTGTAAATGATGATGATGATGATCTTTTACTGCACTAACCACCACCAGCTGTTTCAATAACCTTTAGTCGAATTTAAAGGCAACCTTGGAGTGAGACAGGGGCCGAGTTCACCTGCTCCACCAGAACACAGCGATCGTCATAATATTTAACTTCTTGACGTCATGACGACTATCTGGTCTAGTGAAATATCTGTTAAATGCATATCGTAGGGCAGCTCTTAAAAATATTGTAAAGAATGACGCCGCGTTCGATTATTCTGTGGCATGGATCAATTGAGTCAATATTTTTGTTTGCCCAGTTTGTTTGTCGCGCAGATTGCATTTCGATCCGTAAACTAACTCATACCCTTCGCTTTACCACGTTCACACTCTTACTACCGTACAATATACAATGAACCAAGTAGGGCAAAATGAAAACATTGTTTCGCCGAGGCCCCTTGACAAAACTGAAGATTTCTTTCTGTAAGATTTTTTTTATTGTATAAAGTGATGAAACGAGCAAAACGTTCACCTGATGGTAAGTATTCTGGGTGACAGAGCATTTGTTGTGGGCGGACGTTGCGCTTACCATCAGGTGAACGTTTTGCTCGTTTCGTCACTTTATACAATAAAAAAGTGCAACGTCTGCCCATAACAAATGCTGTGTCACCTAGAAAATTTCTGTGTGACACCACACTGCGCCCATCACCCTGAGACATACTGTTCTTAAGTCTCATATGCCCAGTGATTACGCTAGCTCACAGTGCCGTTCAAACCGAAACACAGTAATGTTTGCACACTACTGCTTCACGGCAGAATAACTGGCCCTGGGCTGGTACCTACCTAGACGGATTCCTGCATAGGAATCCTACCACCAGTAACGGTACTTATAAGGAAAATTGTTGTCAGTCTTCCTGTCTGTATAGGAACCTACCACACATAAAGATAGTGATGAAGATATTAAAGATATTGAAAAACATTCAAACCTTCAGTATCATTATCAGCCTAGTATCACGTTCTTACGGTCAGGTTACGTCGGACTTCTTCTCCGCGGGTTCGAATTTCGACTCTCAGTCAAAGTCAACATTTGTGCAAAAGAACAAAGTATCGCTGACACTGCATGTTAGCCTATCTTCAATCTTATGAAACGGATCTAGATTTACGTTTTTAACTTTTTGTAACCCAATGTTTCCACTTTACATGGTCCTCCATGGGCACATGAGGACGTCCTGATAGCAGCTTGTATTATTTACTATATTGTTAATAATACAGGCTACCTTCAGCTTTTAATTATTATTCAAAGTAATTACTGTCCGCATAATAATAAGAAATCATAACCTTTTACTATCTTCATGGCGTGTGGTGGCGGCTTAAGAGAATCTACCACCACATGTCATCACGTGGGTGTCGTAAATATCACCAGAGGGACAAATTACAACCAGAAGATGGGCAGAATCCTTATGGAGCACCTAAATAAATAAACTGCGGTTGCCAACCCGCAGTCCAAGCGTGGCAACTACGGCAACACCCCCCAAAATAAGACCTACAGTTTTATGTAATGTGTGGTGGAAGCCTATGTTAAGCAGTGGCCTGATGTTCTCCTAGCCGATTTCGACCACGGCGACAACTGCCCAGTAGTCGGCAAGAGGCGAGAGCCATCAACTGCGCAGGACGATATTATAGTGCCACAAGTGTTCGCGCAAACACAGAGGCACTCACTCGTCACAACCTACCCGCGCCCGATGTAACGCTGATGCGATAAGATTGAAGGCAGGCTAGGATGCAGTTTCAGAAACACGGGGACAATCACAACACAACCAGACCCGAAAACCAACAATTTATGTTTTGAAGAAAAGTAAGTTAATTTGCTAAGATCCGCATGCAAAATATAAAAATGGTGTATATTACCTAGTTTTTTGAAGTGCACCACCCGCCCTCCCTCAGTAGCGTGCACAAGCAAACTAACACCGCCACCAGGAACCGCCACCAGGTACCCTCCACCAACCACTACAATACCACCACTAGATAATATACACCACTGAAGTCGAGAACACGACACGTGTTTCGCCCCAAAACGAGGCATTATCAAGCGTAATAGACTCCACGACAGACGGCCGCCGAGTGAGCGGCGCGGTCAAAGAGCTGCCTATTTATACTACAGGTGACGCAAACGGCCCCCACCTACGACATTGCGATTACAATATCGTGATAGCGACCGCTTGCTCACACAATCCACCACCCGAATTACATAAGCAGCCGTTTGCGACCGAATTGATAGCAAACGACTACTTAGAGTATATTTAAACTTTAAGTACTGGATTTAAAGATATTTAAAAGTGGTGAATTCGAGACGTTTGTTTGTTCATTCAGCAGTGCAATGTTATTATTTTTATTTTTAATTATTTCTAATTGTTCCAGCACACACAGCCGAAGCCCCTTGTCGCAAATATGTAGGACTTTAAATGTGTGGTCGCTAGTCAGGTTATGCCCAGTTTCCAAAAGATGTTTTGCGAAGTGTGATCTGTCGGGATTGCAATTTCTGTACGCGGCCAAATGCTCCTTGTATCGGGTATCGAAATTGCGACCAGTCTGACCCACGTAAACGGCGCTGCATTCACTGCAAACAAGTCTATAAACGCCGGATTTTTGGCGTTCATCAATTTTGTCTTTGACGTTACAAGCCCCACTCAGCGAATTGCTTGTCCTGAACGCAACGTAAATATCGTTACGCCTAAGAGTCCTTGCTATTCTCTCAGATACAGGACCCAAGTAGGTCAAACTGCTCACATATCGTCGAACACTTCGGGATGTAGCCGCGTACAGATCTTTGCGAACTATATGAATTTGTTTCTTTTTTATAATGGTGTTAATAATATTTTTTGAATAACCGTTAGAGACCGCAATCTGATAGATGATTTGGAGCTCCTTGGCATAATTATCCTTATTCAGAGGTACGGCCAATAGACGATTAACGTAACTATGGAAAGCGGCCAATTTATGTTGCCAAGGGTGACACGATGACGCGGGGATGACAGAATCTGTGTGAGTCGGTTTGCGGTAAATTTGAAAATCATGGGTGCCGTTTTTATGGGATATTGAAATATCTAGAAAGTTAAGAGTACAGTCTTGTTCCAATTCCATCTTAAATTTTATTTTGGGGTGAATTTTGTTTAATTTATTAAAGAAAACGTCCAGTTGTCTTCGGGTACCTGTCCTGTCCTGTAAAGGATATTTTTATTGACAACTATGTTTAGTTTCTCATAGTTATCCATAAATACATCCGCCATAAGAGGACTCAATGGGGACCCCATTGCTAGACCTTCTCTTTGTAAATAGAATTGGTTGTCAAACCGAAAATAGTTCTGTTTCATACAAAAAGCGCGTCAATGTCTAATGTCCGGTTTCCAAATGATGAAATGTCCCTTTTGCATAAGGGTCTCAAATACAACTTAACACCATCCATATCACAAAAATCGTTAGAGACCGTGGCCGTTGACGCGGAGATGGCAGTAGTTATCGGGAAGAAGGATAACATCGTTAAGAGTTTGGTGGCTCAGGAAATTAAGGCTGTATCCGTGAGATCTAATAGTAGCTCGGAGATCCCTGTCCTTAAATCAATAAAACAAAGACTGACTGATAACAACTTAGTCATTTCGAAAGCCGACAAAGGTAACACTGTTGTTATCATGGATCGTAGCGAATACAGTCAGAAAGTTAACGATGTTATCCAACGGGATGATTTTGTGAGATTGGATTCCGATCCAACGAAAAAGTTTACAATTAACATTAAAGAATCCATACAGAATGCTTCCTACGTTTTTCCCAGTCCCAATATTTCCCGGGATGGTCTTGTTCCAATGAATCCCAGAGCACCTATTTTATACGGTCTACCAAAAATTCATAAGGAAAACGTACCTATGCGTCCAGTTGTCTCATACATCGGTGCCCCAGCCTATTCCCTAGCTAAGAAATTAAATTTCCTCCTTCGGGAGAAATCTGGTTTCAGTCCAAATTATAGTCTTAAAAACAGTTTAGATCTCATTTCTAAAATGAAAGATATTCAATTACCCCCCAAATCCATTCTATTATCTTTAGACGTTGAGAGTCTTTTTACAAATGTCCCCCCACAAGACTGTTTGCGTATACTCGCAGATCATTTTAATAAACGTCGTCTACATCCCGGGGAAACAAAAGATCTTCTAAATTTGACTTCTCTTTGTATGAAACAGAACTATTTTCGGTTTGACAACCAATTCTATTTACAAAGAGAAGGTCTAGCAATGGGGTCCCCATTGAGTCCTCTTATGGCGGATGTATTTATGGATAACTATGAGAAACTAAACATAGTTGTCAATAAAAATATCCTTTACAGGACAGGACAGGTACCCGAAGACAACTGGACGTTTTCTTTAATAAATTAAACAAAATTCACCCCAAAATAAAATTTAAGATGGAATTGGAACAAGACTGTACTCTTAACTTTCTAGATATTTCAATATCCCATAAAAACGGCACCCATGATTTTCAAATTTACCGCAAACCGACTCACACAGATTCTGTCATCCTCGCGTCATCGTGTCACCCTTGGCAACATAAATTGGCCGCTTTCCATAGTTACGTTAATCGTCTATTGGCCGTACCTCTGAATAAGGATAATTATGCCAAGGAGCTCCAAATCATCTATCAGATTGCGGTCTCTAACGGTTATTCAAAAAATATTATTAACACCATTATAAAAAAGAAACAAATTCATATAGTTCGCAAAGATCTGTACGCGGCTACATCCCGAAGTGTTCGACGATATGTGAGCAGTTTGACCTACTTGGGTCCTGTATCTGAGAGAATAGCAAGGACTCTTAGGCGTAACGATATTTACGTTGCGTTCAGGACAAGCAATTCGCTGAGTGGGGCTTGTAACGTCAAAGACAAAATTGATGAACGCCAAAAATCCGGCGTTTATAGACTTGTTTGCAGTGAATGCAGCGCCGTTTACGTGGGTCAGACTGGTCGCAATTTCGATACCCGATACAAGGAGCATTTGGCCGCGTACAGAAATTGCAATCCCGACAGATCACACTTCGCAAAACATCTTTTGGAAACTGGGCATAACCTGACTAGCGACCACACATTTAAAGTCCTACATATTTGCGACAAGGGGCTTCGGCTGTGTGTGCTGGAACAATTAGAAATAATTAAAAATAAAAATAATAACATTGCACTGCTGAATGAACAAACAAACGTCTCGAATTCACCACTTTTAAATATCTTTAAATCCAGTACTTAAAGTTTAAATATACTCTAAGTAGTCGTTTGCTATCAATTCGGTCGCAAACGGCTGCTTATGTAATTCGGGTGGTGGATTGTGTGAGCAAGCGGTCGCTATCACGATATTGTAATCGCAATGTCGTAGGTGGGGGCCGTTTGCGTCACCTGTAGTATAAATAGGCAGCTCTTTGACCGCGCCGCTCACTCGGCGGCCGTCTGTCGTGGAGTCTATTACGCTTGATAATGCCTCGTTTTGGGGCGAAACACGTGTCGTGTTCTCGACTTCAGTGGTGTATATTATCTAGTGGTGGTATTGTAGTGGTTGGTGGAGGGTACCTGGTGGCGGTTCCTGGTGGCGGTGTTAGTTTGCTTGTGCACGCTACTGAGGGAGGGCGGGTGGTGCACTTCAAAAAACTAGGTAATATACACCATTTTTATATTTTGCATGCGGATCTTAGCAAATTAACTTACTTTTCTTCATTATAATGGATTTCCGCAAAGTAACGCCTGATTCTATTAACTAATTTATGTTTTAGCACAAATGTTGGCTCCGGCTGGGATTCGAACCAAGGACCCGCAGCTTAGAAGTCTGGTACTATGACCACTAGGCCACGCGGTCGTCAGTGGTGGTGAAGCAGTGGACTAGTGATAGGCTGAAATGATGATATTTATGCACCTATGTTACATCAAGCGCGCGTAAGTAAGGACCAGTAAGTGCGTGTTTTTGGTTATTTCATAGTTATATTGAAGTAACAACTTACAGACTTCCTAATATTGGGCACTGAGAGGCAGAGACACCACACATACTGCTTTTTTCGCCCACGCGGGAAACAAGACATTGCGGGTGGTGAACCACCAGTGTAAAATTTAAGAAAACTAAATATATGAACCTTAAAAGCTACTAATAAATATAAAATCCAATTTAGAAATAAATACTCAAAATACATATAAATAAATACATAGCAATATATAATTATGATAAATAAACAATGATTCATAAATATGTACATACATATAAACTAACATACATACACACATACATATACAGAAATACACGAGTTGGTTCGACATAAATTTGAAAAAAAAGAATCCACAAACAATTTCATATGCAATGTTTAAAATAATGATCCCGTACTAACCACTTAAAGCAGATTTTATTATGAGATCTTTTTTAATGTCATCGGGCAAGGAGCTCCAGAGCAGTGCAGCCTGAACGATAAATGAGTTATCAACGAATTTGGAGAAGGGTAGAGGATTGTAATTATATAATTTGAAGCGGAACGTAGAACTTATTCATGAGTTACAGAAATGTATTGAAATTTGTCCTGAAGATAAGTAGGAGAAGTGGAATCATTAAAGATGGAGTAGAGAATATAAAGAATTCTTAGGAGAAGTGGAATCATTTGTAGAGAATATAGAGAATTCTAGAGTTGCGCCTCTGTTTGACAGTGATTGAAATGAGTAGTGTTTATTACGAGTCAAGGAATTATTACTCGCTGCGTTCCCTCGAGCAGTATAGTGACAGCATTGCATATTGAGGTGTTACTCTGCACAAATAAAGGCTGTCGGTACAATACCTCAGTCACCTCTTACGACACCCCGGTTAGTGAACATTAGAATTAGAAACTTTAAAAAATGCCAGTACTTGTTTCGTTAATTTTAAATGTATACTTTGCCTTAGTTTTTTGTAATCAAGTTAACAAAGTTAACTTAATGTCAGTTATTTTCTTTAAAAGAAAGTTATCTTTGATGGCGGCTCGGTATTAATGTGATTCTGCACGCTATTGTGCAACTGCACTCAGCGTCACAAAAATCGCACCTCTCTGAGTTTGCGCGAAAAATGGCTGTAATGGCTAGAACGGCGCGTGCGAGCTCGAGATCCAGCTCCAGCCACTCTTCAAGAGCTCCAAGATGCGGCACTTGAAGAGTGGGAACAAATACCCCAAGAGGCTGTTGCGATCATTGTAAGGTCCATGAAAGATCGCATGGAAGCCGTTATCAAGGCAAGGGGGGGTAACACTAGGTTTTAAGAACTTTTTTTGTATTTATTTTTTTTTTTAATTATTAATTTGCAAATTTGTACATACCCTGTCTTTTTCTTTAATTTCTCTTTCGTCTCGTTATAAAAGTAAAATTCAATTAAAATTCCTGAAAGCTAATGAAATTACCTTTTGAATGATACCCTCAAACCACAACATTGCCATTGGCCTGTTGTGTTAAAATAGTCGTCGACGTTCGTAGTCGTTTCAGCCTATCAATAGTCCACTGCTGAACATAGGCCTCCCCCATAGATTGCCACAAAAGTTTGTAGCTCTCGTTTTGGGGGGATATTGCCATAGTTGCCACGCTTGGCAGACGGGTTGGCAACCGCAGTTTATTTATTCAGATGTTCCAGCAAGATACTGCTGCCCATCTCCGTTTACATTTTCCCTCTGTCGACTTTTACGACACCCACGGGATGAGATGGGGTGGTAGATTTTCTTAGGCCGCTACCACACGGCTGTGTACCCGTTAAAAACCCCACCCGTTAAAATAGTATTTAAATTATTTTTTTCGGATGTGCGATTTTTTTGACGCCCAGTGTAGTTACTAAACAACTAGCATTAGTTATCAAAGCAAAGTTCAAGGTGACACCGCAACCGCCATCAGGTTAGCTTGCTTGTCACCTCACCTGTTGTTCCATAATGTGAAAGCGCGGGCGGTGCTCTTCAAAAACTATATGACATACCATCTTAAATTTTGCCTGCGGATTATTTAGCAAATCAACTTCCCATCCTTTATTTTATTTGGAAAACAAACAGTGACGAATAATTCTTGGTTACCTCAAAGTCACCATTTAAGTTACGCTTGTTTGCCATGAAGAAAGTTGAGAATTTAAGACAAATAAAATACAATGATTTAAGAAAAAAAGAAAGAAAGAAACACATTCATTCACGGTCTAATCACAATAGATACAAAACAAAACAAGAAAAAAAAGTGGAATTACACAGAACATAAAATAAAACTATTGAACCGCTTTAAACCAGCAAGAGTGTGGCATTATAATGGATTTCCCAAAGTAACGCCTGATTCTATTAACTATATGAAATGAAACTTTACAAACGAAATTGCAATATTAATTTTGTGACGTGTCTTCGGAAAATATAACAATTTTGAAATATGATATTGTGGTTAAGTAAATGTTTGTGGCTGATTTTCTTTGAAGGTACCTCATTTTAATATAGTGACGTTCAATGAATATTAACTTAAGGAAGAAATTTTGACTTTGATTTATATCTAAACGACACAGAGTTAACTTTATGTTTATATCCGATCACAACGATTTCGGAAGAAAAATTACATACATACATACATACATAAGATCACGACAGAATCCCATAAGGGGTAGTCAGAGACTGGGCACTCACTGCAACAGCAGATGACTGCCACAATCCACTTTTCACCAAAACAATATAATGCACTGGGTGGTGAGCCCATTAACTTTATGTTGATATCCGATCACAACGATGATGTCCGAACGATCGAATATTTATCCATTTAGTAATAAATTTAAATTTTTTTAGTTACTATAAGGACAAAAGTGAAGTAGTGTGAATATTTATTTATTTATTAATAAATTTACATTTTTTTAAGTAACTGTAAAGTCAAAAGTGAAGCAGTGTGAATATTTATCTATTTATTAGTACATTTACATTTTTTTTAAGTTACTGTAAAGTCAAAAGTGAAGCAGTGTGAATATTTATCTATTTATTAGTACATTTACATTTTTTTTAAGTTACTGTAAAGTCAAAAGTGAAGCAGTGTGAATATTTATCTATTTATTAATTAATTTACACGTACTATTTTTTTAAGTAACCATAATTGTTTTATTCACTACGCATTTTTTTAAAACTGTGCCTCTCGTTAGGGTTTCTCCTGTAATGTGGGTGCATTTCATAGACCGAAAACCAACGATTAGTGTTTTTCACAACTGTTGGTTTCGGCTGGGATTCGAACCCGGGTTCTGGGTCCCCGTGTGGTGTGTGTGGCGGCTAAGAAGTCAGGTACGCTAACCACAATCAATATCATTTATTTGATTAACCCTTTATATGTCATACCAACTCAATTTATTTATCAAGTGTTTTTTTTTTGGATAAAGTTTCGTAACGAGCAAAACCTTCACCTGATGGTAAGTGCAACGTCTGCCCACAACAAATGCTGTGTCAACCAGAACATTTATGTGTGACACCACACTGCGCCCGCACCCTGAGACATAAGTTCTTAAGCCCAGTGATTACGCGAGCTCTGAGTACCCTTCAGACCGGAACACAGTAATGTCTGCACACGACTACTTCACGGCAGAATAACTGGCGCTGCGGTGGTACCTACCTAGACGGATTCCTGCATCCTAAATATTTATGGAATAGTAGCTTGTGTAGTAACCTGTCAAAGAAAGTCCCGTCAAAATCAATTCAGCTGTTTTGGAGATTAGCCCGGACAAACAGGCCTGCCTGTCTGTCAGACAAAAAATTATTGAAACGCGGTTTGACTTTTGGTTTCGTGCAAATTACCATATGAGATTAAGAAAAAATCTTTATTGTCAAATGAATTACAGACAATTATTTTTTCAAAGTCAAAGTCAAAATTTACCCACTTTACCCACATAGACCAATTCCTGCATAGAAATCCTACCACCGGTAACACTGTACTGAAAGCTCGCACACTCGCACGACTGCGTACAGTCATAGACGGTACAGTATATATTATTAATTTTGATTATTCGGATATTTTTATTTTAACCTACTTGTTATAATGAATCCTTTTTTTTTTGAAACTGTAATATTTTTTTTTGATGAAATATTTTTCTTTACGATGTACTTTTTTGTATAGTGTGTTAAATTAATAATTTGCAACTCAATTCATGCATTTCATTTTATATTTAACAGTTAATATTTGAATTTTTTTTTAAAACGATGCCTGACAGTAGGATTTTCTCCTGTGTCATAGGTGAATTTTACAGACACATATTTCACGTACATACACGCAAAACACAACCAGACCCGAAAACCCGAAAAGCAACAATTTGTGTTTTTGCACAAATGTTGGCGCCGGCTGGGAATCGAACCCAGGACCCGCGGCGTCGTCGTCGTCGTTTCAGCCTATCAATAGCCCACTGCTGAACATAGGCCTCCCCCATAGCTTGCCACAAAAGTTTGTAGCTCTCGTTTTGGGGGGATTTTGCCGTAGTTGCCACGCTTGGCAGAAGGGTTGGCAACCGCAGTTTATTTATTCAGATGTTCCAGCAAGATGCTGCTGCCCATCTCCTGGTTTTCATTTTCCCTCTGTCGACTTTTACGACACCCACGGGATGAGATGGGGTGGTAGATTCTCTTAAGCCGCTACCACACGGCCCGACCCGCGGCGTACAGACGACAATTTCATGGAATATATTCGTCTGAAGAAATGTTAACAATGATCTCACTTAATACCCACTAGCTACGTGAATTTATCTCTTTTCATAACCCTACATGTCACATTCGGTACAGACACGAACGGGGAATTGCGATGCTACGCGCTAATGTAATCCTGCACGATTCCAATATCGACCTTAACACTAAATGATAAGATTTACAATATGCCGTTGCAAATTGCTAAAACAAGAAGTTATGCGACAGATATTTATGGATGCGTATTGTCTTGTCTCAATTCAGATCGACACTTAAAAATATTTAAAGTGACTTTTGTACAAATTAACACGAATGTTATACTTCCGTGATTTAAAAAGTATAATAAGCATTTTCCCATAAACGGAGTAACAAGAGGCCACTTTTCGCCCTCGCGGGACGTTTCTACCATCCCACACGTCGCTACCATTTTGGTACGAGTCCAAAAAAAATCGTCCCATTTTTTTTATTTGACGCAATCTTTAGAATATCCAGATACTACCTCATACAGCCGTGTGGTGGCGGCTCGTTAAAAGAATACTACCACTCCATCTCATCCAATGGATCTCGTAAAAGGCGAGTAAGGAATAAAACTGCACTGTGCACCCAACAGCGCATGGTGGCGATGGGCTCACCACCTATCACACCAAGTGCATTATGTTGTTTTGGTGAAACGTGGGTTGTGGCAGTCATCTGCTTTTGCAGTGAGTGCCCAGTCTCTGATTACCCTTTATGGGATACAATCGTGATCTTATGTATATGTATGTATGTATGTACCTCATACAAACTCTCCAGATTTATTATATTAGTAAGGTAAGATTTGATTCACTTACTTTCAATAAAATATATTACACACTATATTTTTAAACACTCAAATTTTTCCACTTCACTATAAACAATTAACACTTTACAAATGTACACAAGAACCTCGTAATGGTGAAGCTTACACACACTTCGCGTCAGAGCTTCCGTGGCGCCTGTAATTGACATGAATAACGTCACCGGCGGCCCGCGCTCGACTGAACTGAAAACTGAAGCATTTCCTAGTAAACAAGTGTTTAAATAAGTTAGTGAAGCATTTCCTAGTAAACAAGTGTTTAAATAAGTTATTAAAATAATGTGTTTTTCGGGAAAATCCACTGCATCTGCATCTAAGATCAAAGATGCGTTGAAATGATACAACCAGTGATATTCGGCCGAGGATATATTTTAAATAATTAATGAGGGAAAGTAAGTTAATTTGCTAAGATCCGCATGCAAAATATAAAAATGGTGTATATTACCTTATTTTTTTTGAAGAGCAACGCCCGCCCTCCCTCAGTAGCGTGCACAAGCAAACTAACACCGCCACCAGGAACCGCCACCAGGTACCCTCCACCGACCACTACAATACTACCACTAGATAATATACACCACTGAAGTCGAGAACACGACACGTGTTTCGCCCCAAAACGAGGCATTATCAAGTGTCATAGATTCTACGACAGACGGCCGCCGGCACCCTACTTACTTTCCTTCATTATAAAATTAAAATATTAAATAATTAACTTCACACATATCTATTTGCCACACAACCATAGCACAATTCATTTCGTCGACACTGACACCTCTCAACAAATAGATCAATCATATAAAAGTAAAGTAAAGTTTCAGCCTATAAATGTTCCACTGCTGAGCACAGGCCTCCTCTCACTTCTGAAAGGGTTTTGGAGCTAGGAGGAATCCGCCACGCTGCTCCAATGCGGGTTGGCGGACTGCACGTGTCACAAAAAAAAAAAACATATTGAGAGGCCATGGTTAAGATAATAATTTCTTTAAATATATCTCTAAGAGACACTCTAGAGCCAAGATTATAAATAGATCTTATGGCCCTCTTTTGCAAAACAAAAATTACCGTCAGTCGCATTTCCCCATAGAAAAATACCATAAGACACTATGGTGTGAAAATAACTAAAATAAACTAATCGAGCAGTTTCAACATTAGCCGAGTTTCTGATTCTTTTCACAGCATAAGCTGCAGAGCTGAGTCTACTTGCTAGTTTAGATACTCGTATATGGCGGCCCCATTGAAGTTTCGCGTCTAGAGTTATTCCAAGAAAGACAGTGGCATCCACAAGGCTCAAATCCTCCCCATTTACGAGTACACTTATATCCATTCGTTTAACATTTGGTGTTATAAATTTTATACATTTAGTTTTATTGCCATTTAAAAGCAAATTTTTAACGTTAAACCAATATACTACTTTTGAAATAGCATTATTCACCTCGTCATATAATAAAAATGAAATAATAGAAATGAAAACCAGGAGATGGGCCGCAGCATCTTCCCGGAAAATCTGAATAAATAAATTGCAGTTGCCAACCCGTCTGCCTAGCGTGGCAACTGTGGCAAAATCCCCCCAAAATGAGAGCTACAAATTTTTGTGGCATTCTATGAGGGAGGCCTATGTTCAGCAGTGGACTAGTGATAGGCTGAATTTATGATGATGATGTTGAAGCGAATCTTAGCAAATTTAACTGGTGTTAGGATTCCTATGCAAGAATCTGTCTAGGAAGTTACCACCCCAGGTCAAGTTATTCTGCCGTGAAGCAGTAGTGTGCAAACATTACTGTGTTTCGGTTTGAAGGGCACTGAGAGCTAGCGTAATTTCTGACCATATGAGACTTAAGAACTGATGTCTCCGGATGACGGACCCAGTGTGGTGTCACACAGAAATTTTCTGATTACACGGCATATGCTATCTAGCCTACCTCCGATCTTATCGCATCAACGTTACCTGAGGCGCGGGAAGGTTGAAATGAGTAAGTGCTGTATTGGTGCACTTATGGCACTATAAAATCCCCATCTCATCCCGTGGGTGTCGTAAAAGTCGACAGAGGGAAAATTTAAATCAGGAGATGGGCAGCAGCATCTTCCTGAAACAACTGAATAAACAAACTGCGGTTGCCAACTATGCCAAAATCCTCACAAAATTAGAGCTACAAACTTTTGTGGCAATCTATGGGGGAAGCCTATGTTCAGTAGTGGACTAGTGATACGAGTAGGTTGAAACGGGTGTAACAATGAAATCTTTGTAACTTTTTTATAAGGATTTTTAATGCATGGAATTATTGTATCGATATTAAAAAAATTACCTCTTCTTATATAAGGATTTCACATAGATATTTATTTTTACTTGGGTCAAATCTTTGCAATCAGAAAGGATAAGGAAGGATAAGGAAGCCTTTTTACAAATGTAATATGGCATAGAATAAATGAACTGAGAGTTTCTTGCCGATTCGTCTTTTTCAAACTGGTGTAGGTATTAACGTTCATAACAGAAGCCTGTCTGTGTCTCGGCTTTTTTTCCTTCATCATCAGCATCATCATTTCAGTCTATTTTAGTCCACTGTTGAACATAGGCCTCCCCCATAGATTGCCACAAAACACGGTCCTGAGCCACCTGCATCCATCCTCCTTCATTATAATGGATTTCGGCAAAGTAATGCCTGATTCTATTAGCTATATTTTTTCACTTTATATAAACACTTCGCTACGCTAGGATTTCTGCAGTATCGTTTTGATACGTTTAAATGATATGTTTAAATGGTGGTCCAGGTTATGAACAAACACTGTAGTGGGTCTAGCCCACAACAAGCATCTTTGGGCCATGCAAATCTTTGTCCCGTGCGGGAATCAACCCAGCGACCCGTGACTCAGAAGCTAAGTGCTCAGCATTGCGCCAATCATGGGGACACTTTTTCGTCATAAAACTAACAGCTTCTGTCTCAGATGGGCTATACCTAAAACAATGACAGACCCAGAACAATGACAGAAAGAAGAACAAAGAAAGAGAGAACGATGACGGGCATCATTTTTGCAGCAAGGGCTACTAATGGAAAATCTTCTCATCTTTGTTGAGACCTGTATCCAGCAGTGAACTGTTTAAGCGCAGATGATGATGATGACAAAGATAAAGTTAAAAGATAAAGATTATTTATTTGTAAGACGTAGGTGAACACAGCAAGCATTTTGGTGTTATTAAAGTTACAAAGAGTACAAATATTTTTGCTGTAGTCACAATGTTACATACAATCACGCTTTTTTCCCATAAGGTGGGCAGAAGCCACACACGTAGTCCACTTTTTTCCACCGCGGAAAACGAGACGTGACGGTTGGCGAACCATATCGCGGCCATTATTTATTTTTTATAATTTAATATAGTGACGAAACGAGCAAACCGTTCACCTGATGGTAAGTGTAACGTCTGCCCATAGCAAATGCTGTGTCACCCGGAACATTTCTTTGTGACACCACACTGCGCCGGTCACCTTGAGACATCAGTTCGTAAGTCTCATATGCCTATTGATTACGCTAGCTCGCAGTGCCCTTCGAATCGAAACACAGTATGCACACTACTGCTTCACGGCAGAATAACTGGCCCTGGGGTGGTACCTACTTAGACGGATTCCTGCATAGGAATTCTACCACCAGTAAAAGTGTTACCTTGTGTTACTGAATGTGTTCCTATCTCACCCTCGTACTGTGAAATTTAATGACCCGGACAAACATATTGGATTCTGATGTAAAGAAAGCATTGTATCGTATAAAACTTTTACAACCTTTTATATATTTAGGGCTAGACGCGATATGTCTCCTAGCGAATGTTTTCTTCTTTCGAGTGTATTTTACGATGACCGTGTTTTTCACAACTACTGTTTGGTAGTATATAAATGTCTTGTTAGACAGTTCAACATAATGAACAGACCAGATAAACTGTCCGATAGGTGACTGAGTAGAATAGCACCTGCCGAGGTGTTGTAAGAGGCGACAAGGGTATTGAACGGACGTGGTCCGCCACCCGTCACATCTCGTTTCCCGCGGCGGCGAATAGTAGGCTACCTGTGTAGCCTCTGCCTACCTCTTATATGGGAAAAAGGAGTGACTATATGTATATATGCAATAACAACTGGTGTGGCGATGGGCTCCCCAGTATCTCCCATTGTTGCTGACATTTTCATGGAAGACTTTGAGGAGAAAGCCCTTCTACTTCTCCAGTAAATCCAAATTTCTACAAGCGGTACGTAGATAATACTTTCACAATTCTACCTTCTTTGAGGAGTTAGAGACTTAATAACTCTTCAGCTTTTCTAGATGTTTTAGTAATTAGAAATCCCAATAACACCTTAAGAGTGTGACAGTGTGAACTATGTATAGAAAAAAGACCCATACCAATAGGTATTTAAAAGGTAAATCTCACCACCATCCTTCACAGTTAGCTACCGTGGGCAAATCTTTGTTTCAGAGAGAACAAGGGTGACTGTGACAGTAAACACCTGGCCGCCAAGCTTCATCATGTCGAGCAAGTTTTGCAAGACAACAAGCTTCGGGTTCCGCGCCTTCGTCGCAGTGACTGAATGAAGCCGGCCACAGTCTAGCGTGTACCTGCAGTCCTACCACATGTCAGAGTAGCCTCGGACAAGATTGGCTATATTCTTGAAGTGGGCTTCCATAAGAACATTTTTCAAGCCGCTGGAGAAGATAAGTCAGTTTTTACCATCTGTCAAGTGTAACATCCCTCTACAAGATGCAGGACTATACAAGCTTGATTGTGAATGTGGTCTCTCTTACATAGGGCAAACAAAAAGATCAGTAAAATCCCTGCGTAAAAGAACATATAGTTGATGTGAAGCATCGTCTCCAGGAAGTCTGCAGTCTGTCACCATGTTGTAGATCATCCCAACCATTATATCAGATCAGATTAACCACAAATCCTTGCAAAAGAACACCGATTCCTACAAAGGATGATTCGCGAGGCTATTGAAATTAAAAGACATCCCAATTTTTAATAGAGAAGATGGTTGGGTATCACCACCACTTTGGGATCCTATAATTAATAAAATTAAGTCAAAAACCAACCATACCACTGCAAGACTTCAAGACACCGTTAGCTCTTTCTGCGTTGATCGGACCAAAAATAATAATTAAAAGCTGAAGGTATTCCGGGTTACCTATGACATCAGAACATCTTTCATCTCAGTCCCCCGTGACCATGGGTGCTGTAAAGCACTCGAAACGTCGGGTTATAAATAGTAAAATTAAACGCGATAAAATCCGTAAAATTAGTTTCATTTAAATGAACTTGCATATGCAATGGAAAAGTGCTACTTCTAATTGTTAGAATATAATCTCTGTGAGGATGCATATTAAATAATAATAGAGGAGATTGCATTTAAGGAATTTCTGACAAGGGAATGCTAACCCTTGTTCGGATGGCAAAAACCGATCTGGGTGCTGCAATGTGCTCGAAACTTCGGATATAATAATTCAAGGCCATGAAGTCTGTAAATTTCATTTCATTAAATAAATAATATTCGCGTCATCATCACTTCAGCGCATCACTAATCCACTGCTGAACATAGGCCTCTTTCAAAGATTGCCACAGAAATTTGAGGCTCTCATTCTGGGGAGATTTTGCCATAATTGCGACACTTGGTAGGCGGGACGGCAAACGCAACTTATTTATTAAGATGTTACAGGAAGATGTTGCTGCCCATCTCCTTCTTTTATTTTCCTTCTGTCGACTTTTGCGACACCCATGGGATGAGATAGGGTGGTAGATTCTCTTAAGCCGCCATGAATATGTTATTCTCAGACCTTCC
This sequence comes from Luehdorfia chinensis, assembly GCA_019845155.1. Taxonomy (NCBI): domain Eukaryota; kingdom Metazoa; phylum Arthropoda; class Insecta; order Lepidoptera; family Papilionidae; genus Luehdorfia; species Luehdorfia chinensis. The sequence continues at coordinate 6,448,670 of JAHVAK010000028.1, forward strand.
GGTTTCCTAACAAGGTATTCCTTTACCATTAAAACCCTTGACTATTCAACATTGAAAAACTGAACTGGTAGTGTGATTCCTACGACAAAATTAGCCTTGATAGAACCATCGCAGGGCCAGAAATAGAAGTTGATTAGGTTTTACGCGACGGATCGCAGGTTCGGTTCTCGCACGGGGCAAATATTTGTATGATCTACGGATAGTTGTTCCGGGACTGGGTGTTTGTGCATGTGGAATTTATGCACGCATAACGCACCCAGGAGACATCCTAAAGTCAAAGACAATTCAAGTTAAAAAATAAATTAAAAAATGGCGGTGATTAACCATATCAAAAATATTCATTAAGTTCATTTTAAGATACTTTTAGATTACTGGTGGTCCTATACAGGAACCCGCTTGGGTAGGTATCACCGCAGGGTCAATTACTCTGCCGTGAAGCAGTAGTGTGGAAACATTACTGTTTCGGTCGGAACGGCACTGAGAGCTAGTGTAAATCACTGGTCATATGAGACTTAAGAACTGATGTGTCAGGGTTACAACCGCAGTGTGGTGTCACAAAGAAATATTCTGGGGCAGACGTTGCCTTACCATCAGGTGATCGCTTTACTCGTCTCGTCACATTATCCATTTAAAAAAAACTGGTCAACAGTCTGTGAGAACTGAGTGAACACACTTTCAAATGTAGTCTATTTTTTAAATATTTTTTTACGAATTCCAGAATTCTGTCTACAATTGTTTTGAGTCTACTACTAAATCCTTGGTAAAACATTTCCCGAATTCCCCGCGTGGTCACTCAGTGGTCTCCTAGTAGTCATACAATATTTTGAAATTTGTCTTGACTCGGATAGTTGAATAAAGTGTAAATTACTGCAAACTTATTTGTAAATAAGTAGCTTACATAATTCCCAAATATGAAATGTTAAGTCGCAATTTAATATTCTCTCAGTTAAAGATAATTTAACGATAGATAATACTTTAAGCAAAGATGAAAACGGCTTAAGAACAAATCTCATCAGCCAAGTATCAGAAGAAGATACCTTTGCGAAGCCGGAAGATGTAACATTATAATTTAGTCACACCCAGGACCTGTATCTCGAGCACAAGAAAAATTCAACTTTCGAATAGTAAAGTATAAGTTATGACATTAATAAATTTTGTATGGAAACGTGAGCAGCGCTCCCGTGAGCGCATCATCATTATCATTTCAGCTTATTACTAGTCCACCGCTGAACCCTATAGATTGCCGCAAAAGTTTGTAGCTCTCATTTTGGGGGGATTTTTCCCATAGTTGCCACGCTTGCCAGGCGGTTCGGCAACCTCAATTTATTTATTCAAATGTTCCAAGAAGGTGCTGTTGCCCATCTTCTAGTTTAAATTTTCCCTCTGTCGACTTTTACGACACTGACGGGATGAGATGGGATAGTAGATTCGCTTAAGCCGCCACCACACGGCAAGCATCCGTAAGCGCATTTGCAACTAAATATCGAAGCACGAATCAAATGCACGTACGCTAAGTAAAACGTAACGCAACCATGACGTCGTTGTCTAGTTTTCCTAAACAAATTCTGCAATGTGACGTTTCGTTTCGAATGTTTACGAAACCTGGCTAATAAATCTTATAGTACTTGAAGTGGCACATTTTGGGATAAAGTATCGAATAAGTCGATACTATTCTTCAATTTAGATTCAATGAGTTATTGTTATAATTATTAGAAGGTGTCATTTTTGTACTCTTTCGTATGGTGAGTTGATATATAATTTCGGTGATGTAATTGCTGTTAGTTTTTTTGGCTTTTACAGCTTCATCGGATACTGAGCTCACGGGCCAGGGGCCCGCGTGCCAGGTTTGGTTTGACCCAAACGTAAATACATAAATAAACTCCTACAATAACCTCGAAATTCGGACTGTCGCGCTCGCTGCGTGCTTGCGCGATTTGAATTTCTCTAAAAGGTTTTTAAGTCGTCTAATAACCGTCCGAGGGAGGCTGCGGGCCTCCATTCGGACTGTCGACTTGTGTGTCGGTAACTCTGGGCGGTGAGAACCGCCCTGGAACACGGGTGTATCGTGTGTACGCGGTGTGATTGTCGACTGCTGCGCGCCGCTCTCTACGGCGGTCGCGCGTCGTGGTGCGTGTTATATTAAAGCTATTAACTGTGTGTACAGTGTAGCCTGGATCGTGACTGACCGTATCGTGGTCAGGGAGTGCTGAGACGTCCGTGTCGTCTAGCACGTTTCGCGGGCGACGTTTGCGTTCGGTCGCGTTTGTATTTGGTCGGTAATTCTATTTGGTCGGTAATTTGCTGCTTTAAGGTGAGTTGAGAGCCGCGCTATTAGCTCGTCTTGGGCGTAAGACTCGTGTGCCGTGATGGAAATGTACAGCTTAAATTATAACGTTAAATTCATAAATAATTATAGCCGTTATATTTTTGAGAAAACAATAGGCCTAGCCTATAAAGACATTAAATTTGAAAATATCAGCACCAAAAAATTAACCGTGTATTTAACATGATTAACGAAGTGACTAACTGGTTCATTAATGCCATGGTAGATCAATAGATGTCACTGATATAAATTAATAATTAACGGAATACAGACACCGCGCTTTTTTTCCTTTTTGATTTTAATAATGCTTTAATAACATATGTATTATTGTTAATTCTTTCGATAACCATCAATTTCGATATTTTTCATCTGCCGGGCGTCCCTTTACATTTTTATCACTAGTTAATATCAGCACTATAATTTTTTTTTTTTTTAGTTTGGATGTAAGGATTGGATGGTAAGTGCAACGATTGCCCATAGCAATGCTGTGTCACCCAGAATATTTCTGTGCTGCACCACACTGAGACGTCAGTTCTTAAGTCTCATATGCCCAGCGATTACGCTAGCTCTCAGTGCCCTTCAAACTGAAACACAGTAATGTTTGCACACCACTGCTTCGCGGCAGAATAACTGGACCTGAGGTGGTACCTACTTACAAGCTACGCAGATGAGTTTTACTGGATGATCCAACACTACTGCTTCACGGAAAAATAACTAACTCTGCGGTGATACCTACCTAGAAATATTCTTGCATAAAAATCCGTCTAGGATTCCTGCTTACGAATCCTACCACCAGTAACAAATCTTTACACCACTTTTTATCTCCAATACAATGATACAAAACTTATGAGTATGTCAGTTAACACTGCTAACGCTACGTACATCAAATTCACACTCGGCAACTTTCTTTTATTTACGGAGTGTCTGTTCATTATTATGTGACATTAAAGAGAAAGGAAACGAGCTTGAGTCGTCAAAAGATTTGTTAAATGACAGACTCACTGAGATATTCTGAGATTAATCCACTAGAAGCTACATGCAATTGTATATTCAAGAAAGTCATGCTCTCTTTGTTGTCGAGATTCAACTTTTAGTTTATAGAACATAAAATTTACAAAACAGAACCTGTGAGACTGTTAACTGGAAATTTTACATTACCATACATAGCAAAGTAGTTTCACTTCAATAAAATTACTTTTTTAGGTTTTGCAGTTATAACAACAAGTCAAGACAAAAATTCACAGACAATCCCTTCTCTTTCATTTCGTTACAGAATGTAGACTTTCCTCACGTTGAGATTGTCTTAATGTAGCTTAGTTAATAGAATCAGGCGTTACTTTTCGGAAATCCCTTATAATCAACCCTCCACCAACCACTAATTCTCGACTACTCTCGGCGGCCATCTGTCGTAGAGTCTGTGACCTAGTGTCATAATGCCTCGTTTTGGGAGCGAAACACGGAGGGTATCTGGTGGCGGTGTTAGTTTGCTTGTGCACGCTACTGAGGGAGGGCGGGCGGTGCTCTTCAAAAAACTAGTTAATATACACCATTTTTATATTTTGCACGTGGATCTTAGCAAATTACTTACATTCCTTGATTTTAATGTAGCATGCTTTTACTGGTAGTAGGTACCACCCCGGGGCCAGTTATTCTGACGTGAAGCAGTAATGTTTAAACATTACTGTGTTTCAGTCCGAAGGGCACTGAGAGCTAGCGTAATCACTAGGCATATGAGACTTAAGAACTGATGTCTCAGGGTGACGGGCGCATTGTGGTGTCACATTGTTCTGGGTGACACAGCATTTGTTATGGGCAGACGTTGCACTTACCATCAGGTGAACGTTTTGCTCATTTCGTCACTTTGATCAAATAAAAAAAAAGGCTTAGATGGCAGATGAGTAGGCGATCTCAGTCATTTCTCAAAAAAAAACTAAACTTATTAGAAATTACCTTGGCAATTTATATATTACGGATTAGCCGTGCGAGTATTTCGCAAAGTATCTTCTTTAAAGAATGTAAACAGCTCCAACCGATAGCTTTCGTGCATGTTATTTAAACAGCTTGTCAATAGATGGCGCTTCCTACAATTAAAACAATTAATTCAATCTTTTTAATATTTTTTTAACGAATACATTACTTTTAAGACATTTACTTATTTTTCGTCATTAGGGGGAAAAATTATCTCAAAATGGCGTCGAACATGAGAAATAATATACACACATATATACTATCAACTTAATTAGCTTTTTTTGTAATTTGTTCGAAGAAGTTACATATGCATAAGGCAGATATATTAAATGTACAAAATAAAGAAAATACTATGATGGAGATAAATGTTCATTATATTTACACGTAAGCCGTGGTAGCTCAGGGATCTGGTGCTTGCCTTTAATTTCATAGTACACGAGTAACCTGGGTTCGATCCCTGGTGCCAGCACCTCTAAATTTGTTCTACAATTTTTAGTGCTAATTTATTTATTTATTTACACTTTATTGTTTCCCCTTAAAAGATACAATGGGCGGACTTAATGCCAGTTGGCATTCTCTGCCAGTCAACCCAAGGCGTAGCGAAACAATGTGGCAGGTGTAAAACTTAAAAAAACTAAAAATTACATTTTAAAGACTACTGATAAATATGATAAATATTAAATACAATATAAAAATACTCAAAATACATATAAATAAATACATAACAATATATAATTATGATTAATAAACAATAATACATAAATATGTACATACATATAAACTAACATACATACACACATACATATACATAAATATACGTGGTCGTTCGGCATAAATTTGAAAAAAAAACAGTCCACAAACAATTTTAAATTAAATCTTTAAAATAATGCTCCCGTACTAACCTCTTAAAACTGATCTTTTTTTGGGCTTTTTTAATGTCATCGGGCAAGGAGTTCCAGAGCAGTGCAGCCTGAACGATAAATGAGTTACCAACGAATTTGGAGAAGTGTTGAGGAATTGCAATCGTATAATTTGAAGCGGAACGAAGAACTCTTTCATGAGTAGGAGAAGTGGAATCATTTAAGATGGAGTAGAGAATATAGAGAATTCTAGAGTTGCGCCTCTGTTTGATAGTGAGCCATTTAAGGCGAGACCGATATTCAGAAATATGGTCATACTTGCGGAGACCGAAGACAAACCGGATACAGTTATTAAGAAGGCGCTCTAGTTTATTAAGCAGCACTTGGTTCAAATCTGGATAACATTCATCAGCATAATCAATCATGGGTATAACAAGTGATTGCACAAGCATAAGCACTATTTACCACATTAACATTTACCACGTGCTTAGCGGTGAAGGAACACATCGTGAGGAAACCTGCATCTCCGAGGAATAGAAATATTTCGGGGACATGTGAAGTCCGCCAACCCGCATTGGAGCAGCGTGGTGGACTATTCCCAGCTCCAAAAGCCTCTCAGAAATGAGAGGAGGCCTGTGCTCAGCTGTGGGACATTTATAGTTACTTTACTTTTTTTTTTACTTTTAATTACACAAGTGTACAAAGTAATTTGCGTGAACGATACCCTAACGCATAAGACGAATACACAAACATATTTTTATATATAGATTTGGTCAAATAAATATATCTTGATTCCGTTATATAATAAATCTGAAACAACATCGCGGACTGAGTCAGTATTCAAAGGAATGATTACGTTTTATTTAGGAGGAATCTTTAGAGTTCGCGGCGGACGAGACGCCGTCTCTAGCAACTAAGCCGCCAGCACTCTCGCTTGATAACCAATTCATTAATTAATACAGCTCTCCTAAGCTCCGCTGTAAATTAAAGCAGATTGCCGTCGCCACCCACAGAATGAAACTTTGTATCATAATTGAAGTAGTGAAGCAATCTTCGAAGAAAACTCCTTAACAAAATGATAAGACAGCTCCTAATAAGAATATACTATATTGAAAAGATTGGTTCGAAAATATTATGTTAGGAAAATTTCCATCTGACAAAGTTTACTTTATCTGTCTTTCGCTTTAGTTTGTATTGATTTTTTGGAGTATTTATGTATTAATGATTTCTTATATTTACGCGAACACTACACATTTAAATGAAACTAATTTTACGGATTTTATCGCTACCGTGTTATCAGTTAGCTACGGTGGGCAAATCTTTGTTTCAGAGAGCACAAAGGAATCTGTGACAGTAAACACCTGGCCGCCGAGCTTCAGCATGTCAAGCAAGTTTTGCAAGACAACAAGCTTCGGGTTCCGCGCCTTCGTCGCAGTGACCGAGTGAAGCCGGCCACAGTCGAGCGTGTACCTGCAGTCCTACCATATGTCAGAGGAGTCACGGACAAGATTGGCTATATCTTGAAGCGGGCTTCCATAAAAACATTTTTCAAGCCGCCGAAGAAGATAAGTCAATTTTTACCATCTGTCAAGTGTAACATCCCTCTACAAGATGCAGGAGTATACAAGCTGGATTGTGAATGTGGTCTCTCTTACATAGGACAAACAAAAAGATCAGTAAAAACCCGCGTAAAAGAACATACAGCTGATGTGAAGCATCGCCGCCCCAGGAAGTCTGCAGTCTGTGACCATGTTCTGGATCATCCCAACCATTACATCAGATTTGATAAACCACAAATCGTCGCAAAAGAACACCGATTCCTACCAAGGATGATTCGCGAGGCTATTGAAATTAAAAAACATCCTAATTATAATAGAGAAGATGGTTGGGTATTACCACCAGCTTGGGATCCTATAATTAATAAAATTAAGTCAAAAACCAAGCATACCACTGCAAGACTTCAAGACACAGTTAGCTCTTTCTGCGTAGATCGGACCACAAAAAATAATTAAAAGCTGAAGGTACTCCGGGTTAACTATGACATCAGGACATCTGTCACCTCAGTCCCCCCGTGACCATGGGTGCTGTAAAGCACTCGAAACCGTCGGGTTATAAATAGTATAAAATTAAAATTAAAATAAAATCCGTAAAATTCGTTTCATTTAAATGTATTTATGTATTGTTTTTTTTTTTCAATAATTACATAGAGAAAATGTTGTGGTGGCTTAAGAGAATTCACCACCCCATTTCAAATTGTGAGTGTCGAAAAGGTCGACAGAGGGGAAAATAACCAAGAAATGGGCTGCAGCATCTTCCTGGATATTTGAATAAATGAACTGCGTTTGTCAACCCACCTGCCAAGCGTCGCGACTATGGCAAAATCCCCTCGAAACAAGAGCAACTGCCTATGTTCAGGAGTGCACTATAGTAATCTGAAATGCTGATATTGATGAAACAGAGATGCTTTGAAACCCAATGCATATAATAAAAAATATAATAAAAAGTAAAATATTTGATTTCAAGAAAAATGTGAAAACTCTTTCGTTTATAGCTCAATTTTCAAATAAGAATATCATGTCTGAGTGGACTGCTTAATGCAGTACCTGCGACATCCGGCAGTATTTCACTAATGGTGAGCTCGTAAATCTGCGAGTTAATTGCATAGCTTTCAGCGGAAAGAAAAATTAGTTGAACCTTTTTGAAATATCGTTAAACTTCGATGTAAGGCGCTTTTTAGGGATCACGATTACCTGATAATGAAGGAAAGGAAAATTGAGTTATCGATGACAAGATATGTATTAGATTTCCAATTATTCTGCTGTGAAGCAGCAATAGACAAACATAGCGCGAATGAATGTCGGTGCACCAATACTAACCTTGTTTCTTGGATAAAGTGACGAGACGAGCAAAACGTTAACCTGATGTTAAGTGCAACGGCGGTCCATACCAGACTCTGTGTCACCCAGAACATTCCTGTGTGGCATCACACTGCGCCCGTCACGCTGTGTCATCACTTCTTAAATCTTCTATGGCCAGTGATTACACCAGCTCTCAGTGCCCTTCAGACCGAAACACAGTAATGTTTGCACACTACTGCTTGCCTCACGGCAGAATAACTAGCCTAGGATGAACGCTAAGTAGACGGGTTAATCCCAATGAGTCTCTTGGGACATCTGAGAAGACTGGGACTCCGTGACGAACGTGAAGACGCTCCGTGCTCAAATGCAGAAGCGCACAGTCTGTGCTTCTTGATACGGCCCGCATAGTCCGTCGGTTTCTTTCCCTTTCTCTCTAACCCTCGACCGTTTCCATAATAAACCGTTTTCATAATAGATAGCGACGAAACGAGAAAAACGTTCACCTGATGGTAAGTGCAACGTCTGCCCATAACAAATGCTGTGTCATCCAGAAATTTCTGTGTGACATCACACTGCGCGTGTCACCCTGAGACATCAGTTCTTAAGTCTCAAATGTCCAATGATTACACTAGCTCACAGTGCCCTTCAAACCGAAATATAGTAATATTCGAAAACTACTGCTTCACGATAGAATAAATCGTCCTGGAGTGGTACGTGTGTGCATCCCCCTTGCCCTTCACCCCTCGACCAGAGAGGGCTTACGAAGCGGGATCTTGTGAACTTCTATGTAATGCTTTGTAAGAGTTTTAGACGTAAGCAGTAATATTATATTCATAAGATTATTAAAGCCTCCAAATCGTCAACACGTATTTTTAATTATATTTAAATAGTTTTCAAAATCACTTTTGAAAGCTCCCTAAATTTGACTATTTACCTAGACGGATTCCTGCATAGAAATCCTACAACCAGTGATTTTTTTTATTTATTTTAATATCTACTTGCATGTTTTCGTAACTGTACTATTGCTGTAGGATCTCGAGCATTTTTTTATTGGATAAAGTGATGAAACAAGCAAAACGTTCACCTGATGGTAACTGCAACGTCTGCCCATAGCAAATGCTTTGTCACCCAGAAAATTTCTGTGTGACACCACACTGTGCCCATCACCCTGAGAGATAAGTTCTTAAGTCTCATATGCCCAGTGATTACACTAGCTCACAGTGCCCATCAAACCGAAACACAGTAATGTTTGCACACTACAGCTTTACGGCAGAATAACTGACCCTGGGGTGGTACCTACCTAGACGGATTCCTGCATAGGAATCCTACCACACTCGATATCTCGTAAACAACGGTCCGCTAAGTGTAAAGAAATACTCTAATGTGGAATTTGTGTCTATAAAACGCACCCACGACACAGGAGAAATCCCGCTATGGGGCCTTGGTTTTTCCTAAAAGTCCAATTACCTTAACAATGAAAAGTATTTTCAATTGCATTACTAATTGAAGAATTAGTGATTTAGTTAAAATCACTAAGGAACTTAACGAATTAATTTTGCTGCCGAATGTATTTAACGGACCGTTATAACATTCACCGACCGAATATATAAAACCGACCCTTGTCAGTTTCACAGACAGCTAATTGATAGATACGCGTAGTTTGATACACTGCGATCGCTGGCAACCTCACGAAATACCGCTGAAACTTATCAAACGTTATTACGGAACAAACAATCAACAGGTCGTTCAAGTTTGTAGGGAAGGAGATCTTCGGAATTGCGCCGAAGTGACTGAATAAAAGTCCTACAACTTGCGCACTAAAAAAGGAGCCGTTTAGTGATGGCGTAAAATAATCTACCCCCACCTCATTTCGTGGGTATATTGAAAATCAATTAAGAGCCGTGGTAGATCAGGGGCTAGGCGCTAGCTTAAAATTTCATAGTACGCGAGTGACCTCGGTTCGATACCCGGTGCCGGCACCACTAAAACTGTTAATTGCAATTTTAAGTGCTGATTTACCACGTGCTAGGCGGTGAAGGAAAACATTGTGAGGAAACCTGCATGTCTGAGAAATAAAAAAATATTTCGAAGACATGTGCAGTCCGCCAACCCGCACTGGAGCAGCGTGGCGGATTCTTCCTAGCTCCAAAACCCTCTCAGAAATGAGAGGTCTGTGCTCAGCAGTGGGACATTTATAGACTGAAACTTTACTTTACTTTTAATTAAGAGAAATGTCCGAAAAATCTAATGGCCTCCGATAATTGCAAGAAACAAACAAACAAATGTATTCATCATCATCATTTCAGCCTATCACTAGTACACTGCTAAACATAGGCCTACCCCATACATTGCCACAAGCTTGTAGCTCTTAATTTGGGGTGATTTCCACGGTGGCCACGCGGGGCAGGCGGGTTGGCAACCGCAGTTTTTTTATTCAGATGTTCCAGGAAGATGCTGCTGCCCCTATTCTGGTTTTAATTTTCTCTCTGTCGTCTTTTACGACACCCACACACAACACACACACGACACGACGTGACAACACGGCATATTATTTTTACTCCATTCAGTTAGTAAAAATAAATAAGTTTCTACAATTGTACTATATCGTCTACGCGCTGCGCGTGTTAGTTAGTCTTGTTGGTCTTTAAAATAATAGTAGTATTTTCTCTTTTGACCATCCGAGAGATGTTCGGATGTCCGTTACGACGTCGAGTCGTATCGATGAATCTGATAACCAGCTTGGTACGAATATGTAACTTACAGTTTTTTTTAACGTATAAAGTGACGAAACGAGCAAAACGTTCACCTGATGGTAAGTGCAACGTAAGCCCATGACAAATGCTGTGTCACCCAGAATATTTCTGTGGGACACCACACTGCGCCCGTCACCCTGAGACATCAGTTCTTAAGTCTCGAATGCCCAGTGATTACGCTAGCTCACAGTGCCCTTCAAACCGAAACACAGTAATGCTTGCACACTACTGCTTTACGGCAGAATAACTAGCCATGGGGTGGTACCTACCTAGACGGATTCCTGCATAGGAATCATACCACCTATTAGGACGAGTGAGAGCATTTTGGTACAATTTCCACTGTAATACCGACTGCATTCGGAAGTTGTCGCCGTGGTCTAAAATTAGCTGAGAAACACAGTAAGTGGCGACGACCCATTTGAATAACTGTAAAATGATTTAATAAAGTAATTGACAATTCAAACCCATTAATAATTGCAGCGAACCCTGATCGGTTTGAGCGACAGCCAGTTATGTTAGTTACACGCAAAGTTTCAAATGTTGTCTGAAAATTAATTCGCTTAGTCCAAGTACAAACACTGGCATAAATATTAGACTAGAATTTAATCAGAAGACGATCATGGATCTGCTGCAACAACAACCAAATCTTACTGTCTGTCACTGCAGTATAATTTCGGTCTGTCGCATTTCGAAATGGTTAATCCGGAGCCGGTAAAAACCATGATGTTTATTGAGCAATTCCCTTAGTCTGAATAGCTGAGTATTTTTATATACGCCACCACCGTTGGTATGTGATAAATGTATTTTATACCGTTTTATTTATTTTTATTTGCTAGAAACGGTCGCGCACAAAAGTAATACATAATAAAGAACATAAAGTACAAAAAATATAAAAACTAAAACACAATAAAACCTAAAATAAAACAATGGAAATTGAACGCCGTATTACTAGCAATTAAAAAACACAATTAATACAAAAACAGATGACTGCCACAATCCACGTTTCACCAAAACAATATAATGCACTTGGTGTGATAGGTGGTGAGCCCATCGCCACCATGCGCTGTTGGGTGCACAGTGCAGATTAATTCCTTACTCGCCTTTTACGAGATCCATTGGATGAGATGGAGTGGCAGTATAGACACAATTAATACCAAAAATAAAGGTATGGAAATTGTACGCCGTATTCCTAGCAGACGAGGTTGTGTGTAACAACTCGGCATACACTGCTGCGGAAGCGAATTCCTTCGCAGCACTGTTTTTCAGTGTCAACCCCCGTTGCAATCCGATGTAGGATTCTTATTCAGAAATCCATCTAGGTGAGTTCCACCGGAGTGCCAGTTGTTCTGTCGTCAAGTAGCAGTGTTCAAACCTTAACATGCTTCGGTCTGTTGTGCAATGTTACTCGTAGCTTGTGTTACTAGGCATATGAGACTTAAGAACTGATGTCTCAGGGTGACGAGCGCATTTTAGTAGCACACAAAAAGGTTCTGAATAACAAAACATTGGTTTTTATTAGATAAAGTGACGAAACGAGCAAAACAAACGAAAGAGTTAGTGCAACGATTGCCCATAACAAATTATGTGTCATATATCCCTGTGTTACACCACACTGCGCCCATCATGCGAGACATCACTTCTTAAGTCACTGGTGGTAGGATTCCTATGCAGGAATCCGTCTAGGTAGGTACCACCCCAGGGCCAGTTATTCTGCCGTGAAGCAGTAGTGTGCAAACATTACTGTGTTTCGGTTTGAAGGGCACTGTAAGCTAGCGTAATCACTGGGTATATGAGACTTAAGAACTGATGTCTCAGGGTGACGGGCGCAGTGTAGTGTCACACAGAAATGTTCTGGGTGACTTAGCATTTGTTGTGGGTAGACGTTGCACTTTACATCGGGTGAACGTTTTTCTCGTTTCGTCGTCATATCCAATAAAAAAAAGTCTCATATGCCCAGTGATTACACTATCTCTCAGTGCCCTTCAAACCGAAACACAGCAATGTTTGCACACCACCGCTTCACGGCAGAATAAATGCACCGGAGGTGGTACCTACTTAAACGGATTCCTGCATAGGAATCATACCACCAGTAAATGGTTATCGGCAGGCGTTGCACTTACCAACAAGTGAACGTCTCGTCACTTTTTTCAATAAAAAAATATAACGGAGTAACCTCGTTCACAATGATTGTGTTTTAGGTTCACGTCACTCGGCTTACGAGACGCAGCAGCGTCATCCTACTTTATGCTGGTATTCTGTAAGAGCGATTTCTTACCCGGGTTGAGCTGATCCCATTTGCGTCCAATAGCATTCAGCTACAGCAAGGTCTATCACAATTGGAAAAAAAACTTATAATGTTATCATAACATGGCCGTAAAAAGTCATCGAAGTAATTTTTACAAGACTTAAGAGAACTTAAGTTGATCCATAAATATCTATTAATAAGAGTTCATATAATGTTTAGTTATAAAATGTGTGGTAAATGTATGTGGTAACATTTTAAAAAATATATTTAGTCCCGGATCGAAATCTTAGCGTACCTCATCAGCAGGCATTAGAGCGCACTCCCTGAGGAATGTGTATTTTGTAGGATCGAGAATTTCATTTCATTGCATGACCTCATTTTGATTATTACTCCTATTTATTTACAACGTATTTTGTACGAATGTCTTATTTACGAAAGTAAATTAATGTCTCATACATAAGCAGTTTACTTACACAGACCACAGAGTGATATAATAACTACGTTTTTGTTTTCTTTATTGTTATTTGTATATTTATTAGTGTACTGTTTGATTGTGTTTAAGATTGTTTAAAAAATATTTCATATTTTTAGATTTTTGTTGTCTTGCTAATTAATGATTAATTTTAATATAAATATTTGAATATTTATATTAAATAATAAAAAAAAACCCGACAACTGCTCCCCCTTTTTACAGGTGGTAAGATTTCTATGCAGGAATACGTCTAGGTAGGTACCACCCCTGGGCCAGTTATTCTGCCGTGAAGCAGTAGTGTACAAACATTACTGTATTTCGATCTGAATGTATTTCGCACTGTGAGCTAGCGTTATCACTGGGCATACGAGACTTAAAAACTGATGTCTCAGTGTGATGGGCGCATTGTAGGGCCAAACAGAAATGTTCTGGGTGATAGCATTTTCTAAGGCCAAACTTTGCACTTACCATCAGGTGAACGTTTTGCTCGTTTCATCACTTGATTCAAAATAAAAAAAATCGATGAAAATGAGAATAGCACCCACCTATTACCCACCGAGGTGTCGTAAAAGGCGACTAAGGTATTGTACAGACAGCCTTTACGCTGTCACTATACTGCTCGAAGGAACGCAATGGGCATTAAGAACTTTTTGACTCGTATAAAAATGGCGGCGACGTGCTTCGCCACCCGTCTTATCTCGTTTCCCGCGATGGCGAAAATTGATCTACGTAGTGGCCTCTGCCTAACCCTTATATGGTAAAACGCGTGGCTGTATGTATGTATGTATGTATGTTATTTAAAACCTTTACTGTACACCTTAAAATAAAATAAAAATAGGCGGACTTAATGAGTATATGTATATGTATCGTATGATCGATAATATCATTAATGCAACTCAATTTACGTTTGTAAATGTAGTGTTACTTGCCATTTAATTATTTTCTAGTGTATATTTTTAACTGGTGGTAGGATTCCTATGCAGGAATCCGTCTAGGTAGGTACCACCCCAAGGCCAGTTATTCTGCCGTGAAGCAGTAGTGTGCAAACATTACTGTGTTTCGGTCTGAAGGGCACTGTGAGCTAGCGTGATCACTGGGCATATGAGACTTAAGAACTTATGTCACAGAGTGACGGGCGCAGTGTCAAGCTACACAGAAATATTTTGAGTAACACAGCATCTGTTATCGGCAAACGTTGCACTTACCATCAGGTGAACGTTTTGCTCGTCTCGAAACTTTATCAAATAAAAAAATAAAACAATATTTTGATGTGGTAACATATAAAACATTTCTTTCTTACTTTTTTTCCATCAATCATTTGATTATATATAATATAAAAACTTACGTATTTTCGATACAAGTGCCAGCGATCGTGATGTTTCCTATCGTTCTACTTGTTTAAAACCGAGTGCAAAGCATGCCGAACATGCATATGGCGGAACCCACTAGCTTGGGGAAACTTTAAACTACGACTGTATACAAACATCACAACACTGCGTTCCACATCGTGTTGGTGAACAATCTGCAGTTTTTTGTAATAATAAGTATTATTTAAATGAAACTAAGTTAATGGATTTTATCGCGTTTAATTTTACTACATTTTACATGGGTGCTGTAAAGCGCTGTAAAGCATCGGGTTATAAAAAGTAACTGTGTAGTGTTCGCGTAAATATAATAGATCATAAAATAGGTATGATTTGTTAAAAGATGTTTTTTTTTATTTAGTATCGGCTTAAGAGAATCTACCACCACATTTTATCCCGTGGGTGTCGTAAAAGTCGACAGATAGATAATAAAATCCAGGTGAAGCAGCAGCATCTTTCTGGAACATCTAAATATATGAACTGCGGTTGCCAACCCGCCTGCCAAGCGAGGCAACTATGCAAAAATCCCTCTAAACTGAGAGCTATAAACTATTGTGGCTATCTATTGGGGAGGCCTATGTTCAGCAATGGAATAGTTGTGGACTGAAATGACGATGACTGACATACAATAATATGAAGATACAACTCAGAAGTATAACATTCAGAAATTAATTTAACAATTGGCGTTTGACGTGGAAACCTACAGGTGTAGCCTGTTCACTAAATTAATAACTATGCTTTTTAATTACTCTCACGCGAATTGCAAAATGGATGTTGATTTGATGGATGCGCTTTCCGCTCGGCTCAGGGGCTGCTTTGATTTCTTCATAAAGATCGGATTTAAAATTGATTTTCGGAGAACTACTTGAATATCAAAAGAGTCAGTATTGGCGGTTAGCGCAGTAACTAAGCCATGTCTTCTGCGATTTGTCTTTCGATTCCCGCACGGGACAAATATTTGTATGGCCTACATATACTTGTTCCGGGTCTGGGTGTTTGTCCATATTGAATTTATGTCTGTAAAACGCACCCATGACACAGGAGAAATCCGAATGTGGAGCATCGTTTAAAAATTAAAAAAAAAATTAAAAAAATCTTAGTGTAAAATTAATTCTTCCCTAGTCTTATATGAGCGTAAGATTATTTTGTCCTCTTGGCCTGATATACAAAGGTTACTGCGTTACTAACTCTTCCTTTCGCCCTGAAGCCAGGTGACATCCAGGTGTATACGATAGGAGTGAGGTTCGAAAGTGACTGAGGTGCGAAGTAAATCACATTACAATTACATTTAGACCTGGAAACAACTAGTTTGTGTATTGCTCGTGTTAGCTTTCTCAATTCGAACCTGCTATTCATAAATAAACGGGCCGTTTATTTACCGTTGCGATGTTGTCATAATGTCAACTTATATTACAAAATTATGTAAAAAGTAAAAGTAAAGTTTCAGCCTATAAATGTCCCACTACTGAGCACAGGCCTCCTGTCATTTCTAAGAGGGTTTTGGAGCTAGGAAGAATCCGTCATGCTGCTCCAATGCGGGTTGGCGGACTTCACATGTCTTCGAAATATTTTTAATTTCTCAGACATGCAGGTTTCCTCACGATGTTTTCCTTCACCGTCGAGCACGTGGTAAGTCAGCACTTAAAATTGCAATTAACAATTTTAGTGGTGCCGACACCGGGAATCGAACCCAGGTCACTCGCGTACTATGAAATTAAAAGCGAGCGCCTCGCCCCTGAGCTACTCGTATGTATGTTGCTGCTATGTATGCCATGAGATATTTGATATTTATACAAAATGTGATATATAAGGAGTATTAGGTTTCTGATCGGAACATAAATTCTTATTTAACCTTGCTCTCTCTAACATTGCACCTTCTCTATCTTGCAACGACGCCATTTACTAAGACGAATGATGTTAATTTTATGGTGTAATAAATACGAAGTATAAAGAAGATTTCAAACTGCTTTTTATTGAGACCCCCAACATACTATATCTACATGAATTTATGTAATAATTTACTTCAGTTAATTTGACTTGATTTCAGATAAAACCATCGATATTCCGATCGCATTCAATGTGGCACGACAAATGGCGCGGAATTAAGCCAATACGAAATTGAACGAGAAATCATAATAATGATTACTCCCGCATAACGCAATGCCGTGTGCCTTGAATGCATTTGTTAACAAAAATCCAAATAATATAAATTATAATGCAATGAAGTCTTTGTAAGGTCAAGATTTAAATAATTGTATAAAACTTTTTCATTATAAGTTACGCTCGATAAAAGAATACTATCCACTCCATCTCATCCAATGGATCTCGTAAAAGGCGAGTAAGGAATTAAACTGCACTGTGCACCCAACAGCGCATGATGGCGATGGGCTCACCACCTATCACACCAAGTGCATTATATTGTTTTGGTGAAACGTGGATTGTGGCAGTCATCTGTTTTTTTTTTATAGAATAGGAGGCAAACGAGCAGGTGGCTCACGTGATGGTAAGTGATCACCGCCGCCCATGAACACCTACAATACCAGAGGAATAGCAGATGCGTTGCCGGCCTTTGAGAAAGGAATAGGCTCTTTTCTTGAAGGTCCCTAAGTCGTATCGGTCCGGAAAAACCGCTGACGGCAGAACATTCCATAAAGTGCAAGTGCGTGGCAGAAAATTCCGCGAAAAACGCACTGTGGTGGAATGCCAACCATCAAGGTGGTGACGATGGAATTTGAGGTTATGCCGTAAGGTGCGATGGTGAAATTCAGCGGCTGGAATTAATCCGAACAATTCCTCGGAACACTCCCCATGGTAGATCCTGTAAAAAATGCAAAGAGATGCAACATCTCTTCGCAAAGCCAGGGGATCAAGCCGATCAGATAGGACATGGTCGTCGACAATTCGAGCCGCTCTTCGCTGAATGCGGTCAAATGGAAGGAGCTGACACTGGGGTGCCCCCGCCCAGAGATGAGAACAGTACTCCATGTGCGGCCGAACCTGCGCCTTATAAAGTTGCAAGCGGTGGGCCGGCATGAAGTACTGTCGCGCTCTACTGAGCACGCCAAGCTTCTTGGAGGCCAGTTTGGCCTTCCCTTCCAAGTGACCGCGAAATTGAACGTTGCTCGATATGTCGACGCCAAGGATTCCGATACTGGCTGAGGCAACAAGGAGTGCTCTCGAAATGAGGTGATACGACGAAGAATGAGTGCAGTGAGTGCCCAGTCTCTGACTACCCCTTATGGGATACAGTCGTGATCTTATGTATGTATGCCCCGCGGTTTTACCCGCGTAAAAAAGCCGACCCCGATCGATGATATGAACATATACTTCCTATTTCAATCGGATTTTGGGGTTTTAATTTTTTTGCGAGAATCCATAATTATTTTTCTAAAATAAAAGTAGCCTAAGTTACCAGTTTTAATATCAGCTATCTATCTGTTATATATTTGTTAACCCGATGTGCGTAGAAGTGTAGTGACAGCATTGCATTGCTTCCGCTTAATTAAATTGAAAAAGAGTGATAAAAAGTAGTGTATCAGTTGTAGATTGCAAATATCTTATAAACATATATAGCATTAAATGACACATCTGATTTCGTTAAACAGTTTAAAATGATGATTTTAAACGCAAAATAATATACATAGGAACTGTATACTTACTTGATAGTGACTCTTAGCATAGCTAAAAATAATATACATAGGTACTATATACTTACTTGATAGTGACTCTTAGTATAGCTAAAAATAATATACATAGGAACTATATACTTACTTGATAGTGACTCTTAGTATAGCTAAAAATAATATACATAGGAACTGTATACTTACTTGATAGTGACTCTTAGCATAACGTGAACAAAATTTAAGTGATAACTAACACAAATTTTCGTCGATTGTAAACAGTGACGCATAGCCTAGTTGCATTTGTTTATGCGACATAACTGCATTTAAGCGACGTGAGTTCGAATCTACCACGAAGTCCCTATATCTTTTTCAAAGTTTTTTATTTTGAAATATATTTATAACCATCTATAAGAATTGACTAAAAACATGGCAAGGAAGCTAAAATGCACAGGATGTGGGAAGTTTCTTGGGGCAGAAGTGGGCGTGAAATGCATCAAATGGGCGCATGCATGTTTCACAGGGTCTGTGTTAATATGCCCTCTAACAACAGTTATTTCTTATTTTGTCTGTCCTGAGTGTAAATTAAAGGTTTCTCGTACCCCAGATAATAAAGACACAAAGGAAAAAGAGGTGGGTAGAGCACCGACTGTTAATGGATATAAGTTACGCCTACCGCGCGACACTAGATGGAGGAAAAGGGGTGGTAGGGTAGCATTTTATATAAAAAGGTAAGTTAACGTTTGACTTTTGCCCACCCAGTAGCACCCCCCGTCGAACAAATGTGGCTTACCCTCAACCTTGATGGCGTTCGATTAGCAATTGGCACAGCTTATAGACCTCAGTGAGAGGATGTTGATGTTTTCCTAGACGCATTAACTGACACATTTAGCTCTCTCAATAAAATTGATCACGTGGTACTCCTTGGCGATTTTAACTTTAATATGCTTAATACTACACATATCCATAGCGAGAAGTTAAGTAACTTTCTTTAATATACGCGACTAACGCAAGTTGTTAATGAACCTACACATCTCAGCGATCGTAGTGAAACTCTCATAGATCTTATCTGCACTGACGAAAGCGTCTGTAAAATTTTAGTGAACCATATCTGTAATCTGAGCCATCATGCTTTTAAAACGGCAATAACGGCAGACAGAACATAATAGAAGAAGAACCGTCACCCAAGTGGATTATATACAGACCAATAAAAGAAATAAACATAAATTGTTTTACAGAACAAGTAGCGTCAGTCAAGTGGGAGTATATCTTAAATCTTAAAGATGTCAATTCAATGGTTGAAACCTTTAATTCGTATTTATTAATTCATTTTGATAGATTTGCACCTATGAAGAAGCTATACGCTAAGCAAAATAGGAATCCGTGGATTACGTACAATATACAGAAAATGATGTCACTTCGTTACCAGGCCAAATATCATAAGACAAAACAAGATTCACATAAAGCATATTAGAAAGAAATTAAACATCTCATTTATGTTGCTTTATTCAATGAATTCAATGAAAAAACAGCTTATTTTAACAGAAAGATAAATTTCTACATTAACAATGCAAAGAGACTATGGAATAATTTAAAGAAATACATACATACATACATTAGATCACGACTGTATCCCATAAGGGGTAGTCAGAGACTGGGCACTCACTGCAAAAACAGATGACTGCCACAATCCACGTTTCACCTAAACAATATAATGCACTTGGTGTGATAGGTGGTGAGCCCATAACCACCATGCGCTGTTGGGTGCACAGTGCAGTTTAATTCCTTACTCGCTTTTTACGAGATCCATTGGATGAGATGGAGTGGGTAATAATCCGAATTAACTTAATAAATATTTCTTGGATGTACCAGGCAGAAATGTTGTTGATATGTGCGAACTGACGTATTATGAATTTCATCGATTAAACTCATCGGTGTTCCAAATACAAACACTAAGTGAAGAACAAATGTTAAAAATTTTACACAATGTGAAATCGAATGCCATTGGAGCTGCTGAAATATCAATTGAAATCATAAAATTAACATGACCACATAATTTAAAAGCCATTACTATTTTATTTGTGAGGAAACGAGCAAATCGTTCACATGATATAAAGTGTCTACCCATAAAAATGCTACGAGTATGTCACCTAAAACATTCCTGTGTGACACTACACTGCATCCGTCACACTGAGCCATCAGTTCTTAAGTCTCATATACCCAGTGATTACGCTAGCTCCCGGTGCCCTTCAAAGCGAAACACATTAATGTTCGCACACTACTGATTTACAGCAGAATAACTGGCCCTGGGGTGGTACCTACCTAGGCGGATGCGTGCATAGGAATCCTACCATCACTAATATTTTAAATGTTTCTATAAAAACGGATACATTTCCAGATTATTGGGAAAATGCAATAATAAAACCGATTCCAGTAAAAGCAAAAGTATTTTACAAAAGTATCATAAGATTCACATCTTGTTAGAAACATCGGCCTATTAGTATTCTTCCTTGCTTATCTAAATTGTTAGAGAAAATAGTCTGTATTAAAAAAGGGGGGTTCTTTCTATCCAAAAAAATTCACTGTTAACAACACTACATACACTGACGGTAAAGATATTTACTCGGCTTTTAGTAAGTTTTTTGAAAGTGTCTTTATAACATCAGCTAGTGCCGTGAATAATAACTTTTTATCATCTGTCGATGCTTGCTCAAGTTGCGAAATATTATCCCACATTAACATATCGGAGCAGACAGTGAGAATGCTACTTAAATCGCTAGATAAAAACAAAGGTGCTGGATGTGATGGCGTGCCACCTATTTTTCTCGCATCCTGTGCCTACCCATCACAATTTTATTTCGTAGATCTCTTAAAGAATGTGTTTTTCCTACCATCTGGAAACAAGCTCAGATTGTGCCAATCCATAAAAAGGGGTCTAGATCTATAGTTAAAAATTATCGCCCTATATCAATTCTCTGTACGATTAGTAAAATATTAGAAAAGTTGATATACAGCCACATCTATCCACTTATTGCGAGAGGTATTCCCACAACTCAACATGGTTTCCTAAAAGGGCGTTCCACTACTTCAAATTTAGCGTTATTTTCTGAGTTTGTCCTTAGTGGTATGGAGAATGGGGGACAAGTTGACGTAGTTTATACGGACTTTGAGAAAGCTTTCGACCGTGTGGACCATGACATCCTTCTCCGTAAGCTCGAATTTCTTGGCATACAAGGAGATTTACTGCGATGGGTTCATTCATACTTAATTAACCGGTCTCAGATGGTCGTTCTAGGTGGTTATAGATCGAATTTCATCACTATTCCCTCAGGAATTCCTCAGGGATCACACCTAGGCCTACTCTTTTATTGCGCCTACATATTCGATATAAATAAAGTTTTTAAAAACGCTAAACACATATTATACGCTGACGATAAAAAAGTATATATGCGAGTGAATTCTGCTGCTGACTGTGAGCTGCTTCAAGCTGATTTATACTGTTACTACACAGAAAACAGAATCACACTCAGTACCAGAAAGTGTCAATCTATAAGTTTTACACGGAAAAAACAGCCTATAACATATCCATATCATTTCAATGGCGTCGTAATTGAGAGGGCCGAGAGTGTGCGTGACTTGGGAGTCCTTTTTGATTCGAAAATGCTTATGTCTAATCACGTGGATACTATTGTAAGTAGGGCTTATCGTAATCTTGGCTTCGTATAACGCACTTGTCGTCCTTTTTCATGTTCCATTAGTCAGAAGATTGTGTATTACGCTTACGTTCGAAGTATTTTAGAATACGCTAGTCCAATATGGTCCCCTTATTATAATGATTATTCAAATCGTATTGAAAATATACAAAAAAAATTGTGAAACATCTTAACTTCAAATATAGAAAAATAAATCTTGGAGCTTCGTATGAAGAGATATGTCGTGCTTTCAATCTTCTCACGTTATATGAACGTCGCCAAGTTCTTGATATGAACTTGCTTTTTGATATAATTCGTGGTGATGTCGATTGTCCTGAACTTGTTGAACACATAAGCTTTAGCGCGCCAAGACGTCGCACTAGACACACGCCTTTATTTGATGTACCATTTCATTCCACCAACTATGGTAAGAATTCTATACTTTGTCGATTACCTCGCACATATAACACGCTTTTTACCGACGTTGATCCTTTTACGGACTCAAAACGTATATTTAAAGATAAAGTAATACGTCGCCTATTTAATGCAGATGGAAACATCAATTAATATTGTAATGAAATTAATATTGGCCTACAGCTGGACTTAGGCTTATGTCGACCATCACCAGTCTAGAACCAGTCATGCACGGACCCAATTTAATTTAATTTAATTAACTTTCAACACATCCTTATTTACTTTTACACATGCTTACATATATTTTGTCTTTTTTTTTGTTTGTATTTTTATATATGAATAATATTATATGTATATGTGTGTGTGTATGTATGTATATGCACGTGTATGTGTGAATGTATATATATATATATATATATATATATATATATATATATGTATGTATGTATATGTGTGTCTACATATTATAAGAATGTTCCATCTAAAGGTACTATCATGTCAGAGTCTCTTTCCTTTCCGTAAATATTTTTTTTATATTCTTTTTATGTAATTTAGATTACTTGTCATTGTTTTTTAATATTTTTTTTCATCATTGTTCAAGTTTTTTCTTTCTCATATTCAAATGTGCCATAATACAATAAATTTATTTTTTCTTTTTCGTATTTTAAATAAATGTGTTCGCCTCTAAAAACCTAAAATATAAATTGTAAAACGTGGATAGTTGTAATTGGCTAACAGAATTGTATTTCTGGATGTTGTAATGTATATATATTTTTGCTGTAACTGTCCTGAGTAATAAATAAATAAATAAATAAATTCAGGTTACGAATTATATCGGCGTTAACAATATACTCGTATTACCCAGCCTTCAGTCAGGTTTCAGAAAAAACTATAGCACTATTTGGCGGATGATATTGCTAATGAAAAGGGTAGCTACCTGCCAGATCAAGTGGTCTCATCTTGGGAGGACGTCTCTTCCAACTAGTAATATTTTGATGTTGTATATATAGGGCGCATCTCAGAAAACTTTCAAAGCGCGATTATGGACGTATGCGAATATTTCTTGAGCTTCTCATGTGGCGACATAGATGTCGCTACATCACTCCCCTGCTGAGACTGGAAGTCGTAGTTTAGCGTGGAGAACTTGAGAGGTCAGGCGATGAGTTGCAGTTTGGCGTTGCGGTGAACCTGTGTTCAGGTCTTCAGTGCGTCAAGACGTATGGAGACGGTGTTGATGCCGCAGGAGTCAGCCTGAGGAGAAGGGGCCGCCGTTGATCCTCAGTGGCTGAGAGATGCGTTGTGCCGACAGTAGTCTGGAACTGTGACTGCGATGGCTGCCGAATGACGTTGTTGCTGTGGTTCGGAGAAGCTGATTGCGATGATCACGTCGGGGTCACCATTTTGGCGGATGATATTGCCAATGAAAAGGGTAGCTACCCGCCAGATCAAGTGGTCTGATCTGGGGAGGACGTCTCCTCCAACTAGTAATATTTAGATGTTGTATATATAGGGCGCATCTCAGAAAACTTTCATAACGCGATTATGGACGTATGCGAATATTTCTTGAACTTCTCATCTGGCGACAAAGATGTCGCTACACACTACAACAGCTTTGCTAGATGTAGTCGATAATATTATTTCTGCACACGTTGGAGGAGAAGGTACAATTTTTGCGTTACTGGATTACTCACGAGCATTTGATACGATTAATATATCCCGGCTTCTCTTGAAATTGTCATTTTACGGTTTTCAACATGAGACATTAAAACGGGTCCACAGTTATTTAACTGATCGAGCCCAAACGGTCAAATTGGTTAATACAGATGGTTTCTTTATGGTTTCGACACTAGAAACAGTTGCAAGAGGCGTACCACAAGGCTCAATTCTGGGACCAATTTTGTTTGTGTTGTATACTGCGGACATTATTAAAAACATTCAACACTGCAAATATCATCTATACGCAAACGATCTTCAGTTATATATACATTGTAAACCCTTTAATACTAATGAAGCAGTCTCCAAATTAAACGATGGTTTGAGTCATATTACCGCTTGGTCACATGCTAATACACTAACGATCACCCCACTAATTGTAAGTTTATGGTATTAGGTTCGAAAAATCTAATTAAATCTGTCAATAGTCATCACCCAGCAGTTGCTATAAATGGAAAACAGATTTTGCTAAATTACGAGGAATGCGCTTTATAGAAAGAAGAAAGAAAGAAGAAGAAAATTCTAAGAAAGAAAATGATTGAATGAAGAAAAATATTATAAGACACATTACTGAAATGACCCAAAGCTGTTTCTTAAAATTAAACGTACTGTATCGCATTCGTAGTTTTCTTAGAGTTGACTTGCGTGTGAGGTTATGCGAGTCTCTGATTCTCTCTAAGCTTAATAATGCAGACGTTGTGTATGGCCTTTGATTATTAGCAGGTACAGCGAAGTTACTACAACGCAATCAAAATGCCTGCTCTCGATTTTGTTTCGACATTCCCCCACGAACCCACGTAACATCTTTTATTAATAATGCCAATATGCTGAAGATGAATGCAAGAGGAGAGCTTCACTTCGCCACTACTCTTTGGTGTTATTATGTCCCGTCAACCTCCATACATAAACAATAAGTTGCAATGGCTACGTGATGGTGTTTGCCATGGATTAATATCAATAGCACACAAACTAATATTGCCCAGACACTGCAGCTGCATTTCGAGGTAGTTTCCGCTACTATACTACAAGATGCTGGAATAATCTACCTCCACCGACTCGTGACCTGCAATCAGTTTTTTTTTTATTTCATAAAAGTGACGGAACGAGCAAAACGTTCACCTGATGGTAAGTGACGTCTGCCCATAACAAATGCTGTGTCACCCAGAAAATTACTGTGTGACACCACACTGCACCCGTCACCCTGAGACATCAGTTCTAAAGTCTCATATGCCCAGTGATTACGCTAGCTCTCAGTGCCCTTCAAACCGAAACACAGTAAGGTTTGCACACTTCTGCTTCACGGCAGAATAACTGGCCCTGGGGTGGTACCTACCTAGACGGAGTCCTGCATAGGAATCCTACCACCAGTACATAGGAATCCTACAGTTTACAGTCCTACAGTACAGTTTTTTCTTTTAAATATATAATAAGGTCTTATTTCTTGTTAACACAAATAAATAGCGAACCTGCTTCATCCAAAAGACTACTATTTGTGAATTACGCTTATGATAGTATTTTTTTTTCTTTATATGATTGTAAAATTACTGTCAATGAATTGGTAACACACGCTTACTATGCATTCGTAAATTGTATTTGTTTGTATATTAACTTATTTTATGTCAATCTTTTGCTTTGTCATGTAAATGTCATAAAATAATGTTACACTAGAGGCGAGTGAAGCATTGCAAGCACAGGAGCGCTTTCGGGTTACATTTCTTGTTCCGATATCCGGCTTCACTGAGAATCAGTACTGGAGAGAATGCTTCAGTTTTTTGCTGAGTGGGACCATTTTGGCATCACGCAGTCTATTCTTCGATGCACATTGCGACCCCGCTATTCGAAATAAGTTGATGTTTATAGTAACAACAAATGATTATTCGTTTTTTAACATTTCTAAAACTATAAATTTAATTATTTTTTCTCAGAGAAGGTAACAGTGTTTTTTTATGTTTTATTTTGTTGATTTTTTTATTTGAATTTTGTTTTGCGTTATCATAGTTTTTATTTATTTGAAATTTCACTTTTTTAAATTAGCTTATGTTTTTTCTTGTGTGCTCATTTGTTTTCTCACCGTTACTGTTGTAAATGTGTTGTCAAATAAATCCATCTATTCCATTCTGTGTCAGTGAAAGTTCCGTCAAAATCTGTCCAGCCATTTCGGAGATTAGCCGGACCAAACTGACAGACAGACAAAAATTTAAAAAATTGTTTTTTTTTTTTAAGTCCGTATGTACTTTCATAAGTATTGAGTAAAAAGTTGTTATTTTGTTATTACAAACAGACATTTCGATTTTATTTGTATGTATAGAAGAATTAATGAGTTTCATCATCATCATCATCATCATTTCAGCCTATCACTAGTCCTCTGCTGAACATCGGCCTCCCCCATAGATTGCCACAAAAGTTTGTAGCTCTCATTTTGAGGGGGGATTTTTCCATAGTTGCCACGCTAGGGAGGCGGTTTGGCAACCGCAGTTTATTTTTTCAGATGTTCCAGGAAGACGCTGCTGCCCATCTTCTGGTTTTTATTTTCCCTCTGTTGACTTTTACGGCAGCCACGGGATGAAATGGGGTGGTATATTCTCTTAAGCCGCTACCACACGTAACAGGTAACAATAACTTATTTCGTAAACTTTCTAAGCAAAATCCGGGTCAATATTAGAATAGTCTCTGTCTTCTACAACATTTAAAACTACAAACGATTACTGCATTTGACAAGTTTGCATACAATATACATTTTAACTGCGGAATTAACTGATGAATATAATGGATAAAGAAAATTCATGTGTTAATATCCGCATGCAAAATTTGAAATGATTTGTATTATCTAGTTTTTGAAGAGAACCACCACACTATAAAATGCGTGCACAAGTAAAACTGAATATAATAGAATAGAATAAATGAGAACAAAGTAGGATAGTATGTAAAAGAAAACCCCGCCAGCCAACGTGGCAATATATAAGGCTATCGCAAAATTTCCCCCAAAATGAGAGTTACAAATTTTTGTAGCAATCTATGGGGGATGCCTATGTTCAGTTGTGGACTAGTATAGCCTGAAATGATGATGATGACCTGGAAAGAAAAATTGGAAAATCACAGACGAACACTTGTATTTTATTTATTTGTATTGATATGTTTCCGGGTAATCGAGTTTCCAGACGTCAGCTTAAAGAACTCGAGGGCCCTTCTAGTTGTAAGTACCATCGAAGGACCGACAGAAATTTTGTAAATTATTGCGAAGATTCGCAAACACATTTCTAATAATTTTGAGTCTTCTGATTAGTATAAAAATACACCGCTTTGTAACTTTCTTGCTATGTTTTGTGAGGTATACTCTGAATAAAAACTTTAGGTAAGCTTTGGACTTGTTTATTTATTTATTTAAACTTCTATGCTGAGTGCAGTTCTAATTGTATATATGGCGGACCTAATGCCTGAAGGCATTCTCTCCCAGTCAACCATAAAGCTAAGCAGAGATAAACATATGATTTTCCCGACCCGAACTTTGTGAAATCTACACAAATAAATAAAATCTAGTGTCTGTTTGTAATAATAAAATAACAGCTTTTTACTCGTCGTTTGTCGTTGTCGTTTCAGCCTATCACAAATCCACTGCTGAACATAGGCCTCCCCTTTTGTGGCTATCTATAGACACAAAAGTTTGTAACTCTCACATTGAAGGGATTTTGCCACAGTTGCCACGCTTGGCAGGCGGGTTTATTTATTCAGATGTTCAAGAAAGATGCTGTTGCCCATCTCCTGGTTTTAATTTCCCTCGCTAACACACGGCGATTACTCAATGCCTATGAAATGAAAGTATACACCGTACTTATAAGAAAAAACAATTTTGAAATTTTTGTCTGTCTGTCTGTCTGTTAGTTCTGACTAATTTCCAAAACGGCTTGAACGATTTTGACGGGACTTTCACTGACAAATAGCTGATATTATAGCGGGTAAATAAGGATACTATAATTTTAGAAAAATAATTAGGGTTCCGCGCAAAAAAATTAAAACCCAGTGTCGAAACTTTTAAGCGGGTGAAACCGCAGGGCATAGCTAGTCTACGTATAAATGAAACATCTGGCATGGACATCGTGGAAGCTTTGTGAAGCCGCAGACAGAATCATCTGAATTTAATTAGTTAAAAGCTTATCGCAGTCAGATTAGGAATGTTGGGCGGCAAAACTGAGTGGTATGTGAGTATATTACAAACGCAATTGGCCTCACCAGTTTTTTTTTTATTTTTGATATGTATATTAAGATGACATTAATTTAATGTATAATTGAGTTATAAAACAAACGATATTGCGCCACATTTTTTTTTTTTTTTATTGTATAAAGTGACGACACGACAACACGTCAGGGTAAGTGCAACGTCCGCCCACAACGAATGCTGTGTCACCGAGAATATTTCTGTGTGACACCACACTGCACCCGTCACCCTGAGACAATCATTTCTTAGTCTCAAATGCCCGTGATTACGCTACTCACAGTGCACTTCAAACCGAAACACAGTAATTAGTTTGGCACACTACTGCTTCACGGCAGAATAACTGGCCCGGGGTGGTACCTACCTAGACGGATTCCTGCATTAGATATTACAAAAAAAAAAATGTTGACATGACGTCACCCTCTTTTATTCGCTCAGAATAACACCAGAATATGCAATGCTGTCACTATACTGCTCGCGAGAACGCAATGGGGAGTAAGAATTGTTGACCCTTAACAAAATGGCGGCGATGTGATTTGTCAGCCGTCACGTCTCTTTTCCCGCGACGGTGAAGAGTGGGTTAGGTGAGTGGCCTCTGCCTACGCCCTATAAGGGAAAAGCGCGTGACTGTATGTTTGTTTTAGTTCAAATCTTGCTACCAAAATTTGACCTACTTTCCGATGTCCGATTGAACTAAATTTTGTATAGAACATTTTTTATTCGTAGCTGCAAAAACCATTAACAATTAAAATTACAAAAAGAAGCATTTTTTCTGGTGGTAGGATTCCTATGCAGGAATCCGTCTAGGTAGGTACCACCCCAGGGCCAGTTATTCTGCCGTGAAGCAGTAGTGTGCAAGCATTACTGTGTTTCGGTTTGAAGGGCACCGTGAGCTAGCGTAATCACTGGGCATTTGAGACTTAAGAACTGATGTCTCTGGGTGACGAGCGCAGTGTGGTGTCACACAGAAATATTCTGGGTGACATTGGACTCAATTTAAAATTTAATATCCAAAAGAGCCTTAACTTAAAATCTAAGAGGAATAATTTTGCATAACTAGCTTTAACATCTGGCCTAGATCCAGGCTCCTATTAAACACGTTTGAACAAGTTTATGATCAACGCAATACAATGTAAGTCTCGAACGTGACGCAACTCGACAATATTCCGAAGCACTGAATCCGTTCACAAAGTTTTACGTAGTTAACGAACTAGGAAGTATTTAATTTACTTTGTCTGCTTATAGAAAGAAATAATGTTTATTTATGAACTAAATTAAAATTAAACGTATAAACAATTTAATAAAAACTACAAAAATCAAATGCCTGGTGCCTCTTTACTGGTGGCAGGAATCCGTCTAGGTAGGTACCACCCCAGTGCCAGTTATTCTACCGTGAAGCAGTGGTGTGCAAATACTACTGTGTTTCGGTTTGAACGGCACTGTGAGCTAGCGTAATCACTGGGCATTTGAGACTTAAGAGCTTATGTCTCGGGGTGATGGGCACAGTGTGGTGTCACACAGAGATTTTCTGGGTGACACAGTATTTGTTATGGGCAGACGTTGCACTCACCATCAGGTGAACGTTTTGCTCGTTCCATAAATTTATCCAATAATCAAAAAAAGCATACATACAATCACGCCTTTTTCTCATTTAAGGTTTAGGCGGAGACCACTCTCGTAGCCCACTTTCCGCTGCGAGGTCGGAAAGTTACGGGTGCCTAAGCACGTCGCCGCCATTTTGGCACGAGACTCAAATGTACCAACATCCCTGAAAAGCGTTCCCACGAGCAGTATAGTTTTTTTTTTTTTTTTTTTATTGTATAAAGTGACGAAACGAGCAAAACGTTCACCTGATGGTAAGTGCAACGTCCGCCCACAGCAAATGCTGTGTCACCCAGAATATTTCTGTGTGACACCACACTGCGCTCGTCACCCTGAGACATCAGTTCTTAAGTCTCAAATGCCCAGTGATTACGCTAGCTCACAGTTCCCTTCAAACCGAAACACAGTAATGCTTGCACACTACTGCTTCACGGCAGAATAACTGGCCCTGGGGTGGTACCTACCTACACGGATTCCTGCATAGGAATCCTACCACCAGTAAAATAGTGACGTGGGAACGCTTATTAGGGATATTGGCAAAAGAAGTGACATCATTTATGCAATGATGTCACTTCTTTTGCCAACTTTACGGTGTTATTCTGCACGAATAAAGGCTGCCCGAGCAATACCTTAGTCGCCTCTTACGACACCTCAGTAGGAAAGAGATAGGTGCTATATTATTCTACTCTGCCGGACACCTTTCGGCTAGTTCTGCTTATAGAAAGAAGTAATGTTTGCAGATAATAAATGTTAAAGAAAAAAAGATAAATAAATACATTTAACTTATGAACGAAATTAAAATAAAATCGTAATAATTTAACAAAAATTAAAAGAATTTACATGTATATGCTGAAATCCGTCTGGGTAGGTACCACCCCAGTGCCAGTTATTCTGCCGTGAAGCAGTAGTGTGCAAACATCACAGTGTTGAAGGGCACTGAGAGCTAGCGTAATCACTGGGCATATGAGACTTAAAAACTGATGTCACAGGGTGACCGGCGTAGTGTGGTGTCACACAGAAGTGTTCTGGCAGACAATGCATTGACGAGGCACACTTCTGCCCATAACAAATGCCATCAGGGGAACGTTTTGCTCGTTCCAGTCACCTGTTGCTAATAGGCCGAGTGAGTGCTGGAGTTTGCAGTTACACTTTCGTTACTAATAATTTAGAAGTAGTCTCCGTAGTCGATTTCGGCAAGAAGGACATAATTTAATTTTTTTTCTATACAGGAATCCATCAAGGTAGGTACCACCACAGGGTATTTCGGTCTGAAGGGCATTCAGAGCTACTGTAATTACTGGGCATTTGAGTCTTAAGGACTGTTGTCGCAGTGTGACGGGCGCTGTGAGTTAAGTAATGTTTCAGCCTATAAATTCCCCACTGCTGAGCTAAGGCCTACTCTCATTTCTGAGAGGTTCTGGAGCTAGGAAGAATCCGCCACGCTGCTCCAATGCGGGTTGGCGGACTACAGATGTTTTCGAAATATTTTTTTATTTCTAGGACATGCAGGTTTCCTCACCATGTTTTTCTTCACCGCCGAGCACGTGGTAAATCAGCACTTAAAATTGCAATTAACAATTTTAGTGGTGCCGGCACCGGGAATCGAACCCAGGTCACTCGCGTACTATGAAATTAAAAGCGAGCACTCTGCTTTTGAGCCACCACGGCTCGGTGCATAATATATATGTATATGCTAGTGCGTGCTAAAAAAATTGAAAAGCGAGCGCGTAGCCCCTGAGCTACCACGGCTCTCGCAGTGTAGTGTTACACAGAAATGTTCTGGATGACACAGCATTTGCTATGGGCAGACGTTGCTAACCATCAGATGAACAGTCGTCTCGTCACTTTCTCCTATAAAAAATAAACGCAACAGAATTTTTTTATTTTTTTTTTATTTTATAAAGTGATGAAACGAGCAAAACGCTCACCTGATGGTAAGTGCATCTGCCCATAACTAATGTTGTGTCACCCAGAAAATTTTTGTATGACACCACACTGTGCCCATCACCCTGAGACATAGGTTCTTAAGTCTCATATGCCCAGTGTTTACGCTAGCACACAGTGCCCTTCAAACCGAAACACAGCAATGCTTGCACACTACTGCTTCACGGCAGAATAACTGGCCCTGGGGTGGTACCTACCTAGACGGATTCCTGCACAGGAATCCTACCACCAGTTGTGCTGCTATTTTTAGTTAGTTATTCTCTGAGACCTTTCCTGAACGAGCGATGCATTTGATTATATTTCGAGGATGGATGTATGCAAGACCAAGCAATTTTTTTCCGTGCGAAAATCGAACCTGTAGTCGATAATCGTTAGTAACAGAGCAATGGAGTTATCCTCAAACCAGGTTGTCCAGAAATAGTAGTTTTTTGGGCCCCCTTCTTTGGACAGCTTCTTTCGACTGCTTTTCAGATTTAAATTCCACAAGTACTAACACTCACACCATAACAATTATCTGTAGGCCGTACATAATCACTAATCCACTGCTGAACCCAGGCCTCTCAACAGATTGCCATAAAAGCTTGTAGCTCCCATTTTGGGGATTTTGCAATAGTCGCCACGCTTGGCAGGCAAGTTGGCAACCGCAGTTTTTTTTATTCAGGTATCCCAGAAAGATGCTGCCGCTCATCTTCTGGTTTTAATTTTCCCTCTGTCGACATTTACGACACTCACAGAATGAGATGGGGTGGTAGATTCTCTTAAGCCGCAACCACACGGCGGTACATATACAAAATTAATTATTATAAACTTTTTATTTCGCACAGTAATCCTTCCCGCGACCCGTAGTCAATCGCTCAGTCACCTCGCCAACTGAGCCTATAACCTAGCCTGAGATATATAAATAAATAAATGATACCTCTTCCTATAACATATTCTGTGGCAACGCTGCTTATGACTCTGAAACATCAGCTCTTAAGTCTCATATGCACAGTAACGATAAAAGAATAAAGATACTAGCTCTCAATGCCTTTCAGACTGAAACACATTAATGTTTGCACACTACAATTTCAGGGCAGATTAACGGGCATTGCGGTGGTACCTAGACGATTTCTACAAAACTCCACCAGTTAGTCACCAGAGTTATAGACAGGAATGTAATACTGAAAACGTCGTCTTCCTCTCCAAGTTGTTATCTGTACAGGATGTCTTCAGTGTCGTTAGTGTGACACACAGACGTTCACTGCTCTTCACATCGCATTTGATGTAACTTAAGCGATAAGATGGGGGAAGATCGGGAGTATCAGAGATCCAGAATCATTCACAATTCACTCAAATTCGCTAAACCAAATCACAGGTCGTTAGATGTTAAATTACATTTGAGTACACCATGTAGTTTGCAACTTTTTAAACCTTAAATTTAATATTAAAAATGCTGAGGCTTCTTTCGCAGTAATTACTATGAAAAATTAAATATACTTATTTGACATTGTACAGAAAGTTGAGAATAATAATATTTTTATTTTATTTATTTAGGTAATCATACAGCTTTGTTTTTTTGTTGTTTTCTGCACTTTATATCTTTTGGTAAACGCACTTCTCATTTTCTTTATTACTAAATTGCACCCTTGCAAAGTCGGGGCTGGTCGCTAGTTAGTATCAATGAGCGTTTCCTAACTAGCTAGAATCGAATAAATAAAAGACATTCGTTTTTACAGAGAAGTAAAGTAAAGTTTCAGCCTATACCTCTCATTTCTTAGAGGGTTCGGGAGCTAGAAAGAATCCGCCTCGCTGCTCCAATGCGGGTTGGCGGACTGCACATGTCTTCGAAATATTTTTCTTTCTTTTTATTTCTCAGACATGCGGGTTTCCTCACGATGTTTTCCTTCACCGCTGAGCACGTGGTAAATCAGCACTTAAAATTGCAATTAACAATTTTAGTGGTGCCGGGAATCGAAGCCCAGGTCACTCGCGTACTATGAAATTTAAACCGAGCGCCTAGCCCCTGAGCTACCAAGGCTCATCGTGTTTAGTGCCACAGACAAATGTTCTGGTTGACCCAGCATTTATTATCGGCAGACGTTACACTTATATATATAATTAGCATCTGGTGAATAGTTTGACCATCTCATCACTTTCTTCCAATAAAAAGTGATGAAATGAGCAAACCGTTGTGGTGTTCGGTGGAATCTGTGGTGGTGAAGTAAGAAAATCTGTAGCCTGGTCTCATCCTGCATGTGACGTAAGAGTCAACTACGAAAACGCAATGGCATGACAACCAGACAGAACAACCAACTCAAAAAACCGTTATACCGAAACGCGCAGACCGTTGACGGACAGAGGCGCTTAAGACTCGAGATGCTACTGCCATCGCCAATCCGCTTGCCAAGTGTAGTGATTACCGCAAGTCTTTCTTTCTTTTTCATTCCATTCTCAGAAAAGACCCAGTTCCAGCAGTGGAAGGAAAGAAAGAATAGTTTTTATTCGCTGCTGCAGAAAAGAATTTACAATAAAGAAGGAACTGTAATCTTAACCTACGTACTTAATAATAGAAAACCAAAATAATAAAAACAATATGAATAATGAAACTCTTCCATATATACACATATACTGTGTTTTGGACTGAAAGGCTATAGGCTATCTATAGCTAGTGTAATCACGGGCGTATAGTCCAGTCATTTAAGCTTAAATTAGGTAAGAATCTCGGGATTCGAGATACCCAGCTGTAAGTCTGTAAATACTTGTATATTGACACCCTAAAAGTTGTCTCAAAACCTACATATGGTAGGTACCCCCTTCTACCCTACCCTACGCAACTATTAAATTTCAAGGTCAAAGGTCACAAAAATCGTTTATGGGTTTTTTTCTATTTGTATTTATTATTAATATTGTAGAATAGAAAATTCTCTACAATTTTTGTTTAAAAATTTTTTTCATACGGTGAACCGTTTCCGAGATAGAGGGCGGAGAGCGCGCGGTCACAGCATCACTTCAGGTCAGCCGGTGCCTCCGGTCGAAAACGCGCCAAATATATATAATTGTTACCATAGGAAATGAATTTACAAAAAAAGCTCATAAAACCGATTTTTGTGACCTTTGACCTTGAAATTTAATAGTAGGGGAGTAGGGTGTACCTACCATATGTAGGTTTTGAGACAACTTTTAGAGTGTCAATATACAAGTATTTACAGACTTACAGCTGGGTATCTCGAATTCCGAGGTGAACTAGTCCAGTCATTATAGTAATAATGACTGGACTAGTATGAGACGAGAAGTGATGTCTCGGGGTGACAGGCGCAGTGTGGTGCCGCACAGAATGTTTTTTTGGGTGACTCATCTGTTATTGGCAAACGTTGCACGTCACGTCACTTAATCAAATAAAAAATGCATGCATGTGCGCATCATACACGCATTTACACATACATACAAATAAACATATATACAGGATGGATCTAAGCTAACTCAAATAAAAGTGACTATTAAGGTGCCGATGATGATGATGATGATGATTTAGATAGAAATCATTCCAAAAGAGTTAAAATAAATTTTAAGAAAACAAAATAGAAAGAGAGCGCTGTTACATAATTCCTTTATTAAAGTTTAGTACCAGCGATAAGGAAAATTGAGTTGAAAGATAAGAATCATGTTGCAAATGTCCTGTTTTAAATTGGAGTTTCCAAAAGACAATTAAGTGAACTTTACTTCCGCGGAATTTATGTAACAGCTCAGGAAGCAAATAACATTTCTTCGTTATATTACGTTTCCAAGTATAAGTTATACATTATAATAATAATAATAATAATTTACCATTCCATACGACGAGAACCTCGTGAAAGCCGAAACAGATAAGAAGACAAAATATCTGGACCTGGCTCACGAGGTTACCGACATGTGGGGTGGTATGCCGACCGAAATTATTCCGGTGGTTGTGTCTGCAAACGGGTTAATCCCGGTCAGTCTCTCGGGACATCTGAGGCGACTGGGACTCCGTGACGGGCTGATTCGTGCTCAGATGCAGAAGGCGGTGCTCCTCGATACGGCCCGCATCGTCCGCCGGCTTCTTTCCCTTTCCCCCTAACCTTCGGCCGTTTGGTCTCCCCTGCCGAGGGCTTCCGTCTGGTTGGGATTTTATTCAAATATTTTATTATATAGTATTATGTTTAGTGTATGTCTTATAATATCTTATTTATTTTATCTCATTTTATATATGTATCTATATATTCAAATATTCCAACCAGGCGAGAAAACTATAAAAATACCCCAAAACTAATAATAATTTATTAAACCAAAGACTTTACATAATGATGAATTATACATAGAACAATTTTACCAAAAATGTGATCTAATCAAATCCTTATGTATCACATTACAAGTCTTTAGCAGCCGTGCTAGGGCACAGACCTGTGTTACAGCTTTAAGCCTTCCCTGATTATAAATAACAATTAATATTTAATATTAAACAGAAAAGAACGCAATATTACAAAAAAACTAAAAAGTGGGTAAAAGGGAAAAAAATATAAGATTTGTTCCGACAATTCATCGCTTATTATAAATAAATTAACAAAGAATATTCTCAAGAAAAACCAAATCATGCTTCATGTTTAAATTTTGGACAAGGTTGCTTTAATTAATATATAAGTATATTGTAAACTCGATCAGACCAGCCTCCACCACAGTACCTGTTCACAAGTATGACGATCCGAACTTAACACTCTTAACTAACAGTTCCTTTTCACGTGCTAATGACGACCTAAGACCAGCAGTAATTTTAATTGGTACATTAGTAAAAAAAATCTCAAACGTGTTAGCTACTTCATTGTTGGATTCAATCAGTCCGCAGGCTGTAGTTAATAAACACTTCTTATTGCAAATCTTTGTGTATGACTTTCCATGCTGCTTTCATTTTATTATCTGCAGACTGAATTTTACGCCTTAAAATATTAGATTTGGCAGTTAGATTTGGTAGATAGATTACGTAACCTATCGTACGTTCCTAAAAGTTTTGGGATATATATGTTAACATATTCTTTATTTCTCGTGTATAATGTCAAATTACAAAATTGGCATTTAAATAAGTTTTATAAACTAAAGAGGCTAGTTTTATTGCATTTTTCGTATGATTATTAAAATAATAAGTATTAATAAATCAATTTTTAAAATGATTAAGGTATTATATTACAAAAAAGAATTTTAAAAGCCATTTTTTTTATATTTTTTAATAATAACTTTCGCAGTCATAAAATAGGAATAATATAGTACAGTTAAATAGGAATAATACATATATGATAGTAAAATAAGAATAATAATATCGTAATTAATGAAACAGCGTGGCAGAAAATTTATTCTTTAAATTAGAAGAATTACAGGAACTTTCTTTAGGTTATGTCAATGACTTTATGAAATTGTATGATATTAAGTATAAACGTAATGCAATTAAAAAGAAACCACTAAATACTCCCCCGGGTTCAGACGGAAGAGTCAAATGAATACGTTGACTTCATCACCGTACCAAATACATATTTGGCTTAATGAATAACTTTACACAATTGATATATATGTTTTTCACTTGTCAACAATGCAGTTTAATGTTGTATTGTAACTTAAGGTGCCGTGTGGTAGCGGCTTAAGAGAATCTACCACCCCATCTTATCCCGTGGGTGTCGTAAAATTAAAATAAGAAGATGGGTAGATTCTTCCTGGAACATCAGAATAAATAAACTGCGGTTGCCAACTCGCCTGCCAAGCGTGGCAACTGTGGGAAAATTCCCCCTAAAATGAGAACTAGAAACTTTAGTAGCTATCCATGGGGGAGGCCTATGTTAAGCTGTGGGCTAGTGATAGGCTGAAATGACTTATTAACTCGTTTTAAAACTTTGTCGAGGCTTCTGCCTACCCCTCATATAAAAAGTAAAGTAAAGTTTCAGCCTATAAATGTCCCACTACTGAGCACAGGCCTCCTCTCATTTCTGAGAGGGTTTTGGAGCTAGGAAGAGTCCGCCACGCTGCTCCAATGCGGGTTGGCGGACTTCACATGTCTTCGAAATATTTTTTATTACTCAGACATGCAGGTTTCCTCACGATGTTTTCCTTCACCGCCGAGCACGTGGTAAATCGGCACTTAAAATTGCAATTAACAATTTTAGTGGTACCGGCACCGGGAATCGAACCCAGGTCACTCGCGTACTATGAAATTTAAAGCGAGCCCCTAGCCCCTGAGCTACCACGGGGGAGCACCCCTCATATGGTGAAAGGCATAAACATATGTTTGTGTGTGTATATTAAGTTTGTTCTTTCCTGTGTACTCGATTATTGCGCCGCGGGTCTTGCGTTTGAATCCCAACCGGAGCCAACATTTGTACGAAAGCAAAAATTATTGATTTTCGGGGGGTAAGCGTCTGCTGCTTCGCTGCTCTCCCTGGGTTTGCGGTTATCAAAAGGCCCTCTTAAGGAGGTATTAAACCACGGCTTGAATACTTGCCCATATGCGTAGAAATGGGTGTACGTGTATAATAGTGTGCTCCGACCAGTAATCTTCATTGACTTACATATACAGCAGCGAAATATATTTTTTTAAGCTAGTACTCAAGGCTTCATCAAATAAACATTACCAATATTCCCGTAGACCACTCAAACCAAGCTAAAAAATTTGTACTAGGATATGTTTTACGACAGATGTCGATTGAGAGGATCATGTCACGTCTTACAGAGTTTTTTTTAAAATAGGAGAAAGTGAAAAGACGAGCAACAGGTTCACCTGGTGATGTCCGCTCATGACGAATGCTTTGTCACCCAGAACATTTCTGTGTGGCGCCACATAGCGCTCGACCCCCCAAGTCATCAGTTCTAAGTCTCATATGCCTAATAATTACGCTAGCTTTGTATGTCCTTTAGATCGGAACAAAGTAATTTTTGCACATTACTGCTGCACGGCAGAATAAGTTTAATTGCGGTAACGCCTACCTAGATGGATTCCTGAATGGGAATCCTACCACCAGTAGGAATGAATTTTAATGTTTACTCAACGTATACCTAATGATAAATATAAGATTTACGCAAACACTACACATTTAAATGAAACTAATTTTACGGATTTAATCGCGTTTAATTTTATTTTTTATAACCCGACGTTTCGAGTGCTTTACAGCACCCATGAACACGGGAGGACTGAGGTGACAGATGTCCTGATGTCATAGTTAACCCGTAGTATCTTTAGCTTTTAATTATTATATTTTGGTCCGATCTACGCAGAAAGAGCTAACTGTATCTTGAAGTCTTGCAGTGGTATGCTTGGTTTTTGATTTAATTTTAATAATTGTAGAATTCCAAGCTGGTGGTAATACCCAACCATCTTCTCTATTAAAATTAGGATGTTTTTTTAATTTCAATAGCCTCGCGAATCATCCTTGGTAGGAACTGGTGTTCTTTTGTGAGGATAGGTGGTTTATTAAATCTGATGTAATGGTTGGGATGATCCAGAACATGGTCACAGACTGCAGACTTCTTGGAGCGACGATGCTAAACATCAGCTATATGTTCTATTACGCGACTTTTTACTGATCTTTTTGTTTGCCACCGAAGTTGTATGGGTTACCCAAAATACACAAACTCAATGCTCCACTCCGTCCAATAGTGAGTCAGATCGATTCACCAACTTACAGATTGGCTCAACGTGTGGCTTAAATACTCTCCCCACTAAGAGGACACACAAAAGCACACACAAAGGATCCCTACGGTTTTGTAAGTGAGATAAAAGACCTACATCTTACTGACAATTAAACTATGGTCAGTTTTGATGTCCAGTCGTTATTTACATGCCTACTCGTTGAATACTGCATCTCAATTGTATCTAGGCAGCTAACAGAGAACAAAATGCCAGTAGAACATGCAGAATTACTTAGACTATTTATTGTGGAAATAACAATACTACCAGCAAGTAGATGGTGTGGCGATGGGCTCCCCAGTATCTCCCATTGCTGCTGACATTTTCATGGAAGACTTTGAGGAGAAAGCCTTCCATACTTCTCCTGTCAATCCAAGGTTCTACAAGCGGTACGTAGATGATACTTTCACAATAAGGTCACTGCATTTTTACCACCTTCAACTCCATAAATTCTAGGATACAATTTACAATGGAGTAAGAGGTAAATACCTATTTAGCTTTTCTAGATGTTTTAGTAATATATAAGATAAGTCAGTTTTTACCATCTGTCAAGTGTAACATCCCTCTACAAAATGCAGGAGTACACAAGCTGGATTGTAAATGTGGTCTCTCTTACAAAGGACCCCTCCCGTGACCATGGGTGCTATAAAGCGCTCGAAACGTCAGGTTATAAATAGTTCAAAATCAAACGCGATAAAATCCGTGTATTCATATTAAAAGTAAATCAGTTTTATTTAAATGTGTAGTATTCGTGTAATAAAAGAAATCACCGGTACAGTTTGTGTTCCAAATATAAAATAACTCAAATTACAGTCCGTGCTTAAAACTGTACAAACACCAATTAATTTATTATCAATAAATGCAATCGATGAGGGAGGCCTATGTTCAGCAGTGGACCAGTTATAGTGAGACACGCTTATGATGATGAGAAAAATAGATGCAACAAACAAAATTAATAATCGTGGAATGAATAAAACTCATTTATTGGTCATTGTGTTTAATGTTTCTATATAATTTTAGTTAGTTAAGTTGTAGAACTAGTTAATTTTACAAGCTCCTCGAATTAAGCATAGACTCTACAACGGAGACGGCACACTGAGATCCAGGCAAAATTAAGCCCTTCTCTTCTATATTGCTTAGTAGCAAATTAGACAGCTAACTAATTCTCACATAAAATAGCTTTTCTTTGTCGCGTTTATCCAGTCCCTGATCTATTTTTTGAAAAAGTGGATTTTCTTCTCTTCGGGATTCTATTTTTGTACAATGCTTTGACTTGTTTTATTCAACATGCCGTTGTTTAGGTGTAAAAATATGTATTGGCGAAATTCTTCTTAAGAAATATCTTATTTTTATTCAGTTCATAACTATCTTTTTACCACTTTCTCGTGAAATTAAAAGCGAGCGCCCGGCCACTGCTACCACGACTTAACCGACACACTTGCTTAGTATCCATGGTCAATATTTGTACAGTACATAAAGTGTTT
Source organism: Luehdorfia chinensis (assembly GCA_019845155.1). Lineage (NCBI taxonomy): Eukaryota > Metazoa > Arthropoda > Insecta > Lepidoptera > Papilionidae > Luehdorfia > Luehdorfia chinensis. The sequence goes on from JAHVAK010000028.1 coordinate 6,489,849, forward strand.
ATGTTACTATTGTCCAGTGTATTTTTTATAGGAGAGGGGGCACACGGGCAAGCGGCTCACTTGATGGTAAGTGATCACCGCCACCCATGAACATATTGCAATGTCAGGGGAATTCCGGGCGCGTTGCTAGCCTATGATGAAAGATTAGGCTCTTTTCTAGAAGCTCCCTGAGTGGTATCGGTCTGGAAAAACTGCTAGCGGCAGCCTATTCCACAAAGTGGTTGTGCGTGGCAGAAAATTTCTGGCAAAGCGCACAGTGGTGGAATGCCAGTCATCCAAGTGGTGTCGGTAGAGTAGGCTCTTTTCTAGAAGCTCCCTAAGTCGTATCGGTCCGGAAAAACAGCTGGTGTCCGTGTCCCAACATAGCAGCCGTATAAGCGTTATCAGACACGAGAAGGTACTCACAACTAATTAATTCACAGCTGCTCCTTACTTCCAATTATAATTTAACTAGCTGAAGCCCGCGACTACGTCCGTGCGGATTTAGGTTTTTTTTATATGCCGTGAGAATTTTTTTAATATTCCGGAATAAAAGTATCCATTGTCCGTCTCTACGATGCCAGCCAAAAATGTGCCAAACTTCATCAAGATCGGTTCAACGGTTGAGCCGTGAAAAGGTAACAAGCATATACTCGTATATGGACAGAGAGAGTTACTTTCGCATTTATAATATGAGTATGGATATAATATTATACATATGGATATTTATATTATACACCTGTCGGCTCGGTTGGCGCAGTGGCTAAGCCCTTGGCTTCTGCGCCGCGAGTCGCGGGTTCGATTCCCCCACGGGACAAATATTTGTATGGCCTACATATAGTTGTTCCGGGTCTGGGTGGTTTGTGCATGTGGAATTTATGTCATTAAAACGTACCCACAACACAGGAGAAATCCTACTGAGAGGCATCGTTTTTTTAAAGAAAAAAAAACACCGAGCCGTGGTGGCTCAGGGGCCGAGTGCTCGCTTTTAATTTCATAGTACGCGAGTGACCTGGGTTCGATTCCCGGAGCCGGCACCACTGAAATTGTTAATCGCAATTTTAAGTGCTGATTTACCACGTGATCGGCGGTGAAGGAAAACATCATGAGGAAACCTGCATGTCTGTGAAATAAAAATATATTTCGTCGACATGTGCAGTCCGCCAACCCGCATTGGAGCCGCGTGGCGGATTCTTCCTAGCTCCAAAACCCTCTCAGAAATGAGAGGAGGCCTGTGCTCAGCAGTGGGACATTTATAGGCTGAAACTTTACTTTACTTTTTGTACACCGAGGTTTCGTAAGAGGCAATCTAAGGCAAAATAAACCGACGAAGGTATTGTATTATTCTTGCAGAATAAGACTATAAAATACAATGCTGACACATTTATACGTAAGAATTTTTTGACTCCTACCAAAATGGCAGCGACGTGGTTCGCTACCAGTCACGTCACGTTTCTCGCGACGGCGAAAAGTGAGCTACGTGAGTGGCCTCCGTCTACCCCTTATATGGGAAAAAGGCGTGACTGTGTAAACGTATGGATTATGCAATAATCCGTCTAGGTAGGTACCACCCCAGGGCCAGTTATTCTGCCGTGAAGCAGTACTGTGCAAACGTAACTGTGTTTCGGTTTGAAGGGCACTGTGAGCTAGCGTAATCACTGGGCATATGAGACTTTAGAACTGATGTCTCAGGGTGACGGGTGCGGTGTGGTCACACAGAAATTTTCTGGGTGACACAGCATTTGTTACGGGCAGACGTTGCACTTACCATTAGGTGAACGTTTTGTTCGTTTCATCACTTAACACAATAAAAAAAAATGTAGCCGTGATTGTATGAAGCAATGTGAAGATGAAAGTGTAACGCCGATAGCTCAGTGGGGAGATAATAAAATAGCGGACTGTATAAATGATGTTGTAATTATAAACTGCACAACGGTTGTCGATAAGCTACGGTACAAAGTTATATGCATGAGTGCTTCATAGGAGGCGTAACAGCTGACTCGCCCGCCGCGACGCCGCTCGGGTCAGCCGGTAGATGCGCCGTGTGTCGCCCTCTCCTCACGTCCCTCGCCTCGCCTGTGCTGTTGAGTTAGACGACTCAACAGAAAGGATTACTCATCAATGTCAATCAATCTCTGAGGTATTCCGAAAGCAACACATGAAAGGTTAAGATATTCAGTAATTTAGGAACCACATCAAGAGGCTGGCATGCATCAAATGTCTTTGATGTCCGACCGCTTTGATAAAATTCTCAAAATTCCTAACCTTGTTATGGTAACAGTACCCAATTTAGGCGCGACCGGGATAACCGACCAAGTATTTAAGAATTTTATAATTAAGTTTTATAACTAGGTATTATTAATTCCCTCAATCTGATTTTACGAAAGAAAGTCTTGATGCACAGTAACATGTCGAGTTTTATTCTCCAGACTTATTCCGGGCCATGTATTTATGATCTGTAACTTGCGACTTTGTTTGCGGTGACTAAATCGCGATGTCGCGAGTAATTCGCGGTGACGATGTAATGGTAAAAGACAAAGTTGGTTCAAAGTATGTTATACATTTCACATGAATAGCTTCCGTATCTTTTCGTCATGTTTGGATTAATAGGTTCTTTATTAAATTCAATTGGATTCCTGTTTGATTTCTATTGACGAAACGTTGACATTAGCTTTTTTAAAAGAATATTAGAAGAGATTTTAATATCACGGCTAATAACTTTTTTTTCTTTTTCTTTTTTTTAAAAAAAAACGAAGCCCCACAGTAGGATTTTCTACATTTCACATGCACAACACAACCAGACCCGAAAAGCAACATTTTGTGTTTTTGTACAAATGTTGCCTCCGGCCGGGAATCGAACCCAGGACCGGTGGCGCAGAAGTCAGGTACGCTAACCACTAAGCCACGCGGTCAACTAAAGCTAAGTTTTTAAGTTTGTGCTTGTAATTGGCACGGCAATCGAATAGCAGAATCGAATCTGGCTTTGTTTATTAGCTCTTCCTCTAATAATTCAAGATTGCCATCTTCATCATTCCAGCATCGGATCACAAATAGTTGAAAATGAAACGCGGTAAAATCTGAATATAAAATAAAAATTAAATGTAAATTTTAAAATTGCTACAAGACTATACGTATTAGATGTATGTATTTTTATTTTTATTTTTATTTATTTATTTATGTTTGGGTGAAACCAAACCTGGCACGCGGGCCCCTGGCCCGCGAGCACAGTATCTGATGAAGCTGTAAAAGCCGAGAAGGCTAACAGCAATTACATCACCGAAAATATATATGATGTATGTAAGAATTACGTACTCGAATATACATTTAACATATTTTAAGGACAGAAGCAACGTTTGTCTATGAATGATATGGATTCCTATGCAGGAAACCACCTCAGGGCCAGTTATTCTGCCGTGAAGCAGTAGTGTGCAAACATAACTATGTTTCGGTTTGAAGGGCACTGTGAGCTAGCGTAATCACTGGGCATATGAGACTTAAGAACTGATGTCTCAGGGTGACGGGCGCAGTGTGGTGTCACACAGTAATTTTCTGGGTGGACACAGCATTTGTTATGGGCAGACGTTGCACTTACCATCAGGTGAACGTTTTGCTCGTTCCGTCACTTTTATGATGATTATGTTTTATGATTTACGCAATTGATGGCTCTCGACAGTAGTCGGAAGTTGTCGCCGTGGTCAAAATCGGCTAGGAGAACATCATTTACTACATCATTGAAATTAGGATGTTTTTTTTTATTTCCAGCAACCTCGCGAAACATTTTTGGCATGAATAGAAATTATTTTACTAGAATTTTCGTAACAGGACAGATGTTATAGTATATTATCAAATCTGATCTAACAATCCTGAACATGGTTACAACTATTTATAAATCATTTTACTGGTGGTAGGATTCCTATGCAGGAATCCGTCCAGGTAGGTACTACCCCAGTGACAGTTATTCTGTCGTGAAGCAGTGGCGTGCAAGCATTACTGTGTTTCGGTTTGAAAGGCACTGTGAGATAGCGTAATCACTGGGCATATGAGACTTAAGAACTTATGTCTCAGGGTGATGGGCACAGTGTGGTGTCACACAGAATTTTTCTGAGTGACACAGCATTTGTTATGGGCAGACGTTGCACTTAGCATCAGGTGAAAGTTTTGCTCCTTTCATCACTTTATCCAATAAAAAAAAAAATAATGAGTCGACATCGATATTTATTATCGAGAATTTAAAATTAATTAAGGTTAGTATTTAATAACTATAAACACTACTTCGGGTTAGAACCCTCATCAGAGGGCTGTCAAATTTATTAGCTATCATCTTCAGGTTATATATATACATATATATATCTTTAACATCAGTGTCCGTGGTCGCCCTTTATCCCCATTATCTATCTCAAAATTTTGAATAAGATAACATAACGACCTATTATCAAAACTATTTATAATGAAACTGTACATATGACGTAAATGTTTTATAAACGTAAAGCAAGCAAAATCATTAACATAAGTTCTTTATAACAATATCATCAGAAATAAAAAAAATATCAGCTTAATGTCACAAACGGCTGTTCGGATTCCAAGTTTACTTGATAATTAAAGTTTCCTCTCCGATCGGACCGTTGTTACAAGTTTTAACAAAATTTTATTTTGTTTTTATTATCATAATGAATTGTTGTCAAGTACTAAAATTACTTTATAAAAATAAACAGTTTAACCCGCCTACGGAAAAAATAAATATAATTAAAGGAACAAAAATCTAAAACCTTTAACCCCACTAGGCATAAATAAAAAAAACGAAAAAGTAAGAAATAGGGTAGGTGATGGCTGCTATCATCGTATTATTGACTAAGACAAGTCTTTTGATATGTTAGATATTCCTGTTTATATATATAATTTCGGTGATGTAATTGCTGTTAGCCTTTTTTGGCTTTTACAGCTTCATCGGATACTGTGCTCACGGGCCAGGGGCCCGCGTGCCAGGTTTGGTTTGACCCAAACATAAATACATAAATAAACTCCTACAATAACCTCGAAATTCGGACTGTCGCGTTCGCTGCGTGCTTGCGCGATTTAGAATATCTCTAAAAGGTTTTTAAGTCGTCTAATGACCGTCCGAGGGAGGCTGCGGGCTTCCATTCGGACTGTCGACTTGTGTGTCGGTAACTCTGGGCGGTGAGAACCGCCCCGGAACACGGATGAATTGTGTGTACGCGGTGTGATTGTCGGCTGCTGCGCGCCGCTCTCTACAGCGGTCGCGCGTCGTGGTGCGTGTTATACTCGTATTAAAGCTATTAACTGTGTGTACAGTGTAGCCGGGATCGTGACTGATCGTATTGTGGTCAGGGAGTGCTGAGACGTTCGTGTCGTCTAGCACGTTTCGCGGGCGACGTTTGCGTTCGGTCGCGTTTCTATTTGGTCGGTAATTTGCTGCTTCAACCACCAGCGGGTTTGAATGAACCGCGGCTTTTTAGAAAAACCGCCGTGATAATGCTCTGAAGTGTTCAGAGATTAAGGGCATTTCACAGTCGCTGTGAAGATCTACATTGCGTTGGTACCAACCGGCTCCGGTGGCAGTTCGCAAGAATCGATTTTGAACGGTCTGTAACTTCTTTAATTGATTGCCCGTCGCGTGAGCGAAAGCGACGTATGCATGGGCCATTACGGGTCTTATGCAAATCTTATAGAGGCGAAGTTTGTGTCTTAAGCACATTTTGCTTGAAGAGCAAGTTAATGGGTATAGTCGACTTGAGATAAAAGCCGCTCTATTTCGAACGTTTTTTATCGCTGCGTCTAAAGGGACCCCGAGCTATTTGACGCTCTTTTCCCAGGGAATAGCGCGTCCGAACAGGGTGATCGTGCCTAGTTGATTGTTGCCGATTGTGTGCGATTCCTGTTTATTTAGTTGTATTGAAGTCTTCTGGCAGTTTGAGTTGACACATGAGTCTGGCATCTAGCAGATTGATTGATTCAGTTGGCAAATGAATAACGTTATACGTTTAATTTAAAAGCCGCTTGCCGTGCATATTTTTATCCTTAACTAGCTAATGCCCGCGACTTCGTCCACGTGGATATAGGTTTGTTTAAAATACCCTGGGTACTCTAAGATTTTCCGGAATAAAAAGTATCATATGTCCGTCTACAGGATGCAAGCTATCTCTGTACCGAATTTCGTTATGTTCGGTTCAATTATTGAATCGTGAAAAAGTAACATACAGGCAGGGGGACTTTTTTAATATACTTCACTTCAAGAATTATCAAAAACATTACTAAAAAAAAGAAAGCACTTAGCACTTTTTTTTTGGTTTCTATAATTATCGCGATATCTTAATCTATACTATAAATGCGAAAGTAACTCTCTCTGTTTCCCTGTGGTGCCTTTTCACAGTTTAACCGCTGAACCAATCTTAACGAAATTTGGCACGGAGATATCTTGCATCCAGTAGACGGACATATGGTAGTTTTTATGCCGGTAAATCAAATAGTTCGTTCCCACGGGATATATGAAAAATCTTAATCCACGCGGACGTATCAGCTAGTTTACCATAAAGTGGTGACGTAAGCAGTATCCCCGAAAATCAGCACTGCGGTCTATCCGTCTTCACAATATAGCGTCACTTTTGTCTCCAGTGTTTTACACATTTATTTTTATTGTACTTTGTTTTCTTTTTATTTTCGTCCTCTGTGTGATTTTTGTATTGTGTATGTCGAATAAAGTCTGTCCATGTCTATCCGGCACTTAGCGTCTTAGTCTGTGGCTACCTGTCACCTGTTTGTGGATTTTCATGTGACATCTGGAAGTCTTTTTTTTATTGCATAAAGTGATGAAACGAGCTAAACGTTCACCTGATGCTAAGTGCAACGTCCGCCCACAACAAATGCCGTTTCACCCAGAAAACCTCAGTGTCACACCACACTGTGCCCATCACCCTGAGACATTCTTAAGGTTCTTAAGTCTCATATGCCCAGTGATTACGCTAGCTCACAGTGCACTTCAAACCGAAACACAGTAATGTTTGCACACAACTGCTACACGGCAGAATAACTGGCCCAAAGGTGGTACCTATCTAGACGGATTCCTGCATAGGTATCCTACCACCAGTAGTCGTGAGCCCCCATGCCCCAGAGGATTTCTGCTACATAGTAAGTGCGTTTTACAGACATAATATAGTTAACAGAATCAGGCGTTACCTTTGCGCAAATCCGTTATTCGCATGGAAAATATAAAATGGTGTGGGACTACATGCCGGTCAACGTCTAAATCAAAAATAATGGAGTCCGTTATAAACTGCCAGCTCTTGAGGTATCTAGAGAAGCACCAGCTGTTTGGTCTTCTAGAGAACAATGACACAAAGTAATTTTTTTATTTCGGTGCCACGTATAAAAGTAAACGTGTCAACTATTCAATTTCAGATTAGTGCACAGACTAAAAATCTGAATATTACGCAAGACTAATTGATTAGTGACAGAGAATGATTAGTGACCGCCAGTACGGCTTTCGTGGGGGCCGCTCAGTTGGTAACCTTCTAGTCTACCTCACTTATCGGAGGCAGCCGAGATCAAAGGGAGGCTGTTGGATTGGACGAGCAAAGGCCTTTTATCGAGTCTGCCACAAAGTGCTTCTCTCGAAGCTTCCTTCCTATGGGCTTCCTGAGAAATTTTGCAATTGGTTCACCAATTTCCTCACAGACCGGAACATCACGGTCGTAGTTGACAGTGCATGCTCGGACTCTAAGTCTGTGAATGCTGGTGTTCCACAAAGCGTGCTATCGCCAACCCTGTTTCTTCTGCACATCTATGATATGTTACAATTTAGTAAAATTCATTGCTATGCAGAGAACAGCACTGGTGATACCTTGGTCACCGGTTGGCACCTTCCTCGTGGACGATTCATGTCGATGAGTACCGGAACAAACTTGTGTCTGATGTCGAAATTTTGTTAGACAAGATCTCGGACTGTGGCCGGCTAAATTTAGTCTAGTTCAACCCTAAAAAGAAACCCTTCGTTGTATCATCTCATTTTGGGAGCACTCCTCTAGGTGCCTCAGCCAGTTTCGAATTCAATGGCGTCGGCTTATCGAGTGACGTTCAGTTTTGCGTTCATTGGAATGGAAGGCCAATTTGGCCTCTTAAAAGCTCATCGTGCACAGAAGAGCGAGTCAGTGCTTGGTGCCTGCCTCCCATAGAATACTGTTCTCATCTCTAGGCGTAAACACCCCAGGGTCAGCTCCTACCATTTGGTTCAACGAAAAGCGGCTTGAATCGTCGACGACCATGTGCTTTCCGATCGGCTTGATCCAGTTGTCTTGCGAAGAGATATGAGATGAGATCTTTGAATTTTTTACCGAATCTACCATGGGGAGGATTCCGAGGAACTGTTCGGAATTATTTCAGCAGCTGAATTTCACCATCGCACATTGCGACACAACTCAAAATTCTATCGTCACATCTTGATGGTTAGCATTCTACCACAGTGCACGTTTCGCGGAATTTTCCGACACACAAGACCACTTTATGGAATCGGCTGCCGCCGGCAGTTTTTCCGGACCGATACAACTTGAGGATCTTCAAGAAAAGAGCCTATCCCTTATCAAATGCCGGCAACGAATCTGCTATTCCTCTGGTATTGTAGATGTTCATGGGCGGTGGTGATCACTTACCATCAGGTGAGCCACTTGCTCGTTTGCCCCGAGAAACGTTGTTCAAGTGTAGCGACGCTCTTACTCCATTTCGTATACAAGCAAACTAACACTGCCACCGGGAACCGCCATCAGATAGAATGGAGACCTGACACGTGTTTCACCTTAAAGCGACAGATTAGCAAGTATTATTCACTGTATGACAGACAGACGACGATTGTGACATGATTCTATTAACTATTTATGTAATTTGTACTGGATTCCGCACTACGGTTCGATTCCCGCACGGGACAAATATTTATATGGCCTACATAAGGTTGTTCCGGACACGCAGTGTCTATAAAATCAGCATGTAAAATGTCTGGGGTGAGGGCTAGTGAGAATCGCAATAAAAGAATTAACCTTTATTAGTATTCCACAACACTTCACCGATTTCTTTGGTAACTTTTTTATACGAGTAATACAGGCTACACTCCTCTGGAACTCCTTACCCGAAGATATTAAGAAGATTTCTCTTAAGCTGACGTTCAAAACATTCGTGCGAGAATATGTTTTTAAATAATCTGTGTAAGTGTATGCTATCATCGGTGGTATATTTTGATATATTTTGGTCCTGTAAGTGTAAGAGAAGCCTAAGAGAATCTACCACCCCATCTCATCTCGGGGGTGTCGTAAAAGTCGACAGAGGGAAAATGAAAAACAGGAGATGGGCAGCAGCATCTTCCTGGAACATCTGAATAAATAAACTGCGGTTGCCAATCCGCCTGCCAAGCGTGGCAACTATGGCAAGATCCCCCCAAAATGAGAGCTACAAACTTTTGTGGCTATCTATGGGGGAGGCCTATGTTCAGCAGTGGACTTGTGATAGGCTGAAACGACGAGTGTAATGCTTTTAGTAGTGTGTATTTAAAATTATGTATTTACACTTTTTAACGCACCTATAACAATATCTCTCCATGCCTTTGGTTGACTGGGAGAAATTGCCAAAAGGCAATTAGTCCGCCCTTTGTAATCGTTTATTTTCAATAAGGTGAAAACGAAGTGTGGTGGTGGCGTAAGAAAATCCATATTGTCTCCTAGATGTTTTCGGAAAGCTAGTGACTCGGTTAGCGCAGTGGCTAAAAGATTATCTCCTGCGCAGTTACACCGTGTGGTGGCGGTTTAAGAGAATCTGCCACCCCATCTTATCCCGTAGGTGTCGTAAAAGTCCACAGAGGAGTCTGGTGGTAGGATCCCTATGCAGGAATCCGTCTAGGTAGGTACGAGCCCAGGGCCAGTTATTCTGCCGTGAAGTAGTAGTGTGCAAGCATTATTGTGTTTCGGTTTGAAGGGCACTGTGAGCTAGCGTAATCACTGGGTATTCGAGACTTAAGAACTGATGTCTCTGGGTGACAGGCGCAGTGTGATGTCACACAGAAATATTCTGGGTGACAGCATTTGTTGTGGGCGGACGTTGCACTTACCATCAGGTGAACGTTTTGTTCGTTTCGTCACTTTTTTAAATAAAAAAAAGGGAAAATGAAAATCAGCAGATGGGCATTGAGCATCTTCCTGGAACATCTGAATAAAAAAACTGCGGTTGCCAACCCGCCTGTCAAGCGTGACAACTATGGCATAACCCCCCCAAAATGAGGGCATCAAACTTTTGTGGCAATCTATAGGCTATGTTGAGGCCTATGTTCAGCAGTGGACTAATGAGAGGCTGAAATGATAATGACGATGATGACAGTAGGTCGTGGACTCCATTAGGTACCGTACGGGACAAAAATTTGAATGTCCTACAGATGTATGATTTTTTTTTTATTGTATAAAGTGACGAAACGAGCAAAACGTTCACTTGATGGAAAGTGAAACGTCCGCCCACAACAAATGCTGTGTCACTCATAATTTAACTGTGTGACACCACACTACGCCCGTCACCCTGAGACATCAGTTCTTAAGTCTCAAATGCCCAGTGATTACGCCAGCTCACAGTGCCCTTCAAACCGAAACACAGTAATGCTTGCACACCACTGCTTCACGGCAGAATAACTGGCCCTGGGGTGGTACCTACCTAGACGGATTCCTGCATTAGATATTACAAAAAAAAATGTTTGACATTACAGTCACGCCTCTTTTATTCGCTCAGAATAACACCAGAATATGCAATGCTGTCACTATACTGCTCGCGAGAACGCAACTGCTTCACGGCAGAATAACTGACCCTGGGTGGTACCTACCTAGACGAATTCCTGCATAGGAATCCTACCACCAGTTAAATGTTCCGGGTCTGGGTGTTTGTGCATGTATAATATAAGTCTTATAATAGGGAAGTTAAAAGGAAAAAAGTAATGTTTCAGCCTATAAATGTCCCACTGCTGAGCACAGGCCTCCTCTCATTTCTGAGAGGGTTCTGGAGCTAGGAAGAATCCGCCACGCTGCTCCAATGCGGGTTGGCGGACTGCACATGTCTCCGAATTTTTTTTTTTATTTCTCAAACTTGCAGGTTTCCTCACGATGTTTTCCTTCACCGCCGAGCACGTGGTAAATCAGCACTTAAAATTGCAATTAACAATTTTAGTGGTGCCGGCACCGGGAATCGAATCCAGTTCACTCGCGTACTATAAAATTTAAAGCGAGCTCCTAACCCCTGAGCTACCACGGCGGAAGTTAATTTGTTAATATCAGCCGAGTACGTCCGTCGCAGAGTCAATAACGCTTGGTAATGCCTCGTTTTGAGGTGAAGCACATGTCGTGGTCTCCACTTCAGTGTATATTTCAGTGTATATTACAGTATATATTTCAGTGTATATTTCAGTGTATATTTCAGTGTATATTTCAGTGTATATTGCCTAGCGTTAGTGGAGGTATTAGTTTGCTTGTGCAAGCTACTGTAGGAGGGAGGGCGCTGCTCTTCAAAAACTAGGTTATATACATTTTATGTTTTGCATGCAGATCTTAGCAAATTAACTTTATTACCCTAATTATGACATAATGATGATGTGATGATGATGTTCTCCTAGCCGATTTCGACCACGGCGACAACTGCCGACTACTGTCGAGAGCCATCAACTGCGCAGGAGATATTATAGTGCCACAAGTGTACGCGCAAACACATAGGCAGGCACTCACTCGTCCCAACCTACCCGCGCCCGATGTAACGCTGATGCGATAAGATCGGAGGCTAGGATGCAGTGTCAGAAACACGGGGACAATCACAACACAACCAGACCCGAAAACCAATAATTTATGTTTTAGCACAAATGTCAGCGCCGTCTGGGATTCGAGCCCAGGACCCGCGGCTTAGAAGTCAGGTACTCTGACCACTAGGCCACGCGGTCGTCAAATTATGACATAAATGTGATAATTAAGTTATGTGGGCAAATAACTTTGTGTCAATAGAGCACGTCTTGTGTGAGTAAGTCCTAGGTGAATTAAGTCCAATCAAGGAGAATCTCCTCAGAGTGAACGAACAAAGTCAATGGACCGTTAAGTCTGAATGAGTCTGCGCTAAGTTTGCGGAACTCCGGCGAGACACGTCGATAGCGTCGCCTGTCTCCGTTCACGTGCTCGTCCCGAACATTCTCGATACGTTTAATTAAACCTTAGTAAGTCTTCCTGGTCTAGCCGTGGTAGCTCAGGGGCTAGGCGCTCGCTTTAAATTTCATAGTACGCGAGTGACATGGGTTCGATTCCCGGTGCCGGCACCACTAAAATTGTTAATTGCAATTTTAAGTGCTGATTTAGCACGTGCTCGGCGGTGAAGGAAAACATCGTGAGGAAACCTGCATGTCTGAGGAATAAAAAATATTTCGAAGACATGTGAAGTCCGCCAACCCGCATCCTAGCCTAGCCTTCTTCCTAGCTCCAAAACTCTCTCAGAAATGAGAGGAGGCCTGTGCTCAGCTGTGGGACATTTATAGGCTGAAACTTTACTTTACTTTTTTTAAGTCTTCCTGTTCGTTCGTATTGTGAATTCTTTGTCAATTCTAGCTCAGCGGTTAGTCGATCGCGAGCCATCATTTTTTTAAAAATGAAGACTATAATGGTTATAAAGAGCTGCTGAAAGTCTAATCTAAAAAATTATAGAAAAACAGCCCCAACCCGTTTTCCCATTTACGAGTGAATGTTCGCAAAATTTATTTCTAGTATGTATCCGTCCTATGTAAAAGTTAAGTAACAGCCTTTAAATGTCCCACTGCTGAGCACAGGCCTTCTCTCATTTTTGTTGGCGGACTGCACATGTCTCCGAATTTTTTTTTTTATTTCTCAAACTTGCAGGTTTCCTCACGATGTTTTCCTTCACCGCCGAGCACGTGGTAAATCAGCACTTAAAATTGCAATTAACAATTTTAGTGGTGCCGGCACCGGGAATCGAATCCAGTTCACTCGCGTACTATAAAATTTAAAGCGAGCTCCTAACCCCTGAGCTACCACGGCGGAAGTTAATTTGTTAATATCAGCCGAGTACGTCCGTCGCAGAGTCAATAACGCTTGGTAATGCCTCGTTTTGAGGTGAAGCACATGTCGTGGTCTCCACTTCAGTGTATATTTCAGTGTATATTACAGTATATATTTCAGTGTATATTTCAGTGTATATTTCAGTGTATATTTCAGTGTATATTGCCTAGCGTTAGTGGAGGTTTTAAGTCTTCCTGTTCGTTCGTATTGTGAATTCTTTGTCAATTCTAGCTCAGCGGTTAGTCGATCGCGAGCCATCATTTTTTTAAAAATGAAGACTATAATGGTTATAAAGAGCTGCTGAAAGTCTAATCTAAAAAATTATAGAAAAACAGCCCCAACCCGTTTTCCCATTTACGAGTGAATGTTCGCAAAATTTATTTCTAGTATGTATCCGTCCTATGTAAAAGTTAAGTAACAGCCTTTAAATGTCCCACTGCTGAGCACAGGCCTTCTCTCATTTTTGAGAGGGTTTTGGAGCGCGGAATAGTCCGCCACGCTGGTCCAATGCGGGTTGGCGGACTTCACATGTCCTCGAAATATTTCTATTCCTCGGACATGCTGGTTTCCTCGCGATGTTTTTCTTCATCACTAAGTACGTCGTAAATCAACACTTGAAAATTTAGAATAATTTTAGAGCGAGCACTCATTCGAAGACATGTGCAGTCCGCCAACCCGCATTGGAGCAGCGTGGCGGATTCTTCCCAGCTCCAAAACCCTCTCAGAAATGAGAGGAGGCCTGTGCTCTGCAGTGGGACATTTATAGGCTGAAACTTTACTTTACTTTTTACTCGGCCCCTGAGCTATCGCGGCCTATGTAACATTTATAACATATATTTTCATTCAGTATTTTCACTTGTTCTTCTCTTGTCAGCCTTTTTTTCATATAAGGGCTGGAAGAGGCCACACGTAGTCCAGTTTTCGCCCCCGCGGGAAACAAGACGTGACGGATGGAGAACCACGTCGCTGGCATTTTGCTACGAGTCAAAGATAATTGGCGAAAACGATCAAATGAAGAAAAACTCCAAATTGGATGAAACAAGAGTAGTGAAGAGAAGAGAAAATGAAGAATTTAAATTTCCTTCGCGTGTTCGTATGTTGTTTTGTGGTGGTATTATTACTATTCAGGAATCCGTCTAGGTAGGTTCCACCGCATGTGAAACATTTCTGTGTTTCGGTTTTAAGGGCACCGAGATCTAGTGTAATCACTGGGCATATGAGAATGAGGACCGTTGTGTCGGGGTGACGGACGCAGGGATTTACCATCAGATGAACGTTTTGCTCGTCGCGTAGGTTATTCCAATAAAAGAAATACTGTGTTTCGGTCTGAAGGGCACCGAGATCTAGTGTAATCATTGGGGCGCAGTGTGGCGCCACACACAAATGTTTTGGGTGACACAACACTTGTTATGGGCAGACGTTGCACTTACCTATCAGATGAACCTTTGGCTCTTGACGTCACTCCTATAAAATATATACCTAATGGTTTTAGTTGCAACTGCAATTTTAATGTATTTATATATTGCTAGGGTAAAATATTTTCCTATATGTATATGTGTCTATAAAGGAATAAACAGATTTGAATACTTAGTGTCGCATGCAACACAAAACGCATTCAACATGTTAATTTAAATGTAAAAAAGTAATGCATTTCAATGGCGTCCGTCACGGAAACGCAGCTGCTGAATTCTTTTTAATCTTCTACGATACGTGAAGCGATTTTATTTGGATGTCTAATTTGTTTCTGTTCGTTTCTAAATTTAAATATAGTCCCAGAAGATGGGCAGCAGCGTCTTCTTGGGACATCTGAATAAATAAACTGCGGTTGCCCCCCCCCCCCCCCCCCGCCTGCCAAGCGTGGCAACCTGGCAACTATGGCAATTTTTTTTATTGCATAAAGTGATGAAACTAGCAAAACGTTCACCTGATTAAGTGCAACGTCTGCCCATAACAAATGCAGTGCAACCCAGAAAATTTCTGTGTGACGCCGCACTGCGTCCGTCACCGCGACACGTCGGTCCTCATTCTCATATGCCCTGTGATTACACTAGATCTCAGAGCCCTTCAGACCGAAACACAGTAATGTTTGCACACTACTGCTTCACGGTAGAATAACTGGCCCTGGGGTGGTACCTACCTAGATGGACTCCTGCATAGGAATCCTACCACCAGCAAAATCCTCCAAAACGGAAGCTACAAACTTACGAGTATGCGTCAATCTATAGGGCCTACGTTCAGCAGTGAACTAGTGATAGGCTGAAATTACGATAGTCTGATGAACTGTTGAAGGGTTCGTGTAGAAAAATCCGTGTACGTAGGTACCACGGCAGTGCCAGTACCAGAACACTTACGTCAACAGACGATGACAGAACTGTGTATAGTCACGCCTTTTTCCCATGTAAGAGGTGCGCAGAGACCACACACGTTGCCCACTTCTCGTCCGTGTGGGAAAACAAACGCGACTGATGACGAACCACGTCGTTGCCATTATGGTACGACTCCAAAAATTCTTACTCCCCATTGCGATTCCACGAGCAGTATATTTTACACGAATAGTGGCTGTCCGTACAATACCTTAGTCGCCTCTTACGACACCTCGTTAGGAAAGAGGTAAGTGCTATTATACTCTGCCGGACACCAATGGGCTTAATAGCCATCACAACACCTCTAAACTAATAGTTATAAAATTGTATATTTTATAATACTTTCAAATTCATCTAATACTCACCCCACACTACGTCTTCACCCAGTTATAGTGGGTACGTTTACAAATATAAATTTCTCATACACAAAAAACACCACAGATAAACAAATAAATATTCTGTAAGATAATCGAACCGGCGATCTGAAGTGCAGAAGCCAATCGCTTACTCACTGCGCCAATGGTACTCGTTGAATAACTCGTTAAAGGAGGAAATGAGATGAACAAAACCATTCACCTAATGGTAAGTTCAAAGTCTGCCCACAACAAATGCTGTGTCACCGAGAATATTCGAAATGAAATGGAATGAAATGAAAATTATTTATTCTTCAACGTAAGAAATATAAATATCGTTTGTCAAACGTCATTTCTTTACAATCTACCATCGTTTCGTATTGAGGTTCTTCTGACGGAGAAGAAACAGACGAAACTAACTCCGTAGGAATCTTCTCTTTTGTCATTTTTTTTATCGTTGTCAAAAGTACATTATACATAAATTTACAAAGAACGGTCTCATAGAAAACCAAAGCACGCTCCATGACAAAATATTATACAAGATTTGAAGGTTTGAAGAGCACTCAGAGCTAGCGTAATCAGTTGGCATATGAGAATTAAGAACTAATGTCTCTGGGTGACGGGCGCAGTGTGTTCACACAGAAATGTTTTGGGTGACACAGCATTTGTTGTGGCAGACGTTGCACTTACCATCAGGTGAATGATTTGCTCGTTTCGTCACTTTATCACATAAAAAAACCAAAAAACTGCCTTCCAGACCAAAACATAGTAATGTTTGCCCACTACTGTTTTACAGTAGAATAACTGGCCCGGTAGTACCTCATCATCATCATCATTTCAGCCTATCACTAGTCCACAGCTGTACATCGGCCTCCCCCATAGATTTCTACAAAAGTTTGTAGCTCTCATTTTGGGGGGAATTTTGCCATAGTTGCCACGCTTGGCAAGCGGGTTGGCAACCGCTGTTTATTTATTCTGATGTTCCAGGAAGATGCTGCTGCCCATCTTATGGTTTTAGTTTTCCCTCTGTAGACTTCTACGACACCCGCGGAATGAGATGGGGTGGTAGATTCTCTTAAGTCGCTATCACACGGTACCTACCGAGACGGATTCCTACCTCACATTTTTGAAATATTACGCGATCATTATTATAGAAAAGGAAAATTGAAGAGAACGAATTGATCAATTATATTTATTACGAACAATGGGTCGCGAAACGCATAGTTCGTATCTTATTCAACTGACAACCGCAGATTGTTCACAGGCTTGTTTGGAATAAGCATCGCGTTCGAAGTTCTCTGACTGAACGGAGCGCTTTTACACGAAATTATTTGTCGAGACCATAAGTACTTACTTTATAACTAACTACTATGTTACTAAATAAATTAATAATACATACATATACGTAGTCATGCCTTTAAATAAAACTATTTTTTACGGATTTTATCGCGTTTCATTTTGATCTATTTATAACCCGATGTTTCGAGTGCTTAACAGCACCCGTGTTCCCCCATGGTCACGCCGATGGTAATTTATTTATTTTATGAAGGCTTACAGACAAATAACTTTGTAAATAGTAAAATGGCTATACATATTGTTAATTACCAAACTACGCCATATAATTTATGATACTTTGCACTGAGAACAAAAATCAAAACTTTGCTAATATTAAAAGTTAAAAAACACATAACAAAAGCTCATATGCTAGTAAGAAGAGTGTAAAGAAAATTACTGATTTACAGTTAAAACTTCATTATCGATTTTTTACTCAACCATCTTCTCCACCATTATTATTACCACCGGATTGGGATCCTATAATTAATAAAATTAAATCAAAAACCAAGCACACCACTGCAAGACTTAACACAGTTAGGTCTTTCTGCGTAGAACGGGCTAAAAATAATAATTAAAAGCTGAAGGTATCTCGGGTTAAATATGACACGGTGATAGGATTCCTACGCAGGAATCCGTCTAGGTAGGTGCCACCCCAGGACAAGTGAGGCTACCGTGAAGCAGAAGTTTGCAAACAGCATAGTGTTTCGATCTGAAGGGCACTGAGAGCTAGCGTAATTACTGGACATATGAGACTTAAGAATTAATGTCTTTGCGTGATGGGCGCAGTGTGGTATTATACGGAAATATTCTGAGTAACACAGCATATGTTATGGACAGACAATGCACTTAACATATAGTGATAGTTTTGCTCGTCTCGGCTCGTATCAAATAAAATAAAAATCTCAATCCTTCCGTGACCATGGGTGCTGTAAAGCGCTCGAAATGTCGGGTAATAAAAAGGTAAAGTTATACGCCAGAAAATCCGTAACATCTAGTTTGATTTCAATATGTAGTTAGTAGTAGTATGCAGGAGTCCGTCTAGGTAGGTACCACCCCAGGGCCAGTTTTTCTACCGTCAAGCAGTAGTGTGCAAACATTACTGTGTTTCGGTTTGAAGGGCACTGTGTGCTAGCGTAATCACTGGGCATATGAGACTTAAGAACCTATGTCTCAGGGTGATGGGCACAGTTTGGTGTCACACAGAAATTTTCTGGGTGGCACAGCATTTGTTATGGGCAGACGTTGCACTTACCATCAGGTGAACGTTTTGCTCGTTTCATCACTTCAAGGAATAAAAAAAAAGTATTTGCTCAAATATAAGAAATCATTAAGTACAAGAAATCGTTATCATGAATGGTTTTCGCTGATTCAGATCGTGATATCACTTCCTTTTTTCTCATTTTCCTTAAGTTTTTCGTTCAACAGACAGAAATAAGGTCAAAAGCAATCAGCTACAATGACCGGGGGTGGTTATGTTCCAATCATCTACTAACACTATAATAGTTAGTGTAAGAAAAGCGTTTCCTTAGATTTTCCTGTCTATAAGTTGGCTTGGTTAACGCAGCGATTTCTGCACTGTGTCGCGGGTTCGAATCCCACACGGGATAAAAAATTGTACGGCCTACAGGTAGTTGTTGCCGAACGAAATTGTTAGTAATCATTTCTGCGGGAGAGTACCGGTCAGTCTCTAGAGACTTCTGTGGCGACTGGGATTCCGCGACAGACCGTTCATAAATGCAGTAGTTAGTGCTTGATTGCTTGTGTTTTTTACTCCCCCTGCCGAGGTTTCCCAACTAGACGACGATACCATTTAAGCCATTTTTTTGGAAAATTTTAGCGATCTGCCAGATCTGAAGAGGACAGATGTCCTGTCCAGATCATATCAATAATTGTATTTTTTTTTTTTGTTTGATAGAGTGACGAAACGAGCAAAACGTTCACCTGATGGTAAGTGCAACGTCTGTCCATAACAAATGCTGTGTCACCCAGAACATTTCTGTGTGACACCACACTGTGCGCGTCACCCTGAGACATAAGTTTTTAAGTCTCATATGCCCAATTATTACGCTAGCTTTCAGTACCCTTCAACTTCACAGTAATGTTTGCACACTACTGCTTCTCGGCAGAAAAATTGGCCCTGGGGTGGTACCTACCTAGACGGATTCCTGCATAGGAATCCTACCACCACTAAAAATGTATTAAGTGATCATCTAAGAAACTTTGACGGCGCGATGCAAGACGTATTTTGAAGTCGAAACCGATGTCTATACACCAAATAAATTTTCCCTATTTTGAGTTGAAGACTCGGATGTGCTCAACGGACGCTTGCAAACGCTCTTTAGCTTTAATTTAGAGCGTGCAGCTCTAAATTTATGTGCGAGCATAGACAGCTCGTCCATATGCTGTTAGAGGAAATCGACATCATCTTGCAGGCTATGGGTAGGAATGGCAACTACCGGGGCCCCGTCCGCGGGCGCGGGGGCCGGGGGGCATACTGAAGCCGTATAGACCATGGGCAGAAGCCTAGTCCGCGCGGGATCGCCTGTTGAGGCGCCTCATTTTGCTTTCCGCGTTTTCCGACCCGACAACGCCGCTTGCCGCTCGGGGCTATCGGATGGCCCGTGCACAGCACACACAGTGGGTTTCTCTTTGTCACCTTAACGAATCCTATAGAAGATAGATATTCTACATCAAATTAAAAAATAAATATATTTATTTATTTAAGCTTTTATGCACATGTGGTACATATGGCGGACTTAATGCCTAAAGGCATTCGCTACCAGTCAACCATAAGACAAAGCAGAGATAAACATAATAATTTGTGTCGCATATAAAATATTCACTACGTCTGAGATTCGACTCAATGACAACGACATGTGTGTGGCTTTTATGTCGGGAATTCTTATATAAATAAAAATATACGAGAAGTTTTAAAGCTTCGATGACAAGGTGTTTTATAATATCAGATCAAATTATCATCATCATCATCATTTCAGACTATCACTTCTCCACTGCTGAACATAGGCCTCCTCCGTAGATTGCGGCAAAAGTTTGCAGCTCTCATTTTGGGGGGATTTTGCCATAGTATGGTTCGTTTTGAAGGGCACTGTGAGCTAGCGCAATCACTGCGCAGTTGAGACTTAAGAACTGATGTCTCAGTGTGGCGCAGTGTGGTGTCACACAGAAATATTCTGGGCAGACGTTGCACTTACCATCGGAGGAACGTTTTACTCGTTTCGTCACTTTATACAATTAAAAAAAACGCTATTTATTTATTCATATATTACAGAAAGATGCTGCTACACATCTGCTGGTTTTAATTTCCCCTCTGTCGAATTTTACGACACCGACAGGATTAGATGGAGTGGTAGATTCTCTTATGCCGCTACCACTGATTATATCTTAAAACTTAACTCCTTATCTTGCCTGTTTTTTTGTCTGTTCGGTGCAAATTTTGCTATCGATTTTAGCCGACTTCTTGATGAGACAGAGACCTGAAACGTCAGACGTATGCAACTGCAATATTAACTCTCTTTCTTGTCTGTTTATTTGTTTGTATGTTCAGAACCAATTTTGCAACCGATATAAATTTGAATTTGCGACTTGGTTCGCCACCCGTTACTTATCGTTTCGCGTGGGGGGCAAAAAATAAGCTACGGGTATGGTCTCTGGCGAAACTGTATGTATCTATAAACCTGATATTTTCCACACGTCTCTGTCATCTTTATATATATAATTTTTTTGTGCGTGTGTATGTCTCTGAAATACGACCTAACAGTCAACCCAAACAAAACTGAACTGATAATGTTCACCCACAAACGGGTACTGAATAAATATCATCTTCCCAGTTTATTCGGTACCGAACTACGGCTGTCATCAGAGGTAAAATACCTAGGCATCATACTGGACAGCAAACTGAACTGGAACAATCACATTGAAAACAAAATCAAAAAAGCGACTATCACCTTTTGGCAATGCAAAAGGATGATCGGCAATCGCTGGGGCCTGTCACCGAAAATCATCATGTGGCTATACAAGATGATTATCCGCCCAATGATTACATACGGTGCAGTAGTTTGGTGGCCAAGAACAAGATTAACTACTGCTATTAACAAACTCCAAAGATGTCAGAGGCTAGCATGTCTGGCCACGACAGGATGCATGAGGACTACTCCCACAGTGGCCCTAGAAGCCATGCTAGACCTGCCACCGCTGCACCTACACATCCAACAGGAAGCAGCTTTGGCAGCCATAAGGCTCAAAACACTGAATCTCTGGAGTAATAACAAGATCCCACATACCAATATACTTACAGAACTGTTTGCAGAAATGCCCGTTCTACAGGCTGTGTATGATAGGATCCCAAAGCAATTTGTATTCGATAAGAAGTACAAAATACAATTACACGAAGACCAACGTTCTGAAGGACTAAACCCAAGGGAACTCAGAATCTTCACAGATGGTTCCAAAACCGGGTCAGGTACAGGCTCTGGAACTTTTTCAGAGGACCTAAATATACAATACAAATAAGCACACCACTCGGTGCCCACAATACAGTGTTTCAGGCAGAGTGTATGGGCATTATTCACGCAGCATCGGCTATAGCTGAAAGGAAGGTAAAAGACTATTCCATCCGAATACTCTCCGACAGCATGGCGGTACTACTGGCCCTCAATAGCAATGTTATGAATTCAGGGCTCATCTACGAATGCTACCAGAAATTAAATGAGGTATGTCAATTCAATGAAATAACCCTACAATGGATTAAGGGACACAGCGGAGCTAGGGGCAACGACGCGGCCGACGAACTTGCTCGAGGAGGCTCCAACCAGTGTGCTGTGGGTCCAGAACCTATACTGCCACTTCCCCTCAGGTATGTTCGCTCGCTAGTCTGCAAACGCACTAGGAACCAACATGCACAAATCTGGGCAAGTCACCCAGAGTGTAGACAAGCAAAGACAGCTTTGCCCGTTATCAACAGTCGCATCTCCAAGGCGCTACTTCGTCTGAATAAACCCCAAATCAGAACGATCAGTAGTGCTATAACTGGACATGGATCATTTAACAAACATCTGTTTAATTTAGGTGTTACAGACAGCCCTCTGTGCAGAGCCTGTATGGAGACGGACGAAACGGCGGCCCATGTCCTATTGGACTGCCCTACGGTCGCCATATACCGGGTCAAGCATCTCGGCTCGCCGAGACCGCTCCCTGAGGTCGCGGGGAACATCAAGGGCCTGCTGCGATTTCTGGAGGAGCTTGGATGGCTCGAGTAGCACAACGTTCCTGCCCACACGCAAAATACGCGCTAGACGTGGAGTTGCGGAGACCGGCCCGTTGCAATCTACAATCTGCAATCTACAATGTCTCTGAACTTCTCCTAAACGTCTGGACCGATGTTGACTTTTTTTGTGTGTTTTTGTGTGGTTCCCTGGATGTTTTCGATTCATAATTGGACCCGGTAGGTGGCGCTGCGATAGGGTTCTAGAAAAATTACATAAATCACTCAGTATCTATATACTATTTTATCGATAATTCGAATATCGAAATATCGTTTGCTGTATCTGTTAACAGCAGGCGAGCCAACGTTCGGACAGGACAACGTCTGTCGGGTCCGCTAATAATCTTAGCTAGTAAAACTTATTGACATACAAAAGTATGGTAAAAATTACATAAATCACTCAGTATCTATATACTACTTTATCGATAATTCGAATATCGAAATAGAGTTTGCTGTATCTGTTAACAGCAGGCGAGCCAACGTTCGGACAGGACAACGTCTGTCGTAATAGCTAGTTAAAACTATTGGGTTAACAGGCAGGCGAGCCAACGTTCGGACAGGACAACGTCTGTCGGGTCCGCTAATAATCTTAGCTAGTAAAACTTATTGACATATAAAAGTATGGTTAAAATTACATAAATCACTCAGTATCTATATACTACTTTAACGATAATTCGAATATCGAAATATCGTTTGCTGTATCTGTTAACAGCAGGCGAGCCAACGTTCGGACAGGACAACGTCTGTCGGGTCCGCTAATAATCTTAGCTAGTAAAACTTATTGACATACAAAAGTATGGTTAAAATTACATAAATCACTCAGTATCTATATACTACTTTAACGATAATTCGAATATCGAAATATCGTTTGCTGTATCTGTTAACAGAAGGCGAGCCAACGTTCGGACAGGACAACGTCTGTCGGTTCCGCTAATAATCTTAGCTAGTAAAACTTATTGACATACAAAAGTATGGTAAAAATTACATAAATCACTCAGTATCTATATACTACTTTATCGATAATTGGAATATCGAAATATCGTTTGCTGTATCTGTTAACAGCAGGCGAGCCAACGTTCGGACAGGACAACGTCTGTCGGGTCCGCTAATAATCTTAGCTAGTAAAACTTATTGACATACAAAAGTATGGTAAAAATTACATAAATCACTCAGTATCTATATACTACTTTATCGATAATTCTAATATCGAAATATCGTTTGCTGTATCTGTTAACAGCAGGCGAGCCAACGTTCGGACAGGACAACGTCTGTCGGGTCCGCTAATAATCTTAGCTAGTAAAACTTATTGACATTCAAAAGTATGGTTAAAATTACATAAATCACTCAGTATCTATATACTACTTTAACGATAATTCGAATATCGAAATATCGTTTGCTGTATCTGTTAACAGCAGGCGAGCCAACGTTCGGGCAGGACAACGTCTGTCGGGTCCGCTAGTAATGTTAGCTAGTAAAACTTATAAAAGGTCCGGTATTTTTTATTAAGTACAACAATGTTTGACAAATAAGTTATTAACTATCAAGGCATACCTGTTTCTCAAAGAAAATATATTTATAATTAATATAAATTACTACCGTGTCTAACCGTGTGGTGGCGGCTCGTTAAAAGAATACTACCCCTCCATCTCATCCAATGGATCTCGTAAAAGGCGAGTAAGGAATTAAACTGCACTGTGCACCCAACAGCGCATGGTGGCGATGGGCTCACCACCTATCACACCAAGTGCATTATATTGTTTTGGTGAAACGTGGATTGTGGCAGTCATCTGATTTTTGCAGTGAGTGCCCAGTCTCTGACTACCCCTTATGGGATACAGTCGTGATCTTATGTATGTATGTATAAATTACTAACCCATTTTCTCTCTTAAATTTCAAAGTAAACAGACTCAAATGTATAAGTGACAAAGCGAAAAATTACTCAAGGAATTCTGTACTTTGTAAAAGGTTTGTAATCTGAACACGATTTATGTTCCTGCGGAACGCGACTCAAGTGCCAGGATCGCATTAATTCGAGGCGGGAACAATTATTTCCGGCGGACGATAAGTCCCGAACAACTGCTAAGATTTGCTACCGCAACCTTCGGCGATTACGCAACGTATTTACGGATATGTATACATATAGTAATGTAATGGTAATGGCCCGATATCAATGAAGGCCAATATAATCCCATATTGTGTGATAGCGAGTACTTGAACCGTGTGGTAGCTTAAGATCTACCACCCCATCTGCCTGCCAAGCGTGGCAACTATGGCAGAATCCCCCCAAAATGAGAGCTACTAACTTTTGTGGCAATCCATGGGGGAGGCCTATTTTCAGCAGTGGACTAGTGATAGGATACGACCGCGTGGCCTAGTGGTCAGAGTACCTGACTTCTAATCCGCGGGTCCTTCGAATCCCAGCCGGAGCCAACATTTGTGCTAAAACATAAATTGTTGGTTTTCGGGTCTGGTTGTGTTGTGATTGTCCCCGTGTTTCTGACACTGCATCCTAGCCTACCTCCGATCTTATCGCATTAGCGTTACATCGGGCGCAGGTAGGTTGGGATGAGTGAGTGCCTCTGTGTTTGCGCGTACACTTGTGGCGCTATAATATCTCTCTCGACAGTAGTCGGCAGTTGTCGCCGTGTTCGAAATCGGCTAGGAGAACATCATCATCATCAGTGATAGGCTGAAATGATGATCATGATGAGTACTCGACCTAGTTGTCTTGTCCATCAAATACGGTAGAGTACCGGGTAAGCGACTCCGGCCTCCCGAGCTACTGCTGTCTCCTCCTGCTTCTTCAGGAATAGTAGCATCCTACACCTTATAGTTCTTCCCCAACTTCCGCATTCCCTACCTCAAGTCCATTTCCTACCTAATCCTTTTCTCTTCCTCTCCACCAAGACAGCGGTTGCCGTGCCGATGGTTAGTTATATATATATATATATGTATAGGATAGTTGCCAAGTTCCAGGAAGATGCTACTGCCCATCTCCTGCTTTTGAATTTCCTCTATCGACACCCACGGGAGAAGATAGGGTGGTAGATTATCTTAAGCCGCCACCACACCAGACCGGAATTATCCCGACCGTTGCCGGGTAGCAAAGTCTAAGGTGCGAGGCGTCTGGTAATGCGATCGCCAATCCGGCTGCCCAGCGTGGCGATTGAGCCTAACTTCCCCTTCTTGGGAGAGGCTTATGTCCAGCTGTGGACTGTCACAGACTGTTGAAGAACAAGAAGAATATGGATATGAATGGAGTTATACTTTTATATTGATTGTATGAAATCATTTAACTTTTTACTTTATATATTTTGTTCCTTAAGATGAAGTAACGAGAAGTTCAACGGATGGTAAGCGCAACGTCTGTGTCGCCCAGAACATTTCTGTGTGACACCTCAGACATCAGTTCTTAAGTCTCGTATGCCCAGTGATTACGCGCGAAGGCTTCAATTGACTAATGGATTAAGGCACAAACAGTGAAACATGATATCGCAGGATCGAGCCCGTCATTCGACTATTTGAGAATCATCTCCTAGCACAAGGTTTAAGCTTAGTGGGAAAGTTTAAAAGATATTAATTATGACAAAAACATTGTATTCTCACTCCTGCTTCACGGCAGGATAACTGGTCTGGGTCTGGACTGGGTGGTACCTACCTAGACGGATTCCTGCATAGAAATCCTACCACCAGTAATATGTCAATCATTGCAATTGTATCATTTGTCTTCTTTGAATGTTTATGTTCCAGTTTCCATCCGGAAAAGACGACCGACAAACAGGTATTCTAAAGAATCTTATTCACTTAATATGCTATAGACATAATCAATGTAACATACTTATGTCAACGTTTTTAGTACCTTGTAAGTTACGAAAGGACGTTCTCAATCCAGCCTATATTTTATATATTTTTCCTGTTTCATTTTATTGTGTTTTCATGTTTGTTGGCAAAATCCCACACAAAAATGTCCTTCAGACCTCTTTCAAAGGATTAAATAGATTATACACACACTATGAGTATCAAAGGAAGAATATTTCAGTGTTTTTACGTACGCAACGTAAACAAAAATTAGGTTGTTTCTCTAGTCCGTATTTTAGTAGTTTTTTGCAATCACAATCAGCCGTGTGGTGGCTTAAGAGAATCTACCACTCCATCTCATCCCGTGGGTGTCGTACAAGGCGATAGGGGGAAAATATAAACCAGGAGATGGGCAGCAGCGTCTTCCTGAAACATCTGAATAAATAAACTCATCTTAATAAATTAACCAACCCGCCCGCCAAGCGTGGTAACTAAGACAAAATCTCACTACATCTTCGAACACTTAGCTTAGTGTGCTCCAAAGTAGTGTAGTTCTCGATTTTATTAAGCATTAGCATGTAGTAATGCAATACCAGGAGCAGTTCTCGCCTTAGCGCCAACGCTTCTTAGCGTAATCAAGGATAACACCCGTATAAACGTTTGTAAATCCACAACGCAACTTTCGCTGTATCTTCTCGATCATAACGGACATTTTTTTTTTTTAAGTGACGAAATAGTAAGTGCAACGTCTGCCCGTTACAAATGCTGTGTGACACCACACTGCGCTCGTAACCTGAGACATCAGCTGTTAAGTCTCATATGCCCAGTGATTACGCTAGCTCTCAGTGCCCTTCAAACCGTAACACAATAATGTTTCCACGCTACTGTTTCACGGCAGAATAACTGGCCCTGGAGTGGTACCTACCTAGACGTATTTCTGCATAGGAATTCTGCCACCAGTAAAAAACTTAACTTTCATATTGATCCAAAATGATAGCACCGGACTCGACTTCACAACGCACGAAGGCATTGAATAAGGTTTTGCCCACCTTAAAGTAACAGCCTATAAATGTCCCACTGCTGAGCACAGACCTCCTCTCATTTCCGAGAGGGTTTTGGAGCCGGGAATAGTCCGCCACGCTGCTTCAATGAGGGTTGACGGACTTCGCATGTTCTTGAAATATTTCTATTCCTCGGACATGCAGGTTCCCTCACGATGTTTTTCTTCACCGCTAAGCACGTGTTAAATCAGCACTTAAAATTGTAGAACAATTTTGGAGATGCTGGCACCGGAGATCGAACCTAGGTTACTCGCGTACTATGAAATTAAAGGCGATCACCAGGCTCCTGGGCTACCACGGCTCTTATAATTGCGAAATCAATAATTAATCTTAAACTATCATAATACACGCTATTATTTCTATAAAGCGGCAGTGTTATGCTATGAGTGACCGGGTGCGACTCCATTAGTCGTCACGCGACGGCAATAAATTCATCATCCTCCATTACTCCACATTTTGCAGTGAAACAGGCTTGTACAAACATTAGCACAACATTGGCACTAATTATGACCTTATGACTTAACTACTGACGTTGAGACACTGGAGATCATCTAGGTCTATAGTAGTTATCAAGACAAATCCAACAAGCCCAGACACGACACAGTTACGATGGGTACATGAGGAGTTCCTATGAGTACTCCCGGCTCTACTATCAGTTCATCAATGTGCAAACACACTAATGTAAACTCAGTTCGGCTGCGTATGCTGTGAGAAAGATCCGACCTATTACGGATATAGCCACTGCAAGATTAGTTGACTGTATCTATTTTCACAGTCTTAAAGTATTTTATTACATGTCCCCAATGTGGCTGACGAACTGTTTAAACAAATACATGCCATACAAGAAATATATGCCATATACATGCCAGTATATTTATGAAAACGTTACGCATTTACGTTAATTTAAGAAACTATTCCCAAAGAATAGAGACAATCATGATTTAAAATTAAGAAATAATAATAAACTAAATAATCCAAAATTTAGACTTAGTAAAGTAAAAGATTCTTTTATGGGTCGATGTACACGTATTTATAGCAAAATTTCGTAACATATAGTGAATTTAACAGAAACTAAATTTAAACTTATATTAAAAAATGTTTTTGCTCTAAATCATATTATAATATAAATTATTATTACAATGATAAGGATCCAGGGAGACATCAAGTAATTTTGTAAGCAGCTACGTGACATGTATTTTTATGCATAGGTATTTACAGTATAACATTTTTGCAAACAATTAATTGTAAATAGTCTTATGGAAGATTATAGGTGTGCTTTATAGAATTAATTCTTTTATTTCCAAACAGTTGACTTGAGTATGTCATGCTCGCTTAAATGCTTCTGCTTGCGGCGGCGTCGTGTGGCGGGTCGTCCACTTCCCTTGAATATGGTCGAGGAGGGGGATGGCTGCCAAATGCGTCATACTTGTGAACAGGTGCCTTTGGTGGAGGCTGGTCTGCTCGAGTTTGCAATGCATTTATTCATTTTTTATTGAATCTTGTATAATACTTTGTCATGAAGCGTGCTTTGGTTTTCTGTGAGACCGTTCTTTGTAATATTATTTATAATGTAATATTGACAAAGATAAAAAAATAACAAAATAGAGGATACCTACGGAGTTTTTTTCGCCGGTTTCTTCTCCGTCAGATGAACCTCAATGCGAAACGGTGGTAGATTGTAAAAAATTACGTTTGACAAACTAAATTTATATTTCTAAAGTTGAAGAATAAATAATTTTCATTTCATTTCATTTCAGTGGTAGTGTTGTAGTTGTTGGGAGTATCTGGTGGCGGTTTAGCCACAAAAGTTTGTAGCTCTCCACAATAATAATAACACTTAATTTTGACAATATAAAAACATTCTGTGTCAGTTTGCAGCTGTATCCATCTCATCGTCATTGGAGATTCGTACCTCTCGATGAGAATCACTCAATCTTGTCGCTTATCTACGTAGAAGATAGTACCTACGTTATATATATTACATTGTATATATGTCGAGTATTGATATAATAATATAATAGCAAACGTCCGCCCATAACAAATGCTGTGTCACCCTGAGACATCAGCTCTTAAGTCTCACAACCCCAGTGATTATACTAGGTCTCTGTCCTAAACGCAGTAATTTTTGCACACTACTGTTTTACGGCAGAATAACTGGCCCTAGGGTGGTACCTACCTAGACAGATTCCTGCATAGGAAACCTACCACCAGTATTAACAAAAAAGAGGAGACCTACGGAGTTTCTTTTGCCTGTTTCTTCTCCGTCAGAGGAACCTCGCTACGAAACGGCGGCAGATTGTAAAAAGACTATTTTATTGTAAATTCTTTTTTATCTCAGTAGAAAATACATTACAATTAAATTTACAAAGAATAGTCTCAAGGAAAACCAAAGCACGCTTCATGTTGAAATCTTAGTCAATCTTACTCAATGTAACTGAGACACATAATTTTAGCACTGCATTTATTTGCATGAAGTGTATACCCGTAATAGGTTAACGATTTAGATTTATGATTTTAGATATTTATTTTTGCTATTATTAAATGTATTAACGTTTGGTGTACCATAATAAAACAAAGGGAAAAGTCTTAGAACCTACATAATAAATATAAATCAAGAGGCATCGTTCAATATTCAAATGGAACAGCAAACACAGGCAATTGAGTCTGATTAGGTTGGCTCTGACCTGGCACACACAGTGTTACTTGGGATTTCACTTGATATTTTCAGTTTGTTAGTAAAGAAAAGCTAATTTGAATATTATATTAATTTGAATTTTGCTTTAAATTACGTATCTGTTTGCGAATAAAGTGACGAAACGAACAAAACTTTATCATGGTGGTAAGTGCACCGTGTGCCCATAACAAATGCTGTGTCACCCAGAACATGTCTCTGTGATGCCACACTGCGCCCGTCACCCTGAGCCATTTTCATTTGCTCAGTAATTACACTAGCTGTAAGTGCTTTAAGACCGAAACACAATAATGTTTGCGCACTACTACTTGACGGCAAAATAACTGGCCCTGCGGTGCTACCTTCCTAGACGTATTCCTGCATAGGAATCATACTACTAGCAAACATCGCATTTTAAGTCTCATATTTCCAGTACACACTAGCTACGAAGAACTGAAATAATAATTTAAATTGGACATGTAATTTTAATAATGATAAATTCAATGTATTTAAAAAGTTTTTGTCGAAGGTATTATCTACCCAAATATATTTCAAGACTTGTAGCTAATGTTTATTTTTTAATACAGTCAAGAACTTGGCTGTAACAATATCTGCTTTTACTGAGCAGTCTCATTATTTGACATCTAATTTGGAATCAGTTCCTAATAATTTAAATTAAATAAAATGATAATGGAGAAAACCTCTAACATTAATTGTTGCATTAGTAAATTTAATAGGTCATACATAAAAATTGTACCACTTCACGATATTGTATACCTACTTTTTTTTTTAACGGGTGCATCAAAATATACAGGGCATTAGAAATTGAAATTGTATTTAAATCGCAATCATATTCATATTTTGTGTATAACTGCATACATAAGATCACGACTGTATCCCATAAGGGGTTAACAGAGACTGGGCACTCACTGCAAAAGCAGATTACTGCCACAATCCACGTTTCACCAAAACAATATAATGCACTTGGTGTAATAGGTGGTGAGCCCATCGCCACCATGCGCTGTTGGGTGCACAGTGGAGTTTAATTCCTTACTCGCCTTTTACGAGATCCATTAGATGAGATGGAGTGGTAGTATTCTTTTAACTAGCCGCCACCACACGGCTAGTGTATAACTGAACATTAAAAAAAGTTGGAAAATCCAATAACGCACGTCTCATGACGCTCGTGTAATTCTTAAGTAAGAAAAAAATCGTATTGAGGTTCAAATATTTCGAGTTCCAAAAAAATATTTTTCTTAATTACTAGAAGTACTAGATTTTCGATATGAAATAGAAAACTAGTAGATAAAATTCTGGACACGATAAAAACACCCGGTCTCGCTACGTCATTTTTTTTCGGGAGCTATCGTGAGCACATCCCTCAAAAAATCCGGACGTTACGAAATTGTTTTTTTAAACTATGTTTTTCAATGTAGCAATATTAGACTATTTTTAAAATAATTTTAATGAATCAAAGTGTTTTCTTGATATGAGTCTATTCAAATTACCATATAAGTGCAAAATTATTGTGACAGAGCCATTTGAAGAGCGCCGAATCGCTTGATCTTGACATGTCGGGTATACAGCAGCAGCATATCTCATACCGCTTCGCGCCATACGTGCAATATTTTAATTTAATTTTTGTAATCACCAGGTTTGTTAACTTTTTAATACTAGTAAAAAAAACAACGTAAAGATATTGTGAGCGTCTCTGTTGAGAAAACTATATAAAAGACCTGTGTTGAGCTTAATCACCGACCCCCATGTGCTTTTTATGATAATTTTGAAAACAATACCAATAAGCAAGCAATGTAAGTTAAGTCTCATACGCTCAGTGATTACACTAGCTCTGTTACTAGTTTTTGCGTTGATACCTAGTGTATTGATGATACCCATTGATCACTGGGCATGTGAGACTTAAGAACTAACTTCTTACATTGACAAGCATAGTGTGGTGCCACGCAGAAATGTTCTGGGTGTCACATTATTTGTTATGGGCAGACGTGGTACTTAGTACGGTACGGTAGTGAACGTTTTGCTCGTCTCGTTCCTTTCTTCAATTAAAAAAGTAATAAAATCCGTAAAATTTCGTTTTTTGAAATGTTTAATATTATACTGTTGCTGTTCTCACAAACTTTGAAGTCTTGCTACAACAACTTGTTTGTAACTTAGACACTGGTGAAAAATGTACAAATGTTGCCATAATAAAAACCCGTGAATTAGTCTTTTCATGCTATACTATCTACTATAGTTTTGAAGGAAAGGAAGCTAATTTGCTAAGATCTGCATGCAATCTTACCTTTTAATCTTATCTTTTGCATGCGGATCTTAGCAAATAAACTTTCTTTCCTTCATTAGAATGGACTTCCGCAAAGTAACGCCTGATTCAGTTAACTATAATATAGTTTTTCCATTGTAATTTTAAAACTAAAATATTTATATGATACGAAATTCAAAAGTGTTAAGCCACAGAATTTGTCAAGCAAATTGTGTCTTCGTAAAGGATTTGCAATCCGAACACAATTTATGTGATGGCGAGGAGCGCCGAGCTCAAAAGCTCTGAGGCGCATTAATCCAAGTCGTGAACGATTACTTCCGGTTGCGATAACTCCAAAGATCAAGCTTTGTAAACTGTAGTTTAAAGTAAAGCAACGACGTTGGTTTTATGAATGATCAGGTTAATTCAGCCCTACTGATCATAATTTCAAGAAAAATGTATTAACGAACAACTTGAACTTCATTGTTTCAGATTAACCACAGATGATATCCTCCTGGCCGATTTAGATCACGGCGACAACTTCTGAATATTGTCAGGAGCTATCAAATGTGCAGGAGATATTATAATGCCACAAGTGTACGCGCAGACATAGAAGCACTCACTCGTCCCAACCTACTCGCGCCAGATGTAAAGCTGATGCGATAAAATCGGAAGCCAGCTAGGATGCAGTGTCAGAGACACGGGGGCAATCACAACACAACCAGACCTGAAACAATGTGTTTTAGCACAAATGTTGGCTACGACTGGTATTAGAGCCCAGAACCCGCGGCGTAGAAGTCAGGTATTCTGTCCACTAGGCGGTTTAAAAAAAGTAAAGTTTCAGCCTTTAAATATCCCACTGCTGCTGAGAGGGTTTTGGAGCTAAGAAGAATCCGCCAAGCTGCTCCAATGCGGGTTGGCGGACTGCACACGTCTTCGAAATATTTTTTTTATTTCTCTGTCATGCAGGTTTCCTCACGATGTTTTCCTTCACCGCCGAGCACGTGGTATATCAGCACTTAAAATTGCAATTAACAATTTTAGTGGTGCCGGCACCGGGAATCGAATCCAGGTCACTCGCGTACTATGAAATTTAAAGCGAGCGCTTAGTCCCTGATCTACCACGGCTCCCTGAGCTACCACGGCTCGGCACGGATGTCGTTAACCACAAGATAATTTATCGTATGTCGTTATCAAGCTATAAGGCTTCCAGCTAATCGACGGCGTCGTGCAAAGTGACTCGAGCCCCCTCCAATACTTACACTCGACAGAGTGGAATGAATAACCCTAATCGAAACAGTATGCAGCTCTCGCCGTGTCGGGTGTTATGAGTTACTGTTATTTCTCACGAAGCAAGAATTTGCTCTGTTAAGTAATATAGATAATGCAATCATTCTTCAAAGTGACGAAACGAGCAAAGCCTTTACCTGATGATAAGTGCAACGTCTGCCCATAAAAAATAATGTGACACCCAGAACATTTCTGCGTGGCATCACACTATGCAGGAATCCGTCTAGGTAGTTTTAGCCGTGGTAGATTCTGCCGTGAAGCAGTAATGTGCAAGCATTACTGTGTTTCGGTTTGAAGGGCACTGTGAGCTAGCGTAATCACTGGGCATTTGAGACTTGA
The DNA here is from genome assembly GCA_019845155.1 of Luehdorfia chinensis. NCBI lineage: Eukaryota > Metazoa > Arthropoda > Insecta > Lepidoptera > Papilionidae > Luehdorfia > Luehdorfia chinensis. The sequence goes on from JAHVAK010000028.1 coordinate 6,523,655, forward strand.
TGTCTCAGTGTGACGGGCGCAGTGTGGTCTCACACAGAAATATTCTGGGTGACACAGCATTTGTTGTGGGCGGACGTTGCACTTACCATCAGGTGAACGTTTTGCTCGCTTCGTCACTTTATACAATAAAAAAATGCCTGTCAATCTAAGAAGTTAGTTCTTAAGTCTCACATGCCCAGTGATCAATGGGTATCATCAATACACTAGGTATCAATTCAAAAACTAGTAACTGAGAGCTAGTGTAATCACTGAGCATATGAGACTTAACTTCCCTTGTGGTGGCGGCTTAAGATAATCTACCACCCCATCTCGTCCCGTGGGTGTCGTAAAAGTCGACAGAGGAAAAATTAAAACCAGAAGATTGCCAACCCGCCTGCCAAACGTGGCAACTATGGCAATGCCCCCAAAATGAGAGTTACTAACTTTTGTGAAATCTATGGGGATTTTTTGTATTCAGTAGTGGACTAGTGATAGGCTGAAATGATGATGATAATGATGACGAGACTTAACAACGGACTTCTCAGGGGGATTGACGTTATTTTGTATTAATAAATGTTCTGTGTGACACAGCTTTTGTTATGGGCAAACGTTGCACTTACCATCAAGGGATCGTTTTGGTCGTTTCGTCACTTTAACCAATAAAAAAACAGTAGTGTGTGCAAGCTACCGCTTGCACTGCGGTCGTACCCACCTAAGATTGAATCAGTGAACGACGGAGTGATAGTGTAATATGCTCCCCGTAGCCCTTTAGGCTCTGTAAGAAGATCCTTGCGAGCACGATGACAGTGACAAGAAATAAGTCTGTTGGCGATAGCTCGTATATCGTAATCGCGATCACATAACTGATAAATGTCCGGCAGAGTAGAATAGCACCTACCTCTTTCCTAACGAGGCGTCGTATCAGGCGACTAAGGTATTGTACGGACAGCCTTTATTGTTGAACAATAATACCATAATATACAATGCTGTCGCTATACTGCTCGTTAGAACGAAAAAAATTCTTACTCCCATAGAGAAAGAATTTTTCGACTCGTACCAAAATGCCGAGACGTGGTTTTCCGCCCGTCAAATCTCGTTTCCGGGGCGAAAAGTGGACTGCGATTGTGGCCGCCTACCCCTTACATGGAAAAAAGATGTGACTGTATGTATGTAATCGCGACATGTGGAAGTTATCTCTGTTTCGCAGCGATCTAAGGTTTTTGAAACTCGCCGCCGCGGATTATCGTCAACATACTCGTAGTTGAGATTGTGTCAAAAATTAAAAACGACCTGGTAGACATTTACATGCAGTTGTAGTTGATGTCCGCGAATTCATCCGAATGGTTTACTAAATCAACAATATTTATTTATTTACTTATATAATTTGGAACAGTACACACATTAAGTTTATTTTATTTAACTTTTATTGGAGAAAGGGAAGAGACGAGCTAAACGTTCACCTGAGGATAAGTGAAACGTCCGCCTATAGCAGTGCTGTATCACCCGGAATATTTCTGTGTGGCACCACATTTCGCCAGTCTCATCGTTACTTTGCGGAAATCCATTATAATGAAGGAAAGAAAGTTAATTAGCTAAGATCCGTATGCGAAATATAAAAAATGATCTATATTACCTAGTAATTTTGTAAATGGGAATACTGTTTTTTTCTATTTTACTTAATGCTGCTAGCATTCTTTTACATTTTTCATCATGCCATTTAAAGTACACCACCCTCCAATTATATTAAGGTTGCTCGGAACCAACTGTATGTCATCTGAGCAGGTAATCGCTCTGTAAATTTTTAAATCATCAGGAGATAGCGAGAGTTTACAGTTGCGTATATTTTCTGTGATATCGTATATACGAGTATATAGACCAAATAAAATTGGTCCCAAATGGAAGCCTTGTGGTACCCCAGAAACAGAAAAGTAACAAGCTACTTATATCCCTTGACTGTCACAACTTGAGGTCTATTTCTCAGATAGGATTTAAACCATTCTAACAGTGAACCAAAACCACCGACTTCGCCACAGTTTTTTCAATAGTATGTAATGGTCGCCTTGGTCGAATGCACTTGAAAAATCGGTATAGGTAAATCCGATACAAATGTCATTAGGTTAGTGTTAACAAAACTAAAACATACGAAATATATTTTACTAATAAAGGGTATTTATTTCTCAGTCCTATTCTCAATAGCAAAAGAACAGGAATAGTAGGTGCCATTGCAAAAACGTACCTTTGGTAAAATCTTAGTAACTTGATATTAAAAAGGAATAACGAAATATTCTTTTTTGGAGAGACCCAGAGTGAATGGAATAAAATTTAAAAAAATCATGAAAATCTATGCAGTGCGTAATGCGCGCACATCGATTAACATAGCTATATTTTATTGATATAGATATGTAGACTAGAGGTTTTACCCGCGTAAAATAAGCCGACCACATGAATGGTCTGTACGGCATTATATCTTGCTTACCCGAGCAGTAACTTTTCGGCGGTAATGTTCGGTTCGCATCGTGCGGTTCTTTTTTTGCCCGGAACTCTAATTCTTTTTCTAGACTAATATTATAAAGAGAAAAGATTTGATTTTTTGTATGTTTGTTTAGTTGTAATGAATAAGCTCAATAACGACTAAACCGATTTTCAAAACTCTTTCGCCTATATACAGCTACATTATCAGCGATTAACATGGGCTGCATTTAATTTAAAAATGAGATCCCTACGAAAATTGCTATAATTTAAATAAAGGTATCAAAAATTTACTAACAAAAGTCGTTATTTAGCGTGCGCTGCAAAAACTATTCATGATAAATAAAATAATGTACTACATTTTCGTAGTACTTATCATTACGCACAAAAAAGTCCGCGAGGCTATATGTCTAACTATGTGACAGTTACCGCTTTTTGTTCAAATTAGTCAATCACAACAAGGGTAGAATTGAAAGATGAAGACATTCTTATCATGATATTAATTCTTACCCTACTAGATACATGGTCAAGGTGATTATGTACATGTAAATTCCTCTTTAAATTATTCGAATCGGACCTCTCTTTTAGATGTTACGACGGGTATAAAAATGCTAAATAAGAAAAATTCCGCGGTCGCAAACAGTCAAACGCTCGCCCGCGCTATGCGCGAATAGACTAAGATCTACTCGTATTAATTGCCTACCTATTCATATTATTTTTCGTAAACTACAATTGAATAGTTGTTTGCAATTTTAATCAATAATCCACTCCTGAACATGCCTCCCCCAAAGATTGACACAAAAGTTTGTAGCTCACATTTTGGCGGAATTTGCCATAGTTGCCAGGCGAGCTGGCAACTGCAGTTTATCTATTTAGATGTGTCAGGAAGATGCTGCTGTCATCTCCTGGTTTTCATTTTACCTCTGTCGACTATTACGACACTCACGGGATGAAATGCCGTGGTAAATTCTCTTAAGCCGCCACCGCACGGCATCCGCTACCACACGGTATTTTCTGAACATTTGCTATTAACAGATTTGAGTGGTCGATGAAATAAAGTCTATTGAGCAGAGCTGCCATAAGATTCCGCTTATACGAAAGAACGTAGCATGAAGAGATTTTAACTCCATTAAAGTTAAGAATCGTTGGAGCAGTAGCTTAGTGAATGGCTTCGGCACTACGGGTCGCGGGTCGACATTCGACTTACAGATAGTTGTTCCGCGTCCGGGTGTTTGTACTTTTAAATGTACATTTCATGTCTGTGAACGCACCCACAACTCACGATAATGTGGCAGTGGTTAAAATAATAGTTTTTAAAAGCGTAAGCAAAAAGTTGCATGCATCATAATAATGCGGAAACTTTTTGGCACGTTTATTTTTTTTTTGGCAGTTGGAGAAAGGGCGTAAAGACGCCTCGATACAAATGGCCCTGTTTCCCTTACTGTGTTAACATGAGTATGTCGCAATCTATATTCTTTATGCTAATATTAACCCAAAATGAAATTATCTATCTCGCTTATTTGTCAAGCTATCCCTTTCACGCAGATGAGAAATCCTGCATTTCTTCCATACTCGTGGTGCCTGTTTTTGCGAGCTAAATTATAGAACCTACACACGTAGACATTTCAACAAGTTGTATCGAGAATAAACTTACATGTTTTTGGCAACAAACTATGTCATATTGTTGTTACGGTCAAAAATTTTTCATCTTGGAATCAATTTCTCTTTTTTTTTTAAATGGAGAAAGGGATGAGACGAGCGAAACGTTCACCTGATGGCAAGTGCAACTTCCGCCCATAGCAATGCTGTGTCACCAAGGTTATTTCTGCGTGGCAATACACTGCGCCCGATCCCCTTAGATATCAGTTCTTAATTCTCATATTCCCAGTGATTACTCTAGCTCTCAGTACCCTTAAAATAGAAACACAGTAATATTTGCACACTACTGCTTCACGGCAGAATTACTGGCCCTGTGGTGGTACCTACCTAGACAGATTCCTGCATAGGAATCCTACCATCAGTAAATATGTTACAAACATTTTCAAAACTTCCTGTCATATCAACGCATTTTTTTAAAGGTCGTATGCTGTAGCCATTCCTACAGATAAGTAAGCGACGAATGTTCAAAAGATTGTGTTTTGTAAGCAATACAAATTTTAATAACCAACGACCGGCTCTCGCTTTACTCATATGTTTTTTTTTTATTTAGCAGTTCTAATCTCCTAGCAGAATAATATAATTTTCACACGGGAAGAATTCCAATGACTTAACAATCTAATTATTTAGATCGAGTAGTTTTCGATATTATTTCATATATATAAACAAACACACTTATCATAATTTTATGATCATCATCACTACATCTGTCACTATTCCACTGCTGAACATAGGCCTCCCCCATAGATTACCAAAAAAGTTCGTAGCTCTCATTTTGGGGGGATTTTGACAGAGTTGCCACGCTTGACAACCGCAGTTTATTTATTCAGATGTCCCTAGAAGATGCTGCTGCCCATCTCCTGGTTTTTATTTTCCCTCTGTCGACTTTTACGGCACCCACGGGATGAAATGGAGTGGTAGATTCTCTTAAGCCGCTCAACACGGCGAAAAATCATAACTTATGAACAAACAAATACAAAATAACTTATGTACTTACCCCTTAATTATAACACAATCAAATGCATTAATTTTCACACTTAATGTAAAAAATTTGCAATCATTCACGTTCTTTATTACAGATTAAAGAAAAAAAACTTTGAAATATATATTCACTTATACACTACATACTTATCACTAATATTTTAATGTAACTGAAACATAGTAAGATTTCCGGTGTCACGTCCAACAATCGAAGTGATAGCGTCACGTAGCACGCGGCGTGTCGACGTCACGCGCGAAACTTCCGTCGCCTGGGGTGGCCGGATCAGCACTGAAGCTTACGGCATGTATGCAGTCTACGCAGGATAATGGAACATATTTGTTTATCAGTAACGCCTCGCACAGTATAACAATGTAAAAATATTAAATGTTTTCTTGAGCGAAAATCTGGAAACGACACCAGGGACAAATTCCGTTAGGCAACTTTCCGCAGGAGTTTGAGAGCTTAAAGTATTACGTACTTTATAAACTTCGCTTTTTTTTAAATAAAGTTTATTTCTTATTCCATAAAATTAAACGAGCAAAATTTTCGCCTGATGGTAAATGCAACGTCTGCATTTGTTATTGACAGACGTTTGTGTTTGTGGCCGTGAGCCGTGAGTCGATTCTCTCAAGCCCCCACGCTTGAGAGAATCGACCACCCCATCTCATCGCGTGGGTGTCGTAAAAGTCGACAGAGGGAAAATCAAAAAGCAGCATCTTCCTGGTACCTACGAAAATAAAAACCCCAAAATAGGAGCTACAAACTTTTGTGGCAATCTCTACAGATTATGGGAGGTCTATGTTCAGCAGTGGACTAGTGATAGGCTGAAATGATGATATTGATGTTCCAATAAAAAAGTTTATGTCCAGTTTATAACTGCTAACGATTAATTGAAAGTCTGTTATATCTTTAGTTAATAACGTTTATTTTAACAGTACGTGTAGCAGAAGAATAAAATAGAATAAATTTTATTAAACATAGATAATTTACTCAATACTTATTAAACGCCATTTTGGTCCGCAGAAAATATCGGTCCTAAGAAGAACCAGTGAGAAAACCAGCTAGTTTTATAACACTTTATTGTTACAGGATCCCAGAAATTGCACAGTATTTCAATCCAAAAATTTATATTTTTTGTTATAATTTACCAATTATAGCTTATATTATAATATTAAAGAATACATGGACGATGATAACCAATTAATGAACATTTAAAAATATGTTTAAAAAAAAAAGGTTTCTAACAAAGCTGTAGCGACATCCATGTCGCCACATGAGAAGCTCAAGAAATTACAATTACATAATACTTATTGAAAGTCATTTTTTTTCTTTTTTTAAACAACACTGGTTCGCAAAAATGCCTCTGTACTGGGAAGAACCAGTAAGAAACCCAGCGGCCTTTTTTTAGTCATTTTTAAAATAATGTGCAATAACAGCAGTATTATAAAGATGTAGAAACTGCTTGGCGGCGATCACCTCATTCCCAGGGGTTATTATCATCTATGTATTCTTTAATATTATAATAACCCTTTTTATGAAGTCTTTGTTTAATATAAAATTTAAATTTTTTGATTGATAGACTTTTAGCACTTTCTGGGGTTATGTTGTAAAAACGTATACATTGCCCCATAAAAGAGTTACTGACTCTGTGAAGTCGGGTAACTGGCATAATTAATTTGTGCTTGTTCCTGGTATTCACATTATGAACATCACTTTTTTTAGTGAACTGGTTTATGTTCTTGTGTACATACAAAACGTTTTCAAATATATATTGAGAGGCCAAGGTTAAGATATTAATTTCTTTAAATTTATCCCTAAGAGACACTTTAGAGCCAAGATTATAAATAGCTGAAGTATCTGAGATGTGAACTATATATATAACATCTGAATAATACTAGTAGGGGGAGACGTCCTTCCCAGATCAGACCACCCGATCTGGTGGGTAGCTACCCTTTTCCTTGGCAATATCATCCGCCAAAAAGCTATCAACATTACTAATAACCGCATACCACTCCAAGTAAGCTTAAAAGCTTGTACTAGGCGATGGTTCACGACAATAGTCGAATGGCGGGCTTGATCCTGCGACTTCAGGTTTCAAATGTGCCTTCACAGTCCGAACCTAATGTCCGTCTTCACGTTACAGAACACAAAACAAGTACAAGCTATCTCTGTGCCCGATTTCATCAAGATCGGTTCGGCGGTTGAGCTGTGAAAAGATAACAAACAGACAGAGGGACAGAGGTTTTTGACTGGTGGTGGTTTTTACTAGACGGACTCCTATGCAGGAATCCGTTTAGGTAGGTACCACCCCAGGGTCAGTTATTCTGCCGTGAAGCAGTATTGTGCAAGCATTTATGTGTTTCGGTTTGAAGGGCACTGAGAGTTAGCGTAATCACTGGGCATATGAGACTTAAGAACTTATGTCTCAGGGTGATGGGCACTGTGTGGTGACACGCAGATATTTTCTGGGTGACACAGCATTTGTTATGGGTAGACGTTGCACTTTCCATCAGGTGAACGTTTTCCTCGTTTCATCACTTGATACATTAAAAAAAGGGAGTTACTTTTGAATTTATAATACTAGCTGATGCCCGCGACTTCGTCAGCTTGGATACAGGTTTCTTAAATATCCCGAGGTAACTATTTTATTTTCCTGATTTAAATAATATTCTATGTCCGTCTTCACGTTACAAGCTGTCTCTGTGGCAAAAATATCGTCAAGATCGGTTCAGCGGTTGAGCAGTGAAAAGGTAACAAACAAGCAGAGGGACATAGAGAGTTACTTTTGCAGTTATAATAAAAAAAATTAAAAATCGGTTCCTTTCTGGTTCCTCTCAGGGCAAAAGCATGTTTTCGGAAATAATATAGTTTAAAAAAAAATTACGTTCAATAAGTATTGTGTGAATAATCTAATTCGGATACAAATAATTATAATGAAGGAGAGAAAGTTAATTTGCTAAGATCCGCATACAAAATATAAAATGGTGTATATGTCTAGTTTTGAAGAGCAAACAGTAGCCCGCCCACAGTAGCGCGGACGAGCTAACTAACACATATTTTGCATACGGATCTTAGCATATTAACTTTCTTACTTTCATCATCATCATCATCATCACTCCAGCCCACAACTAGTCCACTGATGAACATAGGCCTCCCTAAAAGATTGCCACAATAGCTTGTAGCTCAATTTGGGGGGAATTTGCCACAGTTGCCACGCTTGGCAGGCGGTTCGGCAGCCGCAGCCTATCCATTCAGATGTTCCAGGAAGATGCTGCTGCTCATCTCCTGGTTTTTATTATCCCTCTGTCGACTTTTACGACACCCACGGGATGAGATGGGGTGGTAGATTCTTTCCTTTATTATAATGGATTTCCGCAAAGTATCGATTGATTCTATTAACAAATAATTATACTAGATTCTAGTAAATGTGCTATTCAAACTATTTCTATTAAATCTAGATATGTTTCTTTTCACGAAAAAGATTAATTGCAGATAGTCTAGAGAAAGTGAGGCCGCTCTCAGTTACACTGTGACGTTCGTCCACTTGTTGCTGTCTTTCTTATTAGGTTACCTAGCGGCAGATTTAAGCAGTACGATCAAACAAAAAATTGACTTTTAATATTTTTATTTTATAAATAAAACTAGTAACACTTAATAAGTTAGTACAGAGTATGTTGCCAAACGGTTGAAGTGGTAGGATTCCTATGCAGGAATCCGTCTAGGTAGGTTCCACCCCAGGGCCAGTTATTCTGCCGTGGAGCAGTAGTGTGCAAACATTACTGTGTTTTGGTATGAAGGGCACTACGTAATCACTGAGCATGGTGACGGGCGCAGTGTATTCTGCAGAACTGTTCTAAGTGGCATAGCATTTGTTATGGGCAGACGTTGCACTTACCATGTGGCGAACGTTTTGCTCGTTTCTTCCCTTTCTCAAATTAAAAAAAAACGGCCGCGTGGCTTAGTGGGAGAGTGCCTGACTACCACGCCGAGCGTTCTGGGTTCGAATCCAAGAGCTTTTCGGGTCTGGTAGACTTTTTTTTAATGATTTCTACTAGAGATAATAACCGTCTCTGCGTGGAGTTTTTGACTGTTTGCAAACAGTCATACATTATGGTTAACAGAAATCTTAGAATTTTCGTTGAGGAAGCGTACACTTCAGCTCTGCTATTTGATACAGAGATTTTTGAGACTAGTCCTTAGTATTTTAACATGCAATATATATACTTAATGCTTATTTGATTGACAATTTTGTTTGTTAATTAAATTTGTTTTCCATTCATATACAGATACTCGAGTCTTTAACTATTATTGTTTACAAATACTTGCTACTTATTCTTATACTTCTCAGGGTGACGGGCGCAGTGTGGTGTCACACAGAAATATTATAAGTGACACAGCATTTGTTGTGGGCGGACGTTGCACTTACCATCAGGTGAACGTTTTGCTCGTTTTGTCACTGTATACAATAAAAAATAAATAAGCCATGATTTTATAACCCTGTGCCGATTCTTGAAGTAATTTATTTTATTTATTTTTCTTTATTTATTTATTTTAGGAAAGCTTACAGGCAAATAACTTTATAAATAATAAAATGGCTATACTAGCCATGTATGTACTACTTAATAATGATAATTGAATGAAGAGAGTGGAGTAAAGAGAAAACTAAAATAAAATAAAGTAGTAATGATAAAGTCCAGAGAATCTACCACCCCGTCTCTTCCCGTGGGTGTCGTAAAAGTCGACAGAGTGGAAATTAAAACCAGAAGATGGGCAGCAGCATCAACATCTAAATTAATAAACTGCAGTTGCTAACCCGCCCGCCGTAGCAACTATGGCAAAATCCCCCAAAATGAGAACTATAAACCTTTGTGGCAATAAAATTCAAACAATTAATGAAAATACCTGGTTATTAATTACCACAAAAGAAGAAATATTAAGAACACAATGCGGTTCTAGAACTGAATATAAAAGAATAACAGGAGTTCATCTAGTTACTCTGACAGACCACTGCCGAATTCATCTAATGAATACAACTCTTCAAACCCATTTCAAAACTGTATTTGTCAACGAAGTAATCCCGGTACTTAAAGGACAAGACGTACCTCAGGAATCAGTTAGATATGATCTCAAACTACAAAACATATTTCTAGACGGCATACATGAGCTGACAAATAAAGATGAAACCATAAATGAAGAAGATCATTTCCAAGTTAAACGACACTATTTCTGTACGCCATCGGAATTACATTAGCTGTTTGGAAGATATACAAATGGAAGTTAGGAAGAAAGAAAAAAGGGACCGAAAGTAGCGAGGACGCTACTGAAAGTTGCAAATTGCACTTTCATCTTAAGGAGGGAGGAGTTACCACGGGATAACACATGTATTGCTGCGGCGCCGTGCAGACGGCGGATCGATGTTCCGCGTATCCCGGGTTATTCACGAAGCATCAGCAATATGCATATCCATTGTTTAGTTTCTACATTATTTTAATTGTATAATTCATTAACCAGTCTTGACTTAGCTTTAACATTGTAACATACTTATTAAATAAATATTATAGTTTTTTTAAAAACATACATAGTTTTCCATCGCCCAAACTTAACTTGAAACCGGGTTTTTTTTATCGTGTCCAAAATTTTATCTACTGGTTTCCTATTTCATATCAAAAGTGCTAGTGCAAGTGCTAGACTTGCAGAGTTATAAAGAAAAATATTTTGTTCTTACTGTTACTGTTTTTTTTTTGGAGAAGAAGGGACTCTTTATGATGAACTCCTTTTTCCAAAAGCGGCCCCACAGAAAGTGGACCTGGATGAGCCCGGACGGTTCCACTAAAAATGAGATCGACTTCATCATGACGACCAAACGACAGCTGTTCAATGAAGTCTCTGTGATCGCTAGGGTGAAAACCGGCAGTGATCACCGAATGGTAAGAGGCACATTGAACTTGAACGTAAAGCTGGAGAGGTCTCGTCTGGTGAAGTCTACACTCCGTCCATCACGTGCCCTTATCCAAAATCTCGAGAGCTACCAGCTCGAATTGCATAATCGCTTTCAGTGCTTAGATGATTGCGTTACAGTGGACGATTTAAACGAGAGGCTCGTGGAAACTGTCCAGGCGGTGGGGGCAAAGTTTTGCAAGACCCGCCGCAAAAAGAAGATCCAGAAGCTCTCCAATCACACTCTCAGTCTCATGGAGGACAGGCGTGAAATGAAGCTACAGTCCTCAACTGACGCGTCAGCATATCGGCAACTTAACAGACAGATCTCCCAATGTATGCGGCGAGACCTACGCTTCTTCAAACTGCTCGTATTGAGGAAGCGATAGAGCGAAACCAAGGCTCCAAGGTCTTTGCCAGGGATCTGTCTGCCGGAAAAACCAACTGACTAAGTTGAGGACCGATAGCGGTGGCGTCATTTCCGCTGGACCAGAGATTTTGAGTGAGACCGAGAGATTCTATGGGCAGCTGTACACATCGTCGTTGGAGCCACATACAAGTGTGAGTTACGACCCAAGAGCCAAACTCTTCCGACACTATTCCGACGATATCCCGGACGTCAGTCTGAGCGAGATTAGTATGGCTCTCAAACAGTTAAAGAATGGCAAAGCGCCCGGTGAGGACGGAATTACAGCGGAGCTTCTGAAAGCGGGTGGAAAACCGGCACTTTTAGTCCTTCAGAGGCTCTTTAATTCCGTCATCCACGGCGGCGCTACGCCGGAAGCGTGGAGCAGAAGCGTGGTTGTCTTGTTCTTCAAGAAGGGTGATAACGCCCTCTTGAAGAACTATAGACCGATATCGCTTCTGAACTGCGTCTATGTGCTGTTTTCAAGAGTCATAACGAATCGTCTCGCAAGCAGACTTGACGACTTCCAGCCTCCCGAACAAGCCGGATTCCGAAAAGGCTTTAGTACCATAGACCACATACATACCCTTCGCCAGATTGTACAAAAGACCGAAGAGTACAATCTCCCGCTATGTCTGGCGTATGTGGACTATGAAAAAGCCTTTGATTCCGTCGAAACTTGGGCAGTGCTACAGTCACTTCAGCGGTGCCGAATTGACTGTCGGTATATCGAAGTGCTGCAGTGTTGTCACTCCTATACCGGTTGTTGTTGGGAACATTATGCTCGAAGTTTTTGACGAATATGTATACCTAGGACAGATTGTCCGACTAGGTAGATCCAACTTCGACCAAGAGGTCAATCGACGGATCCAACTCGGCTGGGCAGCGTTCGGGAAACTACGTCACATCTTCTCGTCGAGTATACCTCAATGTCTCAAAAGCAACGTTTACAACCAGTGCGTGTTGCCAGTGATGACATACGGAACCGAGACGTGGTCATTCACTGCGGGCCGCTTGAGGAAGCTCAGAGTCGCTCAGCGAGCTATGGAAAGAGCTATGCTCGGAGTTTCTCTGCGTGATAAAATCCGTAACGATGATATCCGCTGCAGAACTAAAGTAACCGACATAGCCCTAAGGATTAGCAAGCTGAAGTGGCAATGGGCCGGCCATATAGCCCGTAGAACCGATAACCGATGACCACAACTGCTTCACGGCAGAATAACTGGCCCTGGGGTGGTACCTACCTAGACGGTTTTCTGCATAGGAATCCTATCACCATCTGAAATGGAAATGAATCGAAATATTTGAACGATTTTTTTTTCTTAAGAGTTAAATGAGCATCATGGACGTGCTCTTTTGGTTTTTCCAAACTTTTTTGGTTACTAGTGGTGTGTATTACTTCTCTTCTGCAGTGATTGAATGGAGAGTAAATCAGTGTTAATTGTAGTGTGTGAGTAATGGGTTGCCCATCTGCATGCGTCAAATTCCGCCTGGAAAACAGTACAAGTGCCGTGTTGTTTTAATTTCTTTGTAACTATTAATGTGTTACTCTAGTTCTGCTTCTGATGTCATAGTTACGGATTGTATATTATAAATATATTAGATTGTATATATTATAATAATAATAATAATAATAAGCCACTAGATGGAGCGACCTGCACAGTTTTGCGGGAAGTCGATGGATGCAGGTGGCTCAGATTTGTGTGATATGGAAATCCATGGGGGAGGCCTATGTTCAACAGTGGAATCAAATAGGCTGAAATAATGACGATGATGATAAAGAATAATAAGATCATTATGTTTATTTTATTAATGAAAGTGGATGTTTTAATTTATTTTCCTGATATTTATTGATGATATTCCTGATTATTAACAATTTTTATAATATTCTTTTAGACATACATACATAGACTCACGCCTCTTTTCCATTGCGGTAGGCAGATCACATCCTTCCAAGTGCTACGATCCTGTCAGACATCTTTCGCTTCTTCTACTTTCATTAGTGTTTTCATACAAGCTCGTCGGTTGCGGGTGGCCTTTCCTTAAAACGACTTCGATCTGATCGTCACACCCGCCTCATAAATCTGTTTCGACAATCTTCTTTCATCCATCTTCTTTACGTGTCCAAACTATCTAGCCATCCCTTTCCCTATCTTTGTATATCTTCCACCACACCGCAACCCAAATATTCTGAACAAAAATATAATAAACAATTAATTATGGTTTCTTATATTTACGCGAATATTACACATTTAATAAAACTAATTTTACGGATTTTATCGAGTTTAATTTTTAAACTATTTATAACCCGACGTTTCGAGTGCTTTACAGCACCCATGGTCACGATGGGACTGATTAATTATTACAATTTATAACTCTCAACTTTTTTCTAAACTCTAGAAGAAATGGAATAACTTAAAGAAATAGGGCGATAAATTCGCAAAAATATTTTTGCGCTTCACGTACGTAACTCCGACGTCTATGGGATTAAATTACCGGTTCATTTGATCGCAAAGTAAAGTTCCGAAAAACTTCGGTGCAAACTTCCCGAGCAACTCCTTCTCGTAGAAAGCACCTCTATAAAATGAGTTAGTGCAGAGTTTTCCTAAGCTACTCAGAGTCAGTAGTTCGGTTAAACCGGAGATAGATACCGTAAAATTCATATCATTTTTAAATATGATGATGTTCTCCTAGCCGATTTCGACCACGGCGACAACTTCCGAATAACGAGAGCCATCAACTGCGCAGGAGATATTATAGTGCCACAAGTGTACGCGCTAACACAGAGGCACTCACTCGTCCCAACCTACCCGCGCCCGATGTAACGCTGATGCGATCGGAGGTAGGCTAGGATGCAGTGTCAGGATATATAGGAATCCGTCTAGGTAGGTACCACCCCAGGGCCAGTTATTCTGATGTGAAACAGTAGTGTGCAAGCATTACTGTGTTTCGGTTTGAAGGGCACTGTGAGCTAGCGTAATCACTGGGCATTTGAGACTTAAGAACTGATGTCTCAAGGTGACGGGCGCAGTGTGGTGTCACACAGAAATATTCTGGGCGACACAGCATTTGTTGTGGGCGGACGTTGCACTTACCATCAGGTGAACGTTTTGCTCGTTTCGTCACTTTATGCAATAAAAAAAAATAAGAAACACGGGGACAATCACAACACAACCAGACCCGAAAACCAACAAGTTGTGTTTTAGCACAAATGTTGGCTCCAGCTGGGAATCGAACCCGCGGCGTAGAAGTCAGGTACTCTGACCACTAGGCTACGCGGTCGTCATAGCTAGCGTTTAACTACAATTCCACCTGGTGGTACGTGGCGATGTAGTTTATTGATGGTAGGCACACTAGCGGATCCTAATACGAAGCCTAAGAGAATCTACCACCCCATCCCATCCGGTGGGTGTCATAAAAGTCGACAGAGGGAAATTAAAACCAGGACATGGACAGCAGCATCTTCCTGGAGCACCTGGAACTGCCAAGAGTAGCAACTATGGCATAATCCCCAAAAAGGAGGGCTACAAACATTTGTGGTACTCTATAGGGGAGGCCCATGTTCAGCAGTGGACTAGTGATAGGCCAAGTGATGATGATTCTCTTAAATTTGCCAATGACTCAAATATTGTTTTGACTTTTAACGATTATCGATATAGTTTCAGCCGACGCGTTTCAGACCTCATGAAAAACTTTGAATAACTTATTCCCAGTGTCTTTTCTTTTATAGGAGAGGGGGCAAACGAGCAAGCTCACCTGATTTCAAGTGATCACCGCCGCCCATGAACATCCGCAATACCAGGTGAATTCCGAATGCATTACCGGCCTTTGAGGATGGAGTAGGCTCTTTTCTTGGAGGTAAGGTTTCCCTAATTCGTATCGGTCTGGAAAAACTACAAGCGGCAGCCTATTCCACAATGTGTTTGTGCGTGGCAGAAAATTTCTGGCAGAGCGCACAGTGGTGGAATGCCAGTCATACAGGTTGTGTCGATGAAATTTTGGTGTGTGGCAATATATGCTAGATGGTGGAATTTAGCAGCAGTCTTTCCGTCTCGTTGTCAATAACAGAAAAAGTTATTGAAATTCTCACGAGAAATATATTTTACCACGCACGGGTTTTACCAATATTCACTTATACAAGCGGAGCTCGACGTTTTGTATGGAAATTGCATAACGATATCTGCATGTCCTACAACTACAAAGGCATGACACGTGCGCTCTAATAATCGAAACATGTGTATTCATGTTCCAGGCAATTGAGATGGTTCAATCATTACTATGCTGTGGTAGCGGCTCAAGAGATTCAGAACATTTCTGTGTGACACCACACTGCGCCCGTCACCCTGAGACATCAGTTCTTAAGTCTTCTAAGTTTGCGCACTATTGCTTCACGGCAGAATAACTGGCCCTGCGGTGGTACATACCTAGACCGTTACCTGCATAGTAATCCGACCACCAGTAACACTTTAGCAAGGTTTTGTTTTAAAATCCGAAACATTCTGGAAACTTTGTAAACATAACACGAATTAGGTTTAATTCAGATGAACGACAAAAACGCAGAGACCATTTCCGTAATTTAGCTGCGTTCGGAACTTACGTTTGTGTTGATTTAGTTAGCATAATGTACGAGAGAGACAGGAACACTAAAGATTTAAGAAGCGAACGTTCTAAATTGTGTAAATTACCTAGTACCTAGTCCACTCGGCGGCTGACTGTCGTAGAGTCTATGACACTTGAAAATGTCTCGTTTTGGGGCGAACCACTCCCCCATAGATTCATACAAAAGTTTGCAGCTCTCAGTTTGAGGGATTTTGTCATAGTTACCAGGCTTGGCAGGCGGGTTGGCATCCGCAATTTATTTATTCAGATGTTCCAGAAAAATGCTGCTGCGAATCTCCTAGGTTTTAATTTTCCCTCTGTCGACTTTTACGACACCCACGGGAGGAAATGGGGTGGTAGAATGTCTTAAGCCGCCACCACAAGTATTATTATACAATAAATTGCAGCACAAAAGACGAGGCGATCACTAGTACAGAAAGAATTTATTATACGTCTTTGTCCTCAAGTATAAATAAAGTAAGGCTTACTTCCTTGGAAGACTCTGCTTAACAATTCTCTTACATTTTCCTTCGGAAGGTTTTAATATATTAATAGAAGAACAAAAGGTCATTGTAAAGAAATAATATATAGCTTAAACCTATTTAGAATTTTTAATAGCATGTAAATATATTCTATACAGTTACAAATAAACCACATATTTAAATCCTAAATTAAATCCTAAAATAAGATGTTATAGTCAAACTCACTTATTTGATATAATTAATCGTTTTAAATAATTAGTACTCATACAACACCACAATCTTCATGGCAGAATACCCGGGCCTGTGGTGGTACCTAGACGAATTTCTGAATGCCTACCGCCAGTAAATTGAAAGAAAGAAAGAAAATAACTTTATTCGTTGCTACGCTCAGTACAAACACATAAAAAACAAACAATTAACAATAAAAAGTATTAAAATTTATATTGGATTGCAGCAACGAAAAGGACCCGACTCAGCATAATGCTACAGCAAAATTGCCGCAGCGCTGTTATTCTGTCGGCACCACTAATATAAAACCTACGAGCAGCTGTCAGACAGTTTAAATTTATGCATGTTATAAAATAACAGAAAAACAAAAAAAAAAAACTAAAGATATTTTAAATGTATCAGACTTACAACACAAAAGTGTAGTTGTAATCCAGATATTGACTTGAGAAATTGGACTAATCCTTTTCCATTTTGTCCTTCCAAAAAGAAGGAAAGAATTCTTTCTCTCCTTCTTTAAAGGAAGTATTTGTCGTTGCCGTGATGATTACGACAAATCTTCTCTTCGGTTGGCAGTTCGGCGATGACAGTACCACACGCATAGGGGAATTTTCGGAATGAGATTTTTATATTCCATCATAAGTTTCTCTTGTTAAGGTTCCGCGCGATATATCCGCGTACATCACGCGGAATGTGTGATGCATTGTATGGAAATTCGTTGTGCTTTTTACACGCTTTATATTAGCTTCACTTGTATGTTTGTTTGTTTGTATGTTTGTAACCGACTCCTTAGGGCTCGATTTTGTCCTACTTTGAACGATCCGATTTAATTCTAATTTTGCACACTTGTCAAAGACCGATGACAATGCAATAATTCGACTAAAAAATAAAAAATAATAGTTTAAAAAAAACTTAAAAACACGCTTTTATAGACGATCCAACTAAATTACTCAATAAATGGCGATAATATATTCCTGTCATAGAGGCCATCGTCTTAAATTGGTTTGTAACAAAATAAATAATAGTTTAAAAAACTAAAAAAGCACGCTTTTATAGAAAATCCAACTAAAAAAAATTGTTTAAAAAACTAAAAAAACACATTATAGAAAATCCTACTAAATTACTATTTATTTTCTATTTTTTTAGTTTGGTTTTCTATATAAAGCGTTTTTTTTTAGCGTTTTATTAATAAATCTGCTTACGAAACATTTTTGTTTTAGCTATCCTTTTACTTGAGGATAACCTGATATTCCATTTCCAAGAACGCGTGGCCTAGAGGACTGAGTACCTGACTTCCTTGTCGCTGGTCCTGGGTTTGATGCCGGAAAGACATTAGAAAATCACAAATTGACGATTATCGGGTCTAACTCTGTGCCTTTCGGGTACAAACCGCCTAATGTGAGGTCTTCCCAAAAATAAAACGAAGACGAGATCGGATTATAATGTGTAATGAGATTATATAATGAGACTATTAAGTAAAAACAACTATTTCTTGTGACTACAAGAAATGGTTATCAAATTGGTGATTGACAATTGCTTCACTTTGTAATTTTGAATTGTATGACCAATATTCCAGTGTTATTTACAATTCTTCTAACCAGAAGATCTTATCTTTGCCATCGAAGCCGTACTGCAATTAGACTTCGCAATATTGAGAATCAAACCACTGCAAAAGAAAATTACAATACTCCACGTTGCAATGCGACTTATCTAAATGTTTTCGTAAGAAGTGGCGAATAAGGAACAATCCGAGTGTTGAATTTCGTTGCGATAGTTGTACCGTTATCACCGCGCATGGTCAACGGCAAAAGCCAAGCGTTATCCAAAAAAATTGACGGCAGAGGCAATTAACTTGCAACGATGGTTATCCAATGTAGCGTCGTCGATATAACTGTGATGATGTTCTCCTAGCCGATTTCGACCACGGCGACAACTTCCGAGTATTGTACTGTCGGGAGCCATCAACTGCGCAGGAGGTATTATAGAGCCACAAGTGTACGCTGAAACACAGAGGCACTCACTCATCCCAACCAACCCGCGCCCGATGTAACGCTGATGCGATAAGATCGGAGGCTAGGATGCAGTGTCAGAAACACGGGGACAATCACAACACAACCGGACTCGAGAACCAACAATTTGTGTTTCAGCACAAATGTTGGCTCCGGCTGGGATTCGAACCCAGGACCTGGGGCGTAGAAGTCACGTACTCTGACCACTAGGCTTTCTAGAAGGATTGCTAGAATCGCCCCGTCCGATCCCACCGCATATCGGCCTATAAGCCTCCTCAAGGCTTTAGGCAAGATATACGAACGCCTACTTCTCGCCCGCTTAAGAGACTTCATGCAGTCTCGAGGGATCCCCATCCACGAGCAGTTTGGATTCCGAGCCAAACACTCATGTACCCAGCAGGTGCACCGCATAACGGAGCACATTCAATCCCGCTTTATACGCGGGCTTCATACTGGAGCGCTCTTCTTCGACGTGGCGAAAGCGTTCGACAAAGTCTGGCACAACGGGCTCATATACAAGTTATATGGACTCGGTGTGCCAGATCGCCTCGTACTCATCATACGAGATTTCTTACGCAGTCGAACCTTCCGCTACCGCGTCGAGGGGGTGCGATCCGAATCACATCCCATCCTAGCCGGCGTACCACAAGGCTCAGTCCTAGGTCCCGTGCTCTACACCCTTTTCACGAACGACATACCGCACACCAGCGGCGTCGAACTCGCCCTCTTCGCAGATGATACCTGCCTCTATGTGTCTGGACGTAATCCAGACACTATCTCTAAACGCCTCCAATCCGCAGCCCGAACCCTCGGGAACTGGTTTCGGAAATGGAGGATCGAGGTCAACCCAATAAAAAGTGCAGCCATGTACTTCTCGCGGCGCATAACGCATCATCTCCCCACCATAGAGTTGTTCGATCGTCCAATCCCCTGGAAAAAGACAGTCAAATACTTAGGCGTCCTATTAGACTCGAGACTCAGCTTCGGTCCACATATTAACCGAGTAAGGAACCGAGCGGCGTTCGTCCTCGGCCGATTACATCCGTTACTAAATAAAAATAGCAAAATGTCCCTACGTAATAAAATTACACTTTACAAAGCCTGTATTCGGCCAATTATGACATACGCAAGCCCCGTATTTGCGCATGCCTCCCCGCGTCAAATTCACCGACTTCAGGTAATACAAAATCGATTCATGCGTAAAGCCACGGGAGCACCGTGGTTCGTGTGTAATGCTAACCTTCATATCGATTTAGGGCTTCCTACCATAGCCCAATATCTAAAGTTGGCCTCTCGCCGATACTTCGACTCTGCCGCCACGCACCCCAACCCACTGGTTGTCAGTGCCGCCACTTACAACCCCTGACGACGCGACCACTATTGCCCAAGCGCTCTACTCAACACTACACAAACACCCATTATCACCATCATACCGCCTACGCCGTCGGCGTGGGCGTATCAGACAAAGTTATTCGCGATACCGCCGCATCTCAGGCCGGTTCTCCCCTAGCAGTAGTGTCATAAACAGAAGCGTCGCTGGAGTTTCTTGCGCCATTTCTTCTCCAGCGGAAACGCATTCCGAATTGGTGGTAAACTTATCTAATAATAATCATGGTATTAATAATTATAGTAGTAGTAATATTGCCCTCCCGATTGCAGTAACTGACCGAGCCGAGGCCGGCCCCCTTTAACACCCTCGAGTCTGTTACTCTCGCGAACAGGATGACGGTCCAAGCCGAGGTCCCCTCTCGGGGGCCCTTGCGCCAGTCATCCATAAATAAAGGTTTCGGCTAAGCGCCCTCAGCGCTATGCCACCTTTCAATCCGGCGAAGCTGTAAAAGCCTTCGGGCTAACAGTGACCATCAGTCTTAAAAAAAAAAAAAAGCTATATATATAATCGTTAATATAGTTCTAAAATTTATGTGGTATGACAAACCCGACCCGGTAGGTGGCGCTATGACCGTGTAGCTGTAAAGTTTCTGTAGCACTTCAGAACTTAAAACTGCAGAACAATTTAAGTGGTACTTTCACAGGGGAATCGAACTCAGGTTACTCGCGTACTATGAAATTTATTAATTTATTCTTTATTTTATTCGCCTTATTTAAAATAAAGGATTTAAACAAACGGCGGACTTAATGCCATTCTCCCCCAGCCAAGCCAAGACATGGAGAGATATTGTTCTAGGTGCTTTAAAATGTTTAAATTTATAATTTTAAATACTTACTTCTAGAAACATTACACTAAGACTAAAATATATCTAATCAATAATAATTATATTTCAAATCATATTACACCTATGAGAGTATTCTTCGTCTTCTTCTTGGGGTGCCATCTCCTACCGGAGGTCAGCTATCATTATAACTATTTTTATTTTTGAGACCACTGCTCGGAAAAGTGATCTTGTACTGAGGTTGAACCATGTCCGGAGATTCTTAATCCAAGAAGTACGCCTTCTTCCGGGCGGTGTTTTCCCTTGGATTTTCCCCTGCATGATGAGTTGGAGTAGGTCGTACTTGTCATAGCGCATTATGTGTCCAAAGTACTGAAGTTTGCGTTTCTTTACAGTTTTCAAGACCTCTACTTCTTTGTTCACCATTTGCAACACTCTTGCGTTTGATAATCTATCCGTCCACGATATCTTCAAAATCCTTCTGTACACCCACATCTCTTCCAGGCTTCCAGACGGTTCCTCATATTTTGGGTTAAGGTCGATGACTCAACGCCGTATAAAACAACTGAAAACACGTAGCACCGTGCCAAACGCACCCTGGTAGATATCTTTAGAGACGATTGCAAAGGAGATGATTAAGCTTGAAAAATGCGTTACGCGCCTGCTCTATCCTGCATTTGATCTCAACGCTATGGTCGCACTGATCATTCACGATGCAGCCTAGCCATTCCTCACAACCAAATCGGTCGTTGCGACATGTTGTGGTTTGCCGACGATCATGATCTTTGTCTTTTTCAAGTTTATGTTAAGACCGTAATTTGCACTAATGCTATCCACACGCTGAAGCAAACTCTGTAAGTCGTTGAAACTGGACGCCAGTAATATAGTATCGTCCGCATATCGTATATTGTTCAACGCATGACCATTCACTATTATTCCATCCTCCACGTTGTCTAAGGCTTTTTCGAAAATTGCCTCCGCATTTCCGTATTTGAAAAAAAAAACGTTTAAAAAAAATTTGACGTTGGTTTCCGGTTTTTTTTTAGGTATGTGGTCACTATAACTCACAAAAAAAAAGACATAACGAGACTGGGTTTTTTTTATCGTGTTCAGAATTTTATCTTTTGGTTCCCTATTTCATAACAAAAATAGCAATTGTAGTTACTAAGAAAAAAAAAATTTCTTATTGTTTTCATCTGAAATGACTATGGGGTGTTAAATGAGCGTCATGAGACGTGCACTTTTGGATTTTCCAAACTTTTTTTTTAATTGTCACCTGATTGAAGCGTTCTATTTAGGCAATGAAATATTACAGTACATTATAACCTATATCTCTCTTTAAATGTTGAACATTATATTACGTTACAATCTTAAAGAAACATTTTATAAACTGAATTCATGAAGACTATAAACATTAGTAGTAATAATGTTCATAGTCTTTATGAATACTTCTATTGATGGTAGGATTCCTATGCAGGATTCCATCTAGGTAGGTACCACCGCAGGCCAGTTATTCTGCCGTGAAACAGTAACGTGCAAACGTGACTGTGTTTCGGTCTGAAGGGCACTGTGAGTTAGTGTAATCACATGGCATATGAGACTAAGAACTGATGTCTCAGGATGATGGGCGAATTGTGGTGCCACACAGGAACGTTCTGAGTGACACAGCATTTGTTATGGGCAGACGTTGCACTTACCATCAGGTGAACGTTTAGCTTGTCTCGTAACTTTATCCAATTGAAAAGAGTTTCCTGATTTTGTAATGGAACCATCATCCATCATCAGAACTTGACTAAAATATAGGACCATCCTTACGATTACCATTCTTTCTAATAAAAAACGTATTATCGAAATCGGTTCATAAACAAAGAAGCTGTGCCCGAAAATAAATGAAGAATATATGTACAGACGAATTAAGAACAGAAGGTTCTTCATTCGTATGTTTAAGTCGGTTAAAAAGTAATTTAGAAATTATGGAAAACCTGGCGCTTCCCAAGGCAAGAGATCTTTCTGGCATTTCCTCTTAGTCTATTAATCGCCGTGTGGTGACGTTACCATCGTATCTCATCCCGAGGGAGTCGTTAAAAAATAATACATGAGAACGAGAAATGACGGGTGGTGAACCAAGTCGCCGCCATTTAGTACTAGAGAGTCAAAATTTTTTTACTACCCATAGCGTTCCCACGAGCTGTATTATCTTTGATGTGGTCACTGCCTACACCAGAGGGAGGGATGCCTGACTCTATGTATGTATGTGTAATTATCGTCATAGAATTTTAAAAAGTCTCCCACAAATAATTACTTAAACTACTAGACTAATTAAATCGGGTTCCTGTTAATTGCGTCCCCAGGGCAACCACTAGTATATATAACATATTGCAAAAACTTTATATATGCGATTCACGTTCGCTTCTCAAATGTTTATTATTCCTGTCACTCTCGTACATTATGCTAACTATACCAACACAATCGTAAGCTCCGAACGCAGCTTAATCACGGAAATGGTCTCTGCGTTTTATTGTTCATCTGAATTAAACATAATTCATGTTATGTTTTTAAATGAAACTAATTTTACGGATTTTATTGCTCGGTGCCAAGCACACCACTTCAAGACTACAAGATACAGTTAGCTCTTTCTGCGTAGATCGGACCATAAATAATAATGAAAAGCTGAAGGTACTCCGGGTTAACTGTGACATCGAGACATCTGTCACCTCAGTCCTCCCGTGACCATGGGTGCTGAAAAGCGCTCGAAACATCGGGTTATAAATAGTAAAATTAAACGCGATAGAATCCGTAAAATTAGTTTCATTTAAATCTGTAGTGTTCGCGTTAATATAAGAAATCATCATGTTATGTTTACCAAGTTCAGGGAATGTTTCGGGGTATAAACAAAACCTTGCTAAAAGTCTAAAAGAGATGATCTTATTTAATTTAAAACGTTTGTTCACAGGATGCCTACCTGATGGTATGTGGTCACCTAAACATCTATCTAAAATTATGTACAATTCATCATCATTATTTCAACCTATCAGTAGTCCACTACAGAACATAGGCCTTCTCCATAGATCGCTACAAAAGTTTGTAGCTCTCGTTTTAGAGAATTTTTTCCATAGCTACCACGCTCGGCTGGCGGGTGAAAACTGCAGTTTATTTATTCAGAATTCACGAAGATGCTGCTGCCCATATTCTGGTTTTAATTTTCCGTCGGTCGACTCCTACGATACCCACGAGATGAGGCCACACGAACCTAACTCACGGACTCATTACATTCATATATTTACTAATTAACTTTCTTTCTTTGATTTCTAAGCAGGAATCCGTTTAGGTAGTTAGCACCCCAGGGCCAGTTATTCTGCCGTGAAGCAGTAGTGTGCAAACATTACTGTGTTTCGATTTGAAAGGAACATAGAGGTAGCGTAATCACTGAGCATATGAGACTTAAGAACTAATGTCTAATCACATAGAAATGTTCTGGGTGACACAGCATTAGTAATGGGCAGATGTTGCACTTATCATCAGGTGAACCTTTTGCTCGTTTCGTCACGTCAAAAAATAAAACTTAGTGTTGAACAGTTATCAAAAATTATATCCTGAATGTGTATGCGACCTTAACCGGATCCTGATGAGCGATCCTGAACGAGTATGCTAAATTCGAGGGTGTTTATAATGAAAGTAGAAGAAGCGAAATTCTGTGTCAGGATCGTAGCAAGTGGAAAGATGTGGTCACTACCTAATCTAATTGGAAAGAGGCGTGACTGTCTGTAAATTTATTTATGTGTATATCCTGAATAACCAATTATCAACGCGGTCAATGTTGGTGGAGAACATACATAAATACATAAGATCACGACTGTATCCCATAAGGGGTAGTCAGAGACTGGGCACTCACTGCAAAAGCAGATTACTGCCACAATCCACGTTTCACCAAAACAATATAATGCACTTGGTGTGATAGGTGGTGAGCCCATCGCCACCATGCGCTGTTGGGTGCACAGTGCAGTTTAATTCCTTACTCGCCTTTTACGAGATCCATTGGATGGGATGGAGTGGTAGTATTCTTTTAACGAGCCGCCACCACACGGCTGGTGGAGAACGTATAAATATATCAGTTTCTTTGAAGTTTCATACCAATTTTCTGCACCAAAAACTTCAATTTATCTTCAAACTAGCTGTGCCCCGCGGTCTCACCCGAAAAGAAATCGCTCTAAGAGTCATAGCGTGATGTTTCATAGCCGATAGCTTTCCTCTATAAATGGGCTTTCCAACACTAAAAGATTTTTTCAATTCGAATGAGCAGTTCCTGAGATTAGCGCGATCAACCAAACTCTTCAGCTTTATAATATTAGTATAGATTATAGGCCCTTATAAATATTTCATGTAACATTAATGAAAGAGAGTTCTCTACAAGTCATAATATATTCCGTTTCGGTACGGGTCGTATCCCGACGTGACAAAGTTTTCTACAAGCCAGAAGTAATGCATCGGAAATATTCGCGAAGTTGTGATATGAATAAATTTTCATATTACAATATTATTTTTAGTTTAAGATAAAGACGATAAATCATTGATAATAACATCGAAATTTATTTGTTATTTGTATCGTCGTCGTTTAAGCCTGTCACTAGTCCACTGCTGAACATAGGCCTACCCCATAGATTGCCATAAAAGTAGCTCTCATTTTGGGGAGATTTGCCATAGTTGCCACACTTGGCAGGCGGGTTAGCAACCGCAGTTTATTTATTCAGATATTCAGAATTTGTTGCAGTGGTCGAAAATCGGCCTGGATGATACTGTAAAGACAGAACTGATATTTTTTTCTTTTTCAATGAAATACTTTACTTTATAAAAAGGGAAGTCTCTCTTGTTAAAGGCACGGGGATAACCAGAAAATATATATTTCTGTCCTCGTATCTTCTGGAGAGAGAGGGCATTCCCTCCACCTCCAAACCTAAGGCTTCCTATAGTTAATAGAATCAGGCGTTACTATACGGAAATCCATTATAGTGAAGGAAAGAAAGCTAATTTTCTAAGATATATTAAAATATATGAGATAAATATATAATATGTATATATAAGATATATTAAAAATATTCCCCACACTACTCTCGCAGTAGCTTGCACGAGCAAACTTACACTGCCACCGGGAACCGCCGAGCGTCAGCGGCTGAATGTCGTAGAGTCAATATCACTTGATAATTGATCATTTTGAGGTGAAACACGTGTCGTGGTCTCAACTTCAGTGGTGTATATTGCCTGGTGGTAGTGTTGTAGTGGTGGAGGGTATCTGGTGGCGGTGTTAGTTTGCTTATGCACGGTAGTGTTTGCTCTTCAAACTTGGAAATATAAATCATTTAATATTTTGCATGCGGATCTTAGCACATTAACTTTCCTTCCTTCACTAATGCTTAAATCAGTCAATTTTGATCTCCATTCTCATATCTTGAGATCGTCCTTCGTAAAAACATCGAATAACAGATCTTAACGATACAATACACCCTTAAAATAACCCCAGAGTACTTCTAGCGGGATTGAGTGGCATTGTAATGACTTCCAACAAGTATCATCTCAACATCTTTAAATCTAGGGAGATAAGTGCTTGAGTGGCATCTTGATACTGGCGAGGTTTAACTCAAGGAACCAGTTAACAAAGATCAGTTTTTAATGGTACCAATCTTTAGTTGATATTAAATGATTCGAATCGATTCTTTATATAACATACATACATACATACATAAGATCACGACTGTATCCCATAAGGGGTAGTCAGAGACTGGGCAGTCACTGCAAAAACAGATGACTGCCACAATCCTCGTTTCAACAAAACAATATAATGCACTTAGTGTGATAGGCGGTGAGCCCATCGCCACCATGCGCTGTTGGGTGCACAGTGCAGTTTAATTCCTTACTCGCCTTTTACGAGATACATTGGATGAGATGGGGTGGTAGTATTCTTTTAACGAGCCGCCACCACACGGCTAGAAATAATTCTTAATATAAATAATTGTTAAATTGCTAATGATTTGATGGAGGATGAGGACACTCGGTATGTTTGCTTTCCGAGCGTGAACTGATTTATATTGTGTTATAATTACAATGGAACGTAGGAAAAATGCTAGCGGAATGGAAATGTATAGTGCTTGAACTGTTCTGTAACCTCTATATAGTATGTAATTTATTCTTCTGTACACATAACATTATTTCTTTATTGCACAAAGTGACGAAACGAGCAAAACTTTCACCCGATGGTAAGTGCAACGTCTGCCCATAACAAATGCTGTGTCACCCAGAACATACCTGTGTGACACCACACTTCGCTCGTCACCCTGAGACATCAATTCTTAAGTCTCGTATGCCCGGTGATTACACTGGCTGTCGGTGCCCTTCAAACCAAAACACAGTTATGTTTGCACATTAATGCTTCACGGCATAATTACTAAATTTCAATGCACATTTTTGTTTTTAAAGGTCTTATGCTGTTGCCATTCCTACAGATAACCGCAAAGAATGTTTAAAAGATTATGTTTTGAAAACAATACAAATGTTAATAACCTACGACCAGATCGGATTACTGCATAGGTATCCTGCCACCAGTTTTAAAATATGTTCGAAAACGCATTTAACTGAACGCGTTGGGTGGCGGCCGTGTGATAGCGGCTTAAGAAAATCTACCACCCCATCTCATCCCGTGGGAGTCGTAAAAGTCGACAGAGGAAAATGAAAACCAGGAGATGGGCAGCAGCATCTTCCTTGAACATCTGAATCAATAAACTGCGGTATCCAACCCGCCTGCCAAGCGTGGCAACTATGGCAAAATCCCTTCATAATGAGAGCCTTTTGTGAACTTTCGTGGCAATCTATGAGTAGGCCTGTGTTCAGCAGTAGACTACTGATAGGCTGAAACTTTACCATAAAACAGGAGACTAATGAATGTACACATATTTTAGAATACCGTTTCTTATTATTGCAAGCTTTTATTTAACTTGCAATGTATGTGGAGTACTTTACTGGTGGTAGGATTCCTATGCAGAAGTCCGTCTAGGTAGGTACCACCCCAGAGCCAGTTATTCTGCCGTGAAGCAGTAGTGTGCAAACATTACTGTGTTTCGGTTAGAAGGGCACTGTGAGCTAGCGTAATCACTGATCGTATGAGACTCAAGAACCTATGTCTCAGGGTGATGGGCACAGAGTAGTATCACACAGAAGTTTTCTGGGTGCACAGCATTTGTTATGGGCAGACGTCGTTTCATCACTTTATGCAATAAAAAAAAATTACAAATCTCGCAAGCTAAATGTGACCTACTTTCTGATGTCCTATTGAGCTAAATTTTGTCATGCCTATGTAGCTTCGGTAACAATGCAATAATATGTTACCATGGAGCTGATGTCCAACGTCCATGTCACACCTATACCGGTTGTTATTGGGAACACTACGCTCGAAGATGTTGACGAATATGTATACCTAGGACAGATTATCCGACTAGGTAAGTCCAACTTCGATCAAGAGGTCAATCGACGGATCCAACTCGGCTGGGCAGCGTTCGGGAAACTGCGTCACATCTTCTCGTCGAGTATACCTTAATGTCTCACAACCAAAGACTTACGGAACATAGTCGATGGATGCAGGTGGCTCAGAACCGTGTTTTGTGGCAATCTATGGACTAAAACATTTGAAGCTTACTGCTGGACATAGGCCTCACAAATAACAGCCTGTAACTAAAATATGTTGTTTTTGTTTTTGTATAAAGTGATGAAACGAGCAAAACGTTAACGTTATGGTAAGTGCAACGTCTGCATGTTAAATGTGATGTTTGTTAAAACCTAATTATTAGAGAGATGATATCTTATTGGTCGATTTCTATATTCGATTTTACCCAGCTTCTTCTGCGATGCGACATCTTCCAATTAGAAACCACAGTACACTTTTGTATATATACTATCACCCCTTTTTCACAGGTAGGCAGACACCACAGCTGTACCCCACTTTTCGTCAACGCGAGAAGCTAGACGTGACGTGTGAAACAAACTACTTCGCCGCCATTTTGGTATTATTCAAAAAATGCTAATTTCCCACTGATTTCACACGAGCAGTATATTAACAGCATTTTTATTCATTTATTAGAGACAACAAACAATTACACCACATAATTAAATTCAATAAAAGTTATATCAATACAAATCGTTATTGAAGCGTAATCAGCCCCGTTGTCCACAGATTGCTAAAAATATTATTTAACTGCATTCGGGGCAATGTGTTATATACGGTTACACGAAGTTACAATACCATTGATAAAGAAATATTACAATAATAAAGAAACAAACATTTTAGAGGAATTGAAATTAAGATGAATAGAGCAGTTCAAATATGTTTTTTCGGAACGATGCAAGAGAGCATGCGAACAAGTCAGTGTCTGAAAAGTGTGTGTTAAATAGATTCATGATTCGATTAATGGGCGCACGCCCTCCGGCATACTTTTTTTTATAGAATAGGGGGCAAACGAGCAGGTGACTCACGTGATGGTAAGTGATCACTGTCGCCCATGAACACCTACAATACCCCGGCCTTTGAGAAAAGAATAGGCTCTTTTCTTGAAGGTCCCTTAGTCGTATCGGTCCGGAAAAATTCGTCTTACAATTAGGAATTTCAAATAAATACAGTTTGCGAGTCTCGCGAATAGTGTGGCTTCGATAAGGTATATGGATATATATTTGGCTGACTAGGTTATTACAGTCAAATTTATTATTACATATATTGTATAATAGCATTTGATCGATGATCAATCTTCTCATTTTTAGTGTTGGCAATGAATATTTCCTTAATAGTACCTCGTATGATGACTTAGAATGAAAGCAACGGTAGTTCATAGAACGTAGGAATTTACGTTGAACGGATTCCAACTGATCATAGTATTTTGTATAAAACGGATTCCAAAGAGACATAGCGTATTCTAATTGAAGTCTAATTAATGACTTATATAGCAGGAGATATGAAGAGGGTTTTCTGAAGTGGACGCTGGTTCGGAGTACAATACCGTAAACCTGAAAAGCTTTATCAATGACATTGTTTATATGGGCATCAATGGGATGCTTCGAATCTAAGAGTATTCCTAAGTCTTTTATAACAGATAATTTTTCTAGAGAAGTATCACATAAAGAATAAGTAAAGTTAATATTACGTAACTTCTTCGAGAAGGTAATAGACTTTCATTTGGTTAAATTAAGAAACAATTTGTTTTTCTTGCAATAATTTGTAAGGCGATTTAAGTCATCTTGTACTTTGTAGCAATCATGAATGTTTGTTATTTTGCTGTAGACTTTGAGATCATCAGCGTATATCAAAAATTTGTGCCGTGAAAACATTGATTAATATCATTAATAAACAAAACAAAGAGCAAGGGGCCCAAAATCGAACCTTGTGCTATACCAGATGTGACTTTAAGTATGCCAGATGTGAAGCCGTTAACATTTACTCTTTGCGTTCTGTTCTTAACGTAGGAGGAAAACCATCTAAGTAAGTTACCATGGATACCATTAAACGCAAGCTTTTGCAGAAGCAGTTCATGGTCCACCTTGTCGAAAACTTTGCAGAAATCAGTATAAACAAAGTCTGCTTGAACACGTTTGTCCATAGATTCAAATAAGTAATTAGTGTATAAGATAAGATTACTGACACTTGAACGTTTTTTAATAAACCCGTGTTGCTCTTCAATTATAATTTTATGCAGGTGCGGGTATATGTGGTTGTGTAACAATCGTTCAAACACTTTCGCTAAGGTAGACAACAGGGATATAGGTCGATAGTTTGTGACGTCATTCTTACAGCCACTCTTATACACTGGAACTATATTAGCAATTTCCATATATCAAGAACTATGCCCACATGTAGGCTTCTTTTATACAATATAACCAACGGAATGGCAGCCGTATGTTTTATGAAGAATGGTGGTAAACCATCAGGCCCAGGCCCCTTAGTGATATCCAACGATTTAAGTTCATTTATGATCAAGTCTAATGACAGATGTAATTTAGATAGACTTGCATGACAGTATGAAGTCACAATTACTGTTGATCGGTAAGGTGGCCGTGTGGTAGCGACTTAAGAGAATCTACCACCCCATCTCATCCCGTGGGTGTCGTAAAAGTCGACAGAGGGAAAATCAAAACCAGATGATGGGCAGCAGCATATTCCTGGAACATCAGCATAAATAAAATGCGGTTGCCAACCCGCCCGCCAAGCGTGGCAACTATGGCAAAATCCCCCCAAAATGAGAGCTACAAACTTTTGTGGCAATCTATGGGGGAGGCCTATGTTCAACAGTGGACTAGTGATAGGCTGAAATTATGATGATGGTAAAGTCTCCAGATCGACATTTACATCCCCTCCCGGTTCGAACACAGATCCAAAAAAGGTTGAAAATAGCTCAGATATTTTTTCGGCTTATCGGATTTAACGTCATTATATCTCATGGTTGATGGGATACCAGATTTCTTTTTATTG
This sequence comes from Luehdorfia chinensis, assembly GCA_019845155.1. NCBI lineage: Eukaryota > Metazoa > Arthropoda > Insecta > Lepidoptera > Papilionidae > Luehdorfia > Luehdorfia chinensis. Next base: position 6,555,068 of record JAHVAK010000028.1, read on the forward strand.
TTTTTAACAAACGACCAAAATTTTTTAGCGTCTTTTTTAAGTCCATCTTCAACAGATTCTATATATTTGTCAAAACATTTTTTACTAAGTATTTTAAATATAATATGACGAAATATTGAGAATTCTTCGTAATATTGTTTAGTGTTAAATTTCTTCCAATAATTCCAAGCCTTTTCTTTGTCTTTAAATATGTGAATAAGGGACGAGTAAGTATATACTGGTAATCTACTCCTACTGAAACTATTTGTAATAATTAAATGAGAAGAATTGCTCAAACCATCAACTTTATTAATACATATTTTACACTTAAAAGTAGAAATTAAGTTTAATGAGTATTTTAAAAAAAAAAAAAATTACGCCACACCATTGAAATTAAACATAATACGACTCTTAAGACATATTAGCAATAATATTGAAAAAAGGGTAGAATGCAAAAAATGAACCGGAGACAAACTTTTACGTAAACACATAGAGTGTTTACGTAAAATAAAATGATAAAGCCAGAGACCACACTTGGCAGGAAATATATAACATACCAAACACACGTACGTTACATTTAAGATAACACCGATGAATGTAAAATATATTATTACCTTGAGAATGCACACGATAGGGCTGTCCAATGCATGATCACTTATTTTAGGTTTTGATTTTTGACAAATCATTTTCAGAACGTATAGCGAGTACCGGTGATGCTTCCTTCGATCTGACGAGAATGGTTCCGTGTTTAACCCATACAAAACGATAGCCATGCCGTTTCGCCGCATCGCGTGTTTGCCGAAACAAGTTTTTGTTTTTCAAAGTTAAATGTTCGTTAATGTAAATTTTTAGTGCCAGGGATGTTAAGTTGGTCTGTTGTAATTCCCTTACGGAAGCGTACAGCAAATATAAATCTATCTCTCAGAAGGCGAGTTGACAATTTTACAACTACGTTTTTCGGACGTGCACTTTTGGGAGTAGCTGATGGAATATGGTGAATTGAGATAACGTCTTGTTTATTTAAGGGCTCATTGACAAGGGTAACAATCAAGATTCCGTAAGGGTCGTAGCACTTGTACGGCACTTATTGATGTTGTGGATGTGTTGTCTTCCAGGGATTTAGCCAAAGGTACTGTCCTAGTGATCCTTAACTACTCCAGGGCATTTGACTCTATAAATATTAATTTGCTGCTCTCAAAAATGGCTTATTATGGATTCGATAGTACTGCGATAAAGTGGTTTGATAGTTACCTCAGTGACCGAGTATCAACTAGTTGAACTGCAAAAGGCAGATGGTTCGGGTATCATCCAGTCCAGTCCACAGCCTGTTACTAGGGGAGTACCTCAGGTCTCCTATCATCAGTATCTTGGGTCCTCCCCTCTTTTTACTCTATCGCTGCGATTTACCTAATGAAATAAAGGACTGCCAGTACCACATGTATGTCGATGACTTACAATTATACCTTTCCTTCAAACCTCATGATAACACTGAGAGTATAAGTATACTAAACAGAGAGTGTATGTGCATGTATATATGTATGTGTGTGTGTGTGTGTGTATGTGTGTACGTGTGCGCATATTTATTTCTTTTACAATATACTAAGTCGTTTAATAATATGTCCGGAAACTGCTCGGTAAACCTGAAGCATCGACAGAATAACAGCGCTGTGGCAACTCTGCCATAGCATTATACTGAGTCGACAGCCTTTTCGTTGCTACAGCCCAACGTACGATTGCAAATGCAATACGTGGTATCTTATTGTTTACTTATTTTTTGAAATGTATTTATATAATGTATTTTGTGTTGTAGTATTGAATAAAGTTTTTCTTTCTTTATTTCTTTCAATACTATCGAGGATACTTGAGAGGCTTTCTCCTCGTTTCTCAGATAAGTTGCAGATTTCAATATTGCACTGACGTGCCTGCAGCTCCATCATATCCAACTTTGACTCTAGATCTGCGAGTCTCGACGAATTTGTTTGAGACAATGCGGCGCTCTTGTCCAATGAATTCACATGTTTAGTAACGTCCTCGATTTTTGATTTCGGCTTCTCATAATTATCATTAATGAATTTCATAGAGGTATTAATGTGATTAAAATCATCAATAATTTTTTAAACTTATTATCTTGCTTCTCGAACCAATTGTCAAGCATGGTAAAGATGCTAGTTTGAAAAGATTATAATTCTGCACGAAGATCCTGTATATCCGAATTTGCCGCTCCTTTTCGAAACGTGACAAAATGAGGTGGTGATTCTTTATCTATTAGAGAACCGTCGATACTCATTTCTACAGGCTTGTCCGCATGCACGTCACTCTGATCAAAAGTTACATTTAATTTTTCCATGACGATAATGTCGAAGTATGAACCACGGACTCTGATAAGTGAGTACTCTGTGTAGGGTCCGACCGCGCGATATAGTGACGTAGAAAGTTGCCACTGAACGCAATAGATAGAACACAACCGGCTTGCCCCGATGCACACGACGGAATGAATGCATATTATGGTATTATTCTGATTTAATAAAGGCTGTCCGTAAGTTAGTCGCCTCTTACAACACCTCGGTAGGAAAGAGGTTGCACGGCATTAAAAGAGGCAACGCGTTTCCCACTGTGACACCGCGGCTCTCGAAGTCGATTTAATTTATCTCAAATCACAAATAACTTAAAATTAAATAATACAACGTACTCTTCGTATATTTGCAAACATTTTTTTTTATTTAATATTAAATCCTACAATTGAACCATCAAACTTTTACTGCAATGATTGTGAAATGACTCACACATTCAGACACATCTATTAGCTATATATATATTAATTCTCATAAGTGTTTTTTTGTCGATTTGAAATATCTCTTTAATACATATAAAAAATAACGTTAGATACGCCATTTCCAAAATTATTTTGCCCTTTAATGACGAAAAATAAGTTAATGTCTTAAAATAAACGTTTCGTTAAATGAATTGATTCCAAAGATTTAATTAATTAATTTAATTGTAGAAAGCGCCATCTGTTGACAATCTATTTAACTAACGTGCACGACAGCTGTCGGCTTACATCATTTAAAAAAGTTAGGATGGCGCCATATGTTCATGATCACGATACTATGCGAAAATTCGCATGGGTCAAGCTAGTTAAGTTATGCTTTAAGTAAAAAATTACACTGTATATTTGCTAAGCATCTAAATACAGAACAGAAGTATTTCTGATACATCAGTTTTGTGGTAGCTTGTGTGGAGGCTGCGTTACAAAACTGCAACCCCATTTCATCCCGTGGGTGTCATAACTATGGATGTCGACTAAGACGATAAAATATCAACTAAGGGATACATCAGATAAATCTCGTGGCCTCCGATTGGAAAGTAATATAGTAAGTATATTTCTTACTTATTACTTATAATCACATTTCCGATAATTTTAAAGATTTGTAAAGATCCGCATGCAATATTAAAAATGGTTTGTATTACCTAGTTTTTGAAGAGCACCGCCCGCCCTCCCTCAACAGCGTGCAAACCCATACCGCCACCGGGAGCCGCCACCAGATACCCTCCACCACTACAACACTACCACTAGGCAATACAGACCACTGAATTCGTGAAAACAATATATCTAGTTAATATCGTTTTATTGTAAAAATAAGGCGTGTTCTCCGACCCATTAGTTGTTAGAATATTCCTTATTGTATTATTCATTATTGTATTGCTTAGATTAAGGTGTTACAATAAAGATCCCAGCACCTCCACCTGACGACCGCGTGGCCTAGTGGTCAGAGTACCTGACTTCTAAGCCGCGGGTCCTGGGTTCGAATCCCAGCCGGAGCCAACATTTGTGCTAAAACATAAATTGTTGTTTTTCGGGTCTGGTTGTGTTGTGATTGTCCCCGTGTTTTTGACACGGCATCCTAGCCTACCTCCGATCTTATCGCATCAGCGTTACATCGGGCTAGGGTAGGTTGGGACGAGTGAGTGCCTCTGTATTTGCGCGTACACTTGTGGCACTATAATATCTCCTGCGCCGTTGATGGCTCTCGACTGTAGTCGGAAGTTGTCGCCGTGGTCGAAATCGGCTAGGAGAATCACAATCACATCACAATAAAGATTAAATAAAAAAAATATACAGTTATTTTAAAAATACTTGTACCTTTCTACCTCTAAAACTAATACTAGCTCTAGATTTTTATTATACATCATCGATCATTGACAATAAATTATTATTTGTCTCAATTATTTATTAAGAAGTTTCAGTAATCGCTTGCGCCGCTTTAATAGTCTCTATTTTAACTTATTTTAGCTTCTTCTTAGTTCTAGCTCCGACAGAATATCAGCGCTGCAGTAACATTGTTGCTGTAGCAATATGCTGAGTCGGTTGCTTTTTCGTTGCTGCAATCCAGTGGCCTTCTATACTTTGTGATAGTAAAGTAAAGTAAAGTAGCAGCCTATAAATGTCCCACTACTGAGCACAGGCCTCATCTCATTTCTGAGCGGGTTTTGGAGCTGGGAAAAGTCCGCCACGCTGCTCCAATGCGAGTTGGCGGACTTCACATGTCCTCGAAATATTTCTATTCCTCGGACATGCAGGTTTCCTCACGATGTTTTCCCTCACTGCTAAACATGTGGTAAATCAGCACTTAAAATTGTAGAACAATTATAGAGGTGTTTTGTGATACTTTTAGTTAAATCTCATATATGTAGCCGTGTGATGGCGGCTCGTTAAAAAAATACTACCACTCCATCTGATCCAATGGATCTCGTAAAAGGCGAGTAAGGAATTAAACTGCACTGTGCACCCAACAGCGCATGGTGGCGATGGGCTCACCACCTATCACACCGAGTGCATTAAATTGTTTTGGTGAAACGTGGATTGTGGCAGTCATCTGTTTTTGCAGTGAGTGCCCAGTCTCTGACTACCCCTTATGGGATACAGTCGTGATCTTATGTATGTATGTGCGCCTAAATGCATCCACATGTACACATTTTTTTTTCTATACTTTTTTTTTCGTCTTTTATTAAGATGTTTTTAGGTTAAGATGCCACTGTTTGTACTTTTTATTGTTAAAATTTTTTGCAGCTACGAATAAAAAAGTGTTCTATGTTCTATAAAGTCCGCGACTACGTACTCCTGGATTTAGTTTTTTTGAGAATACCGTGGGAACTCTTTGAATTTCCGGGAAAAAAAGTATCCTTTATCCGTCTCCAGGATACAAGCTATCTCTGTGTTGAATTTCATCGAGATCGGTCCAACGGTTGAGTCATGAAAAGTCGAACAAACAGAGGCACAGTGAGGGTACTCTCTCATTTATATTACTAGTATGCAACGTAGTGCGATAAAAATAATATCTAAAATAAAATGTCCTCGCCCTGACTGATACTCAACCACAGACTACTCCCGAATCCGGTCGGAAGCTATCAACTGCGAATAAAATAACCTGCAAATTTACTGGTGGTAGGATTCCTATGCACGAATCCATCTAGCTAGGTACCACCCCAGGTCCAGTTATACTGCCGTGAAGCAGTAGTGTGCAAACATTACTTTGTTTCGGTTTGAAGGGCACTGTGAGCTAGCGTAATCACTGGGCATATGACACTTAAGAACTGATGTCTCAGGGTGACGGGCGCAGTGTGGTGTCACACAGTTATTTCTCTGTGTCTGGGTGGCACAGCATTTGTTAAGGGCAGACGTTGCACTTACCATCAGGTGAACGTTTTGCTCGTTCCGTCACTTTTATGAAATAAAAAAAACAAAATCACTTTCGAAATTAATGCACTTGCTGCAAATTATACGAAGGAAATCAGTACAGTAAATTCTTACTTTAAGCCTACGTTCATTCGCGACCAGTAAGCGAGTGCCGTAAAACGCGACTTCACAAGTTCATTCTCCAAGTCACATTTGTACGTTTTATTAGGAGTATTTTCGTTGGATTTACATTTAATTGAAATTGAAGGAACATATTTCTAAAAGCTTAGAATTAATATTATGTTATGCCAAATTTCCATAATCAATAAATTTAATTTGTAACAATGTCTAATACCAGTTATTTTTCTAATGATAAAGCAAAGGGAAACAAATAAAGTAATATTGATAAATTACGAATAAGAGATGTAAATTAAAGATGATATTAATGAATTATTGAATTAAAATAAACTTATATTTAATACCAAAACTAATTTCTAGTATTACTCAACAATCTTGAGTATGTGTACCTTACATCTAACTGCAGTAATTTTGAGTAAGAATAAGCTTTCAACACATTTGATTCAGTTCAGTTTGCTAACGGTAATTGCTAACGACTAATGCTTAAAGTTACTAAAGCCTACTAATTAATCACAGACACACATTAAATTTTTATCATTATTGATTTTAATATCCTATAATATCCTATTACTCAGCATCTAGATAGCTATATATAGCACTATGCATATGAGACTTAAGAACAGATGTCTCAGGGGGACAAGTGCCGACTGCGATTGCGTTTTATTGAAATAAGTGATCACATCGCAGTTGTAGTGATACCACCAGGAGAACGTTTAGAGAGATCGTCTCACCAATTTTTTCTATAAAAAATCTTATACCAATTCACACCGGCATCCCATAAATATTACATAGCCAAGCAAAGCGTGATGTTGCTCCGATTCACAAATGATGCCGCCGTGCTACAAAGTAGTAAGAGAAGTGAAGTTGCTCAGCGGCGCTGCAGCGCGGCGTCGCGCAGCTGCCGCGCGAGCCAGGCGACGCCGTCCGCCAGCCCGGCGCCCGACAGCGCGCTCGTCGCACAAATGTGCCACGGCTTGTCGCCGATGCGCTCCAGCCCTAACGCTGTCGTACAATATCCTACTATCATACGTAAATACTAAAAAAGTAAAAAGTAAGGATTCAGCCTATAAATGTCCCACTGCTGAGCACAGACCTCCTCTCATTTCTGAGAGGGTTTTCGAGCTAGGAGGAATCCGCCACGCTGCTCCAATGCGGGTTGGCGAACTTCACATGTCTTCGAAATATATATATTTTTTTTATTTCTCCGCCATGCAGGTTTCCTCACGATGTTTTCCCTTCACCGCCGAGCACGTTGTAAATCAGCACTTAAAATTGCAATTAACAATTTTAGTGGTCCCGGCATCGTGGAATCGAACCCAGGTCACTCGCGTACTATGAAATTTAAAGCGAGCGCGAGTTAAAAAAATGTCTGTCTGCTGTAAGGACGGATTTAACTCGAAAACTAATCATATTATGGACATGAATTTTACTGTTCTAGATAATAAGTACGAGTATATTGTATAGGTGAAGTTTCGCTGTTGGGCTTCTGGGTCTCTTCTTTTTTCATCGGACAACGGCTCAGCTCGTGAACCAGCGGCCCAATTAGTAATAAAGTTTCGTCATATTTGTTTCACCGAATCCGAAGTTATAAACACTTTTTCGACAGTATTCAACTGGACGCCATCTTTAGCATAGATAATATATATTTTTTTTATAGACGAGGCGGCAAACGAGCAAGCGGCTCATCTGATATTAAGCGATCGTCGCCGCCGATGAACATCCGCAACACCAGGAAAGTCGCGGGTGCGTTGCCTTTGAGAAAGGAATAGGCTCTTCTATGTAGACCCAAATTATTTATAAACGAACGTTTTTTTAAAAAATCTTATTTTTTTTAAGAAGACCACAGTAGGATCTCCTGCTTCGTGGGTGCGTTTTACAGACATACATTTCACACGCCCAACACAACCAGACACGAAAACCAAACATTTCAGTTTTTGCAAATGCACAAAATGTTAGTCTTTGTAGGTTTGGTTGTGTTGTGATTGTCCCTATGGCTGGACACTGTATTCTAGCTTGCCAAAATTCAGTCAGGAGGACGTCATCATACTCGACATAGTGTTTGTTTTAAATAACCTTCCTAAACAAATCAAAAGTTCACGCAAACGACGTCACGAGTACAATAAGTAACATAAAAAGCTCAAACAATATGGTTATTGTAAAATTTTGAAAAGAGATGGAGACTTAGTGTCTACAATATATTTAATGATAGCTTTCTAAAATAGCCATGGAAAGATCAATTCAATATTATAATTAAAACCTTTTAACGGACCCCAAAGATTTAGAGAATCTTATTAAATAAAGGGCCTTAGTTGGTTTATGGTGAACTATAATAATTTTCTTTCTTCCGCAATGCGGCTTTATGTAAATGCGTCGCTTGTCAATTGGACGTAAAGAGAAAAAACAACAAAATTTATTTATTTACCAACAATGTTTCATCTTTCCCGGAGCCTCTTGTATGACGCCTGTAGTAAGAGACTGAGCTCTTCCGTAACTAATTAAAATTTGTTAAAATCATCATTATCATCATCATTTCAGCCTATCTCTAGTTCACTGCTAAACATAGGACTCCCACATAGACTGCCACAAAGTTTTGTAGCTCTCAGTATGAGGGGATTTTGCCATAGTTGCTACGCTTTGCAGGCGGGTAGGCAACCACAGTTTATTCTTATAGACGTTCCAGTAGGATGCTGCTACCCGTTTCCTGGTTTTAACTTTGCCTCTGTCGACTTTTACGACACCCACGGGATGAAATGGAGTGGTAGATTATCTTAAGCCCCTTAACCACGCGGCATATGTTAAAATAAACACTAAATGTAAAATGGATCTCGTAAAAGGCGAGTAAGGAATGCACACTGCACTGTGCACCCAACAGCGCATGGTGGCGATGGGCTCACCACCTATCACACCAAGTGCATTATATTGTTTTGGTGAAACGTGGATTGTGGCAGTCATCTGTTTTTGCAGTGAGTGCCCAGTCTCTGACTACCCCTTATAGGATACAGTCGTGATCTTATGTATGTAAAAAAAACAAAAAATTATCTAGTTTACAATTTACTGTGTATAACTATATCTGATGGATACTTATGAAAATTAAGGAAATTTGTGCCTACTGCTACTGAGGTCGCTCTTGCACTGTCGCTCCTACCAATTCTTAACTATGCAGATGTCAGTTATTTTGATCTCACCGAAAAGCAGCTTGAGCTTGAGCGACTCCAAAACTCTGTATAAGATTTATATTTGGCATTGGCAAATATGATCACGTTTCGTTATTCCGTAGTTAGCTGAAGTGGTTGCCAATTCGCTTTCTCCGGAATGCTCTTTCTTTTTCTTCTATACACTGTGCTGTTCAATCCTTTGTAACCCTCTTATCTTAAGGGATGCCACCCCACGGTCAGTTATTCTGCCGTGAAGCAGCACAGCAAACATTACTGTGTTTCGGTTTGAAGGCCACTGAGAGCTAGTGTACTCACTGGTTATATGAGACTTAAGTACTGATGTCTTAGGGTGACGGGCGCAGTGTAATGTCACACTGCAATGTTCTGGGTGACGCAGCACTTGTTATGGGCAAACGTTGCACTTACCATAAGGTGAACGTTTTGCTCGCCGCGTCACTTTTACTAATAAAAAGAAATTAAAGAAAAAAAATCTAGACGATTCTCGCCCACGATTTTTGAGATCATCAGAAAATTTGAAACTAAAATCCTGCCCATAGTACAAATTTTCTGGACATATCGCTTTATCTACCAAATCACATATGGTTAAGTTACAATCCTGTCCACCGAGTGTTAGTGTTGTAGTGGTGGAGGGTACCTGGTGGCGGCTCCCGGTGGCGGTATTAGTTTTCTTGTGCACGCTGTTGAGGGAGGGCGGGCGGTGCTCTTCAAAACTAGGTAATACACACCATTTTACATTTTGCATGCGGATCTTAGCAAATTAACTTTCTCTCCTTTACCACCGAAGGTTGTCAGGAAGAATTTTTTTTTATTTGAAAAAGTGTCGAGACGAGCAAAACGTTCACCTGATGGTAAGTGCAAAGTTTGCCCATAACAGATGCTGTGTTACTCAGGATATTTCTGTGTAGCACCACACTGCGCCCGACACCCTGAGACATAAGTTCTTAAGTCTCTTATGCCCAGTGGTTACGCTAGCTCTCAGTGCCCTTCAGACCGAAACACAGTAATGTTTGCACACTACTGCTTCACGGCAGAATAACTGGCCCTGGGGTGGTACCTACCTAGACGGATTCCTGCGTAGGAATCCTACCAACAGTAAAAGTAGTACAGTGGGCGGTCTTATCGCTTCTAGCGAGACGCCCACTGTACTACTTTAAACTTAACTTATGCATTTAAATATTGAATATATTTTTTTTAATTGTTTTGGTGGGCAATGTTGTGTATCTATCTGCATATATGTAGTAAGTACGAGTATATATGCGCGCGTGCGTGGATGTGTGTGTAAATGAGCACAGATGCGTTAGTTAGGTTGCAGTTAATGCGATGTTCTCCTCCTATGCTACTCGTATGTTCCTGTAACGTAGTACCTGCGGCGACCTGCGCGGCGGAGAGCGCGTGCGGCGCGTCGCTCTTGTTGGCCAGCACCAGCAGCGGCACGCGACGCGAGCGCAGCTCGGGGTGGGCCAACGCCAGCTGGAGCTCCTCGCGCGCCACCACTGCAACGGGACATTGGGACCAAAGGTTCGTTAAGCGTAATATGTAGTAACGCCGCTCGGTCATAGATGTCGCTCAGCTGTTTAAATTCACGATATCAAGTTGTTTGATAAGTAATGTAAAGAGTGGAGATTACAAAAATAAATTATCTACCTAAATTGATACTATGTTTACTTTGACCTCTCAGTAACTAGAGTAATCCAGGATACGTGGGTCTGCAGAATTACAAAGTGCGTTAACATTGATCCTTCGAACCGGGTGTGCGGCAAGAAAGAGATGTGACGGTGCATCATCAGCAGGTTGGGGACCCTGTTACCCTTCGTACCCTTGACAGTGGATTGCAGTATCGGGACGAACCAAGCTTACACTGGCAGGCGCCAGTGTGTGACGGCGATGCAGCGAAACAAGGAACTATGTACGAAGTGGAGGACGTAAATGAGACGTCACTCTGAATTCTCATTTACATCTCATTCAAGGAAAGAAAGTTAATTTGCTAAGATTCGCATGCAGAATTTTAAACGGTGTGTATTACCTAGTTTTTCGAAGTGCACCGCCCGCTCTTCCTCAACAGCTTGCACAAGTAAACCAATACCACCACCGGGAGTCGCCACCAGATACCCTACACCACTACAACATTACCACTAGGCAATACACACCACTGAAGTCGAGATCACGACACATATTTTACCTGTATTGACCGTCGAGCTGCGGCTGACTATCGTAGAGTCAATATCGCTTGATAATGCCTCGTTTTGAGGTGAAACACATGGCGCGTTCTCGACTTCAAGGGTCTGTCACTATTGTACACTTTAAGCTTTACTTGGTAATGGAACCAGATTTAAATGAAACTAATTTTTCGGATTTTATCGCGTTTAATTTTGTTATTTATAACCCCCCGTGACCATGGGTGCTGTAAAGCACTCGAAACGTATAACGTAAAATTAGTTTCATTTAAATGTGTAGTGTTCCCGTAAATATAAGAAATCATTAATGGAACCAGATTTCAATTAAACCTTTTTTTTATTTTAAGAATAACGACCTCAATTCTCAGCTGTATTAAGGTTGAATGTCCACTGACCGAGGCGCAGGTGGTCAGCCGCGTCAACTACGAAGAGCAGCGCGTGTGCGCGCGCGAAGTGCCGCTCCCAGAGAGCGCGGTGCCGCGCCGCGCCCGACACGTCGCACGCGCGGAACGACACGCCGCCGCCTGCAGCGCACTACACTACACAGTTCTGTTCGATAGCTTAGTAACGTAGTAGGATTCCTATGCAGGAATCCGTCTAGGTAGGTACCACCCCAGGGCCAGTTATTCTGCCGTGAAGCTGTAGTGTGCGAACATTACTGTGTTCCGGTCTGAAGGGCACTGAGTGCTAGCGTAATCACTGCGCATATGAGACTTAAGAACTGATGTCTCAGGGTGACGGGCGCAGTGTGCTGTCACACAGAAATGTTTTTGGGTGACACAGCATTTCTTATGTGCAGTTGCACGTTGCACTTGCAATTTGAAACTTCCTGTTAACAGTACATCTACACAGAGTATATAAATGTCATAGCTTCTACTATTAAGCATATATACTGCCAGGATATATTAAAGCCCCATATGTATCAGCGTACTCACAGTGGCACTCAACCGTATCCACCTTCCCATACTCTATTATACACGTTATACTCGTACGTTAAGATGGAGTTGAATCAGAGACAGGGGCTTTAAAAAAAATACAAAAGTCTTTATTTTCATACAAACTCTGTCCCTGTAGCATTGACACCCAAGCTACAATATACATGTATACCCAAAAATTAATAATTTGGGGGCCTCAATTAATACATACATACAGTCATGCTTCATTCCCATATAAGGTGTACGCATAGGCCACTCACACAGCTCGCTTTTCGCCCTCGCGGGAAACGAGGCATGACGTGTGGCGAGTCATGTCGCCGCCATTTCCGTACAAGTGAAAAATTCTTACACCCCATTACGTTCCCAAGAGCAGTATAGTGACAGCGTTGCATATTATGGTATTCATCCTCATCATTTCAGCCTATCACTAGTCTATTGCTGAACATAGGCCTCCCCCTTTGATTGCCACAAAGTTTGTAGCACTCTTTATGGGGAGATTTTGCCATAGTTGTAGTTGCCACGCTTGGCAGGCGGGTTAGCAACCGCAGTTTATTAATTCAGATGTTCCAGGAAAACACTGCTACCCATCTTCTGGTTTTAATTTTCCCTGTCGACTGTTACGACACCCACGGGATGAGATGGGGTGGTAGATTCTCTTGAGGCGCGAGGCGTCATGATATTATTCTGCACGAATGAAGGCTGCCCGTACAATACCTTAGTCGCCTCTGACAACACCTTGGCAGGAAAGAGGTAGATGCTATTCTAGTCTGCCGGACACCTATCGGCCTCATTCGATAAAATCTGTAATTTAACTAACTACTGAATTGGTCCAAATCCTGTGCGGCAGGCGGACGCTGGTCGGTGGTCCGCAGCGCATGAAGCAGCGAGCTCTTGCCGCTGTTATCCAGCCCCAGCAGCAGCACCGTCGCCTCCACTCGCCCGCCGCCCAGCCACACCGACAGCTTGTCCAGCAGACCCATGCCGCCCACCGGACTGTTTCAGCAATACCTAACATACCATGGTTACCCTATGATGACGAAGAAAGCAAGTATATTTAAGACTAGCTGTGCGCCGTGCCGTTTAATTTAAAAGAAATCGCTCTTAGGGTCATAACGTGATTTTATATGGCTTATAGCCTTCCTCTATAAAGGGGCTATCCAACACTAAAATATTTTTTCAAATCGAATGAGCAGTTCCTGATATTAGCGCGTTCAACCAAACAAAGTCTTCAGATTTATAATATTAGTATAGATTAACAACAAGAAATAGTCGTACTCGTACACACAAAGTTGTGTGCGCTTTTGTTTTCTATGAGACTGTTCTTTGTAAATTATTTATAATGTATTTTTGACTACGATAAAAAATTACAAAAAAAAGGATACCTACAGAGTTTCTTTCGCCTGCTTCTTCTCCGTCGGAGGAATCTTATTGCGAAATAGTGGTAGGTTGTAAAAAAATTACGTTTGACAACCGAAATTTATATTTCGTACGTTGAAGAATAAATATTTTCTGACTTTTGGCGTCAACTCTTAAAGTTACGGTAGCATATTAATTCAACTTTGTATTTCCTATACAGGAATCCGTCTAGGTAGGTCCACCCCAGGGCCAGTTATTGTGCCGTGAAGCAGTAGTGTGCAAATATTACTGTGTTTCGGTTTGAAGTGTACTGTGAGCTAGCGTAATCACTGGGCATTTGAGACTTAAGAACTGATGTCTTAGGGTGACGGGCGCAGTGTGGTGTCACACAGAAATACACACAGATTTGTTGTGGACGGACGTTGCACTTACCATCAGGTGAACGTTTTGCTCGTTTCGTCACTTTATACAATAAAAATATAAGAAATAAAAAGTTTGTTTTTCAGCCCAAGTTCAAACATTGCTGGCGTGCGGCGAGCCAGGCTAGTCGCCGCGCAGTTCTGCAGCTTTGCCATGATCCACTAGCAAGCTTTGCTGACGAGCCACCAAGACCGCGGTAAAGCTCGCTCGTCGATCACGGCGTTAAAAGAAATCCGCTATCTTGCTCATTATTTACATACATACACACATTCACGCCTTTTTCCCATATTGCACACACGCGTAACCCACCTTTCGCCGCCTTAGGAAACGAAGCGTGACGATTGGCGAACCACGTAACCGCCATTATGGTAAGAGTAAAAAAAACTTACTCCCCATTGCGTTCCCACGAGCAGTTTAGTGACAGCATTGCATAAGGTGGTATTCTGCACAAATAAAGGCTCTCCGTCCAATACTAACGACACCTCGGTAGGTTAGGGATAGGTGCTATTCTACTCTGCCGGACACTTATCGGTTGATTATTTAGCACGACTAAATACGGTACAAACTAGGACATATGTGATTTAACAAAACCCACATAATAATTAAGTTATTTGGTAACATAAATAACACAAGTTAGAAAAAAAATTTAGTCTACCAACTAACTGGAGTTGCTATATATTATTCATCATTATGAGCTCGTTCATTGCTCAATAACTATCTGTCGAAATTACCAAGCTTGGCAAGGGGATTGGTAACGGCAAACTGCCCATCAGGGAAAAGACGAACTTCTCGTCACTTACTTCTAAAACAAGACAACAAGGAACTATTGGTGGAGCTTCGTCGAAACTAGCAAAGTTTTTTTTTTATTGTATAAAGTGACGAAACGAGCAAAATGGGAGCAGTGTGGTACATAGAAATGTTCTAGGTGACACAAAATTTGTTGTGGACAGACACTGCACTTACCAGGTGAACGTTTTGCCCTTCTAAACATTTGATACAATGAAAAAAACTCTGGATAGAGCTACGATGTGACCAAGTTTGCAAAACCATACTTTATGACAATCCGTGGTGATCAAAAAAACATTTAGCCCAAGATGACCTACAAAGATGATGATGATGATGATGATGATGATGTTAATAGGAAAATGTTATTATGACATAAATGAATTTTTAGGTTAATGTAATAAGATTTTTATACGATACCACCAAAATTTGACATTTTCGCGATTATTTGTCGACCTGTTACTACTATTTCCTCTGACATATTATATTAATTAAAATTGATAAACACTTACATGCCAATAATGGCGAAATATGTGATGCTATTTGAATAATTTTCTACCACTTAATGTACCATATTTCATGTGAATGCAAATAAATAAATAAATAAAGATGACAATGCACTATTCGATTGAATGATAAATTTCAATGCACTTTCCTCACCAAAGTCTGCAGTATCACCGTGATGCCAACGTACGACGTAGAGCAGGCGTTTCGGACATCACACAGTTACAGTTAATATCATGAAATTACTGTTAATATCAAATAAGTAACAGTTTCAACATCAAGAACGAAGGAAGAACAAAACTGAATGTTGTTTTTACGCAGTAAGTAATAGGTTTCATTCCTCGTACAGTCAGTATCGATAATGCTCGACGCGTTACTTAGCAACGGCGCGACAACATGATATAGTTTTTGAAATTTAAACCTTATGGACATTGCGCATTAGATTTATTTTTATTTATTAACATGGTCAACCTTCAAATCGTTCGCTTCGTGTACTCATGTTATTTACAGGCGTCTCTCAAATTGAAAAGACTATAATTAGAAAAAGACAAAAAGAAAGTAGAATGCTGAGCACAGGCCTTCCCATTAATTGCCACAAAAGTTTGTAGCTCAAATTTTGGGGGGATTTTGTTTTGCCACGCTTGGCAGGCGTGTTGGCAACTGCTGTTAATTTATTCAGATGTTCCAGGATGATGTTGCTGCCGATCTCCAGGTTTTTATTTTTCCTCTGTCGACTTTTACGAACCACTACTTACCACACTTCGAATGCAGACCTGCAAAATTTTAGGTCTAATATTTGTATCAAATATTCATTTAGTTAATTTGAATTGTTGTGTATGTTTGTGATATCAGTCGTATATATAATAATCAGTTGTTATCTCATATTATCGCAGTATGAGTAGAATAGCACTTACCTCTTTCCTGCCGCGGTGTCGTAAGAGGAGACTAAGGTATGATGCTATGCAATGCTGTCACTATACTGCACGTGGGAACGCAATAGGGAAAAATAATTGTTTTGACTCCTACTAAAATAGCGGTGACGTGGTTCGCCACCCATCACGTCCCACGGGGGGTGAAAAGGCGTTCTAACTAAATTTATCATTAAATTTAAGCTTTTACCATTGACATATTCAGAGAAGATATGAATTTGTTAAGTTATTTTAGTTTAAACAACCGCCAAATTTTGCATAAACAAAAGTATACTTACTTAGAACCTACTACAATTGAATGAAAGACATTCAAGAACTTTAATTGAAGAGTATTAAATATTTTCAGTTAAACATGTTTCCTTTCACACAGGCGTTAAGAAGTAAACACACAAGCTCTTACACACGCAAACGCACACACGCATACAAACACACACACTCCCAGACATACATTCACATACACACACAAGCACATTTTATTTCTATTATAAATGTATTGTATTCAATAGGTTAATATCTGCGCCGGTCCCGAGGGGTGAGGACCTGGTGATCCGTATTGCATAACAGCTCTTCGGCCTACCATAGACACGGGCTCCTCGCATTACTTACTGGAAATACCGTAAGTTTTTTGTAATTGTGTTTTTTTTTTATTGTATATAGGCTCTTTAACTGTGTGGTGGCGGCTCGTTTAAAGAATACTACCACTCCATCTCATCCAATGGATCTCGTAAAAGGCGAGTAAGGAATTAAACTGCACTGTGCACCCAACAACGCATGGTGGCGATGGGCTCACCACCTATCACACCAAGTGCATTATATTGTTTTGGTGAAATGTGGATTGTGGCAGTCATCTGTTTTTGCAGTGTATGCCCAGTCTCTGACTACCCCTTATGGGATACAGTCCTGATCTTATGTATGTATGTATAAAGTCATGAAACGAGCAAAACGTTCACCTGATGTTAAGTGCAACGTCTGCCCATAACAAATGCTGTGTTACCCAGAAAATTTCTGTGTGACACCTCACTGTGCCCATCACTCTGAGACATCAGTTCTTAAGTCTTATATGCCCAGTGATTACGCTAGCTCACAGTGCCCTTCAAACCGAAACACAGTAATGTTTGCACACTACTGCTTCACGGCAGAATAACTGGCCCTGGAGTGGTACCTACCTAGACGGATTCCTGCATAGGAATCCTACCACCAGTGTGTGTAGCAGAAATAAACGTTTTCATCGTTTATTTTATTTCTTTGTAACCTTGTGAGCACAGACTAGTCAACCAAAGTCTATATTGTGACTACAAGTAAAAGTTGTTGCAGGACGAATTAATTTTCTGATTCTCATACGCCGTGGTAGATAAGGGGCCTGGTGCTCGCCTATAAATGTCCCACTGCTGAGCACAGGCCTCTCTCATTTCTGAGAGGGTTTTGGAGCGGGGAATAGTCCGCCACGCTGCTCCAATGCGGGTTGGCGGACTTCACATGTCCTCGAAATATTTCTATTCCTCGGAGATGCAGGCTTCCTCACATTGTTTTCCTTCGCCTTTGAGCTCGTGGTAATTCAGCACTTAAAATTTTCGAACAATTTTAGAGGTTAGCACCTCTAAAATTGTTGCACCGGGGATCGAACCCAGGTTACTCGCGTATTATGAAATTAAAGGTGAGCATCCGGCCCCTGAGCTACCACGGATCAAAAAGAGTTTGAAAATTTTCTGTTTCTCATACGCTACATATGTTAGTATTTCTGTCCGTGAAGCCTGAAGCTCTCCACACGTTGCGACGCACTAATAACCAGGACTGGATGGAGGCTGTGCTCACCGCATCGCCGGACAGCACAACATCTCCACGCCCACGACGACTTTCATTTTCAGCGGTGGAGTGATGCAGCGACATCTATGTCGCCGCATGAGAAGCTAAAGAAATATCTCATACATTCCATAATCACGCTATGAAAGTTTCTGAGATGCGTCTATATCTACTCGTATCTTAATTATAAGCTAGAATAATAGTCTATATATACAACATCTAAACATTAGTAGGATGAGACGTCCTCCCTCTCTTTCTCGCGGTGTTTATCATTCCACATGTTTTTACGGTTATTTTTTCATTATATGTACAATTTTATCTCGTCTTTAAGAATAGAACATTCTACCTTACCTGCATGATCACTGCTACTAATGGATACGAGTTATATATATTGTACGAGTTATTAGGAACCTAAAAAAGTTAAGGCCTTTTTAAATTACTATGACAATATGCATTTATAATCAACAACTTTATTTACTTAGATATATGATTACATTTTCGATTTCCAAATCAACATCTACAGTTAAAGCTATCTATCGTCTTTTATTCAAAGCTGCGCTCGTATCCAGGAAGAGTAAGCAGTGATACGAGTGTAACCTGCGGGATAGCCCGACTGGCAGCCCGACGCAGACACGAACGACACCACACCGATCTGTCAACCAGCAAACAATATTGTTTTTAAGAGAACATTTCACAATTCCAGTTAAGACAAACACATGGAATACTGGTCGCATTATTTAATTTGTTCGATGTGGCGCACAGTGAACATGAATAGAGTTTATTGGTGAGGTGAGTCGGCAATGCAACGGGCGCACTGACCAACACGTCGCGGCCGCCGGCGGAGACCGTGAGCGGGCCGCCGCCGTCGCCGCCGCACGGGCCGCGCCCGCCCGAGCCGCTCGTGCACAGCACGCCGCTCGTCACGGAGCTGCCGTACACTGCCGCGCACTCGCTGTTCGTCATCACCGACAGGTACACGTCGCGCAGTGCCGCGCTGGACGTCATGGCCGCCGCTGCAAATTCATATCCATTGACTCCGCTCTACCCTAAGACTCTGAACAAACCTAATTAGATCCGAATCGTAGTGTATTAGCAACACTCTTCCAGAATTTGGACCAATATATATAGCTATAAAAATTGGGTTTGTTTAGTTACTTACAGTTACTGGTTTTGCCGAAACCAATAGCCTGGGCGCGGTTGCCTGCGAACGAATTGCTCAGCTCCGAGCCCGTCGGTAATGCAATCGGTTTGATACTACCTGGAGATAGAGATGTCGGCTTAGCGACTCGTCGAATAGATAACAGTGGCCAAAGCAGCGAATTTATAACAGAACTGACTGGTGCTAGAGACGTAGGGTATAATGAGTACAGCGATGTCATTGGACAGTGTGTTGGGGTTGTAGGAGCCGTGGGCGACGACGGTGCTGACGTCGACGCGGGTACCGCCCGAAAACAGGCGCACGGAGCCCAGCACGGCCGTGATTCTGTAGGCCTGCGCCCGCCCGTCCCACCAGCACTGCGCCGCCGTCACCAGCCGCATGGCGGTCACCATCGCCGCGCCGCACACCGACGTCTGCCCATTCGACAGCGTAATCAACAGCCCCGCCTAAACATTTAAAACAATAATAATATAAATGATACTATTAATATAAAGTGAAAAATTCTTCAATAAATGTAAGTACTCAGATTTATTGAATATTATAGACAACATAAAACATCCACAAAAGCTATGATTTACATATAAATGCATAAAAAATCACCACAAAAGGATCGCGAATTTAATTAACATTATAAATAGTTTTTAGGCAATCATTGCGAAAGGAATAGTATTATTATTAGAGTCATAGAATTGATAATTTATAATTTTCATATATACTGAACTAAAATTTAGGAAGCTACATCTCTGAAAAATGCGAGTGTATATTATAGAAACTTACAAAGAAAGGATGCTCCCCGACATATGAACCTAGACCACCGGTGATCCTGGCCATAGGGCCGTTAGAGGCTTCCCCAGTAAGCTCTGCGCGTCGCAAGTCCGCGGCCAGCGGGACTCCCACGCGCTCGTGATAGCGCGGCCCGCCCTCCGCCGGCGCCTCCATCTCCGGCGCCGCGCCCGCGCCCAGCGCCTCGCGCTGCGGCGGCGCACCCGCCTGTAGTGCCACCATCAGCACTTCTTCCCCGGCAGCCGCCAGCGCGACCACCGCGAAACAAATCAAGCTCAGCTCGAATGCTCTCATTGCGCAGGATACAAGCTAATAATGATAAGACACTCAGTTCGCGCTAACTTATATTCTACGGGTACTTTAGTTTCGCAGGTGCTTCCTTTAACAAGAACAGCCTACTTGAGGTAATCTTTTCAATGGAAACACTTGAAAACTCAAGTGGTAGATTTCTCATTAAGATATAATTCGATCAACAATACAATATATATTATTACATACATATATTCCTAACGCGTTCTATACCTCGTTGGAAGCAAAGCTTAACCAAAAGATGGAGATTTAAACTATTTTCGTGACTTAGTCATTAAGCACTACAACTACACCACGTTGGCACATGATTTGCATTTGAAAGACGAGCACTACGTTTCTGGGGCTGAGACACACGCACAACCGTTAAGACAGCACGGCTACTTCGCCGTCAGCGAGGACTAGATATATGTGTTTACAATAATTTACTGGTAAGCGGAGACGTCCTCTCCAGATCAGGCCGGCCGATCTCGCGGGTAGATACATATATTCATTCATCAGATTGGTTTTTTCTCATAACGGTAAAAAACTAAAGAGCATCTAGGAGTGCCCATCTCCTTGGCATCCTTCTCTCCTCGCAATTTTGTAAGCATCTATACGTGTGTCCTCCATCTCAAATAATTTATCGGATACATTTTTGAATGTGCGAAGAAATTACATAAATTAATTATCTCTTCTTCTTGTCTCCATTTCATTTTCGACAGTCCTCACCACATTGTTTAGGTACTTCAATAACGTATCTGATTCAGTTCTTATTTACTTTTTGGTCATGTACGGTGCATGCAAAACGTATTTTTTTCGCAGACAGCACTATTAAGCGCCGCGTACAATAACAATTTACAATATCATATTGTAATATCAATATTAATCAAAGCGATATTAAAAAAATATTAAAAAAAGCGACCGTAAACTAAAGCACAGCCCATTTTTTATTAAATACGAGGGTGGATTGAAAAGTACTCGGCCTAACCAAGAAAATAAACACATACTAAATCAGTTATATTTTTATTTTTCTACATAATCACCATCAAGTTCAATACACTTTTGCCACCTCCCCTTCCAAGCATTTAGACCGTTAAAAAAAAATGATTCTTCCTTAGAGTCAAAATATGCGTCTACAGCTGCTTTGACCTCGTCGTTTGTCGAAAATCTTTGACCTCCCAAGTGCTTTTTTTGGTTAGGGAACAGAAAGAAGTCTGATGGTGCCAGATCAGGTGAATACGGCGGATGCGGTAACAGTTCAAAGCCACAGTTGTGAATTCCAGCCATTGACTGTACTGACGTGTGAACACGGGCGTTATCTTAATGAAACAGGACTTTTCTTCTGAGCATTCCTCGACGTTTTTCTTTTATTTCCTCTCGTAAACGACGTAGTAAGGTGCAGTAGTAATCAGAGTTTATAGTCTGACCCCTTTCAAGATAATCAATCATAATCACACCTTTCGAGTCCCAGAATACTGAAGCCATCACCTTATTTGCCGACAAAATCGACTTAGCCTTTTTAGGGGGTGGTGAACCAGGTCTTCTCCACTGTTTTGATTGTTGTTTTGTTTCCGGTGCACAGTAATGAACCCATGTTTCGTCCATAGTAACAAAACGATTCAAAAAATCATCTGCATCGGCTTCAAATAACTCCAAACAGTCGCGTGAAATAGTCAATCGCGTCCTTTTTTGTTCAACTGAAAGCAGTCGCGGAACCCACCTCGCAGACACCTTGTGGAAACCCAACTCGTTGACAATGATGTTTTGAGTTCGTTCATAAGAGATGCCTATAAGCTCGGCTATCTCTCTAATTTTTAATCTGCGGTCTCCCATTATTAAATCAAGTACTTTTTTAATATTTTCGTCAGTAGTTGACGTCGAAGGCCTTCCAGAGCGGGGTTCATCTTTCACACTCTCTCTACCACGCTTAAATTCTGCTATCCATTTTTTGACGGATGAATATGACAGAGCACAGTCGCCTAATGTACTGACCATGTCATCATGGATGGCTTTTGATGATAGCCCCTTCTTATGGAGGTACTTAATGACGGCACGCTGCTCGATTTGCTCCATTCGCGGAAATTATAACAGATTACTTTGTTAATAAATTTATAAAATCACAACTAATTATCGCACACGTTTCGAACTTCACACAATGAACTAGTCTGAACTGAACTAAATAATGTGGGTAGATTAGATTTTTAGAATTGAATGGATCTGTGTTAGGCCGAGTACTTTTCAATCCACCTAGTATGACTTGTGTGGTGTTAAGAGCACACATTCTTTTATATAATAATATACCGTTTCTGGCTGGATTACTAGTTTATAGATATTGATATTAATTGCCAATGATAAACGATAATGATATTGATTAATATTGATATTACAATATGATATTGTAAATTGTTATTGTACGCGGCGCTTAATAGTGCTGTCTGCGAAAAAAATACGTTTTGCATGCACCGTACATGACCAAAAAGTAAATAAGAACTGAATCAGATACGTTATTGAAGTACCTAAACAATGTGGTGAGGACTGTCGAAAATGAAATGGAGACAAGAAGAAGAGATAATTAATTTATGTAATTTCTTCGCACATTCAAAAATGTATCCGATAAATTATTTGAGATGGAGGACACACGTATAGATGCTTACAAAATTGCGAGGAGAGAAGGATGCCAAGGAGATGGGCACTCCTAGATGCTCTTTAGTTTTTTACCGTTATGAGAAAAAACCAATCTGATGAATGAATATATGTATCTACCCGCGAGATCGGCCGGCCTGATCTGGAGAGGACGTCTCCGCTTACCAGTAAATTATTGTAAACACATATATCTAGTCCTCGCTGACGGCGAAGTAGCCGTGCTGTCTTAACGGTTGTGCGTGTGTCTCAGCCCCAGAAACGTAGTGCTCGTCTTTCAAATGCAAATCATGTGCCAACGTGGTGTAGTTGTAGTGCTTAATGACTAAGTCACGAAAATAGTTTAAATCTCCATCTTTTGGTTAAGCTTTGCTTCCAACGAGGTATAGAACGCGTTAGGAATATATGTATGTAATAATATATATTGTATTGTTGATCGAATTATATCTTAATGAGAAATCTACCACTTGAGTTTTCAAGTGTTTCCATTGAAAAGATTACCTCAAGTAGGCTGTTCTTGTTAAAGGAAGCACCTGCGAAACTAAAGTACCCGTAGAATATAAGTTAGCGCGAACTGAGTGTCTTATCATTATTAGCTTGTATCCTGCGCAATGAGAGCATTCGAGCATAGTTAACCCGGAGTTAACACCGGGTTAACTATGACTATTTATGATAAAATCCGTAAAATTAGTTTCATTTAAATGGATGCGCTTATTTAATTTCATGCTGTAGTTAAACTGCCTGCCTATAAACAAGTTTCTTTCTTTCTTTTCTTTCAATGGTATCTTTTCGGTAATTCTTAATCACGTTGATTGCTACACATTGCATCCCCATCCTTCTCCTTGCACATGAGGTATGTGTATTTCACAGATGTTAGCGACACTACTTTTTTTTTTATTGTCACCCTAAAAGTACAATCAGTTGTACGAGTATTTTATAATAATTTCGCCAAACTGTAAGACAGTTTGTTCGGACTTAGACAGGTTGTTTGAATATCTCACCCATTCACACATGCTGTGTAACTAGTGTACATTTACTAAAAGTTTCAATTAGTTACATTATCACTAAGAAATACACACTACATCAGGGCAGCTTTAAAATCCTGTATTCTAAGGTAACCCGATGCATTACACACACCACAATTAACTTCTCGGGAATTCTTTAATATAGTTATCGAGCAACCACACTTTTAACTGTTCTTTGAAACATTTTTTATTATCACATTCCTTTTCAGAAAACATTTTATTGAAAATGTGTCGTATTGTAACGTTGTAGTTACATGTTATCATGATTTAGCAATAAATAGTGCCTAATATTACTTTATTAATTTAACCAATTAAATAACATTTTTATTTATTTCATACGTCTATAACCTAACATACACACACTTTACGATTTGAATTTACATTTATATATATGCTTCGAACTGCATACCCGCGGTCAATTTAAATTTTTTTGCCTATGACTGATTGCGACGGGTCGTGTTTCTTTTGTCTTCGTTCGTGTGACGTCAATCGAAGATTCGAGACCCGCGCGATTAATTACCTACGGTCATTTCACCGGGGTCACCATTCTGCACACCGCTCAGCTTAGGTACACACACGTTTCCTGACGGACTTTATGTACGTTGTGCTGTACCTACTTTAGCTGCATACGTTTCGGTGACATTTTAAGTTTTACATTTAACTTCATCCCCATATTGGGGTCCGAGGTTCGGTCCAAAGTTCGATCCAAGTTTCCGAGCGACCGCAGAACTACCTTCCGGTAAAAATTTGAACACCTGCCAGCCGACCGTGACGCCGCGTGGTCATTTCATCACCGGCGTCCCTTCAGCGTCGCCGGCAACCCGACGGTGCCGACATCCATCATGTCACGCAGAACGCCAGAGGAGTACCGGACTACGTCTGCAGAAATTAGGCGGGCCACTACACCCACGACCTACCATTTTTGTTTTATTATTATAAAATTCTCATTTGTTGACAAGGGTAGTTTTTTTTATCTTTTTAATACTTCGACGAACACCCCTGCTGTCCCAGTATACGTACGTTGTATAGGTACGAAAATATGTGGTACATTTTCGTCCTCTTCCCATAATAACTTCTTTTACTATGCGCAATATACTTATCACGAATGTTTATCATTATAAATATTGACTGTATTATATTTCAGCTGTTTTTATTTTGAAGATTTGTAGCTATCTACTGCAATCAAGTACTTGATTTTTCATGTGCAGGTATTATTTTTAAATGCTTAAATAATACAATAAATAACACAATTTTAACTGGTGGTAGGATTCCTATGGAGGAATCCGTCTAGGTAGGTACCTCCCGGCCAGTTATTCTGCCGTGAAGCAGTAGTGCAAACATTACTGTGTTTCGGTTTAAAGGGCAGTGAGAGCTAGCGTAATCACCGGGCATATGATACTTAAGAACTGATCTCTCAGGGTGACGGGCGCAGTGTGGTGCCACACAGTAATTTTCTGGGTGACACAGCATTTGTTATGGGCAGACGTTACACTTACCATCAGGTGAACGTTTAGCTCGTTCCGTCACTTTTATGAAAAAAAAAATATATATAATTCCAGTTACAATTTTCGTTGGCTTTTTGCCCACCAACAATTTCATTAATCTAATTTTTTGTTTGAAAGGTGCGCCCATAGGCAATTATGCAAAATGGCCCATTATGCAAAATGGCCCATTATGCAAAATGGCCCATTATGGCCCATTAGGCAAAATAGCATACGTTAAATAGTTTGGCTAGGATTTGTTTTAAGTAACAAAACCTAGTTAGTTTACTTGAAAGTTAACCGTACATCACCACTGCATTCACGCCACAGACGCCATAGACGGTAGGGTCGCCTGATGTGTGCTTAATAGGAAGCAAAAATTCGTATAAATCGCTGTCGATATCCGCATATCTCGGCGACTGTCGTGTAAAGTAAAGTTTCAGCCTATAAATGTCCCACTACTGAGCACAGGCCTCCTCTCAGTTCTGAGAGGGTTTTGGAGCTAGGAAGAATCCGCCACGCTGCTCCAATGCGGGTTGGCGGACTTCACATGTCTTCGAAATATTTTTTTTATTCCTCAGACATGCAGGTTTCCTCACGTTTTCTTCACCGCCGAGCACGTGGTAAATCAGCACTTAAAATTGCAATTAACAATTTTAGTGGTGCCGGCACCGAGAATCGAACCCAGGTCACTCGCTTACTATGAAATTTACAGCGAGCGCCTGGCCCCTGAGCTACCACGGCTGATTTACTGTCGTGTTATAAACTCTAAACTTTCGTATATTGCGCTGTCATGTAGATGGATCCTGATTCATCGCCCAATGGGCATAATACTTTTCAACACAATGTGTTCAAAGGTATTGCGCCTTCTCCTTATCTAAACTGCATCTTTTCCTTACCAACTCCTACGCAGATCTATTTTCATCTGTACATGTGTGTGTTGTCCGTGTGGTGGCGGCTCGTTAAAAGAATACTACCACTCCATCTCAACCAATGGATCTCGTAAAAGGCGAGTAAGGAATTAAACTGCACTGTGCACCCAACAGCGCATGGTGGCGATGGGCTCACCACCAATCACACCAAGTGCATTATATTGTTTTGGTGAAACGTGGATTGTGGCAGTCATCTGCTTTTGCAGTGAGTGCCCAGTCTCTGACTACCCCTTATGGGATACAGTCGTGATCTTATGTATGTATGTAAGTATTTGCATCAACCAAATTGTAGTTTTGTACTTTCCGCAAATTTAGTAATATCAGCTAGTAATAATATATTAATAACCAGCTGATGCCCGCGGCTACGGGTAATATTTTCAAAAATACCATCAGAACTATTTGATTTTCCGGAATAAAAAGTATCCTATATTTTTTTTGTTGGAAAAAGTGACGAGACGAGCAAAACGTTCACCTGATGGTAAGTGCAACGTTTGCCCATAACAAATGCTGCGTCAACCAGAACATTTCTGTGTGACACCACACTGCGCCCGACACCCTAAGATATCAGTTCTTAAGTCTCATATACCCAGTGATTACGCTAGCTCTCAGTGCCGTTCAAACCGAAACACAGTAATGTTTGCACACTACTGCTTCACGGCAGCATAACTGGCTCTGGGGTGGTACCTACCTAGACGGATTCCTGCATAGGAACCACCAGTAATCCGTCTCCAGGATGCAAGTCATCTCTGTGTAGTATGGATTTATTTACCTTTTTAACATTTTCAGCTACTAGATTAATAAAGACCACCAATACTAGCCTAAGCCTGTCCTGTGGAAGTAATTTATGAATTACCTTTTAGAAGTAATCAACTACATTTTGGAGAAAATTATTTGTTGGTGATGATGAAAGTGCCACAACAATAATTTTTATTTTATCACAAGTGTAATTTTTACTGTAGTGTAAAGTTTACTGGTGATAGGATTCCTGTGCAGGAATCCGACTAGGCAAGTACTACCCCAGGACCAGTTACTCTGCCGCGAAGCAGTAGTGTGCAAGCATTACTGTATTTCGGTTTGAAGGGCACTGAGAGCTAGCGTAATCACTGAGCATATGAGACTTAACAACTGGCGCCTCAGGGTGACGGACGCAGTTTAGTGGCACACAAAAATGTTTTGGGTGACGCAATATTTGTTATGGGCAGACTTTGCACTTATCAGGTGAACGATTTGATCATTTCGTCACTCCATTCAATAAAAAAAGTGTTGGCAACGGTTGGGATTCGAAAGCAGGACACTTGTATTCAGGTACTCTGACTACTCGGCCACGCGGTACCTGTTGGTACAATAACACTAATATCTCGCTATCACATTACTCCACTCACTGGTTTGAAGTGGCTTCACAGAATGTTCCTAGATTCTTGATAGCTTGATAATTCAGTGATAATGTACTTATCGTTCTCCATTCGCGTTAGTTTGGGAGCTGCAAAGGGGGAAAATAATAGCTGCGTCGGGAATATAAAATTAAATGAAACTCGATAAAATCGCAATGATTATATTCAATAAAATAAACTACGGTTGCCAACCCACTTAAGCATGGCAGCTATGGCAAATCCCTCAAAATGAGAGCTACGAACTTTTGCGGCAATCTATGGTGGAGGCTTACGTTCAGCAAAGGACTAGCGATAGGCTGAAATGATGATATTTAATAGATGCTTAGAAGCTGAAAAAGGGAGTGAAACACATAACTTCGTAATTTCATTTTATTTGAAAATTACAAATTATATTACATTAACTATAAAACTACTAACAATTATCCAACTTACTACTAACTACCCCCGGGCCATTTATTCTGCCGTGAAGCTGTAGTGTGAAAACATTACTGTGTTTCGGTCTGAAGGGCACTCAGAGCTAGCGTCATCACCGTGCGTTGCAGCGTCTACCAGACGGAGCTCGCAGCAATCCTCAAAGCCATTGAAACTATGCTAAGCAAACTCACTGCACTTCACTTGCTAAAGTTTTAAAAAGTAATGAATCCAAAATAGAGAGTAAGTCGTGTTTTAACACCATACTATTGTGAGGAAATAATGATTGAGAGTCATTATTGTAGTAATGCGGACAATGTTCATAAGAACGGGTAATTAGTAATAATTACCATTATCAGAAAGAGAAAAAGCCGTGGTAGCTCAGGGGCCTGGTGCTCGCCTTTAATTTCATAGTAAGCGAGTAACCTGGGTTTGATCCCCGGTGCCAGCACCTCTAAAATTGTTCTACAATTTTAAGTGCTGATTTACCACGTGCTTAGCGGTGAAGGAAAACATCGTGAGGAAACCTGCATGTCTGAAGAATAGAAATATTTCGAGGACATGTGAAGTCCGCCAACCCGCATTGGAGCAGCGTGGCGGATTCTTCCTAGCTCCAAAACCCTCTCAGAAATGAGAGGAGGCCTGTGCTCAGTAGTGGGACATTTATAGGCTGAAACTTTACTTTTTTACTTTTATCAGAAAGAGCACATGTGTAAGGATAATGAGATAACTGTAGTATTAACAGTACTACTTTTATTAGAAACGTAGACTTAAATTTAGATATTAGAACAAAAGAACAGAACAATGTTTAAACAAGTAAAAAAGATGCTGTAATAACAGCAGAAGAAATGAGCATTAAAAAAAATCGCTGGGCATATGAGTCTTAATAACTGAAACGTTTAACGTAAAACGAATAACGTTTTGGGGGGACGGGCGCAGTGTGGTGGCACACAGAAATATTCTGGTTAACACAACATTGCTATGGGCGGACGTTGCGCTTAATATCAGGTGAACGTTTTGCTCGTCTCATCCCATTCCCCAATAAAAAAAAAACTAGTACATAAGCAAAAGCCGTGGTAACTCAGGGGCGAGGCGCTCGCTTTTAATTTCATAGTACGCGAGTGACCTGGGTTCGATCCCGGGTGCCGGCACCACTAAAATTGTTAATTGCAATTTTAAGTACTGACTTACCACGTGCTCGGCGGTGAAGGAAAACATCGTGAAGAAACCTGCATGTCTGAGAAATTAAAAATATTTCGAAGACATGTGCAGTCCGCCAACCCGCATTGGAGCAGCGTGGTGGATTCTTCCTAGCTCCAAAACCCTCTCAGAAATGAGAGGAGACCTGTGCTCAGCAGTGGGACATTTATAGGCTGAAACTATACTATACTATATACCTAAGCAAAATTTGAATAAAAAAAACAAATTTAGTACCGACTTCGATCACAAATGATTTCGATGAGTATTAAGTTTTGAGTTTTCGTGACTCGCTACCACGTGCAACTAAGTCGTTGTTAGTATTTATTGGTGTAAGTATTTATTTATACTATTTAATAATAAGTGATTTCCAATTAGTAATTTTTAAAATATTGCTATCTCGTAAAAACTAATGAGGCACTGTTACGACAGATGGGTTTTCTCTGTCTGTTTATCCCTTTTATTCTGTAAACTGACAACACTATCGTCGGCTGATTCTTTTTTAACCGCACACAAATCTCGATTTAGCTCCGTCGCATGACCAGCACTTTCACCACTTAGATTAGCTATTGATCTCTGATCCTCTTCATTGTAAACATCTTTTGGTTCTATTACAGTTTCAGAATTATTTTTCCGACGTTCCACAGTTTTCAAATCACTAACAGTTTTGGTCGCATCATCGAGCCCTCTCTCGGGACACTTACGATCGGTGACTGACAGTTTTCTAAATCGTGTCAATATCGTCGCGATCTTGTTTCTCGTGCGCTTGTTCGGCTTTTTGGTTGGGTCCCTGTCTGGTGCGGGAGGGGCGCGGGGCGCGGGGCAGAGCTGCTCGTATATCTGTTCGGGCGAGCGGGCGCGCGTCTCGGGCACGGCGGCGAAGGCGAAGGCGGCGTAGGCGAGCGTGGCGGCGGCGGCCAGCGCCAGCGCGGGCGGCAGGCCGGCGCGCGCGGCCAGCGGGAACGCGACCACCTCCAGCGCGTTGCCCGCGCACGCCGCCGCCGTCACCAGCATCATGGCGCAGCTGCGGTACTGCCACACATGCAATACATTCAATCACGACGTCGCCCATATGAGGGGTAGGCAGGGTCCAGACACGTAGACCATTTTTCGCCACCGCGGGAAACGTTGGCAAACCACGTCGCCGCCATTTTGGTAAGAGTCAAAAAAACTTAATCCTCATTGCGTTTCCATGATCGTCATCATCATTTCACCCTAGCAACAATCCACTGCTAGGATTCCTATGCAGGAATCCGTCTAGGTAGGTCCCAGGGCCAGTAATTCTGCCGTGAAGTAGTAATGCGCAAACATTACTGTGTTTCGGTCTGAAGGGCACTGAGAGATCACTGGGCATATGAGACTTAAGAACTGATATCTCAGGGTGACTGGCGCAGTGTGATGACACACAGAAATGTTTATTTATTTATTTATACTTTATTGAGAACACCTTAAGCGAAGGGCTACAATGGGCGGACTTAATGCCTAGTGGCATTCTCTACCAGTCAACCTTTGTTATGGTGAAATACAGAAGGCAGGTGTTAACTAAAGAATAAAAATAATAATAATAATACATAGGAGGAATATAAATTTATGACATATTTATATGTAATATATAATTTACATATATAATAAATAAGCTGTACATATATAGACATATACAACAACTAATAAGCCAATAATTATTACATTACGTACACAAATATGAATATATATATATATATATATATATATATATATATATAAAATAATAAAAACCGAAAATGAGTTAAGCCGAATAACGCTACTGAAAATTTAGGTAATTTTCTCGAATTAATTTCTTAAATGTATTTGTATTAAGAGCTGTTTTGATCTTACCAGGAAGAGTGTTCCAGAGGAGTGTAGCTTGAACAGTAAAAGACGAGTAATAGTATCTTGTATTATGTTGTGGAATGCAAATCTTAAGATGGTTTATGGAATGTTGGAAATGTTCTTGGTGACCCAGCATTTGTAATGGGCAGACTCGTACTTACCATCAGGTGAACGTTTTGCTCGTTTCGTCACTTTATCAAAATCGCCACAAAAATTTGCAGCTGTCGTTTTGGGAGGATTTTGCCATAGCTGCCACGCTGGGTCGGGAAGTCGGCAAACGCAGTTTATTTATTCAGATGTTTCAGGTATATGCTGCTGCCCATCTCCTGATAATTTTCCGGCTGTCGACTTTTGCGGGACGGGATGAGCAGAAAGATTTTCTTAAGCTGCTACCACTCGACACAAGTCCACTTGATCGTATATTATTAGCTATTCATCCTCAATGAAAAATCATGATGCTTGTGATTTACTGGTGATAGGTTTCCTGTACAAGGATCAACCTTGGCCGATTTTTATGAAAGAGGGTGCAAATGAGGACGCGGTTTACCTGGTGGTAAGTGATTACCGCTATCCATAACTATCTGCAATTAAAGTAATGGTCCCACTGAAAACAAGCACTGCGATCTTTCGCTAAATTGTGCTAAATGAAGTCCGTTTCGACTTCAAAACACAGCGGCACTTTCTTCTGTAGGTAAGCAGAGACCTAGCAGTTTACTCCTTGCACTTTACTCTCGCCATTGGCCTGAAAATAAGATCGACGGTACCTCGTAGTGGAACATGTCGGCGAGCAGCGCGTAGGGCGCGGGCTGCAGGCCGGCCGAGTCCGCGGCCACGGCGGCCGCCAGCGCCAGCGCGGCGCCGCCCAGCGCGCCCACGCGCAGCTGCGGCTGCCCCGCCAGCGCCGCGCCCGCCGCCAGGCACGCGCCCGTCACCGCCGCGGACCACACCAGCAGCGGCTGCCGATACAAACCCGTTACAACAAAAGGAAACGCGGGGGGCACCCGAGCACCCTTCACCTATCTTAAGTAAGGCGGGTTTTTACTGGTGGTATGATTCCTATCCAGGAATCCATCTAGGTAGGCACCACACCAAGGCCAGTTATTCTGCCGTAAAGTAGTACTGTGCAAACATTACTGTGTTTCGGTTCGAAGGGCACTGAGAGCTAGCGTAATCACAGGGCATATGAGACTTAAGAACTGCTGTCGAAGTGTGGTGTCACGCAGGGGTGTTCTGGGTGACGCAGCATTTGTTGTGGGCAGACGTTGCACTTACCATCAGGTGAACGTTTTGCTCGTTTCGTCACTTTATCAAATATAAAAATAAAAAAGAGGCGGCTAATGCATTGCTTGTTGCACACGAGGACCGCTTTAATCACATGACTATTTCTGTCTATTTCTGTTTTCAAAAAATCGATACCCCACAGTAAGATCTGTCCTATGTCGAAGGTTCTTTTTACAAACATATTCC
The DNA here is from genome assembly GCA_019845155.1 of Luehdorfia chinensis. Lineage (NCBI taxonomy): Eukaryota > Metazoa > Arthropoda > Insecta > Lepidoptera > Papilionidae > Luehdorfia > Luehdorfia chinensis. The sequence goes on from JAHVAK010000028.1 coordinate 6,587,558, forward strand.
ACATGCACCAACGCCCATACCCGAAACAAGTATTCGTAGGTCATAAGAACACTTGTCCCGTGCAGAAATCGAACCCACGACGCGTGGCGCAGAAGCTAAAGTCATTCCTAAGCTATTGTCTCGTCAAGTTTTACCAGCAAAGGGAAGAAAAAGTCTAAAATATAAAGCCAGAAAGTCTAGAACTAAGTGAAAGTCAAGATGGGAATTGACTGTACATCCTCCATTTCCAGCATCCTAATTCCTTTACCATCTAAAAAAAGTTCTGCAACAAAGCAAATTCCTCGCTCTCCTTTCAGCACGGTCGTGCTCTTGTTCGAGAATAACCAATCCTGGTGACAGGTATTATAGTCAGATAAATCAGTTGTACAAAAGGTACAGGTGTTGGGCAATATCCTAATCCTAATATAAAATATTATGTTATCGACACACTCATATTATCGTCCTCGATCTCGATCTCGATCTCGATCACAGTCTTTAAGGTGACAATAACATAGGCAGCAAATGTCATACACAAACTCCAGCACAAAGATGAAAGTTGTGCAAAAGCAAGATCATAACTTTCCTCTTAACCCAGAGAAGACAAGATACACAGCGTTTAACGGGCATTGCGATGACGATCCAATGACACAATCAGAACAACTGCCCCATTGAGAGATTGATCGGGAGATGGGAGGCTGCCGTTTGCACCCACTCTTGGTTTACATAGACAACAGTTATTCAGGCTTCAAACCCATTCTTCACATGGTTTTATCGAAGATCATATCGAAACACTATAAATGTCATTCGGCGTCGTTGCTGGGATTTGTTGGGTGACAAATAAAGAGGCAGAGCCGAAATACGTAAAAACTATCAAGTTTTAAACACTTTTTAATATTGTGTATAATAAAAGATACATAAATTCACACAACAAGTGGTGGCGGTTTAAGAGAATCTACCACCCCATCTGATGGTGTCGTAAAAGTCGACAGAGCGAATATGAAAACCAAGAGCTGGGCAGCAGCATCTTCCTAGAACATCTGAATAAATAAACTGCGGTTGCCTACCCACTAGCTAAGCGTGGCAACTATGGCGAAATCCCCCCAAAATAAGAGCAGAAGCTTTTGTGGCAATCTATGGGGAAGGCCTATGTCAGTAGTGGACTAATGATAGGCTGACATGAAGTAGTAGAAGAAAGTCACGCTTCATTTAAAGCTTCACACAACACACTTACCCTACGACCAACTCGTTCTACGAGATACAAAGCGACGACGGACGCGGCCAGTTGCGCCGCGCCCAGCAACACGGCGTGCCGCGCCGGAGACACCAGCGCCGCGCCGCCCGCGCTCCCCGCGCTCCCCGCGCCTCCTGTGACTCCCGCGCTCCCCGCGCCCCCCGCGCCCCCCTCGCCCCCCACGCCCCCCTCGCCATGCGCCAGCACGAACACGCGCTCGGCGTACTGCAGTAGCGCCAGCACGCCGCACATTTCCTGCCCCACCACGGCTATGCCGCCGATGAAGAAAGCGCGCCGGCGACGTTTGTCGCTAACTGTAAATAAAACATCTTCGGTAAATCTGATGACAATTTATCGTGTACAGTTTGTACCTTTGTGCCAAACGCCATAAATTTGGATTTGAAAGGTATGGTATGGTAGGAATGGTACCGATTCCATTGGTAGAAATAGAGATGTCGATAGGTGTCCAGAAAAGTATAATATAACCTACGTCGTTCCTACCGAGTCGTTCTAAGAGGCGACTAAGGTATTGTACGGACAGCCTTTATTCGCGCAGAGGAACAAAATATGCAATGTTGTCACTATACTGCTTGTGGGAAAGCAATAGGGAGAAAGAATTTTTTTGACTCAAACCAAAATGGCAGCGACGTGGTTCGCCACCCGTCACGTCTCGTTTTCGACGGGGGCGAAAAGTGGGCTACGTGTGTGGCCTCTGCCTACCCCTTAATATTGAAAAAAGCTGTATATATATATATATATTTATATAAATATGGTGTAGAAATATAAATTTTCAGATCATCAGCGTCAATGTGCAATTTTCAGTTTTTGTTACTGTTGGTTACATCTGCCGCGTACAAAACAAACAGAATCGGTCCTAGGATTGAACCCTGTGGGACACCTCTCTGTACAGGGCAGGTGAAGATAAATATACGCACGCATTTCCTTAGCGAGTGCGAAAGCGGAGCGCTGCGTGGTGTCGCGCGGGGGCAGCGCGGCCAGCTCGAGGTGCAGCGATGCGCCCGCTGGCGCACCGCGCAGCCAGCGCAGCGACCGCTCCGCCGCCTGTACGACTCACACAATTTTTTTTTAAAACGATGCCCACGGTAGGATTTCTCCTGTGTCGTGGGTGCGTTTTACAGACATAAATACATGCACGAACACCCAAACCCGGAACAACTATATGTAGGCCATACAAACATTTCTCCCGTACAGGAATTGACCCGCTGCGCAGACCCCAAGCGCTTAGCCACTGCGCCAAAGTCTTTCACCTGATAGTATGTACCGCAACAATCCTTGCGATGTCACACAGAACTTCGTGTAAGAAATTTCTAAGTGTTTGTGTGCGTGTGCACTGAACTCGTCGCCATGAGACATGGGTTAAGTCTCAAATGCAGTTTCAGTGTCATTTGGTATTTGCACACAACACAGTGGTGCTTGATTGCAGAATAATTGGCACTGCGCGTACAACATTCCTATGCATAGACAGAGAGACATTAATTCAGAGTCACCAATATGGCACATGAATTTGTTGTCGATGCTTACAATTACCAGAAGAAGTTCAGGAAGATTGACAAAAACTGAACCTAGAATCGACCATCTGGTACAGAACATGCAAGCTCAAGTATCTCACTAGAATAATAATAAAATTAATAATTTGTTTGACAATACTAGTAATTAAAAAAGTTTGTTCTTCGTTTCGTTAAATTTACTTTGTAAAAGTGTTTATTTTATGATTATTTTATTTTTTTATTATTATTTTATTTATTTGGAATAAAAAACAGTTACACAATATTGTAATGTTAAACAGAGTTTAAAAATATATTTTACTAATTGTGTAACCCACACTGTTATCCACAAGTTAATTGATGGAGTTGTGTTACTCAAAACTAGCATATGCTTATCTATAACTTAGATTAACTGAGATTTAAAAGGGGACTTACATATAAAATGGTTTTTTAAATATAAATTTTACATAAAAAAAAATATTAAATTAACTTAATGTTAGCTATCTGTTTAAATCAATAAATGTATAACAAGATTTCTAAATTCAGTGGCAGAAGAGGCAAATATATCGAGCCCTGATAACTTGTCGTTAAATAAAATTAAAAATAATTAATTAATTTTATATAAATATTAGTTACAATTGACAAATAATAATTTTTAAAATAATGTGCGTTTGTTTTTCGTCTCAATAAAAATTACAAGGGCCATGAAAATTTTATTTATAATTCTGGGGGGCGCGACGCATATAAAGTTGGGAAACTTTTTAAATATAGTAAGGTATACCACACAAACGTAAAATGGTTGTTCGTGGCCAAACCAGAGCTGTGGGCTACCACAGATTATCACTGAGGTGAGATCCTATTTGGCATCGCACTAAAAATATCTTTTTTTTACTACTTTTTGTTGTTGATTAATATTGTGTGTTGGTCTAATAAATAGGTTTCTTTCTTTCTTTCTTTAATAACGTTTTGTTGTTAAGTTTTCGAGTTGCAATCAAAAGAACAAAAAAAATTAAGGCAAGTGCTACAAATCGTTAGCGACTTTTGACAATTTCCTTTTAACATTAACAATACTATTTATATAATTACATAATAGATTGTTAAATTTTGTATCAACATAGCGGTTCATTCTGATTTCATAACAAAAAGTGTGCTCCCCTCGAGTTTTCATAACTAAAAGTGTGCTTACCTAGAATTCTCATAACTAAAAGTGTGCTCACCTAGAATTTTCATAACTAAAAGTGTGCTCACCTAGAATTTTCATAACAAAAAGTGTGCTCACCAAGGAGTTTCATAACTAAAAGTGTGCTCACCTAGAATTTTCATAACAAAAAGTGTGCTCACCAAGGAGTTTCATAACTAAAAGTGTGCTCACCTAGAATTTTCATAACAAAAAGTGTGCTCACCTAGAATTTTCATAACAAAAAGTGTGCTCACCTAGAATTTTCATAACTAAAAGTGTGCTCACCTAGAAGTTTCATAACTGAAAGTGTGCTCACCTCGAGTTTCCCGCTCGCGGCCAGGAAGGCAGGCGACTCGGGCATGAGCAGGAACACGAAGCAGTGACACACCGACAAACCCAGGCACCACCATAGCACTGTACTGCATAATTTATTTTATTTATTATTTAGGTTAGGTTAAGTTAGTTTTATAGGCGTAGAATTTAAACGTCCTAAAAGTCTTTTCCTTCTATATAACAGCATGGTACGAAGCGTTCTTGAATATGGATCTGTCGTTTGGAATCCTTATTATAATGTTCATATCTACAGCATTGAGATGTTGCAAAAGCGATTCCTCAGAAGTATGACTTACAAATGTCATCTTAAGTACTCTCTACCTGATTACACTAGCTCTCACTACCCTTCAGACCGAACCACGGTGATGTTTGCACACTACTGCTTCACGGCAGAATAACTGGCCCTGGGGTGGTACCTACCTAGACGGATTCCTGCATAGGAATCCTACCACCAGTAATACGTCCATAGCATGTTATGTTACTGTGGGGAAGAGCGATTGACGTAGAAGCTTCTTACGTGTGTATATAGTGATGATGTTGTTCCAGCCGGTTTCGACCACGGCGACAATTTCCGAATACTGTCGAGAGCCATCAACTGCGCAGGAGATTTTATAGTGCCACAAGTGTACGCGCAAGCACAGCGGCACTCACTCATGTAACGCTGATGCGATAAGATCGGAGGTAGGTTAGGATGCAGTGTCAGAAAGACGGGGACAATCACAACACAACCATACCCGAAAACCGACAATTTGTGTTTTAGCACAAATGTTGGCTCCGGCTGGGATTCGAACCCAGGACCCGCGGCGTAGAAGTCAGGTACTCTGACCACTAGGCCACTAGTATATATGTATGTTCATCTTTTCCTGCATAATTTCCAAAAAAGGTTATCGGTAATATAATTAATGAAATCTGAGTGATGTCATTTGAATTCTTGCTTATAAGTTTTGTCAAAAGCATCATTAGGATCCAAGTAGGATCCAGAATTTGTTAGAAATCTTACAATTATTAAAAAAATACAGTACCGACACGACGATACGAAAATTTGTATTAATTCTACACCAATACTAAGACATGCCAGGTACATAAACTAAGACATTTTTTGCCGCATGCGGGATTGGTAGTGTGTAATGAGAGGTGCGGAGTGTTGTGTGCAGTGTGGGGCGCGTGTGGACTCACGCGTGCGGCAGGCGCGCGTCGGCCGCCAGGTACATGAGCAGCGCGCCCAGGTTGTGCGCCGGCACCAGCGCCGCAGCGGCCGCGCCCTGCCACCGCCTACTGCACATCTGCAATATACTCGTATTTACAATCACTAGTGGTCGCCCCATCATCGAAATTCGACTGTAATTCATAAACTTTTTTTTTTGTTGAATTTAATGTATTTATAACACATCATCATTCATCGTCATCAGTTCAGCCCACAACTAGTCCACTGCTGAACATACGAGAAGAACTCCCCAAAAGATTCCCACAAAAGTTTGTAGCTCTCAATTTGGGGGAATTGCCATAGTTGCATCGTAGGTCCCTCGGGTTGGCAACCGCAAAGTATGTATGCTTATACGATAAGATCAATTATTAATTTTTGTCTGTTTGTCTGTCTGTTTGAAACGGCTAGACGGATTTTGACGGTACTTTCACTGACAGATAGCCGATATTTTAGCGTATAATTTAGGGCGGATTTCACCGTTGAAAATAAACCCGATCAGTTCAAGCTAAACGAAGTTTAAGCGTTTAACTGAGTTCAATGCTGCAGTTTGCATTTCATCAACATCAAATTTTCGACGTTCAACTCTTTAAACGCGTTCAGAGAGCTGTCATTGTCAATTGCACAACTATGTAAACCAAATAAATGATATTAACTTTGTAAATTATCTTATTAAAAAGAGGTTACACATGGATTCATTCCACGCTTTTCGTTGTCTTTAAAAACATATACATATATGTCTATACAGTCACGCCTTTTTCCCATATAAGGGGTAGGCAGACGACACCCACTTAGCCCGCTTTTCACCCTCGCGGGAATGACGGACCACGTCGCCGCAATTTTGGTATGAGTCAAAAAATTCTTACTCCCCATTGCGTTCCCACGAGCAGTATAGTGTCAGCATTTCATATTAGCGCGATATTCTGTACGAATAAATACTGTCTGTATAATACCTTAGTCGCCTCTTACGACACCTCGGTAGGAAAGTGGTAGGTGTTATTCTACTCTGCCGGACACCGGCTAAAGTTTTCAGTTACAAAAATCTTAGTTTTTAATTGAGTAAATCAAAGTCATAATATTAATAATGAATATATTAAGAAGAAATATAATACGTGGACACTGACATCTTTGTTGTTGTGTCTTTGACGGTCACAGACCTCAATTACGAAACACTGGTAGTTTCCTTTGTCAAACTGTATTATTTTGAAAATGATTGTTTAAGGTGGAGCTAGGTGCTCGCTTTAAATTTCATAGCGAGTGACCTGGGTTCGATTGGGCCGGCACCACTAACAATTGCATTTTAAGATACCTGATGAGGATACTTGCATGCCTGAGAAATAAAAAAATTTCGAAGACATGTGAAGTCGGCCAGCCCGCATTGGAGCAGCGTGGTGGATTCTTCCTGGCTCCAAAACTCTCTCAGAAATGAGAGTAGGCATGTGCTCAGCAATGAGTCATTTACGGGCTGTTACTTTTGTAGGGTTATGGTTATAGGATTCCTATGCCACCTATGGAATCCGTCTAGGTAGGGACCACCCCAGGCTAGTTATTCTGCCGTGGACCAGTAGTGTGCAAACATTACTGTGTGAGCTGGTGTAATCACTGGGCATGCGCGACTTAAGAAATGATGTCTCTGGGTGACTAGCGCAGTGTGGTGCCACACAAAAATGTTCTGGGTGACACAGCATTTGTTATGGGTAGACGTTGCACTTACCATCAGGTGAACGTTCCGCTCGTCTCGTCACTTTATCCAATGGGAACGAAAGTTATATTGCATACGTCTAGTTGTCACTTTTAGTAATTGAGAACAACTCAAGTTCAGCGCAGTCGCTACAGTCGCAGTACCTCCTGCGCCAGCAGCGGCGCGAGCGCCCAGGCCCCCGCGCCGCCCAGCCCCGCCGCGGCGCGCGCCGCCACCACGCACCAAGTGCCGCCCACCAGCTTCAGCGACCAGCACACCTGCAATATTACCATTTGTATTGTAGTAAAGAAAGTTCATTTGCTAAGACGCAAAACTGGTGTATATTACAAAGTTTTTGAAGAGCACCGCCCGCCCTCCTTCAGTAGCGTGCACGTGCAAACTAACACCGCTACCGAGAAGTGCCACCAGATAGTCTCCACCAATACAATACCACCACTAGGCAGTAATACACCACAGAAATCGAGACCACGTTACGCGTTTCGCTATAAAACGAGGCATTTTCAAGCGTCATAGACTCTACGACAGACAGCCGCCGAGTGGTTTATCACCACTGCCACATAAGTTAACACAGTGATAACTATTTTTGACCAAGATCCCAATAAAAGCTATACGTGTCTGTGTAAATGAAAACCAAAAGATGGGCAGCAGCGTCTTCCTGGAATATCTAAATAAATAAACCCGCCTGCCAAACGTGGCAACAATCGCAAAATCGACCCAAAATGAGAGCTACAAACTATTGTGGTAATATGTGGGGTAGGCCTATGTTCAGCAGTGGACTAGTGATAGGCTGAAATGATGATGATGTGTGTGTATTCATGAAGCTTTATCCAAAAAGCTATAAAGACGGTTGCTTATAGGCAGACAGATTCAACAGATAACATCTGTCTGTAGTTGTTGTCTGTCTTACACTTCTTCGTCGTTTCAGCCTATCACAAGTCCACTGCTGAACATAGGCGTCCCCCATAGATAGGCACTTTAGTTTGTAGCTGTCATTTTGGAAGGTTTTTGTTTTGTTTTTGGATAGTTTCTTATGTCGAAAAATAACACATAAGTTTAACCCATTACTGGTTTCTTATATTTACGCGAATACTGCACATTTAAATAAAACATTTTTTAAGAATTTTATCGCGTTTAATTTAAGCTATAAATAGCCCGACGTTTCGAGTGCTTTACAGCACCCATGGTCACGGGAGGACTGAGGTGACAGATGTCCTGATGTCATAGTTAAACCGAGGTGCCTTCAGATAAAAAATCGGCTTAAAAAAATATTATAATTAAAAGTTATTTAAACATTATTACTGTTTATGAAACTTCTACTGCAGTACCATCGAGTATCGGACTAAATTTTAATATTTCAAAATGAAGTTTAAACTTCACTTACCACAAAGGTTAGCGAAGTAGCGATGACGGCAAACTTCCTGCCGTAGCACAAAGCCTTAGCGCTGATCGGCACACCGAGAAGTGAGGCCGAGAATGTGGTCACGGCCGCCACCACGGGGCCCGTCCCGGAGCTCGCCTCGCCGGCCGCCGCCTCGCCGCTCGCCAGCGACACCCAGCCCAGTGCCAGCCCGAACGACACTGTTGGTACATTTACTGAAACACACATAAAACAGTTAATAGAATCCATTTCCAATCCATTTTAATCAAAGCAAGTGTGTATTATCTAGTTTTTGAAGAACACCGCTCGCCCTGCCTCAATAGCGTGTACAAGCAAACTAATACCACCACCGGGAGCCGCCACTAGATACCTTCCACCACTACAACACTACCACTAGGCAATACACGCCATTGAAGTCGAGAACACGATACGTGTTTGACCTCAATACGAGGCATTATCAAGTGATATTGACTCTACGACAGTCAGCCGCCGAGAGACTGACTGTCGTAGGAATGCTCTCGGTGGCGGTAATAATTTACTTGTACACGCTATAGAGGAAGGACGGTGCATTTTAAATGCACGCGGATTTTTGCAAATTCACTTTCTTTCTTTCATTACACAAAAAAGCTCGAAGTTTCTTTCGATTATAGTAACAGTGCGTTTCTGTGTGTTGCACGGTGTAAGAAAAACTAATTTTCGGGTCTAGTTGTGTTGTGATCGTTCCCGTGTTTCTGACACTGTATCCTAGCCTACCTCCGATCTTATCGTATTAGTAGTACATCGGAAGCAGGTAGGTTGGAACTTGTGAATGCCAGTGTTTTCGTCTTCACTTGTGGCACTATAATATGTACTGCGCAGTTGTTTTAGCTTCTGACAATATTCAAAAATTGTCGGCATGGTCAAATCGGCCAAGAGAACATCATCATCATCATCATTAACACATTGATTTTTACTACAATATCGTGACCTAATAATGTTTCAGAGGCGAGGTCATCAACAACCTTGTTTAATAATCTTTACTTTTTTTCGCTGCGACGGGCGCTGTGTGGTGTCACAGAGAAATGTTCTGGGTGACGTAACATTTGTTATGGGCATACGTTGCACTTACCATCAGGAGAACTTTTTGCTCGTTCCGTTACTTTTATCAAATAAAAAAAAGTTATGTTGTCATTATTTAAATCTGGTAGACCTATTTCCGTACTACCAATATTAAGTAAAATTTTTGAAAAGATTATTATTAATCAAATCATCATTACGGCATAAGAAATTCTGCACTTCAACTTCTGATTTCATATTTGAGCAATAGAAAGCAGAAAGTAGTTATCAATAGCAAGAGTTTTTCCGGATCAGTAGTATAGATACGGGTGTCTCTCAGCTTTCGATTCTCGGCCCATTTCTATTTCCTATTTACATGAATGACTTACCTAACAGGGGACAACAATGATATAGTGTTATTTGCTGATGACACATCTTTGATTTTCAAGATAAAACGTCAACCTTTATTATATGAGGAGGTGAATAATGCTATTTCAAAATTAGTGTATTGGTTTAACGTTAACAATTTGCTTTTAAACAGCGATGAAACAAAATGTATTAAATTCACAACACCAAATGTTAAACGATTAGATATAAGTATGCATTTCAATGAGGAAGAGTTGAGCATTGAGGATACCACTGTATTTCTTGGAATAATTAATAACCCTCGAAGTAAACCTTCAATGGGGCCCCCATGTATCTAAACTAGCTCTGCAGCTTATGCTGTTATAAGAATAAGGAACTTGACTAATGTTAAAATTGCTAGATTAGTTTATTTTAGTTATTTTCATAGCATAATGTCTTACGATGTTTTGCTATGGGAAAATGCAACAGATGTAGAAGTGATTTTTGTTTTGCAAAAGAGGGCCGTAAGAGTTGTTTATATCTTGACTCAAAGAGTTTCAGAGATAAATTTAAAGGTTAATATCTTAACCTTGGCCTCTAACTTTATATATGAAAACGTTTTATATGTACACAAATACATAAAACAGTTTATTAAAAAAGTAATGTTCATAACTTAAACACCAGAAACAAGCACAAATTAATAATGCCAGTTACTCGATTTCGAACTACAATTGTCATAATTACTTTACATTACATCTTTTTATTTTATTACAGTACAATCTTTGAAGGAATAGTTTTTAATTTAGTAATTAATTTCTGAAAATAACAATAATGTAAATTAGGCAACTTTACTAATAAATCCATAACCGAACTGTTTGTAGTCAAACTGTTTGCTGTATATGTAATTTCGGTGATGTAATTACCGTTAGCCTTTTTGGCTTTTACAGCTTCATCGCATACTGTGTTCACGGGCCACGGTCCCGCGTGCCAGGTACATAAGTAATACTCCTACAAAAACCTCGAAATTAGGACTGCCGCGTTCGCTGCGTGCTTGCGCGATTTCGAATATCTCAAAATAATTTTAAGTCGTCTAATGACCGTTCGAGGATGACTGCGGGCCTCCATTCGGACTGTCGACTTGTGTGTCGGTAACTCTGGGCGGTGAGAACAGCCCTGGAACACGGGTGTGTATTGTGTACGCGGTGTGATTGTCGACTGCTGCGCGCCTACCGTAGAGAGCTACGGCGGTCGCGCGTCGTGGTGCGTGTTATGTTAAAGCTATTGACTGTGTGTACAGTGTAGCCTGGATCATAACTGACCGTATCGTGGTCAGGGAGTGCTGAGACGTCCGTGTCGTCTAGCACGTTTCGCGGGGGACGTTTTCGTTCGGTCGCGTTTCTATTAGATCGGTAATTTGCTGATTTAACCACCAGCGGGTTTGGATGAACCGTGGCTTTTTCGAAAAACCGCCATGATAATTCTCAGAAGTGTTCAGAGATAAGGGCATTTCACAGTCGCTGTGAAGGTCTACATTGCGTTGATACCAGCCGGCTCCAGTGGCAGTTCGGAAGAATCGATTTTGTACGCTCTGTAATTTCTTTAAATGATTGCCCGTCGCGTGAGCGAAAGCGCTGCATGCATAGGCCATTACGGGTGTTATGCAAGTCTTATAGAGGCGAAGTTTGTGTCTAAGGCATTACATTTTGCTTGAAAAGCAAGTCCGCGGATATAGTCGGCTTGAGATAAAAGCCGCTCTATAGCGGGCTTTGGTGTGCCCCTCGAAAAGTATATCGCTACGCTTTTCTCGGGGTTTATCTCTGTTTTCCATTTCCGGAACCATTCGCCTAGGCGATCGGCTGCGGCTTGGAGCGTTTGCTGTGTGACAACTTTAAAGGCCATAAACTTAACTTTAAAAGCGGCAAAATTCGAATTCATTCATATAATAATTTGAAAGAGGAATATTTGACGCAAACAATGAAATCATAAGAAATAGTGTTAAACCAATTCCACGTGAGGATATTTTGTTTAATTCATTAAATATTATTGAGTATGGAGATATGAATGCAAATGCAAATACCTTTCGATTGTCTTTCGTATTAAGGTAATCCCGTCACGTCTCGTTTTCCGCGGAGACGAAAAGTATGTGGTCTACACCTACCCCTTATATGGGAAAAAGGCGTGATTGTGTGTATGATTATAATTTATAACAAAATTTAGTTTGAAGTCAGCATTTATTACAATCGGAAACTCCGACAGAACACAAGAGAATATTTTTACTTATTCATTTTTTTTAATTTAGTTTCCCCTAGAACATTTCTGTATAATACCACTAGCCAGTGATTACACTAGCTCTCAGTGCCTTTTAGACCGAAACACAATAATGTATGCACACCACAGCTTCACAGCAGACTAACTGGCGCCTGGGTGGTACCTAGACGGATTCCTACCAGTAGAAGTAATCACTGGGCATATGAGACTTAAGAACTGATGTCTCATGGTGACGGGCGCAGTGTGGCGCCACACAATAGTGACCTGGGTGAAACATTTTGCTCGTCTCGTCTCTATATCTAATTAAAAAAATAACTAACGTCGTGGAGTCCAGTAACTACCTAGTATTACCAACTTGTGTTGGTTCTTTGTATTTACATATTTTTAAAACTAAACCGTGACCTTCGTGTCAGCGATTGCCTTGATTGTACCGAAGCGTTGGAATAAAAGTGTGGTTGCGAAAAGCGCTAAAAATGTATTCACATAAAGTAGAAAATCAAATGTTGAGAAGTTATGATATTATGTTTGCATACCACATTTAGGAACGTAGAAAAATGTCAATATTTCTATATGCTAAGATAAAAATAATTTAGGTACATGTTGTCGGTTCATAATATATGTACATATTAGTTGGTGGTGCCTTAATAGAATCTGCCACCCCATCTCATCCCGTGGGTGTCGTAAAAGTCGACAGCGTGAAAATAAAAACCAGGAGATGGGCAGCAACATCTTTCTGGAACACCTGAATAAACTGCGGTTGCCAACCCGCCTGCCAAGTGTGGCAACTATGGTAAAATCACCCCAAAATGAGAGCTATAAACAATGATGATGATGATGATATTACATCTTATGGATAGCATATCTAGGTAAGATCGCAATTTATTTTATTTCTTTCAATTTAAAAATGTCAATTTGGTGGGTCTTTCACTCCATCAAGTCGAGTAAGGAACGACAAAGGGAATAAATAAATGGAATAGTAAATTAACAGTCATCTTGGGAGAGTTTTCTACGGTTGGTACGTAACGTAACCGTGAAAAGGTAATAACTACACAGAGGGACAGACAGAGTTACTTTGGTATTTATAATATTACTAGCAGTGCCCCGCGGTTTCACTCGCGTAAAAAAGCCGACCCGATCGATTATATACATACTCGTATATACTTCCCTATTTGAATCGGATTTGTGGGTTTTAATTTTTTTTGTGCGGAACATAAATTATTTTTCTAAAAAAAAGTTGTCCACGTTACCCTATAATATCAGCTATCTGTCATATAGCTAAGGCTAACAAAGGCTAACAGCAATTACATCACCGAAATTATATCTGTCTTATAGATAGATTTATATTTCTCAGACATATAGACCGTATAGATTTCTTATACATGCAGTTTTCCTCACGATGTTTCCCGTCACTGTTGAGCACGTGAGAATCAGGACTTAGGATTGCAATAATATTTACAATTGGAAGTCGCTGGGGATCGCACTCAATTCCCTCGAGTTAAACCGATAGAAACTTTTACGTGGTATTATCACGCTACGGGCTACTGCTACATCACGTTAATGAATCGATTTAATCGAGACAGGAGCATGCTTTCACAGATTTCGTAAAACGAATTTTACAGATTTCATCGCGTTTTATTTTCAAACTATTTACAACCCGACGTTTCGAACGCTTTACAACACCCATGGTCTTCTTCTTCTTTTAATTCTGGTCCCTTTCAATAGAATTCTGTCAATGTCAAGTCAGATCTCGTGACTGACATTAGATGATTCAAAATGTCGATCGACAATAAAATGATAGTTGACTTTTACTGAAGATTTTGCTTGACTGATGGAATGAAGGAAGGTAAGTTACTTTGGTAAGATCCGCATGCAATATATAAAAAAGGTGTATATTACCTAGTTTTTTGAAGAGCACCGCCCTTTCTCCCTCAGTAGCGTGCACAAGCAAACTAACACCGCCACCAGGAACCGCCACCAGGTACCCTCCACCAACCACTACAATACCACCACTAGATAATATACACCACTGAAGTCGAGAACACGACACGTGTTTCGCCCCAAAACGAGGCATTATCAAGCGTCATAGACTCTACGACAGACGGAAACAAAAAGAAAACAAAACGAAAAGTACAATTCTGGTCTTAAATTGAATTTACCTATCACAGCACACTTTCGCAGGCACTTGCTGCATAATAAACTATCAATATTAAACATCAAAACTCAAAATATATACAGAAATTAGAAAGTTCAATTAAAACACTACCGTCGTTTTATTCGAGTTCATGCCAAAATTCGCACCCGTGGTCACGGGAGGACAGACGTGACAGATGTGCGAATGTTCCGATGTTCCGATGTCATAGTTAATCCGGGGTACCTTATTGGATAAAGTGATGAAACGAGCAAAACGTTCACCTGATGGTAAGTGCAACGTCTGCCCATAACAAATGCTGTGACACACAGAAAATTTCTGTGCGACACCACACTGTGACCATGACCCTGAGACATAAGTTCTTAAGTCTCATGTGCGTAGTGATTACGCTAGCTCACAGTGACCTTCAAACCGAAACACAGTAATGTTTGCACACTACAGCTTCACGGCAGAATAACTGGCCCTGGAGTGGTACCTACCTAGACGGATTCCTGCATAGGAATCCTACCACTAATAACCAACAGCACCACCTTCAGCTTTTAAATATTAATTTTGGCCCGATCTACGCAGAAAGAGCAAACTTTATCGTGAAATCTTGCAGTTGTATTCTTGGTTTTATTAATTATAGGATCTCAAGCCGGTTGCTAGCACCAAACCATCTTCTCTATTGAAATTAGGATTTTTTTTTTAATTTCAACAGCCTCGCGAATCATCCTTGGTGACCATGGGTAATGTCAAGAAGTCGAAACGTCGGGTTATCAATAGTTTAAAAATTAAACGCGATGAAATCCATTTTATTAGAGATTGTTGCCATAAGTGCAATGGTGACAAAGTAATTCAATGCAACTGACGATGAGTAGTCAGCAGTACTGTCGCATACAAGATAGACGGCTGGACGTAGACCCCACCTTCTGAGACTAAAAAAAAAAGTAAAGTTTCAGCCTATAAATGTCCCACTGCTGAGCACAGGCCTTCTCTCATTTCTGAGAGGGTTTTGGAGCTAGGAAGAATCCGCCACGCTGCTCCAATGCGGGTTGGCGGACTTCACATGTCTTCGAAATATTTTTTATTTCTCAGACATGCAGGTTTCCTCACGATGTTTTCCTTCACCGCCGAGCACGTGGTCAATCAGCACTTAAAATTGCAATTAACAATTTTAGTGCCACCGGCACCTTGAATCAAACCCAGGTCACTCGCGTACTATGAAACTTAAAGCGAGCGTCTAGTCCCTGAGCTAATATGGTAATAATGGAACCGAGTCTGGGTTTGGGTTTGTGTGAACGAAAACCAAGTGTGGGAAATCGTGAAAAATATACAAATTAACCTGTTTCGTGTTGTTGCTTTAGGGGCTGACGACCGCGTGGCCTAGTGGTTAGAGTACCTGACGTCTACGCCGCGGGTCCTGGGTTAGAATCCCAGCCGGAGCCAACATTTGCGCACACAAAATGTTAGTTTTCAGGTCTGGTTGCGTTGATCATGTGAAATTTATGTCTGTAAAACGCCCCCACGATACAGGAGAAATCCTACTGTGGGGATTTGTTTTTTTTTTTCAATTAATAAAAATAAAAATAGTAAATAATCACTAAGTGCACTCACTCAAGACGACGAGTAGCAGCTGGTTGCAGGCTCCGCGGACAAACGCCAGGCGCTCCGAGCTCACCACCACGGCCATTGCTCGGCACAAGAATCGCACACACTACACTACACCAGCAGATGTCTAACTGCATAAAGTAAAATTAGCAACTACACTGCGAGGCCATAATATATTCGGAGGCGTACCATAAACAGAATTCCAAGCTATTTGGTTCAAAATCTTCTGAAACTCCTGTGTAACTCGGCAGTATACCTCGAGGGCAAGCTTCCGGATCGCGGTGTAGTGCGGACGCGCGGCACGGCGCAATGGCGGTCGGCCGTGAGCGCCTCGCTATAAGTACGAAAAAAACGCGCGCAAAATATTAAGCCCTGTACACCAAGTAATACCTACAATAATTAAATTACTTACTGCAGATTCCGAGCATCATACCTTAACCACTAGCGCTGGCCAAAAGTAAGCTCGCATAAATCTAGACTGCTATAGAATAAAAACTCGTAAAGTTTTTCATAAATTACTTGACATCAGTCTTAAATCATGTCGTTCCCGATAGGTGTCCGGCAGAGTAGAACAGAACCTACCTCATTCCTGCCGAGGAAAGATGCGACTAAGGTATGGTACGGACAGCCTTTATTCGTGCAGAATATCGCGCTAATATGAAATGCTGACACTATATTTATTTATTTATTTATTTACACTTTATTGTTTCCCCTTAAAGGATACAATGGGCGGACTTAATGCCAGTTGGCATTCTCTGCCACTCAACCCAAGGCGTAGCGAAACAATGTGGCAGGTGTAAAAAAACTATACTGCTCGTGGGAACGCAATGGGGAGTAAAAATTATTAAACTCGTACCAAAAGGGCGACGACGTGGTTCGCCACCCGTCATGCCTCGTTTCCCGCGATTTCGAAAAGTGGGCTACATGAGTGGCCTCTGCCTATCCTTATGAGAAAAAGGCGGGTGTATGTAACAAAGAAAATTGTCGAATGAGTGGTTGTCGTGCAAATAATAAAATTTATGCGTGCGTATTCGTGCAATTAGTATACTAGTACCTACATTATGTAACAGTATTTATATTTTTTACACCATACTCCACATTTTACATATTTGCACCTTCCATCATTTTTCTATTCTCCCAGGATTGACTGGCAGAGAATTCATAAGTCCATTTTACAGTATTGAGTGGTGCCGGCACCGTGAATCGAACCCAAGTCACTCGCGTACTATGAAATTTAAAGCGAGCGCTTTGTCCCTTTTTTATCTTTATGATATTAAATATATCTCATTATACTTTTAAAGAAAACTATTTTACGGATTTAATCGCGTTTAATTTAAAGTATTTATAACCCAACGTTTCGAGTGCTTTACAGCACCTATGGTCAAGGGAGGACTGAGATGACAGATGTCCTTATGTCATAGTTAACCCGGGGTACCTTCAGCTTTTAATTATTATTTTTAATTTTTTAATCCGATCTCCGTAGAAAGAGCTTACTGTGTCTTAAAACCTTGCAGTGGTATGCTTAGTTTTTGATTTAAATTTATTAATAATAGGATCCCAAGCTATTGGCAGTACCCAACCATCTCCCCTATTGAAATTAGGATGATGACTGTGAAGGATGGTGTGACCATCCTTATACCGATTCCGATAGATACCGTGGGTAAACCTTTGTTTCAGAGAGCACAAGGGATCTGTGACAGTAAACACCTGGCCGCCGAGCTTCAGCATGCCCAGCCAGTATTGCAAGACAACAAGCTTCGGGTTTTGCGCCTACGTCGCAGTGACCGAGTGAAACCGGCCACAGTCGAGCGTATATCTGCTCTTCTACCATATGACAGAAAAGTCACGGAGAAGATCATCCCTCTACAAGATGCAAGATGAGGTGACCATGTTCTGGATCACCCCAACAACCATTACATAAGATTTGACAGACCACAAATCATTGCAAAAGAACACCGATTCCTACCAAAGATGATTCGCGATGTTGTTTCAATTAAAAGACATCCTAACTTCAATATGGAAGATGATTGGGTACTACCACCAGCTTGGGGTCTTATTATTAATAAAATTAAATCAAAAACCAAGAATACTACTGCAAGTCTTCAAGACACAGTAAGCTTTTTCTGCGTAGATCAGACTAAACAATAAAAAACAATAATTAAAAGCTGAAGGTACCCCGGGTTAACTATGACATCAGGACATCTGTCACATCAGTCCTTCCGTGACCATGGGTGATGTAAAGCGCTCGAAACGTCGCGTTAAAAATAGTTCAAACTAAACGCGATAAACTCCGTAAAAACAGTTTTATTTAAATGTGTAATCACTTGGCATGTGATATGAGACCAGTGCTGTGATGTTATCATCGCGGCTTTAACTGAGTTCGGTCCACTTTGCGATTATGTGCTGCGGCTCAGATATTTTTTTGTTTTCTTTTTTTTCTTTATTTCTCATTTGTATTTTGTGCTTTATGTTTTTAATCGTGAATAAATGTATTATGAGTAGGTACTTACTTACTTACATAAGAACTGACGTTTCAGGGTGACGGGCGCAGTGTGGTGTCACACAGGAATGTTGTGGGTGGCATGGCATTTCTTATTGGCAGACGGTCCACTCACCATTAGGTGAACGTTTTGCTCGGTTCGTCATTCTTTACAACAAAAATATTTTCCAAAGAATAGGTCTTAAGTTTACTTTTAAAAATAGGTAAGCTACCGCATTATTTTATTTCGTTTGGCAGTTTATTGTATAGCTGTACACATTTATGTATGTACTAGCAATCCGCCCTGCCTTCGCATTGGTAGATAGATATTGGAAGGATAAATTAGAACATTATTTGGACAAATAGAACAACACCAATTCCGTACACTAACATTTTTTGTAGAGACTATTCTCTGGTTAGGTAAGATTACGTTATTTTACCAGAATTATGTTTTATTTATGGGAACATAAGCAATGAAAGTTAGTGGCTCAGTGCTTCCTTGTAAATATTTGATGTCGTTGTAGCAAAATAAATTCAAAAAATATATAATCAAAACTATAAACCACTATTCTATGTTTTCTAGTTTACAAAAAACAATATGAATAGGTAGGTAATTAGTAGGTCTTAGTCTATTCGCGCGTGGCGCGAGCGAGCGTAGGGCTGTTCGCTCACCGCGGTAACATCTAAACGATAGGTCCGATTCGATTAATTTAAAAAGGAATTTACATGTACATAACCAACCTTGACTGTGAATTTATTTAGTAGGATAAGCATTAATATCATGATACGATTGTCATCATCTTTCGATTGTACTCGTGTTTTGATTGACTAGTTTTAACAAAAAGCGGTTATTGTAACTTAACTACAATAGTTAGACAAACGCGAGGACTTTTTTGTGAGCAATGATGAGTATTGTGAAAATGTAGTACATTGTTTTATTTATCATCATTGCTTTTCGCAGCGCACGCCAAATAATGACATTTATTAGTACATTTTTGATACCTTGAGTTATATATATTTTTTAATCAAATACAACTCACGCTAGTCGCTGATTATGTACCTGTCTGTATATGGGTGAAAGGATTTTTAAAATCGATTTTGTAGTTTATGAGTTTATTCATTACAAGCAATCAAACATACAAAAAATCTAATCTTTTCTCTTTATATTTTTGTTTAGATAACGAACGTGGAAATGTAAAATTGTACCGTACAATTATTAACGTGACTTATTCCGGGTGATGATGGTATCGGGCGTTGACCTCGTGGAGCCGACCTCGACCTATACACCTTACAAACTGGTCCGTCTCTTCATCGCTACGCGGTTGCCCAATCTACGTGAAAATCATACCAAGGAATATCGTCCGAAAAGAAATTAATATAAGATATATTAACGTATCGGTGTAATAACTGTTTCGAGAAACTTTTGCCTACTTAACTAAATTAAAAAAATGAGCGCGTGCAACTCAGTACATAGAAAGAAAGAAAGAAAGAAAGAAAGAAAGAGAGAAAGAAACCACTTTATTTAACACAAAATCAACAAGAATAACACACTATTTTTAGTGTAAAAAAAAAGACAAAATTTTTGATGTAATGTCAAAAAGGATCTCGCCGCAGTGATAATCTGTGGTACCCCACAGCACTGGGTTTCAGTCGGATCCATTTTGACGGACATGTGACGGAAGTGTTTTTATATTAGAAACTATATAGTGACTGCAAGTGGTTGGGGGCGAATTAATGTTTGTTTCATACACGCTTTATAACATACTAGCTGATGCCCGCGACTTCGTCCTCGTGGATATCGGTTTTTCAAATCTCGCGGGGAAACATTTGATTTTCCGGAACAAAAAGTATACTATGTCCGTCTCCAGGATGCAATCAATCTCCGAGCTGAATTTCGTCAAGGTCGGTTCAACGTTTGAGTCGAGAAAACGTAACAAACAGACAGAGGGAGATAGAGAGTTACTTTTGAATCCATAATATTAGTATGGATAATATAAGTATGGTAGCTCAGGGGCCGAGTGCTCGCTTTTAATTTCATAGTACGCGAGTAACCTGGGTTCGATCCCCGGTGCCAGCACCTCTATAATTGTTCTACAATTTCAACTGCTGATTTACCACGTGCTTAGCGGTGAAGGAAAACATCGTGAGGAAACCTGCATGTCTGAGAAATAAAAAAAATATTTCGAAGACATGTGCAGTCCGCCAACCCGCATTGGAGCAGCGTGGCGGATTCTTCCTAGCTCCAAAACCCTCTCAGAAATGAGAGGAGGCCTGTTCTCAGTAGTGGGACATTTATAGGCTGAAACTTTACTATATATTTATTTTAAATATCTTTATCCACGCGGAGTAAGTCGCGTGCATCAGCTTTTTTGGTTTCATATTTTTCACATTTTATATTTGTTTTTGTTACTTTATTGTGTATTCTTATGTGATGTCAAAAAAAATAACTTTTCTTTCTTTCTTTCTACTTCTTTCTGAAATAAGCCGACCACGTGATTGCACCGAACAGCATCGTACCCCGCTTATCTGAGCATTAACAGTCCGGCCCTTCTCGGTAATGTCCGATTCGCTACTTGCGGTTAATTTTTTTGCGCGGAACCCTAATTCTTTTTCTGAAATAAAAGTGTCCTAAGTTACTCTTTATAATATTAGCTATCTGTCAGTGAAAGTCCTGTTGAAATCGGAGCAGCCGTTTCGGAGAATAGCTAGAACAGACAGACGGACAAAAATTTTAAAATTGTTTTTTCTTATAAATACCTTATATACTTTCATATGCGTCGAGTAAATAGCTGTTATTTTGATATTACAAATAGACACTTCAATTTTGTTTATTTGTATAGATTGGATTAAAATTAAAATAAACAAAAATATACTTATTGTAAAATAGCAGAGTGTAAAACAATTATTAATTAAGAATAACAGCAGAGCAGAGCCGTGGTAGCTCAGGGGCTAGGCGCTCGCTTTAAACTTCATATTCATAGTACGCAAGTGACCTGGGTTCGATTCCCGGTGCCGGCACCACTAAAATTGTTAATTGCAATTTTAAGTGCTGATTTACCACGTGCTAAGTTGTCTAATTTCTTGTAGCGTTCGTACTATTCATTGCGACTGTATTGAAAATTTTTATATGAGAATATGATAATACTGTATTATTCATACATGACTTTACTAACGAAATCTCTTAGGAAGTGTCGCGTCAACATCTTATCGTTATCGCGCCCTATCCCCACAGTTTACAGAAAAAATAATGTCCAAGCTTTTATGTTACAGGCCATTAATATTAAAGTATTTCCAAATAAGCTTTTTAAATCAAAACAAACTAAATTTCAAACAAACCCCGAAATGAATTCATTAATAAATCTGATATTTTTTAATGGGACTATATGAGTAGCAAAGCGATCACCTGATGATAAGTGCAACGTCTGCCCATAACAAATGCTGTGTCACCCAGAATATCTGACACTACGCTGCACCCGTCACCCAGAGACATCAGTTCTTAACTCTCATATGCCCAGTAATTACATTAGCTCTCAGTGCCCTTCAGACCGAAACACAGTAATGTCTGCAAGTTACTGAATTATGGCAGAATAATTTGCACGGCGGTGGTACCTACCTAGACGTATTTTTGCATAGGAATCCTACCAACAGTAAAATGTGATTGACTTTGTAAACAAAAGGACCCTGACTACAGTACATTTTCCGAAACTAAAGCAATTAAGAGTCATACGTGCTTAAGATGTTGTTCTGATAGGGCACAGAGTGACTTCCGTCAACACGGGTCTCGAGCTTTAACATTAAAGACAAAGGTCGAGAGGAAGCGCCCGAACACAGGTCATTGCGATGTCGTATTCTTTTGTATCGCCGGATACGGACCTGACCGGAAGTAAAAGTATGACTAGTCGGGTCATAAGCTCCTTCCGTCCTTATTTAATTTAAATTTCGAATACTGGAAAGAAATTTTCAGACTCGTGACTATTGCATAAAGTGCCGTGTGGTTGCGGCCTAAGAGAATTTACCACCGCTCATCGCGTGGGTGCGACGGGTAGCAGCGTCTTCCTGGAACATCTGAATAAATAAACTGTGGTTGCTAACCCCTGCCAAGCGTGGCAACTATGGCAAAATGCCTCCAAAATGAAAGCTAAAAACGATGAAGATGTGTATAAAAAGGGTAAAAAACTAACACAACGTCAACGTTTACTCTTCTCAATGCAAAACACAGGTAATTTGTCATTGCGACATACATACATTCACCAAAACAATATAATGCACTTGGTGTGATAGGTGGTGAGCCCATCGCCACCATGCGCTGTTGGGTGCACAGTGCAGTTTAGTTCCTTACTCGCCTTTTACGAGATCCATTGGATGAAATGGAGTGGTAGTATTCTTTTAACGAGCTGCCACCCTACGGCTCTATATATACTCCCCTATTTGAATCAGATTTTGGGGTTTTATTTTTTTGCGCGGAACCCTAATTATTTTTTCAAAAATTAAAGTAGCTTAAGTTTCCCGCGATTATATCAGCTCAGTCAATGAGAGTTCCGTCAAAACCGGCCAGCCTTTCGGATTAGCCGGAAGAAACAGACAGACAGACCGACGGACGAAAATTTTAAAAATTACTTTTTACAATAAGTTCTTTTGTAACGATTGAGTCAGTCACGATCCAGGCTACACTGTACACACAGTTAATACCTTTAATATAACACGCACCACGACGCGCGACCGCCGTAGAGAGCAGCGCGCAGCAGTCGACAATCACACAGCGTACACACGATACACCTGTGTTCCAGGACGGTTCTCACCGCCCAGAGTTACCGACACACAAGTCGACAGTTCGAATGGAGGCCCTCAGCCTGCCTCGGACGATCATTAGACGACTTAAAATCATTTGAGATATTCGAAATCGCGCAAGCACGCAGCGAACGCGACACAGTCCGAATTTCGAGGTTTTTGTAGGAGTTTATTTAAGTATTTATGTTTGGGTCAAACAAAACCTGGCACGCGGGCCCCTGGCTCGTGAGCACAGTATCCGATGAAGCTGTAAAAGCCAAAAAGACTAACAGCAATTACATCACCGAAATTATATATGAAGCCAGTCGGCCAAGTTGGCTAATAAAATTTCGTCCCCTGTCCGAAATATCCACCAGCGTAAATATAAGAAATCATTATTATATTCTACCTTATGACAGAGGAGTCACGGACAAGATTTTTTTTTTCTTAAAAAAACGATGCCTCACAGTAAGATTTCTCCTGTGTCGTGGGTACGTTTTACAGACATAAATCCCAAATGCACAAACCACCCAGATCCGGAACAACTATCTGTAGGCCATACAAATATTTGTCCCGTGCGGGAATCGAACCCGCGACCCGCGGCGCAGAAGCCAAGGGCTTAGCCACTGCGCCAACCTAGCCGACTTGCTGATTGGCTTTATCTTGAAGCGGGCTTCCATAAAAACATTCTTCATGCCGCCGAAGAAGATAAGTCAGTTTTTACCATCGGTCAAGTGTAACATCCCTATACAAGATGCAGGAGTATACAAGCTAAAATAATAAAATCCGTAAAAATTAGTTTTATTTAAATTAAACGATTACAAGCCGTGCTAGGTGGTAGGGGCTAGGCGCTCGTTTTATATTGCATAGTACGCGAGTAACCTGGGTTCGACCTGGGCCCTGGGTTCCCGGTGTCGGCTAGTCTAAAATTGTTAATAGCAATTTTAAGTGCTGATTTGCCACGTGCTCGGCGATGAAGGAAAACATCGTGAGGAAACCTGCATGTCTGAGAAAAATCGAAGACATGTGCAGTCCGCCAACCCGCATTGGAGCAGCGTGGCGGATTCTTCCTAGCTCCAGAACCTCTCAGAAATGAGAGGAGACCTGTGCTCAGCAGTGGGATATTTATACATAGGCTAAAACTTTACTTTTTACTTTTTTTATATTAAATGTGTAGTATTCGCATAACAAAATTATTTTATTATAAGAAACAATTATTTGATATCTGGGCATTATTATTTTAGTTCATAGCAGTTAAAAAAAATTTCTTTCTAACTATGTGGCTCAGAAAATTCATGGTTCTTTTTTATAGGTCATTATCTTATCTTACTTATGTAATGCCGCGGCGCAATCGTGGTTGGCTCCTTTTACTTAGGCGAAACACGTGGCACAGCAAGATACAAATCTATACAATAAAAAAAATTAAAGTGTCGGTTTGTAATAACAAAGCAGCAGCTTTTTATTCAATGGTTATGAAAGTATATACGGTATTTATAAGAAAAAAACAATTTTAAAAGTTTTTGGCTGAATTTTTCCGAAACGGCTGGGCCGATTTTGACGGGACTTTCACTGACAGATAGCTTATATTATAACGGGTAACTTATGCTACTTTAATTTTAGAAAAATAATTAAGGCTCTGCGCATAAAAATGAAAACCCCAAAACCTGATTCAAATAGGGAAGTATATATGTACGAGTATATCATCGATCAGTGTCTGCTTTTTTACGCGGGTGAAACCCCGGGGAACAGCTAGGAAACTATAAAAATTAAAAAAGTACATAATACATAAAAACTACATATTTTATTATGTCATTATAATTGTATTATAGACATATACATATATTGAGGTCAACTACCAGGCCTTAAATATGAAAGTACGAGTGTCCGGGATCCCCAGTGGGGCGCCTCTAAAATTATTAATTGTAATGTTAAGTATTTATCAAAATTACGACTACATGAGGAAGCCCAGAGTCGGTCAGCGAGCTATGGAAAGGCCTATGCTCGGAGTTTCTCTGCGTGATAAAATCCGTAACAATGATATACGCAGCAGAACTAAAGTAACTGACATAGACCTAAGGATACGCAAGCTGAAGTGGCAATGAGCCGACCTTATAGCCTGTAGAACCGATAACCGTTGGGGAAGAAAGGTTCTCGAGTGACGGCCAGTTATTCAGTTATAGTGTGCAAACATTACTGTGTCGGTTTGAAGGGCACTGTTAGCTAGCGTAATCACTGGGCATATGAGACTTAAGAACCTTTGTCTCATGGTGATGGGCACAGTGTCTCATGGTGGTGAACACACAAATTTTCTGTGGGACACAGCATTTGTTATGGGCAGACGTTGCACTTACCACCAGGTGAACGTTTTGCCTGTTTCATCACTGAATGCAATCAAAAAATGCACGTTTTTGCGTGAAGTCGATGGACGCAGGTGGCTCAGGACCTATATTCAACAGTGGACTAAGATAGGCTGAAATGATGATGATGGTGATCAAAATTAGTGCTCGGCGACGAAGGAAATTTGTGAAGTCCCTTAATCTGCATTGGAGCAGCGTGGCGGACTTGCGGAATACCGCACTGCGCTTCGAAGACATTGGTGTCTTATGTCTCATATGCTGTTTAATTACGATAGCTTCAGTGCTCTTGAAAAGGAAACAGCGGTTTTTACACACCACTGCCTTACGGTGGAATAACTGGCACTGCGGTGGTATCTACTTGGGCGGATTCCGGCATGGGAATCCTGCCACTAGATGAATTATTATTAGACCACGCGGACAAATTCGAGTGTTAGCAATAAATTTAAACAACAAACGTCCTTGTGTCCCCGAAAATAATAGTTTTTTGTAGTTACATTATCTGATAAGAGTGGTTATCCGAACACAAATTATGGTTAATGTTCCCAATTAGTACCGATAATCAACGTGCTGCAATGTCATCTATACCAATAATAAAATTTAAGTCTGTCTGATTCTATCTGTGATTTCAAAATAAACACCATAATTTACGTAAAATCTGCTATTAATACAATGCCTAATCATAAATGACCGTTTTGTCTGTGTCTGTCTAAAAGTTTGTCTCGAATACTCTCCAAAACAGCTTAAAGGATTACCATTAAAAGTTTGGGAAGAAAAACAAGAATTTTAACATAAATTTTCGTGTATATTCCATTTTGATATCTTGCAGGGCTCAGGATATATGAACATAAGTATTTGTAAAATAATCACGAGGTTGACTTATTTTACGCGAGCAAAATCGCAGCTAGACGGTAGGATTCCTATGCATATAGCATATGAGACTAAGGAACTAACGTCTCAGGGAGACAGGCGCAGTGTGGTGCCACACAGAAATATTTTGGGTGACAGAGCATTGATATGGGTGGACGTTGCAGTTACGAAAGAAGCTTTGCTCGTCTCGTCCCTTTCTCCTATAAGTCTAAAAAGTCTTTAATTAAGATGGAGTTTGTTTTTTTGAACGCGCTAATCTTGGAAAAAACTTTCATTTCAGCCTATCACTAGTCCACTCCTGAACATAGGCCTCCTCCATAGATAGCTGTAAAAGTTTGTAGATCTCATTTTGGGGGGAATTTTGCCATAGTTGCCACGCTTGGTAGGAGGGTTGACAACCGCAGTTTATTTATTCTGATGTTCCAGGAAGATGCTGCTGCCCATTTTCTCGTTCAAAACTTATATGATTTGAAAAATATTTTTTGCTGTTTTTTAAGGAAGATAACATTTTATGCTACACCTCTAAGGTGTCGCACGTCGCCATGCCGTACGACGCTATAATGAGCTTAGTTTATTTTACTCGGGTGAAACCGCGTTGCTGAAACTCTACTTGTTATGTAAGTACTCGTGGCTTGAGTTTTTCCCTCGATAAGGAAACCCGAGACTTGTTCTAATTACGACGTACTTTAACCTATCTCTTAAGATTTAAAAACGTGTACCTCTGAACGTACCTCTAGAACACACTCGATATGCTTCGAACTCGGCACTGGTACGGATACCTAGTATATATAACAATAAATTTTCGTTTATCGATCCTTTCATATTATCCACCCATCAATATAAGAAAGCTGTCAAAGAGACAATCGCAATAAAGAAATCAAAACTTCATTGCCCAAATGCACACACTCATTAGCTAACACACGCACATTAACAAACGCACGCATGCACACACGCTCGCGCGCACACACACACGCACGCACACGCACGCACGCACGCGCACACACACACACGCACACACACACACACACACACACACACACAAGAAATGTTATTATATAGTTATGTATTGCTCATATCAATAGTTTTAAAGTTAAATTTGTAGGAATCCATAATTCTTGCTTGGCTGTTTTTTTATATAATAATTGTTACTGAACTTTACTATTTTGTAATAAGCTGTCGTATTCCTTTAATAAATAAATAAACGTAACACGTACCGCTCTGAATATCGCAAAATTATGGCATACACGTGAAATTAGTATTCATTCCAACATGAGACGGAATAAACATATCGAAGATTCATTCCTGTATAGAAAGGTGGAAACCCTTTTTTGCAAAACAATCGGAGTAAGGTTCAGATGTAGTGCCGGAGAATTGTGGAGAATACATCCAAAAACCAATTGTGTGTTGCAAAAATATTGGCTGCGACTGGAATGCGAATCCGCGACAATCTGAATATGTGGGCTTAAATACAAATTAACGCTAAACGTTCAGAACTTATTTCATAATTCACAAAAAGATGGATTGTTTACGCGTAAATATTTACAACTTTATGAATCGAGTTCGCTAAACAACAAACGGCCGAAAGTTTGTGTTGACATGCTGTTGCGCAACTTTCTAAGCCCTACCAAATGCTACATAGCAATTATGTAATTTAAAAATACTGGGCATGAATATGGATGTCTTAAAAAAGACAAAATAAGAAAACGTCAGTAATTGGTTTTAACAGTGAACAAACAAATATACAATCAAATAGATTTGTATTAGTTATCGTAAAGTGAACTAAGATTACTACTCGTGTGTAGAATCGATAAGCTAACGTGTTCAATAATTGAAATCCTATGTTTTGTTTAATAGGACAAAATAAATTATCTATGTTAAAAATGTTAGTGCTTCTCTTAGGGTTCCACTACACCAAAGCGATAGCGAATATTAAAAGTAAAGTGATGGAAAAAAATCAAAACGAGCTAGTTCTACACTATTCTCAAACCAGTCACAAGAGTGAGACAGAAGAATTTCGCTTTGATATCATCATCATTTAAACCATCACTAGTCTAATGCTGACCATAGGGCTCCCCCATAAATTGCCACAAAACACTGTCCTGAGCCACCTGCGTTCGTCGTCTTCCCGCAAAACTGTGCAGGTGGTCGCTCCATCTAGTGGCGACTGGTGACCTCTAAACTGAATTTGCGGTACAAGGTTACCACTTAATCGATTGAGATCTTGATCGAAGTTGGACCTATATACATATTCGTCGAAAACTTCGTAGTGCCAGTAGTGCTCTCAACAACAACCGGTATCGGAGTGACATGGACATTAGACATGATCTTTGCTAAAACAACAACCGGTATAGGAGTGACATGGACAAGACATGATCTTCGTCTTGTCCATCTTCTCACGACCTACCGATAGAAGACACTATTGAGGTTATTAAGCATACACTTAGTGCTAGGGACCTCTAGCGATTCTGTCATAATGACGATGTCGTCAGCAAAGCCGTTGATCATAATTCTGTATCCTTTCCAGTACAGTTATTTGAAGATATCTTCCAATGCAGCAGCACTTAGATATACCGACAGTCGATCTGGCACCGCTGAAATGAATGTATAACCGCTCAAATTTGACGGAATTGCGGAGAAAAGCGAAGGCTTGCTCATAGTCCATATACACCAGAATCACCCTTCTTGAAGAACAAGACCGACATGCTTTTTTTTTTTTTTTTTTTTTGTTTGTGTTAACGCCCGGCGGCTTTTACAACTTCGTCGGAAGAGACTCGCGAGCAGAAGGCCCGCAAGTAAGGGTACAACGTCGCTGCTGGCGTTGACTCGGCGCTCTGCGTCTCGACGTCGCTCTGCTGCTCCGCTGTACTCCGACCCCTGTAGACGAATGGAATCCGACTACCATGGGGGGGGCTCGATGCAATCCAAGGGCCCCTCTGAAGGAGGTCGATGCCTCGGCTTGGACTGCTATCGAAGGAGAAGAATTTTTTATAATGATATATTACGTGTTCGCTAAGTATTATAGAACAATAGTATTATTTTACAACACCGCGACCTGGCAATATAAAATTATAAAAATGTGTGTCGATATTAAAATCGACCTTGCACAGGGATGAACCTTGTGTAGGCCGTGTACCTATGTGAGCGCGCCCGCCGGCGAGCGCGCTGTGTCCGCTGAGTTAGCGGGTGTGTATCGGTGCGAGTGCAAGCAATAGGCGGGGGCGTGTCCTGAGGGGACGGCGCGCCCACGTCATAAAGTTTATTAATAGTTGTGATTTCATCACAATCGTCAATAAGTATATTTTTTGGACGTCTTTGTCTAAAAGAGGCATCCCTCGCGGGGATGTAATTATCTATTGCTGCCACCAACGGGTTAGGGTGATCTTTTATTCGGTCGAAATGTCTTATCGACATTTCTTTGAAGTAAGGACCGACATGCTTCTACCCCACGCTCTTGACGTAGCCTCGCCACGGATAACAAAACCGGTAACGGTACCGGTTTTCCACCCACTTTAAGAAACTCCGTTGTAATTCCGTGTTCACCTGGCGCTTTGCCACTTTTAAGATTTCATATGCTTTCGCGAATATTTAATAAAAATAGATTTACGGATTTAATCCCGTTTTATTTTACTTTTTATAACCGATGTCTCGAGCGCTGTACCGCACTCATGGTCACGGGAGGATTGAGATTCCAGACGTCCTGATGTCATAGTAACCAGAGGTATCTTCAGCTTTTATTATTTTTGGTCCGATCTACGTGGAATGAGCTTACTGTGTCTTGCAGCTATATGGTTAGTTTTTAATAGTAAACGATAAATCTCAACACTGTGGATAATTCTTTCGTTTCAGAGAACACGAGCGAACTGCGACAGAAAACACCTGGTTCAGTATGTCGAGCAAGTATTGCACGACAACAAGTTTCGGGTCGGTGAATCTGGCCACAGTCAAGCGTATACCTGTTTTTCTACAATATGTCAGAGGAGTCACATACCAGATTGGCTATATCTTGAAGCAGGTTTCATAAAGAACATTCTTCAATCCGCCGAAGAAGGAATAGTTTTTGCAATGTGTACTGTAACGTCCCTTTACAAAATGCAGGATTTTAAAAGCTGGATCGTGAACGTGTTCTCTCTTACATAGGTTAAATGTTGATTTAACTTAACTCAACTTTTAGCTCTTTACAGTAGACTAGGTGATGCCAGCAATTACGTCCGCGTGGATATTGGTTTTAAAATATCCCGTTGAAACTATTTCATTTCCGGGATAAAAATCTCCAGGATGCAAGCTATTCTTGATGGTTCATCGAGCTTGAACGTAGATGTTTTATGTGACCACTTATTTTCAGGTGGAATATGTACTCATTTCCGTGCTTAAATAAACACAAATTTCTATTCGTAGAAGACGGTCTGACTAAAATAAATGCGTTTTCAAAACGTTGTTTAATCTGTGTCCCAATTCAAAAATATTGATATTTTATCTATGTCTCTGTCATAGAGTACATTCTACTTCTAGGTTATTGTTGTGTTCGTGTAAAAGTTATGAATGTGTATAATTGCAGTTGGTGTCTTCGACTAATCTGTTTCAATTAAAGTTATCTTCAAATAGATCGTTATCAAAGTGAAGTGCGGAAGGATCGCAACGAGTGGACAGTCCATTAGCGTGGAGCAGTAGAGCGAAGATGCTGTCGCGATGCGTGGTGTCGCAAGTGAAGCACAACTCGTACTTCCTGGTGGGGCTGGCGCTGGGGCTGTGGCTGGCGCTGGCGACGGTGCCGCTGGAGGAGGAGAGCGCGGAGGGCGCGGCGTGCGCGGCGCCGGCGGCGGCGGACGAGTGGGAGCCTGTGCGCGAGCAGCGCGACATGGGCGCGGCGGGCGCGGCCGGGCGCAGCGTGCAGCGGCCGCGCTACTACAGCACGGAGCTGGGCATGCGCGCCGGCCTGCTGGCGGGCGCGCTCAGCTCGGAGGCGGCGCTGGGCGGGCGCGCGGCGGCGCTCAACCGCACGGCGGCGCGCCTGCTGCCGGCGCTGCGCTTCTTCATCACGGCCAGCGCGCTGCGCGCCGCGCCCGCCGGCGCCAACGTCGTCGGATTCACCGATACCAGAGAAATGCTCAAACCTTTTCACGCGCTCAAGTATCTCGCTGACAACTATCTGGAGGAGTACGATTTCTTCTTCCTCGTGACCGACTCCACATTTGTGAATGCGCGCCGTCTGACCGACCTAGTGGCGCGTCTCAGCGTCAGTCAGGATGTCTATATGGGTACGATGGCTGAAGACGACACACAGTATTGCTCTTTAGGTATGATTATTCCTTTCAACCAAAAAATTATTATTTAATATTAACAATAACAAACACAATAGATAAGTTAACTACATTATTAATCCTACAAGATTCCAACAAAACACATTAGAAAAACTAATATCAGCCTAGACTAAAGAGACACACAATAACCATATTAACAGTAGACAATTTGGTAAATCTGTACTTCATCATCATCATCATCGTTTCAGCCTATCACTAGTCCACTGCTGAACATTGGCCTCTCCCATAAATTGCTACAAAGTTTGTAGCTCTCATTTTGGGGGGAATTTAGTCATAGTTACCACACTTGACAGGCAGGTGTTGGCAACCGCAATTTATTTATTCTGATGTTCCAAAAAGATGCTGCCCATCTTCTGGTTTTAATTTTCCCTTTGTTGACTTTTACAACACCCACGGGATGAGGTGGGGTGGTAGATTTTCTTAAGCTGCTACCACACAGCTAATCTGTACCAAAAAGTTATTAATATGCAGCATACATAGGCTGTTTATACTTCTCAATCTTCCATTAATTCAAGCAATACAAAAGTAATGGTATATATTACTGGACTACTTTGATTGTAATTAATGCTTGTACTATGTGAATATGACAAATCTTGAAGTTCAGGAGCCAACCTTCAATGTTGAGTTAGAATATTGGGACACATAAGCTCCCGGGTTAATACTGAAAGTACTCCATTTTTACAACAAAAATCCCCGCAAGTACAGTGATAATAATATATGATAGTAATGTAAATAATAATAATATTTTTTATATTATATGTGGATGATAATATAACCCCAAAGCATGCTGTGATCGCTGCCAGGCTGTTTCTAAATATTGCACATGGCACCATGCAGATCTTAGCAAATTAACATCCTTTTCTTCAAAGAGGATACCTGGTAGTTTCTTTCACCTGTTTCTTCTCAGGGCAAAAGAACCTAATAGTGAAATGGATGTGGATTGGTATAAACTTTACATAAAAAAAAAAAATATAGCAAAGAATAAATATTAAAATTTATTTATCCAAGTATGTTTATTTCTTTTAAAGTTTTTATCCAAGCTGTCCACCAGAGGCCACCAATGACATATTTTTTATTATTTGTAGAGAGATAATATAAAGGTGATACTAATAATAAAGCTGAAGAGTTTGTTTGTTTTATTGTTTGAACGGGCTACTCTCTGGAACTACCAGTACCTGTCCTATTTTTAGTATTTGATTGCCCAATTCTTGAGAAACATTATAGGCTATTTAACAACACACTATGATCCTTTTAAATTAAACGGCAGGTGTAACCGCAGGCCACAGCTAGTTTTTAATATATGTAAACATGAAGTGATTTTGATAACACATTGCGAAATGTTGCCTTCAGTATTTCAAATCACCTTACAACACCCATGGTCATCTAATGCAATGCTAACAGCAGTGTCCCCAATAAAAGAAGTAAACAAACCATGTCCATTAGTTTAAAACATTCCCGTAAACAAATTTTAGAAAATATTTAATAGATTGAAGGTAGTTGTCCTCTGATTGAGCACAAGTGTAAGCAAAGTAGTTTTGGTTATGTTAATAACTGATGAGAGGTTTTTGTTAAATAAAACATTTATTTTAAAGGTTGAATAAGTGCACTAGCTAGTAGTAGTAGTGAGCAAACATTACTGTTTCTAACTGGTGGTGGTACTGGTGTAATCACTGGGCTTATGAGATTTAAGAAGTGACGTCAATGGGTGGGTGGCGGGCGCAATGCGGTACGACAGAGAAACATTATGGGTGACACAGCATTTGTTATGGGCAGACACTGCACTTACCATCAGGTGAATGTTTTGCTCGTTTTGTCACTGCAGTGCGCTTGTCACCATGAGGCATTGGTTCTCTCTCATATGCCCAATAATTACACTAGCTTCCGTGCCTTTTAAATTAAAATACAGTGGTGTTTGCACCATGCTGCCTATCAGCAAAATAACTAACACTGCCATGGTACTTATCTTTTTGAGATATAGATTGTATATTGTTCTGCATGGCACGATAATATGTAATAGAATCGGGCACCAAATTTAACGATAGTGTCCAATTGTTAATGTATATTTATGTAAAATATATGTAATAAAGTGATGTTGTCCTGGCCGATTTTCGACCACGGCGACAACTACCAACTGCGCAGGAGGTATTACTGTGCCACAAGTGTATGCACAAACACAGAGAACAGTAAGTGCCTTACTTACTACCTATATGATAAGATTGGAGGTAAGCTAGAATGCAGTGTGTGTCTGTCAGGTGTGTCTCTGACAGGGACCATTACAACACACTGCACGAGCGGGCTGGTAGTAAGGTAGTGCAAGCAGTAGGCCACGCGCATGTAATGTATGGCACGGTGCAGAGGGCGGCATCCTGCTGTCGAACTCGGTGCTGCGCGCGGTGCACGGCGCGCTGGACTGGTGCGTGCGCAACTCCTACTCGCCGCACCACCACGAGAACATCGGCCGCTGCGTGCTGCACGCCGCGCACCTCACCTGCACCGCCGCGCTGCAGGTGCCTCCTCCACTTCACATCTCTATACTTTATACCACTACAATTGTATCATCATCATTTCACCCATTACCAGTCCACTGCTGAACATAGACCCCTATACATTGTACAAAAGTTTGTAGCTGTCATTGGAGAGGGGGGGGGGGGATTATGAGTAGTACTGGTAGTGCCATCGTCTATCCGCCTGCCAAGCGTGAAAATTATGAGAAATCCTCTGTTCTTGGTACAGTACAACGTCAACAGTGGTCTATTAACAGGCTAATGATGACTAACAAGTATTTTATAAAAAAAACTTTTATGTACCACATTTTTTTGAATTGACTAACAGTATAAAGTTAGTTTATAATCAAATTGTCATCCAGATCTAACCTATGTTTAAAGTTTCAAGTCTAGCTCCTCGAGAAGTATAAAATCAATTACTTAGTTTGACCCGCGAAGGCATAAAAGTAAAAATTACAAAAGTAAGCAATACTTTTGTTGAAGTTAAAAAGTTATGTAAACTACTTTTAAATATGACCATCAATTAAAGATCACTAGTACTACCACTAGGCATAACATAGCATATAATATATGTTATTTCTCTGAAGATGATGGCTAAAAGGTACTTTTAAAACTACTCTCCTATAGATCACAGGCTTCAAATACTTGCACTTGTGGAAAAAAATGATGGCATTTTTCCACGTTTTATTATGGTATTTTGAATAGCCGCGTGGTGGCGGCTCGTTAAATGAATACTACCACTCTATCTCATCCAATGGATCTCGTAAAAGGCGAGTAAGGAATTAAACTGCACTGTGCACCCAACAGCGCATGGTGGCGATGGGCTCACCACCTATCACACCAAGTGCATTATATTGTTTTGATGAAACGTGGATTGTGGCAGTCATCTGTATTTGCAGTGAGTGCCCAGTCTCTGACTACCCCTTATGGGATACAGTCGTGATCTTATGTATGTATGTATGTATGTATTTTGAATTAAATGACATAACGCCTTGATGAGAGATCAAAGATGATTGTTTTTAAGACCCTAAAAAAATTTGTACACGTTTGCTACCCTACATGGAAATCTTATGAGCTACTTTATAAAACCAATGACAAACAAGCAATTGCTTGCTATCAAACAAGCAATTGCTTGTTTGATAGCAAAGTTTGCATAGAATAGTGCAGGATTTGCATGTGTGTTGTGTGTTGTGTGCGGTGCGCAGGGCGAGAGCTACGTGTCGTGGCGGCTGGCGGCCGACGCGGCGCTGGCGCCGGAGCTGGCCGACGCGGTCACCGCGCACCCGGTGCACGAGCCCGACCAGCTCTACCAGCTGCACGCCTACGTGTCCAGGGTGAGTGCCGGCCCGCTCTGCTGCGCGGTGCGTGTGCCTCACGCGAGCCCCTCGGTCCTCAGTGAGCCCATGTCGGCAGGTGTTGCTGCAGCGCGCGCACGCCGAGGTGTCCGGGCTGCGAGTGCAAGCGGCGCTCAGCGCGCGCCGACACCCGCGCGGCTTCCGCAACGCCAGCTGGCCCGCCGGCCTGCGCAACTCGCCCGGCATGGCGCCCGCCCTGCCCGCCAACAGGTCCCTGCTCTTTGCTCCACCTCTGTAACGTACCGTTTCAGCTAGCGCGATTTCTAGAACGATCCATTTCTCCGCTGCAGGTTCGACCACCTGCGCTGGACGACTTTCAATGCGACGCACGCGTTTATGCCGGACGACCACCGCACCGCAGCGCTGCTTACCGGCGCTAACAGGAAGGCCGTCGACGTAAGTCGTGACTCTAGGTTGAACCAAAAAAAAGTAGCTATATAAAAACCTGTAAAACATACATATTATGATCATTGTTATTTTTTACCTGATGGTGAGTGCCAGTCTGCCCATAACAAACGCTGCGTCACTAAAAATACTTCTGTGTGTCACCATTCTGCGCCCGTCTACCCCTAAGATCATCAGTTCAGTTCGTAAGTGTCATATTCCCAGTGATTACGCTAGCTCTCAGTGCCCTTCAAATCGAAACACAATAATGTTCGCACACTACTGCTTCACGGCAGAATAACTGGCCCCGAGGTGGACCTACCTAAACGGACTCCTGCATTAGTAATCCTACCAGCAGTAAAATGTATTTAATGATGCGTGCGTGTTCGTACGTGCAGCTGGCGCTGGCGGAGGCGGAGGCGTGGGCCAAGCGGCACTGGGCGAGCGGGCGCGCCGAGCTGCTGGAGGGCGCGTGGTGCTGGCAGCCGCCGCACGCGCTGCGCTACCGCCTGCTGCTGGCGCTGCGGCCGGGCGGCGCGGGGGGCGGGGCGGCGCGCGCCGTGCGCCAGCTGGAGGTGGCGCGCGCGCTGGGCGCGGCGCGGCTGGTGCCGGCGCGCTACGTGACGGAAAGCGCGCGCGTGCTGCTGCTGCTGCCGCTGGCCGCGCCGCACGTGCCCGCCGCGCTCGACTTCCTGCGTCGCTACGACGCCGTATGCCTGCAGCGCGACCGCAACACCGCGCTGATGCTGGTGCGTCTCCTTACACACACACACACACACTGAGCGGCCTACCCTGCTCTCACACACTTACACACAGTGAGACATACACGCATGCAGAGAGGCAAGAGCACATTCACTGCTTTTATATTTTCCATTCTGTTTGCCTTGCCACGTACCAAAAACCTATCTATATCTATCATATCTAGTTTAAAATTCTACATCATCCAATCGAAGCGTACGTTTCGCAAGCATATACGTATGAAGATGTGCGTCGGTCACTGTCGATGACCTCGCGGCACTGTCAGCCGGCGAATGTTGTTGTAAGGTTGTTTATGTTTGATTTTCTTTGCAAGTGCCATGGCATTGTTAACGTTATTTCTCTAATTATAGCTTGACATTCTGATACGGTTCTATAATGCACCTCGATCTTTAGACAATGATGTTAAACAATTGATAAGCTGGATTTGTAAATTGAAAACGAATCAGAGGGTGTGATAGTACATAGTGAAACGCGGGCCGATTTGCAGTTGCTGGCGACGCACAACGACAGCGCGGCCTTCGAGCCGCTTCGCACCGCCGTGAGCGCGCTAGCGGAGCAGCACCGCGGCGCTCAGCTCGACGTGCTGCAGGCCGAGCTGGTGGAGGCGGGCGCGGAGGCGGGGGCGGAGGCGGGGGCGAGCAGCGCGGAGGAGCTGCAGCAGCGCGCGGCGCGACTGGCGCTGAAGCAGGCGCTGCCGCGCGCGGCGCCCGACGCGCTCGTGCTGCTGGCCACACCGCACATGGACTTCAACGAGGACTTCCTCAACAGGGTACACAATACCTCAATCCCCTTTACTTTATTTTTCCAGTTAACCTCATTTGACATTTGTACTCACTTCGTTCTATTCAATTCCTACTTTCGCCACGATAGCATCAAACGCTCAACATTTGTTATAATTGTTGTAAAACCCGAAATTATACGAATATTTAACCCGACTACTTGTTTCGCTCTTATGTCCAAGAAGAGACACATTCTAATATCATAAATGCGAAAGTAACTTTCTCCGTCTTTATGTCTGTTATAAAACATCCATAAACAAATGCGAAAGTAACTCTCTCTATGAAGGCATATGCTCAGCAACGTCAGCAACGTTAATAGGCTGTTACATTACTTTGTTGGTTTAGGGCAAAATTTGCAACTGCTTTTTGAACCAGTTCTCGGAGCACAAGTTCACTGCTGAACGTAGGTCTATTTTCCATAGTTGCCACGATTGGCCGGCGGGTTGGCAACCGCCGCAGTTCTTTTGTTTGGATGTTCTAGGATAATGCTGCTGCCCATCTCCTTGTTTTCATTTTCCCTCTGTCGACTTTTACAACACCTACGTGACGAGATATGGTGGTTGATGATCAAAGATCGCCATCACACGCTTCGCTCGCTTGCCACTTTATCCAATAAAAAAAAGTATTATTTTAATTTAAAACTAATTATCTGAACGTCAGGTACGCATGAACACGATCGCGGGCGAGCAGTGGTTCGCGGCGGTGCCGTTCGCGCGCTACGCGCAGTTCGCGCACCCGCGCTTCGTGGCGCCTGGCGGCGGCCGCCCGCACCAGCACACGGGCCGCTTCAACGCGCGCCGCGCCCCGCTGCCCGCCTTCTACCGCGCAGACTACGACGCAGGTCCGTACTTACGACGTCCGCAAGATGTGGTGGTAGAATCTCTTAAGCTGCCACCTCACGGACCACCGAGGCTTACGACCAATAAAATGAACCGACATGAGGACTAAACTCCACTACACTTTGTGACTCCATTTTGATGAACATTAAGACCTGCCTCCTTACAACTAATTTAAAGTTGGACATGTTCTCACCCCCAGCAAAGGTACTAGTCATAAGATTCCTATGCATGAGTCCGTCTTAGTAGGTACCACCGCAGTGCCAGTTGATATGCCGTGACGCAGTAATGTGCAAACGTTACTGCGTATTGAACGGTACGTTCGTCTGGTCTCCAATAAAAAAAAAACAAAAAGAACTTGTCTCGTATGTATTAATTTTGTAATGGGTGTTCGGCAGCGCTGGCGCTGTGGCACAAGACGCAGAGCGCGGAGGCGCCGAGCGCGGTCGACGTGCTCTCTCGGAGCCCGCTGCGCGCCCTGCTCGCGCCCGAGCCCGCGCTGCTGCTGGCGCCGCTGCCGCCGCCTTGCGGCCCCCTGCCCGGCGCCCCGCCCGGCCCCCAGCCCGGCCCCCAGCCCGGCCCCCAGCCCGGCCCCCTACCCGGCCCGCAGTCCGAGCCGCTGGCCTGCCTGCAGCGCGTGCGCGACGCGGGCCTGGAGCAGCTCGACCTCGGCGCGCGACACGCTCTCGCCAAGCTACTGCTCGAGACGCAAGCAGACATACACTGAAGCCCATCGCATACACTCACATAGAACCTCTTGCTCTCGTCGTGTTCTACACACACTGCATTTCACAGTCGCCTTTTCTTTTTCAACCTTGGTTGAAGAACATTGGCCAAATATGCCATTAAAAAGTTAACTGCAGGAGCAACATTCCTTCTACTGTACTGTAGTGTTTCAAAAATAAAATTGATTCAACACTAAAAATACACAATATACAAGTACAAACTGTAAGCACACACTAGTACAACTTTTATAATATTTTGTAATGTTTCCTATACAAATACAAAATGTGTAAAATAAAATAATAAAAAAAACGATGTAAGTCTTACAGCTTAGAACAATCCGAATCACAACAATTCTGAATTAAAACATTACTGGACTAAATATACTTCATTGGTTGATTAACACTATATATTGTAATGTGTATATGTGATTAATGATTGAAATGTTTTCCAATGAAACTGTTATAATTTTTATGCAAATCAATAAACATGTTTAAAATCAATGTGTTTT
This sequence comes from Luehdorfia chinensis, assembly GCA_019845155.1. Taxonomy (NCBI): domain Eukaryota; kingdom Metazoa; phylum Arthropoda; class Insecta; order Lepidoptera; family Papilionidae; genus Luehdorfia; species Luehdorfia chinensis. The sequence goes on from JAHVAK010000028.1 coordinate 6,627,093, forward strand.
TTTTATCTTAGCCAAGATAATTATGAAATGGGTGTGCTTAAAAATGCAATCAATAAAAATAACTATCAAAATTGATTAGCATTAATACTGAAAATGATTACATTAATTTTCTTTTCTGCTGCTGCCAAATTGCTCTGTAGCCGTTGTTGCTGTTGCTTGCAGCAGAAAAGCATAGTGGACTGTTTTATACTTTTTATAGTAAAAGCAGCTTCTTCCCTACAATAAGACAAAGTGGACCAATAATATATAGTAAATAAATATTCTTAAAACCAATCTCAACCAAATTATTATATTAAACGACATTTAAAGGAGTACATTGACTAGACAGTCGAAGGTGATTACTTTTTAAGTTATGATTGGCTTCATTTATTTTAGTGTGCTGATTATGGAAAACATTCTGATATTATTATATATGATATTACCATTGGTAGGATTTCTATGCAGGCATCCGTCTAGGTAGGTACCACCGCAGGGCCAGTTATTCTGCCATGAAGCAGTAGTGTGCAAACATTACTGTGTTTAGGTTTGAAGGGCACTGCGAGCTAGTGTAATCACTGGGCATATGACAATTATTCACATTGTGGTGTGTCACAGAAATTTTTTGGGTGACAAAGCATTTATTACGGGCAAACATTGCCCTTGCTATTCATTACCAACCAACATTGTTATTTCCTTAGCATTTTACTTTTATAAGTGTTACGCTGCAAACTGCTGAAGACTGGCAGTCACTTTCCATTATGATGTTTATTGGTATAAAGTAATATTTATTACTAAATATTATTTAGTATATTACTCTCAAGGTACTGTCGTTATTATAAATGGTTGGTTTGCTCTTGGATAGTGTGCATAGTAGTAGTAACTATGATCATTATTCATGTATGTTGGAGACAATCCATACTTTTATTATAAATTCGAAAGTAACTCTCTGTCTGTTTGTTACCTTGTCACGGTTCAACAGCTTACCAATCTTGACGAAATTTGTAACAGAGATAGCTTGCATACTGGAGACGGACACAGAATATTTTTTATTCCGTAAAATCAAAAAGTTTCCACGGGATATTTAAAAAACTTTCATATATCCACGCGGACGAAGGCGCGGGGAAGTAGCTAGTAAAGCTATACATACTATGCAATTACTATAATATCACTGAAATCGATCACGTCCCTTAACCGTGATGCGCGCTCAAATAACAAACAAATTCTGCAGTGACATTGAGTTGGCCTACTTCTAACACCGAATATTATCCCCGACACAAACTTTCCCTCCTTGTAAGCTAAGTTATAACAGAAAATAAAATTTTGACTTACACAATTTACGGCAAATCACTTAACGAAATGTTTCTTATAGTCACTATAGAAAAACACAATCACAAATAATTGCACTTATTATTACACACGTTTACAAAATATAACTATTACTATAGGAACGAAGAAATGGTCATTAACTTAATGATTTGCGTTTGAAGTCCCGCCCAAATACATATTATATATTTTATATAACATATTTTAGTCTAACTTTTATTTATTTATTTATGGAAACAGTCGAAAACATTTTTTCAGTGTCAAGCAACATAATACCCCGGTATAAATATTAAATTTATAATTTTTAGATAAGTAGTAATGTTAGTCTTCAATTTAATTTTCCAATCACTGTACACTTTTACGGGAATTTGATGCGTAATAAACTATCAATATTAAACATGTAAACTCAAAATATAAAACGAAATTACGAAATTCAATAAAAACGCTAAACTAAGCCGCCACTTTTTGAGTTGGTTCGCGCCAAAAATGCAAGTCTACCTTGTGCCAAAGACAAAGAGTTTGTAGCCAAAGAGAATGTGAATATAATTGTGTTTACTTTATTTGCTTATGGTAACAGTCTTAAACTTTAAGCCTATATTAATCTAAATCCATGAATCAATAATTCAGTTTCTATCGATAGTTTAATAAAAGTTAGCTTTCTGTAATCGATAATAACAATTTCGGTCTTTATCGAATTTTGAAATCACTGGTCACCTTCACAAGCACTTGCTCTATAGAAAACTTGCAAACAGCCCAGCAAAATTCGAAATGTACACAGAAATAACGAAATTAAAAAAAAAACAATAATCCGACACTTATCCAGTTGGCGCCAAATGTCAACCATGTATTTTTTCAAAATTCAAAGAATCAGGCGTTACTTTGCGGAAATCCACTATAATGAGGAAAAGTTAATTTGCTAACATCCGCATGCAACATATAAAATGGTGTGTATTACCGACACTGACTCGTTTTTTAATTTTTTTCTTAGAAACGCGACAGCCCCTCAACATAGGTCCCATAATGCTAAGGCCGGTCGTTACCTCGCCTCTCTGTATGTAATCTTTCCTCTGTTGTGTTGTTCGCCTCAACTCTCGTTGCGATGGGTATACTTTGGTTGAAAATAAATTAGTTTTCTTTGTTTATTTCAAGATATCTTTGCTTAATTTTTAAGGCAATCGCTTATGTGATTTGTTTTATTGGTCGATAGGTGGAGCTGTGAAAGCAGTTTCGACATTTCAGTACTAACCATTCAACTTTTTGACGGAAAGCCACGACCTAGAAATGAAGATAAAACGAATGAAACTTTTATATTTATCATTGCTACAGAGCCTCATCTACTTGTGGTACTCGGTTATAGATTTGTTAAATGTCTTGGTGTTTTTCACAAATACGTTAGTAATGAAAGTCTGTTATGATTTAAATGCAATTTATTAATTAAAAATAAACAGTACTACCCAGGACGAAGAAATAAGGTAGCCACTCCCACCGGGGCGGGAGGCTTAATTAAAATTAGTGTCTTTTATGAGAAAGTTAACTTAAAGCGACGAGAATCGTCGGGATCGCCATCGCCGCATTGCGCAATCGTTGCAATACCAATAGTTTTATGTTTTAATACTAATTACCCGTAATTTTAGATTAATACTGAGATATGTGGACGTTCCGAATTACGTCGCTAAGTTAAGTATAGGTGGATAAGGCAGCCCCCGCAGATAGCGCTACGGGGATGCGGAGGGCGGTCATGTTGTGAGACGTAATGTATCGCAAATGAGAGACGAATTGGATCTTGGATCGGACACAAACTTGAGTGATATATGAAGTGAAAATTAAGAACTCGTTCAACTCAATACTATCAAGACAATTATTGATTGGTTTGACAATAAGTTGCACTTTATTCTGAACTGTTAACAACAACAAATTACAACTTTTAATTCATTATTCGTTGGTAAATGTTGGCTTCAAATACTGAGAACGCCACGTCTAATTAAGACTTGTTTACCTACACCACACGCGGGAACCACACAAGGCATAACAGAGCTTGTACATCCTCCAATGCCAATAACCGTGTTGAAACTAATACATAAATATTTATATAGCTCATAGATTAGTTGGTCTCATTGTGAGACCGAAGGAATTTTAAAAATACCTTTATCATATGTCCCGTGGGCAACGCGGCGAGGGCGGTAGTTAAGGACCTTAAATATAAAGGAAAACGGGCACGTGCGAAAACTATACAATTCTAACATACAAACTTCTTGCTTATAACTACCAATAGTACATTTAAAAGAATAATAGAATTGCTCGATTTAATTTCTATACAATTTCGGTTCCGCACGCTCCGTCTCGAGCAGTGCACTGCACTACACGGAACTACAGTACGTAGGTAAACAATGTAAACAACTCCACAAGGCAGAGCTCGTGCTTTCGGGGCGCAGCTGGGGATTCATAGAAATCGAACAGCTGCGCCGCAAAACCAATTCTAAAGCTATATGTGTAAAAATCATGCAGCTTATTACTAGCCAATTTAAGCCGTCGCATCGTATAAAATACATGTGGACGAAACATTGAAATAAAAATCGACGAAGTACTACTAATAGTGTCTTTCAAGAGAGGGGGCGACGGCTTTTGTAAAATATGGAATATATATATTTTTTTTGTTTTAAAAAATGCATATAAAGGCATCCATTATATAAGCGGCGCACCCGACCGACGACATGTGCCGGCTCCGGTGCTTATGGTGTTGCAATCAACCTATTTCATGATGATTAAATAAAATCATTTTGACGTGTTTTCTTAGGCAATGTCGGCGGAGAGGCGGTCGCGAGCAATTTTGAGGTAGGTACCGGGAAGTAACTGGCGATGTGGACGCCGCAGAGATGCTTGCAACGTGTTCAATAGGAATTGTAAAGGCTGTATGCTTTCGTATAGATCTGTTTGATTTTTGACAAGACCAGGCTGTAAACGTCGTCGCCGGCATCGTTTCAGCCTATCACAAGTCCACTGCTGAACATAGACCTCCCCCATAGATAGTCACAAAAATTTGTAGCTCTCATATTGGAGGCATTTTGCCATAGTTGCCACGCTTGGCAGGCGGGTTAGCAACCGCAGTTTATTTATTCAGATGTTCCAGGAAGATGCTGCTGCCCATCTCCTGGAACAAATAACTATACTACACTAGAATTATTACGGAGCCGTGAGTGCGTTTACAAATACATAAAAATCAACACCACCACCACCACGACTGCGTACATTAAGAGGCCAGGAGATGGGTCCTGGTTTTAATTGCCCCTCTGTCGACTTTTACGACACTTACGGGAGGAACAATTAAAACATAACGTAGTAGTGCTATTAAAACACTAACGGGGCAGCCTAAGAACCGTTGCAAGCATCACGTCAGCGTCGTCACGAGTGGCTCGGCAGCAGCAACGTTCAGCGAATGTATTTGAATGGCGCCCGGGGGCGCCCGGGGGCGCGCGGGTCGCCTGCCTCCGCGCCGCTACTGCAGCTCTCCCGCTCGCAGGGGGCTGCTCTGCAGTTCGCTGCGCCGCTGGCTGTCGCTGTTCACTTTCTGTGCGTCGTCTCGCTCGCACTCGCGCCTGGCGCGATGTCCTCCGTCTCGCTCGGAGCCCGACCCGCTCTCCGGCTCGACGTCGTGCTCGCCGTTCAGGTCGGCGCCGGGATTGCTGGCGAGCTCACGCTCTTCATTGTCCTGTTTGTAACATTTATATGAACTGTCGATTAAAAAGTAACGTGGGGGAAAATAATGGAGTTGAACAATACAATAAAATTAAATTTAAAAATGTTGCTTCGTATTTTATTCAGCTCTAATTATTTAAACCGTGTAGGTCGTCGCTTCATCTAGTGGGGGGCGCCCTCCACTGCATTGACGGGTACGAGGTTGTCACTCAGGAACCTTTCTTCTCCAACAGTTATCAGTTCTCCGACCCATTGCCACTTCAGCTTGCTAATCCTTAGGGCTACGTCGGTTACTTTAGTTCTGCAGGATGGATACAGGTGGCTCAGGACCGTTTTTGTGGCAATCTATGAGGGAGGCCTATGTTCAACAGTGGACTAAAATAGGTTGAAATGATAATGATGATGAATTTAACTGGTGGTAGGATTCCTATGCAGGAATCCATCTAGGTACCACCCCAGGGCCAGTTATTCTGCTATGAAGCAGTAGTGTGCAAACATTACTGTGTTTCGATTTGAAAGGAACATAGAGGTAGCGTAATCACTGAGCATATGAGACTTAAGAACTAATGTCTAATCACATAGAAATGTTCTGGGTGACACAGCATTAGTAATGGGCAGACGTTGCACTTACCATCAGGTGAATGTTTGGCTCGTATCATCACTTTATCCAATAAAAAAAAAAGATAATGACATAGAGATACGAGTCGGTTGTTAAATGTTTACTTTTCAAAACAGTATTTTTAAATATGTGTATGTGTCTATGTGTTACTGATGCTATATTCTCCTGGGCGATTTTGAACACGGCGACAACTTTCGAATATTGTAGAGAGCTATCAACTGCGCAGGAAATATTAGTGTCACAAGTGTACGCGCAAACACAGAGGCACTCACTCGTCCCAACCTACCCGCGCCCGATGTAACGCTGATGCGATAAGATCGGAGGTGGGCTAGGATACAGTGTCAGAAACACGGGGACAATCACAACACAGTCAGACCCGAAAAACAACATTTTGTGTTTTAGCACAATTTTTTGGCTACGACTGGGATTGGAACTCAGGACCCGTGACCCTGACTGAATGAACCTGAATACCTGACTATATGTAACTACTACTACTAGAACAAAAGGGAAAAAAAATCACAAATCAATTACTGGTAAATTTCATCACTCTTTTTGGCCAATTTGACCACAGCTATGTGTTACGCTAACAACTAAACGAATACTACGACACGTCCACCAGCTGCCGGACTGCGCGCAGTGCGGCGGCTGGTGGAGCGTGGGGCGCGGAGCGGAACTCGAGCCCGGCACACTCACGTCGGCGGGGGGCGCGGGGAGCGCGGGGGCGGGGCGCGGCGCCGCCAGCAGCGAGGTCCAGCAGCCGTCGGGCTCGTACAGGCACTCGACGCTGGCCAGGAAGTCCTTGCCGCTGAAGCCGCCGGCCGCGTACAGCACGTCGCGCAGCACGCACAGCGCGGGCGCGGCGCGCGGCTCGCGCAGCGGCGGCCCGTCGCGCCAGGCGGGCGCGCGCGCCGCCAGCCAGGCCGTGCTGCGCAGCGACGCGCTGCCGGCCGACCCGCCCGCCGCCAGCAGCCGCCCGCGCCACACGGCCGCGCCCATCGAGCGCCGCGCCGTCGGCAGCGCCGGCCCTGCAGCGCCACGCTACTTTCATTCAACGTACACAAATATGCCTGATGAGACTCTATAGACACTTATCGACATCAATCCACCACACTACATTATATTTCCCTTAAAAAACACAGCCGCCGTGTTGAGCCGTAGTAGCTCAGGGACTAGGCGCTCGCTTCAAATTTCATAGTACGCGAATGACCTGAGTTTGATTCCCGGTGCAATTTTAAATGATGACTTACCACGCGCTCAGCGGTGAAGGAAAACATCGTGAGGAAACCTGCATGTCTGAGAAATAAGAAAAAATATATCGAAGACATATGCACTCCGCCAACCTCGAGTACCGCCAACGTGGCAGATTCTTCCTAGCTCCAAAACCCTCTCAAAAATGAGAGGGGCCTGTGCTCAGCAGTGGGACATTTATAGGCTGAAACTTTACTTTTTAATTTTTTTTTAAATACATTAATTAGTTTAAGATAGCAGTATCTGCAGACCAAGCGTCGTGGCCCCCAGCACCACGTCGCGGCGCCGTGCCACACGCTCGTGAGTACCGACCTTGCAGCCAGGCGGCTCCGTCGGGCAGCTGCAGCGTCTCGGTGGTGTCCAGGCAGTGCCAGGCGTCGCAGCCGCCCAGCACCCACAGCGCGTCGTCCCACACCACACCGGCACATTGCGACCGTCCTGCATCATAATATAACTGATCAAATTACACTTTTTTTGAGCCATTTCAAAAATGTTATTATAGGATTTTAATTATATTATTGCAACTTTCAGTTCACCATACGAGGGGTGATCCAAAAGTAATGATAATCAGTTATTTCTAGTGCACACAAAAATACAAAAAAATTTCAGTCACTTACTCAGTTAACCACTAGTTCAGGGAAAAAAAATCATATAAATAGGCCACGATTCCCGGGAGCTACATTCATTTGAATACGGACTGTCAAGGAGTGAACATCAAAATGGAAAAACACGAAATCAGAGCTGTCATTAAATACCTCTGCTTGAAAAAAATGTCTACCAAAGACATACACAGCGACTTGGTGGAAACATTAGGGGACTCTTCTCCTCCATATTCCACAGTTGCACGCTGGGCTAAGGAGTTTAAGTTGGGAAGAACATCGACGGAAGACGAACACCGCGAAGGACGCCCATCGACGTCCCTCACTGAAGAAAATGTGAAAAAAGTTGAAGAAGTTGTATTGGAAGATCGAAGAGTGACTATCAGGCATGTAGCTGAGGTCACAGGGATCTCATATGGCAGCATTCAAAGAATCCTTGCGAACGAATTGCATATGAGAAAGGTCTCCGCGCGTTGGGTACCGAAAATGTTAAACGACGAGCAAAAGAAGAAACGAGTCGACATGTCAAGAGCAAATCTCGAAAAGTTCCAGGCAGACAAGGATAATTTTTTGTCACGTTTTGTGACCATGGACGAGACCTGGATCCACCATTTTGATCCTGAAACAAAACAACAATCGATGACATGGAAACGATCCGATGAACCGACGCCGAAGAAATTCAAAGTGTCAAGCTCAGCAGGGAAGGTTATGGCGTCTGTTTTTTGGGACGCTGAAGGAATAATCATGGTGGACTACTTGGAAAAGGGGGCCACTATTACAGGCTCCTACTATGCAGAACAAATAAGAAGATTGCGGGAGGCTATTAAGGAGAAAAGGCGAGGCAAACTGCGGGCTGGAGTGCTGTTCCATCAAGACAACGCACCGGTTCACAAAGCTGCAATTGCCATGGCTGCCATTCAGGAAGCGGGCTTTGAGCTGGTGGAACACCCCCCCTATTCACCAGATCTAGCCCCCAGCGACTTCTATCTCTTTCCACGACTCAAGGAACACCTCCGAGGCAAGAAATTTGACGATGATAGCGACGTGATGGCCGCGGTTGAGGACTTTTTTGAGAGTCAAGATAAAGATTTTTTTTCTAAGGGAATTTTAGGATTAGAAAAGAGATGGACTAAATGTATAGACTTGCTAGGAGACTATGTTGAGAAATAAATTTATTTATTTATTTTATTCATTGTGTTTATTATTGATTATCATTACTTTTGGATCACCCCTCGTATATTGAGTTCACAGTTCACACGAGTGCACATTTGGGGTTATTTCTGTACATCATTTATCAAAGTCATTATTATAAATTGAGTAAATCTGGTAGCTTTCCAAAATTAATGAAATAATTCGGTCTAATATCATGTATATTTCTTTTGTAAGTGTATTTTTCTGGCCGTCTGTTTTCAACTATTTATTTCGTTTTTAGTTTCCACATTATGACAGCGCGCGCACAAATACTTCAATAATCGGTTCCGTATGCTCAGTGTACTTAGCGTAAAGCCGGCTAGAACAATTGAGGTCGTTCACCCGTGTTGAGCGACGGCGCGTCGGTCCATGTGTCGGCGAGCGGCGAGTACTTGTGCACCTGGCGCAGGCTGCGGCCCGCCGCCCAGCCGCCCGCCACGTACAGCGCGCCGCGCGCCTCGTCCGCCGCCGCCGCCGCGTGCGAGCGGCCCAGCGGCAGCGCCGCGCGCGCCCGCCACGCGCCGCCCGAGAACTCGTCCAGCGAGTCCAGCTCGGCGTGCCCGTCGCTGCCGCCCGCCGCGTACACCGCGCCGCCCAGCCGCGCCGCCGCGAACCGCGCGCGCGCGCTCCGCATGCGCGGCAGCGCCGTCCACGCGTTGGCGTCCGGGTCGTACGCCTCGGCGCAGCGCAGCACTCGCGCGCGGTCGTACCCGCCGCACACCAGCAGCCGTCCCGCCAGCTCGGCCGCGCCCAGCGCGCAGCGCGGCACCGACATGGGCGCGCGCCGAGCCGCGTCCGCCGGCTCGCCGCCCAGCGGGCCACCGCGCGCCGCGCTGCCTCCACCCGTGCGCCAGGCCACGCGCGCCGCCGCCAGCCGCCCGCGCAGCGCCAGCAGCGCGCGCGTCACTCCCGCGCCGCCCGCCGCGCGCGCCGCCAGCACGCCGCAGTCGGCCGCGTCGCGCTCGGCCGCGGCGCGCTCGTCGCCGCCCGCCTCCGCGCGCTCCCCGCGCTCGGGCCGCTCGCCGCGCTCCGCCCGCTCGGCCGCCTCGCGCCGGTACTCGAGCAGCTCCGGCGCGTCGCCGCCGCTGACCGGCAGCTCGCCGCAGTCGCGCAGCGCGCCGCTCGCGTCGACAAACAGCAGATGCGTCCGCGAACACAGCTCCTCCAGCTGATTAAGAGGTATCCGATCACATAAAAAGGACGATGTGCTCTTTGGTTTTTATACGCTTTTTTAATTTTTTTTTTTTTTTTAAACGAAGGAGGATTTTCTCTTGTATCGTGGGTGCGTTTTACAAACATACATTTCACATGCACAACACAACCAGACCCGAAAAGCAACAATTTATGTTTTTGCACAAATGTTACCTCCGGCTGGGAATCGAACCCAGGACCGGTGGCGCAGAAGTCAGGTACGCTACCCACTACGCCACGCAGTCGACACTTTTTTAATTATTTATTCCTTTAATTTATTTTAAAAAACTTACCGATTGTACAACAGACCGACCAAGTACAATTTACCAATATGTCAAACGTATACAGAGAGACTACGAGAGAGCAGCAGGTGACATAATAGCAAGGAAAGGGTGCTATAAAAAATTATATATAAGTTACTTCTAAAATAAGTTCACTGAAGTGATTGTGACGATGGCCTTTTACTGAATTCACAGGAATAACCGCACACATGAATAAATTAATAAAAAAACTTGCGATTTTAAAAGATACGCTTTTTTACTAACACACATACACACGTAGATGTAAACTAAATCGCTGTTTATATTATCTGTATAGAGCCGTATGGTCCAGAATAAGATGTTCGTTGACGAATTTAAGTATTAATTCTACTCGCTGCCAGGAGACTTTTTAAGACCTGGAAAAATATTGTCTTTTAAGAGTGTTCTTTAATTTGGCGACTATAACATGCCGTCGGTTGTTCCGTGGTGTACTCTATGGGCAAAATAGATTTCTTGTTAGTTTACGTGGCCCCTAATATGCCCACAAATGTATCAACTGGATTCTCAGTTTTTGATTCATTATTACAACAAACAAAAAAACTTTAAAGAGTGTGCTCACGTCGAAACCGGCGCCGTGTCGGTTGCGCAGCCAACTCAGCGCGGCGTCGGCAACAGCGGCGGGCGCCTCCTCGCCGCGCTCGGCGCTCGTCTCGCGCAGCATCTCGATGCGAATGAGTGGCAGCGCCGCTAGGGCGCCGCACGCGCAGATCTCGTCAAACTGTAACGAGCGGTTACCACGTCTCATCATGACTTACTATAAGTAACAGCTGCCTCTTCACCAACACCATGTTACGTGTAGTAAAAAATATTGGTAACATATTGATAATTTACAACGAAACTATTTTTTAATTGCATTTCAAAGTGACGCGTGTATGTAGGCATCGAGTGTGGGGCGGCGCAGCAGGCGCTCGGCCAGGTGCGCGTGAGTGTGCGGGTGTGGGTGTAGGTGTGGGTGTGGTGCGCACTCACGTGCTGCGCGATGTAGGCAACGAGTGTGGGGCGGCGCAGCAGGCGCTCGGCCAGGTGTGCGTGAGTGTGCGGGTGTGGGTGTGGTGCGCACTCACGTGCTGCGCGATGTAGGCATCGAGTGTGGGGCGGCGCAGCAGGCGCTCGGCCAGGTGCGCGTGAGTGTGTAGGTGTGGGTGTAGGTGAGTGTGTGGGTGTGGGTGTAGGTGTGAGTGTGTGGGTGTGGGTGTGGGTGTGGCTGTAGGTGTGGGTGTGGGTGTGGGTGTAGGTGTGGGTGTGGTGCACACTCACGTGCTGCGCGATGTAGGCGTCAAGCGCGGCACGGTGGCGCGGGTGCAGGTCGGGCAGCGCGCGCACGGCCAGCACGTCGTGCGGCGCGGGGCGGCGCAGCAGGCGCTCGGCCAGGTGCGCGCGCGCCGCCTCCACGCGCAGGCGCGCCGCCGCACGGTACAGGCGCCGCGCCTGCGCCGCGTCGCGCACGCGCAGGCGCCCGGTGTAGGCGAACTCGACCAGCTCGCGCAGCGCCTCGCCGTCCACGTCGGGCAGGCGCAGCGCGGGCGCGCCGGCCGCGGCGGCGGGCAGCTCGGCCAGAAGGCGCGGCGAGGCGGCCGCCAGCACGGCGCGGTGTGCCGCCACCTCCTCGCCCCCGTCGCCCCCCGCCAGCAGCACGTCGTAGTGCTGGCGCGCCTTGCGCAGTGCGTTCAAGGCCGCCAGCGTGCGCGCCGGCGCCGCCTCGTCCACCAGCGACAGCTCCTCTTCCAGCGCTGCCGCCTCTTCACCCTCGCTGTCGTCAGAGCGCGTGCCGCCGCTGCTCGTCTCTGTCAAACGCCGAAAACCCACCTCAACATTTACACTGGCTCCACAAACTATTGCTCGATCGACAGACAGCAAACCATAATATGTTATGAAGTAGCGTATAGTTCTTGCATAATTTTACAGCATTTTATACATTTTACGAATATTTTTTGAATTATTCATCAGCAGTTATTTGGAGACCATTTTTTTTCTTTTTCAAAGAAGAAAGTGATGAGACGAACAAAACGTTCAACTGGTGAGAAGTGCAACGTCTGGCCATAACAAATACTGTGTCACACAGAAATGTTCTGGGCATTTTTGTGCACCACACTGTTCCTGTCCCCGTGAGACAGTTCTTGAGTCACATATGCATTATACATATAATTACACTAGCTCACTGTGCCTTTCAGACCAAAAAAAAATGCCAACATTTTTTCGCTATTACTTTAGTCTGTCGCATTTCTATACGTATGCATATGTAGTTACTTTAATCTTGTTTTCTTTAGTTGTGTTCTGACGTTGTTGCTATCAATGTAAATGATATGGTTCATTAAAACGGTATAGCATATAAATACATCGTTATGTATATGTAGCGCGATGCGTACAGGTAACAAGCATTTCACAATGATCGATGAACACTGGATGAACGATGCAATTATTTTGAACATTTCTGTTACTAAAGTAGATCATTATTTACACTAGCCCACCGTAACATCGTTACACAGGCATAGGTTTTGACAATTGAAATTTTTGACTATGGTAAAGCAAACTATTTCAGACGTCCTATATTGAAGTAATTTCTACGAAGTCAAAATGTAGACCGGTTCTCAAAGTTCTTATTTTATATCTGCAATTTCATTTTATAATGATATTAATTACATTACAAATTGTATCAGAATATTATTTCGATACGAAGCCAGCAATGTCGGTCACGTGCACGCAGGACAGCGCACGAGCGCACGAGCGGCAATATAAGTAGGACAGCTCGCCCCCACGGCGAGCGGAATAAGTAATGCGACTTAAATCCGCGGAAACTTCGACATAAACATATAAATAAACAGGTACTGGTTACCGGTACTAGGATTCCTACGCAGAAACTCGTCTAGGTGGGTACCACCCGAAGCCAGTTATTCTGCCGTGAGGCAGTAGTGTGCAAACATTACTGTGTTTCGATCTGAAGGGCAATGCTAGTGTGAAATCACGGGGCATTTGAGACTTAAGAACCGATGTCTCAGCATGACGGGCGCAGTGTGGTGCCACACAGGAATGTTCTGGGTGATACAGCATTTGTTATGGGCAGACGTTGCCCTTACACCATCAACACACTTTATTCAATAAAAAAGGTAAACTTGCTTTGATGTTGTCAGTTGGCCGCATTGCTCGTGTTGGCGTCGAAGATAACTGTAATCTTTATTATATTGAATTGTAATAAGTACATTATCATTATAAAGAGGTGATGTGAATACATTTATTTCGAATCAGTCTTCGCCATATTATAAAACTGACAGAAAAGTTACTCTTGCTCAATATAAATAAATGGCTACTTTGAGCATAAAAAGTAACAGCCTATAAATGTCCCACTGCTGAGCACAAGCCTCCTCTTATTTCTGAGAGGGTTTTTGAAGCGGGGAATAGTCCGCCACGCTGCTGCAATGCGGGTGGGCGGATTTCACATGTCATCGAAAGATTTCTATTCCTCGAACATGCAGGTTTCCTCACGATGTTTTCCTTCACCGCTGAGCACGCGGTAAATCAGCACTTAAAATTGTAGAACAATTTTAGGTGTTGGCACCGGGGATCGAACCCAGGTTACTCGCGTACTCTGCAATAAAAGGTAAGCACCTGGCCCCTGAGCTACCACGGCGCTTTAAAACATAAAACGTTATAAAAAATTATCGAATTCGCATTTATTGATGAGTTTCATTTTGTTCGCGATCTTTCGAAATTCCATCACAGCATCGGACACCAATTTTTTTTACTTCTACAGAGATAAAATCCTGCCAACATTACAGTGAAAACCTTACAATTCTCGTGAAACCGAATACGCAGAGTGCGATGTCGCATAAACCTGTTACTGTTGATATATAAGGTGGTGACAAAAACTAAAATTTTCAATGTCATAAAAATTTCTATATTCTTTATTAGCCAAAGCATTACTCGAGAAGCTAAATGAGATAGTGCTGGCGCATCGGCTTTGTCAGTCGCGGTCACGTGCGGCGGGGCTTCCCGCGCACGTGCCCGCCGCGGCCTGCCGCTGGCACCGACGACGTGGACACAATTTCTAGGCGGTGGTGTGGCTTAGTGGCCAGCGGGTCGCCTTTCTTAGACGTATCCTGGCTTCGAACCCTATCCAAAGCCAATGTAACAGATTTTTTAGTGAAGACTAGCTGTGCCCCGCGGTTTCAACCGTTAAAAAAAGCCGACCTCGATCAATAATATACACATGTACTCCTCTATTTGAATCGGATTTTGGGGTTTTAATTTTTATGCACAGAACCCTAACCCTTTCTAAAATTCAAGTAGCCTAAGTGACCCGCTATAAAATCAGCTATCTGTCAGTGAAAGTCCCGTCAAATTCGGTCTAGCCGTTTCGGAGATTAGTCGGAACAGACAAGACAGACAAACAAAAATATTACCGTATATACTTTCATAAGCATTCAGTAAAAAGCTGTTATTTTGTTATTAAAAACAGACAATTTTATTTACTGGTATAGATGATTGTACTTGCACTAATAATTTTTTCCTTTAAAACGTTGCTCCACTCTAGGATTTTCTGGGTCGTGGTTGCAATTTACAGATATACATTGCACAACCACAAACACCCATACCATACATGTACCCGCGACCAGAAGCACATGAGAATTGTTCGACCACTACGCCAACCGTGTCGTATAATACGGAACTACAATAACATCCTGCGCAAGGCAACTTTTGTTAACTAAAAGGGAGACATAGATTTTTTTTTAATTGTTTTATGTGACGAGACGAGCAAAACGTTCGCCTGATGGTAAGTGCAACGTCTGCCCGTTACAGATGCTTTGTCAACCAGAATATTTCTGTATGGTACCGCAGTGCGCCCATCACACTGAGACATCAATTCTTAAATCTCATATGCCCAGTGATTACACTAGCTCACAATGCCCTCAGAAAATGACATGTAATGAAAGTGAACTGAAAATAAAATGAAAATTATTTATTCTTCAACGTAAGAAATATAAATTCCGTTTGTCAAACGTCATTTCTTTACAATCTACCGCCGTTTTGTAATAAGGTTCCTCTGACGGAGAAGAAACAGACGAAAAAAACTCCGTAGGTATCTTCTCTTTTGTTATTTTTTTTATCTCTGTCAAAAGTACATTATAAATAAATTTACAAAGAACGGTCTCCTAGAAAACCAAAGCACGCTCCATGACAAAATGATAAACAAGACTATAAGAGAATGTTACACAAGTATGATGCGTGTGGCAGCCATCGCCCAGACCGAAACACAGTAATGATTGCACACTACTGCTTCTTTCGGATAAACGGCAGTCAGCAGTAACATACCTGACCAATCAAACTTACTTATGTTTTACTACGTTCATGCTGCAAGTGACAATTCTACGAATACCAAACAAAAGGTCACGATCGCCTTAGCGTACCTTCCGGATCCGCGGGCGCATAATGGTTGTTTTGCAGAACAAAAAATGCTGTTTTCCTACTGGGAAACTTTACTACACTTGTTATATGGGATGCAAGAATCCACAAGTTCCTAGAAAAATAATATTATTCACTTCTCAAACAAATATATATAGTCCTCCTGGCCTAATTATTCCTGGTGACAGAATTCCTGTGCAGGAATTCGTCTAGTTAGGTACCGACACAGGGCCAGTTATTCTAACATGAAGTAGTAAAGTGCAAACATTAATATTTTTAGTTACGAAGACAGTGTGGTGCCCACTCAGAAATGTTTTGGGTGACACAGCATTTGTTGTGGGCAGACGTTGCACTTACCATCAAGTGAACGATTCTTTACTTTCTTCCATAAAAACGATCAAATAAAGAACTTACACATATGTTAATAAAATAAGCGAAAGATCAGGACAAAAGTGAGAAAAATGCGATGAAAAAATATATAACTAATGGGTTCTAAAGTGAGTCTATCAGTTGTTCATTATGCTACTATTCACGTTAAGGCAACGTCGAAAGTACTATAGTTAGGACTATTAAGTCCAGGGTAACCTAGCGGCAACAAACTCGCGTTACTTTACCACGCGTAATTGCAATTGAATACCCAATTGCAGTTGAATACCTAATTGCAATTTCAATTGAATACCATTGTAATACCCTATTTAAAGGCAAATAAAGATATTAATTATTATTATTGATGGTTCTGATTTACCTGATGCAAGGAGTAAAATTGTAAGACTGTACAGTGTAAGCAGTGTAGTTTTTTTTATTTGATTAAGTGACGAGGCGAGCAAAACCATAATCTGATGGTAAGCTCAACATCTGCCCATAACAAATACTGTGTCACTCAGAACATTTCTGTGTGCCACTACACTGCGCTCGTTCCCCATCAACATCAGTTCTTAAGTCTCATATTCCCAGTGATTACACTAGCTCTCAGTGGCTTATAGACCGAAACACAGTAATGTTTACACACTACTGCTTCACGGCATAAAAACTGGCCTGGGGTCCTGCAGGAATCCTACCACCAATAATATTTATATTTCAATTCCGTCAGCATTTCATCAACATTGCATTGTATTAATAAAATATTTTAAATCAGTTCGTTCGTACGTTCGTACAGCAAACATACCGCGTGTTCTCATCCTCCATCAAATCATTAGCAATTTTGCAATTATTTATATTATAATATCATTAGCAAGAATTACCTCTTATCATTTTATGTCAACTCATAATTGTAGGAAGCAACCCGTAACAATATTACAAGGATATTCCAAATTAAAAGGAATTAAACTGCACTGTGCACCCAACATGATGGCGATGGGCTCACCACCTATCACACCAAGTGCATTATATTGTTTTGGTGAAACGTGGACTGCGGCAGTCATCTGTTTTTGCAGTGAGTGCCCAGTCTCTGACTACCCCTTATGGGATACAGTCGTGATCTTATGTATGTGTGTATTCCAAATTCTTTAATCAGCACCGGACATCGATTGAACTCATTCCAACTCCAAAATCATTTTAAAAAGAAAATGTGACTAGGCCTGTTCCTAGCCATGGGACGTTTACAGGCTTACGACATACTTGTTGGGGCCGAATCATTTTATCAATTATCATATTAACATTTATCAATTATAATATATTTTAATCTTTATCAGCCAGGGTTGACTGGCTGATAATGCCACAAGGCATTAAGTCCGCCCATAGTTAGTCCTTAGTGTTAAGCAATATCTACTCATATTGTGGGTTGCGTGGTCTAGTGGTCAGAGTACCTGACTTCTACGTCACGGATCCTGGGTTCGAATCCCAGTCGAACAATTGTGAATATCTTTAAATATATTTTATAATATCTCCAGCGTAGTTGATAGCTCCCGACAGTATTCGGAAGTTGTCACCGTGGTTGAAATGGGCCAGGAGGACATCATCATATCCCTACTCATATTATAAATGAGAGTATTTGTTGGTTTGTAATTTTTTCACGCAGCCAACGGAGATACGGATAGACATGATTTTAACATAGAGATAGCTTATGGACCGGAAAGTGACAAGGGCATAGACTTTTTATCCCGGAAAAACACACAGCTCTTGTGGGATAGATCTGGTGCGTAATTCCTATAACTACATCTTCTGCTTCTGCTAAAACTGTGGAACGGTCACAGCGTGCCGCTCTTTAAGGTCATAGCAATTGTTATAATTGCTATGACCTTAAAGATATATATCGTCGATAAAATCCGTAAAATTAGTTTCATTTAAATGTGTAGTGTTCGCGTAAATATAAGAAATCATTATGTGAACCAGTACGGACTGGAAATCGCAAACAAAATTCGCCGGTTAGAAGATCTTAAGACCAAGCGCGCAAGATTTATAACATCTTTAAATTTCTTGAAGAGATGCAGAGCCCATAATCTCATTCCTACGTGTGTCAAAATATCAGCTAAAAAGGACATTCGAGGAAGCGCTAAGATCTTAAATCAGGCAAGTAAAAAGTTGTTATAACAATATCTTCTGAACCCTGCAAGATATTGAAATGAAAGATATAATTCAAAATTCTAGTTAAAATTCTTCTTTAAACCCTTGAGTTGATTTGTTTTGCTGTGTGGTGGCTTAAGAGAATCTACCACCCCATCTTATCCCGTGTGTCTGGTAAAAGTGGACAGAGGGAAAATAAAAGCCAGGAGATGGGCAGCAGCATCTTCCTGTAACATCTGAATAAATAAACTGCGGTTGCCAACCCGCCTGCCAAGCGTGGCAAGTATAGCAATATACAATAACAGTTAGAGCTACAAACGCTTGTGGCAATCTATGATGATGGGGGTGGCCTGTGTTCAGTACTGGACTAGTGATAGGATGATGTGATGACGATTATGGATCTTAATGAAATTTAGTATGAAGGTATCTTAAATCTTGGAGTAACACACAGGATACTTATCATGGAGAAATTCATGGTTCCTGTAGGATAGCTCTATTATTTAGCATAGCTCTGAAATTCCCACTTCACACTAACGAATATTGACCAAATTTGGTATGAGAATTTCCGAAGTCCTGAAATAGTGACCCGGTTTGATCGTTTCCTACCAGGATGAAAAGGGCTACGTCTGCCTACCTCTTATATGGGATAAAGGCGTGACTGTAAGTATGTATGAAATAATATGAAATACTTTTTGTCCCAGAAAAACCATGCTTTTCTCATAGCCATACAGACGAATGACATTGAATACTGTATCATCCTAATACAATGCTCTGTACTCTGCTCAGGATTAGTGATCTATTAAAAATGAACAAGTTATTATAGTTATACAAAGGAGATAAAGGTACTGTATAATAAATACTTTTAATTGACTATATAATAAGCGTATTCTGTTCTTTATTTCAACCTAACGCTTAACATACAATATACGTAGCATCCTAATGTTTTGCTCTGTAGTTTACAGAGGGCTGGAGCGCTATTAAAACTTTTATAGAAAAATGGCCGATAAGCGTCCGGCAGAGTAGAATAGCGCCTACCTTATCATTGGTGCATTATAAAACCACAACATATTAAAGCAATGCTGTCACGATACTGCTCTTAGGAACGCAATAGGGAGTCAAAAGTCAAACAACCTCTACAAAAATGGCGGAGTAAAAGGCGTTGTATGTATGTATAAAAAAATATATAAAAATCCATTTTTAGATACATGGGTGCGAAGCCGCCATGCTAGTAAAGTATATATAAAAATACTATTTACATTATGGAGATAAATATAGCCATATCACGTGATTTCCGACAGCACATGCCAACTGTTGACTGATAAATCAAAACATTCCGAAAGTTCACGCAGGATCTAGATGGTTTTGTTTAGCGAAAATGTAGTACATGAAGTCCTTGACAGCGGATTGTACCGCATACAAACATAACTAGCCGGCCCGGTTTAATTTATGGTTATTGGCAACGTGGCGCTATGCACGACGTAATATAACAAATGCGTAGTTCACGATAACACAATGAGACGATTTTGAATGATCGGGACAGCTGCACTTTCTACTAGGTGTGGTGTGAGGTGAGGGTGGCCCCCTTTACTCACGTTATAGGCCCTTGGTAATACGTTGTGAGGTTTTAGGCTGTCCGTCCTCCCCCACCCCTTCCAGCATCAACTGTATTTTTTATTATTGTGTCGCACAATTCAATTCATCATTGGTAGAAAATACTTTACAAGTCACACATTAAATTATATTTTTTGGTCGCACGGAAAAATACACGTAATTGTAACATTATCCCTTAAATCGTGATTTTTTCTGACCCCATCCTCCTTGCTAATAAAGCTACAGATACAATGTTGCACTTCAATGACTCATACCATGTGTATCTCATGGTACGTTCATTCACATCTTCCCTCTTTTCCACACCTCACAAGCAGAGCACATGCAAGGATTCCATTAAAACATATTTTGCATGAAAGAGCTGCACCAACCACTGTGTTGATGACGCTTTGAATCATTTACTGCACAGCGTGACTACGTTATCAAGATTATTTAGAAATAATATCACTAAGCGACGCGTCATATCAGTAATGAAAAGAAGATGATTCCATAGAGATTTCCTTGTTCCAAATCCAAATGCCCTACTTACCCTATTAGTGTTCACTTGAGGCCCAAACACATGAAGTCGCTCTGTAAGTACATTTGAATGACATGGTGGATACACAAAATAATCGGACAGGCACCAGCTGCACAAGCAATCTGACAAAAAATGATTGCTTTCATATTATCATGCTTTCTTTTACTTGGTAACTAAGCATAAGGTCTTAAACAGAAGATGTTCCACACCTTTATTTTATTAAGAGAAAAGCAAATTGCTGAGTGGTGGTGGCGGCTTAAGAGAATCTACCACCCCATCTCATCCCGTGGGTATCTTCAAAGTCGACAGAGGGATAATAAAGACGACGAGGTCAGCAGCAGTGTCTTCCTGGAACATCTGAATAAATAAACTGAGGTTGCCAACCCGCCAAGCGTGGCAACTATGGCAATATCCCCCCAAATTTAGAGCGACAAAATTTTGTGGAAATCTATGGGGGAGGCCTATGTTCAGCAATGGATTAGTTGTGAGCTGAAATAATGATGATGAAGCAAATTATTCCACAGATGGGAAGAGCAATATCTGCCCATAACAAATGCCGTGTCACCCAGAACCCCCTCAATTACACTTGCTATCAATGCCCTTAAAGCTGGGAAAGTCAAGAACAACTACTACTACAAGAAACTACTACTACTACTTAATGGCAGAATAACTGGCTCTACAGTGTAACCTACTTTGTCAGATGCCTGTAATTATTCTAAAAGAACTATCCAATCTGTGACATAAATTTCAAACAAAAAAGAGACCATTCTCTAAATTACACTAACAGTACTTAAAAAAAATCAAATTTATGTTTTACATGTTTTTGAGTTCAGTGTAAAAAGTAACAAATTACTGACTACAGACTGGACACTCATACTTCCTCGTATTTTTTCACTTCATAATACACAGAGACTTATACACAAGTCTAATATATATGCAAGAAGGAGTATCAAGTGAGTTTGTGAAGTTTATTTTCGTAAATTCAAAAATTTCTTTTAGTTAGGGCGATTTTTTTTTAACAACAATGAGCTGACGATGGTAAGCATACCTTGGGGGCTACTGTGTAACTCTGGTTGGTTTCATGATCAGTTTCATTTGATCCCATTAACCAATTACTGAGCTTTATTTTGGCATTTGAAACTCCTTCCTGCCCTGTTACGGATAAAATGGACGCCATTTTTGAAAAAGTGGAGCAAAATCAGCATATCAGTAGTTACTACATAGCTGAAGAACTAGGAATTGACCACAAAGCGAGAAGTGGTAGGAATTGATCATGAGAAAGGGTGTGCTCTTTCATCATAATAACCACACATGCCTTTAGTCACTCAGGAAAATTTGAGAGAGTTTGGCTGGAAGGTGTTAATGCATCCGGCATATAGCCCTGACCTTGCACCTTGAGATTTCCATCTGTTTCGGTCTCTTCGGAATTCTTTAGATATTGTCAGGTTAACATCAAGAGAGGACTGCCAAAACTACTTGTCACATTTTTTTGCTCAACAGTCCCAAAATTTCTACAACAATGGGATCATCTACCTTCAAGATGGCAAACAGTTATAGAATGAAATGGCACATATGTACTGTAATTGAATATAAATAAACTCTGAAATAAATATCTTGAATTTTCATATGAAATGCAAGAAACTTTTTCCCCAACCTATTACATAAAGGTCAAGCCATGAGATTTCCCAGATATATAAGCATTTAAAACACCCACATGATGAAAAGTACTTAGACTACTGCCAAAACATCCCACCCAGGACCCCCAACACCCAGGACTCGGCAGTGGTATGCAGACTACTAAGATGTTAAAACTGAACTCTTTGAGATAATAAAATATTGGATAATGAATGTATTCATGTCACTAATGTATTAAGTAACATTGCTTATATTATATACATATTCCTTAATAAAACTCTATTACTCATTTAAGTATAAGAGACATTTATTTAGGGCTGTACAACTTATTATCAAAAGAAACACTAATTAAAAAGGATCATTGCTATGCTTCTATTACTTGAATTTGTAAGAATTTCATATTAACAAATCAAGTCTATAGCAGAGTTATCCAGTTAACTCTACTCTGTGGCATACAATTTATCAATTAATTTGATTAACTTCAATCAGTTCTAATGAGAGGCTTATGAACTCATGGTAACATACCTACATGCCTATAAAAGCATGTACTAAGCATTTAAATATTTTTCAGCAAGTTGTAATGTGTATATAACAAAATTGTAATAAGTTACATGTATACTGATATCACATAACATAGACTCGATTTGATTGGTAAAACATATCCAAATCAAGTTCAAACTTAGTATGACTGATAGAAAATAAACACATCCTTATTTGTTTGTTATAATTGTTTAATCAATAATACCTTATGATAAAAAAAAAACTCGAAACACAAGTAATGACAACTGTGGGAAAAGTAATGTTTTTAATTTTAAATTATAGAGATTGTAGCTGTTTAACATATACCTACAAGTTGAAGACGACATGATAATATTAAGAATTAGGGTTAGGTATTTCTTACCGTGACCGTTCATTCCATCGTCGTTCGGCTTCATGTTAACGCTCTGCAGCTCAGAACCGGCAAAGGCGACAGTATCGGCCGCAAACCGGATCGCACCGGCAACAGCACACGGCCAGTGTTCAGGAGCACCTCGTGCTCGAACAGCCTCAGTCGCTCGCCGTCAAGAGAATATAATTAATGGAAGCTTTTTACGCAATGGTTAAAACTATTTGGTTATCCTTAAAACGACACTACTGTACGGAGTACGGATCTTGAACGAGCCGTGTTTTGATTTATAATGTAATCATTTGACTTTGACGTTTCGGTAGTATGTGCACAGTGTTACCAACAACTAAATCTTTAACTTAATATATTATTAATAATTGCTTTAATTTTATGTACTGTAGATACAAACTTTAAATTCGAATTATAAACCTCAAATTCAAACATTTGAATAAAAACTATGTTCTGGACGAATTTGGCTGCAAACATTGCTTATTTTATTTGTGCCATGAAACTCTAAGGATTATAATTTTAAACACTGTTTAAGTGATTATAAGTTACACTTGTTATAAGTGACCAAGAACTATTAGCGATTATTATTGAATTTGAACAGCATCATCTCTTCCCTTGGTTATGTTATATAATTGTAATATAATGACTTACAAAGTATTCAAGGAGAGAAGCTGGAGCTCAATATGTTAAAAACATGCAATACAAGTCCGGTAGTGGTGGCGTAAGAAAATCCGTGTGGTAGCGGCTTAAGAGAATCTATCACCCCATCTCATACCGTGGGTGTCGTAAAAGTCGAAAGAGGAAAAATAAAAGCCAGGGGATGGGCAGCAGCATCCTCCTGGAAGATCTAAATAAATAAACTGCGGTTGCCAACCCACCTGCCAAGCGTGGCAACTATGCCAAAATCCCCCCTAAATGAGAGCGACCAACTTTGGTGGCAATCTATGGGGCAGGCCTATGTTCAACAGTGGACTAGTAATAGGCTGAAGTGATGATGATGATAACGAAAATCTACCACCGCTTCTCAACCCGTGAGTATTGTAAGAGTCACCTGAAAAAAGTCATATATGTACAGAAAGCGGGATAAAAATCACGAAAAATACCCGATCAAAAAACCTCAAGATCGATTATCAACAGTAGCGTCAAACGTGCCAGATACTGTGATCGCCAATCGGCATGTAAGGCGAGGCCCAGCAGCCACTGCTGCAATATTTACGTTTAGTTCATTTGCATAAGCCGTTAAGTGTGACTTTAACGTATTTAACATTAAAAAAAGTAAAGTAACAGCCACAAAATGTACCACTGCTGAGCAGATGTCACTTTAAATTCTTTGTGAGTGCTTTCGAGCTAGAAAGAGTCCGCCACCCTGCTCCCATGCGGGTTAGCGATCTTCACATGTCCAAAAAATATTTGTATTCCTTAGAAGGTAAGTTTCCTCACGGTGTTTTTATTCACTTCACTTAAAATTGGGCTAGTGACCTTAGTTCGATTCTTGGTTACGGCCTTCTAAAATTATTAATTGCAGTTTTAGGGGCTGTAAATTTAAGATTGGTGCACAGCAGTGGAACATTGAAAAACTACTTTATTACTTTATATTTGGAAAACCTTGTTGTGTTAAATACCATAGTACTAAATGTCAACGTGGCAGGCAACACTTCGTAAGCGTCTCATTATAAACCGGTTATATTGAACTTAGGCTGGCTATACACAACTTTATGAGTTGCTCTTCAGAAAGTTTTTTTTGGGCAGGTAGTCCTACCAAATCAAGCTCGCGGGCCAGGGGCATCTCAGTTGTTGAATGAAGGTGTAAAAGTCAAGAAGTCTTAACAGCGGAAACTTCACCTATAAAACCACAAAGTTTTAAACACTGAAAAGTGTTAATGTTAATCTTAATTTTTTTCTGATACAATATGAAACGAAATGTTTTACTACTACTATAGAATCTATTAACTGTATTTTAGGTTTTGAATGTATCGTAATAACGACTTTGGTTACGTTAATGAATTAATTAAAATTAACAAGTCTTCAGAACTCCTTCCGAAAATCAGAACCGAATGACACCAGAACTCCTTTTTAGAACAATATTCAATGGTAATATTAACTCTGGCTGTCTGTCTGTCTGAACTGATATATCTTAAAACTACTAAAGAATTATCCACCCAAAATTTAAATTATTTTGTCCGAATAATTTCTTTTAATTACACTTAGCATATCTGCGTTAACCAAATATTGATCATATTAATAGTAAAGATAACGTATAACGCGAAAAGTGTTAATGGAGCCTTCCAGCAAACGTACTTGAGGCGACACACAAAAAACGCTTTCCGCTGTTTATTGATTGGTCCATGGCTACGTCGTTTTCGAATCAATTGCGCCTTATTTTTTCTTAAAGTGTAATTAAAGAGGAAGGTCTTCGTTACAAGACGACTGACCTTGTGGAATTTATTACGTTAGATCACAATCTTGAATTTTAATGCTACGGCATAACAATTTCATTTCTTTGAAAGAAAATATTTCAACTACATCTATTAATCTTGGTGTATCTTATTTTACGTTCAACTATTTTCTCTTAGATTTTACTGACTTATTTATCGACAACATTTGAGAACTGATATACAGTTTCATATTGCTTTCCTATTCCTATTTAAGTCACCTAGTTGGTTGCAATATCAGCGTAGCTTATGTTACTTTACTTGAGTTTTTTATTTATTGGAATAAATTGAATATCAAGTAATAATAATAAGTATTAAAAGTGCAGTAGCGCCTGGTTAAAATAAATAGAAACAATAGTGCAACAAGTAATTTAGATATTTTAAAAATAGACAAGAATTTCTTTCGCCCGATCAAATTCCCACTCCCTGAATGTATAGGCACCCTCTGACTTGGGCAGGGCGTGATGTTGTGACGATTTTGTATGGAAGAAAGTTTCGAGGCGAGTAAATTGTTCACCTGATGGTATGTGGTAGGCCTATAACAAATGCTGTGGCACCACACTGCGCTCGTCAACCTGGGACATCAGTGCTTCAGTCTCATATGCCCAGCTATTACGCTTTCACACTAGCTGTCAGTGATCCTCAATGTTTGGACAAACATAAGCATTACACTTGACGGCAGAATAACTGGCACTGCGGTATTACCTACTTAAGACTGATTTTACGGAAAAAAAAGATGCCCAACAGTAGGATTTTTTCTGTGTCGTGGGTGCGTTCTGCTCCTTCCGTACCTTTCTCCATAAAAAAAAAGAGATAACTAGTTACTAAATCAATTTGGTTTTACATTAATACTAATACGTAATCTGTCTTACTATCTTATACTCGTAGATATTCAAAAACTTATTTTTTAAACATTGTGAGGGAGTTGAAGAAAATGATGAATGTAACAAAGATTTCTTATAAAATTAGCATGAACGTTGAAGGAATGTAATGTAATCTAATGTATGGAGCAACAGAAGAAATTCTTGGGACGAGAAGAGGGCTGAGGTATTTTCAATGTAAACCTTACCAAAAGTGCTGCACAGTTAATATGACTATTTAATAATTTGTATAAGAAAACACTGTCTACATAGTTAGGCCAAGAACCAGAGCGGTAATCCAATGCCTTAACAAATTTTAATTGAACCCTCTCTAGCCGGCATTTGTGGATATGGACACAAAACCACACTGCCGAACTCTAGTACACTTCTTCTTTCCCTCGTAAAAGGCTTGCCTAGTTCGAGGATTAAGCCCAACTGTTTGTAAGCTTTGTCGCTATGAATGCCGAAATTAAGTTCAGAGTCCAATGTAATATTATAATTATATAAATAATTTTAATTATATACATATGAATAAATTTTTCGTCTAAATGATATTATATGACATTATTATGATCATATTTTAAAAACAATTTATTAATTTTACAATAAATCTCAAATTTGTTTAAATCTGCTTGAAACGTCACACAATCACCGATGGAGTTCACAACTCTATAAATTTAAAGATGCCGCGAATTACTAAAGCCGTATCCAATATTATTTACATACAATGGAAACAGAAAAGGGCCCAAATGAAATGAAAATTCTTTGTTTTTCGACATAAGAAATATAAATTTCGTTTGTCAAACGTCATTTTTATGCAATCTGTCGTAGATTAGTTACGTAATGAGGATCTGACGGAGAAGAAACAGGCGAAGGAAACTCCGTAGGTATCCTCTTTTTTATTTTAGTCAATAATACATTATAAATAAATTTACCAAAGAACGCTCCATCTTAAAGTTTTAGACAAGATTCAATAATAAATATATATTGCAAACTCGAGCAAACCAGCCTCCACCAACAGCACATGTTCACAAGTATGACGCATGTGGATTTACCAAAAATCTCGATCGGTACCTTTTCAGTGCTACAGCTTGACTGAGATTTTCGATATGGGAATTAACCCATCGTAACAAGTCAATAAGTAGTAAGTAATTTTGTCGAAAGCTATTGAGAAAACGGTACACACCAGCATCAAGAGCGTTGAGAATAAAATCTGTGTCGGAAACCAAATTTGTATAAACACAATGACCACGACAAAATCCATGATGTTCGGCTGACAAAACGTGTATCGTCTCGGCACCCAAAGAACTCGTAACGATATTTTTTATAGTTTGAAATCGGTCTGTACCTACTCTTTGACATCATGCTTCACCATATCACCTTTCGGTGTAGGAGTTACTTAGCCTTCGAAAATTGATTTGCTATATATTATTGTAAATGGAACTGACAGTTCCGTGCAAAGCTTACAGGTTAAGGTAGGATGAACTCTATCAAATCGTGCACTCTTATTTGCATCCGTTTTTTCTTTCTTCTTTTTTTCTCTTCTTTTACTTCTATTGAATACATAATAACTAGAGAGGAGTTTTTAGTATCAGAGTGATCGAAAATTTGAAAATAATTGTTATTCAGGATGTGATCGTCCTCCTTTGAAAAAGTTATTGAATATATTGCAAATGACCACTGCATCAAAAGAACAATTGTTATTGTAATTCATATAAACTGGAGGATTATTACTATCTAATTTAGATTTAATGGATGACCAAAAGTATCGCGGTGAGATATTACCTCACCGCGATACTTTTGGTCGCGACACTTTGCGTGAGTTTTTTACTTTTTGTAAGCAAAAAGTAGTTTTATTAAAGTTCTGGTAGAAAGTTAGTGTCCCTTATTTATTAAAACA
Organism: Luehdorfia chinensis; assembly: GCA_019845155.1. Lineage (NCBI taxonomy): Eukaryota > Metazoa > Arthropoda > Insecta > Lepidoptera > Papilionidae > Luehdorfia > Luehdorfia chinensis. The sequence continues at coordinate 6,655,002 of JAHVAK010000028.1, forward strand.
TCATAAAAATACTTAGCTGACTCTACCGTGGTCAATAGGGAAAGTTGTAAAAATCAATTAACACTTAAAAATCCCCTTCTTATCGATCTCTCAAAATTTTGTTAAATCAGTTTGTATGCGACAGTTTTTTTTTTTTTTTAAACGAAGCCCCACAGTAGGATTTTCTCCTGTATCGTGGGTGCGTTTTACAAACATACATTTCACATACACAACACAACCAGACCCGAAAAGCAACAATTTGTGTTTTCGTACAAATGTTGCCTCTGGCTGGGAATCGAACCCAGGACCGGTGGTGCAGAAGTTAGGTACGCTAACCACTACGCCACGCGGTCGACAAATAGTAGTCAAGTAATCAAGACAATAGTAGACAAGTAGTATAGCGGTAGACAGTGTCACATAAATAAGTAGTAGGTGGTTAATATAAGTTGATATCCGAAAATCTATGATGAGAATCTTCGAGAGTGAGTGGAGTCAACGAAGTAGTTTGGTACAATCACAGTAACTCAGTGCTAAGTCAAGTATACGCCCGACGGCATTAGTGCAACAGAGATGTGCAAAATAGTGTATGTGCTTAAAGTAAAGTAAAAGTAAAGTATCAGCCTATAAATGTCCCACTGCTGAGCACAGGTCTCCTCTCAATTCTGAGAGGGTTTTGGAGCTAGGAAGAATCCGCCACGCTGCTCCAATACGGGTTGGCTTATGTATGTGCTTAAATGTACTTAAATATTAAATGGCAAATACTTTTTATTTTTTTTATTTCAAAGCTGTGCGTCACGGTTTCACCGCAACCCAGTGCGTTGAAATACATATATACTTCCCTATTTGAATCGGATTTTGGGGTTTTAATAGTTTTCCAAGGAAACATAATTATTTTTCTAATATTTATGTAGCTTAAGTTACCCGCTATAATATCAGCTATCTGACGGTGAAAGTCCCGTCAAAATCGGTCCGCTTAAAATCGATCGGCCGTTTTGGAGATTAGCCGGAACAAACAGACAGACAGACCAAAATTTTTAAAATTGTTTTTTTCTTGCTAGTACCGTATATACTTTCATAAGCATTGAGTGAAAAGCTGCTTTTTCATATTACAAACAGACACTTCAATTTTATTTATTTGTATAGATAGTCTCAAGATAACTTAAGCACTCCAAGAATTTTTTTTAGACAAGAGTAAATAATAAATATATAAGTATACTAGCGATCCGTCCCGGCTTCGCACGGGTAGATAGATATTAGAAAGGTTAGTACTTTCTTTGGACAAATAATCATTATTATTATGATTAAGTTACCAAAATAATGTTTTATTTATGGGAACATAAGCCATGAAAGTTTAGTGGCTCAGAGCTTCCTTGTAAACAATATTTGATGTCGTGTTAGCAAAATAAAACGACCGCTTTCGACCGCTGCGCAAAGGGAGCCGCCCACCTCGATGATGCCCAAGTCGCATGAAACCGGGCGGCGGCGCGGCGTTCGAGACCGCGGACGCTGTATTTTTTTAGAGCGTTTCGAAGTTTTAAATTAAAAATATATAAGAATAAGAATAAGAAATAATTTATTGCCAATCAAGTAAGTACAGAAAAATATCGTTAAATAATTATTATATAGTTATATAATATATTAGTTTAAAATATAATTAAAATTGAAAACCACTATTCAATTGTTTTAAATTTCAATTAATAGATCTTATTATATATTATTAGGTATATTCGGGCGTCGTGCGGGCGAGCGAAGGGCTGTTCGCTCATACCGCGGCATATTTCTTACTTTTAGCATTTTTATACGATTTTTATAACTTCTAAACGATAAGTCCGATTCGGATAATTTATAGATGAATTTACATGTACATAATCGACCTTGACTATGAAACTATTTAGTAGGATAAGGATTAATATTATGATACGAATGTCATGATCTATAAATTTTACCCGTGTCTTGATTGACTAATTTGAACAAAAAGCGGTTATTGTGACTTAACTATGATAGTTAGACATATAGCCTCGCGGATTTTTTTGTGAGAAATGAAGAGTACTATGAAAATGTACTACATTGTTTTACTTATCATCAATAGTTTTTGCTGCGCACGCCAAATAATGACTTTTATTAGAAAATTTTTGATACCTTGAGTTACATCATTGCAATTTTCGTAGAGATGTCAGTTTTATTTTTTAAACTAAATATAATTCATGATAAACGCTGATAATGTAGCTGCATATAGGTGAAAGAATTTTTAAAATCGGTTCAGTGGTTTTTGAGTTAAATAATTACAACCAAACATACAAAAAATCAAATTTTGCCTCTTTATAATATTAGTTTAGATTGTTTAGATACAAGGGCGAGACGCTCTCTCAAGTTTATGTAACAAAAAATTCGTACATCCTGAAAATAAAGGAATTAAGGCTTGTGCTTCGCAGTGGGATATTTATCCTTATTTTTTATAGAATGCCAGTTTTTATACGAGTCTTTAAAAAAAAAAAGATTCAAAATTTAACACCTGAACGAAGCGAGGACAAGTAGCTACTCTATAAATTGTCCCTGAATTATCACTCTATCAAGCATATAGGAACATTCTGTAAAGCCACTTTAAATAAGTGAGTGGAGTAATTTGATAGCGAGATATTAGTGTGATTATACCAACAGGTACTGCGTGACCGAGTAATCAGAGTACCTGACTACGAGGGTCCGGCGTTCGAATTCAAACCATTGCCAGAATGGTTGATTTTCGGCTCTGGTTGCGTTGTGATTGTTCCTGTGTCTCCTTACCTAGCCTGACCCTCTGTGTTTGAGCGTACGATTGTGCCACTTTTATCATCACCAACAGATCATTGTCTCCAAAATGTTGTAGATTACTTGCAAGAGGTAATCCATTAATTACTTCTACAGGACAGGCTTAGGCTAGTATGGTGGTCTGTATTAATCTAGTCGCTGCAAATGTTTAAAAGGAAAATAAATTCATACTAATCCATACTAATATTATAAATGCCAAAGTGCCTCTCCTGACCCTCTGTCTGTTTGTTACCTTTTCACGGCTCACCGTTGAACCGATCTTGATGAAATTTGGAACAACCCAAGATGGCGCTGGCAGTAGTAATTATTAACACAAATCAAAAATATTGATTGAAACGTCTCGAATGAACCCATCATTCGAAACGAATTGACCTGCTACTCGAAGTGGGTTTTAAGGAACCACCTAGCAAAGGGCAGTGGATTGCTCTGGTCGAGTACCATTTATTTGGACTGCGAATCCCCAGAAGAGAAGGGGCGAATAAAGCAATAACTGAAGGCAGCGTTGGTGCGAGCGAGACGAAGCAGGAGCCAGCGACGTAAGGAGTCCAAGACACCGACGCACGCGCTCGTCGGAAGAGAGGTTTTAGTTATTGTAAACACCTGTTTCTTAACTCTATACCTCAGTCGGTAACGGCGAAGTAGCCGTGCGGCCTCAACGGTTGTGTGTGTGTCTCAGCTACGCAGTACTTGTCTTTCAAATGCAAATCATGTGCCAACGTGGTGTAGTTGTAGTGCTCAATGACTAAGTCACGAAAATAGTTTAAATCTCCACCTTTTGGTTAAGCTTTGCTTCCAACGAGGTATAGAACGCGTTAGGAATATATATATGTAATAATATATATTGTATTGTTGATCGAAGTATATCTTAATGAGAAATCTATCACTTGAGTTTTCAAGTGTTTCCATTGAAAAGATTACCTCAAGAAGGCTATTCTTGTTAAAGGAAGCACCTGCGAAACTAAAGTACCCGTAGAATATAAGTTAGCGCGAACTGAGTGTCTTATCATTATTAGCTTGTATCCTGCGCAATGAGAGCATTCGAGCTGAGCTTGATTTGTTTCGCGGTAGTCGCGCTGGCGGCTGCCGGGGAGGAAGTGCTGATGGTGGCACTACAGGCGGGTGCGCCGCCGCAGCGCGAGGCGCTGGGCGCAGGCGCGGGGCCGGAGATGGAGGCGCCGGCGGAGGGCGGGCCGCGCTATCACGAGCGCGTGGGAGTCCCGCTGGCCGCGGACTTGCGACGCGCAGAGCTTACTGGGGGAGACTCTAACGGCCCTATGGCCAGGATCACCGGTGGTCTAGGTTCATATGTCGGGGAGCATCCTTTCTTTGTAAGTTTCTATATTATACACTCGAATTTTTAAGATTTGTTTTTCAGAGATGTAGCTTCCTAAATTTTAGTTCAGTATATATGAAAATTATAAATGATCAATTCTATGACTCTAATAATAATACGAGTACTATTCCTTTCGCAACGGTTACCTAAAAACTATTTATCAATGAAATTCGTTCGTACCGACAAATGAAAAAGAGAGCGTGTGCTCATTTTTCTTACGTTCAACTCTTTCTTCGTGACTAATTTAATACTTCTTATAATTATAAGAAATTTGATTAAATGAAAATAAAAAACTTGAATTAAGAAAAAATATTACTCACTGTAAAATAACTCAGCTCATAAACAATTATTAATTCATCAAAAATATTTCTATGGAACACAAACGAGTCCAGCAGAGTACGTAGTCTCTGTTTTTCTCTCTCTTTCCAAGTACCTCTTGTCTGTTCTTTTCGCATCAGAAACGTTATATATAGAAACGTTTCACTCAAAAACGACCTAGATATTTTTCTCTTATCGCCCCTAAAGATGTTTTGTGTTGTCTATAATATTCAGAAAATCTAAGTCATTCTTGGACGAATTGTTCTCTATATTTCATTTCTAGCGATCCGTCCCGGCTTCGCACGGGTAGATAGATATTGGAAAGATAAATTAGTACTTTAAAAATAATGTTGCATTTATGGAAACATAATCCATGAAGGTTTAGTGGCTCAGAGCTTATTTGATGTCGTGGTAGCAAAATAAAACGATCGCTGTCGATGATGCCATGAAGCCGGCGGCGGTGCGGCGTTCGAGAGACAGCGCGGCTTAAATTTAAAGTTTTAAATTAACAAAATATATAATAAAAATTACAAACCACTATTCAATTGTTTCTAGTTTACAAAAAATAATATGAGTAGGAGTAATTAATAGATCTTAGTTTCTTCGCTAGTAGCGCGGGCGAGCGAAGGGATGTTCGCTCACACCGCGGCAATTTTCTTACTTTTAGCATTTTTATACCCGTCGTAACTTCTAAACGATAGGTCCGATTCGAATAATTTAAAAAGAAATTTACATTTACATAATCAACCCTGACTATGAAACTATTTAGTAGGATAAGGATTAATATCATGATACAAATGTCATCATCTTTCGATTCTACCCGTTTTTTGATAGACTAATTTGAACAAAATGACGGTTATTGTGTCATATGTATAATAGTAAGACATAGCCTCGCGGACTTTTGCTCTCGCGAAATAATTACTTTTATTAGTAAATTTTTAATACCTTGATTTACATCATAGCGATTTTCGTAGGGATCCCATATTTTTTTTTAATTAAATATAGCTCATGTTATTCGCTGAAAATGTAGAATTTTTAAAATCGGTTTAGTACTTTTTGAGTTTATTCATTACAACCAACCAAACAAACATACAAAAAATCTAATCTTTTCTCTTTATAATATTAGTTTAGATTATCATTTATATTATTATTGTTATAATTGTTTAGGCGGGGCTGTTGATCACGCTGTCGAATGGGCAGACGTCGGTGTGCGGCGCGGCGATGGTGACCGCCATGCGGTTGGTGACGGCGGCGCAGTGCTGGTGGGACGGGCGGGTGCAGGCCTACAGCATCACGGCCGTGCTGGGCTCCGTGCGCCTATTTTCGGGCGGCACCCGCGTCGGCGCCAGCGCCGTCGTCGCCCACGGCTCCTACAACCCCAACACACTGTCTAATGACATCGCTGTACTCATTATACCCTACGTCTCTAGCACCAGTCAGTTCTGTTATACATCCGCCATTGTTTGCCATTGTTATCTATTCGACGAGTCGCTAAGCCGACATCTCTATCTCCAGGTAGTATCAAACCGATTGCCTTACCATCGGACTCGGAGCTGAGCAATTCGTTCGCAGGCAACCGCGCCCAGGCTATTGGTTTCGGCAAAACCAGTGACTGTAAGTAACTAAACAAACCCAATTTTTATAGCTATATATATTGGTCCAAATTCTGGAAGAGTGTTGCTAATACACTACGATTCGGATCTAATTAGGTTTGTTCAGAGTCTTAGGATAGAGCGGACTCAATGGATATGAATTTGCAGCGGCGGCCATCACGTCCAGCGCGGCACTGCGCGACGTGTACCTGTCGGTGATGACGAACAGCGAGTGCGCGGCAGTGTACGGCAGCTCCGTGACGGGCGGCATGCTGTGCACGAGCGGCTCGGGAGGGCGCGGCCCGTGCGGCGGCGACGGCGGCGGCCCGCTCACGGTCTCCGCCGGCGGCCGCGACGTGTTGGTCAGTGCGCCCGTTGCATTGCTGACTCACCTCACCAATAAACTCTATCCATGTTCACTGTGCGCCACATCGAACAAATTAAATAATACGAACAGTATTCCATGTGTTTGTCTTAACTGGAATTGTGAAATGTTCTCTTAAAAACAATATTGTTTGCTGGTTGACAGATCGGTGTGGTGTCGTTCGTGTCTGCGTCGGGCTGCCAGTCGGGCTATCCCGCAGGTTACACTCGCATCACTGCTTACTCTTCCTGGATACGAGCGCAGCTTTGAATAAAAGACGATAGCTTTGCCTCTAGAGTTTGATTTAATAACATCAAAAATGTAATTATTTGTCTAAGTAAATAAAAAATTATGATTAAAAATACATACTGTCATATTAATTAAAAAGGCGCTTCCTTTTTTAGGTTTAAAATAATAAATGTGTGCTATATAACTCGTATAACCATTGGTAGCAGTGTGTTCTGTTTTTAAAGGCGTGTATATAATTATACAAATAATATTAGAAACGTATAGAATGAACCACATCGAAAGAAAGAACTTATCATTAGCACTTATTAAATCGAAGTTTTAAGTTGATTTGAAATAAAAAACCAAATTAATTTAGAAAGATAATATAGTAAGTAAGTTTTTTTTCTTATATTTACACGAACACTACTCATTTAAATGAAACTAATTTTACGGATTTTATCGCGTTTTATTTTATTATTTATAACCCTACGTTTCGAGTGTTTTTCAGAACCCATGGTCATGGGGGGGACTTATTATTTTTGTTCCGATCTATGCAGAAAGAGCTAACTGTGTCTTGAAGTCTTGCAGTGTTGTTGTTTATTTTCAATAGCCTCGCGAATCATCCTTGGTAGAAGTCGGTGTTCTTTTGCGAGGATTTGTGGTTTATCAATTCTGATGTAATGTAATGATCATCCAGAACATGGCCACAAACTGCAAACTTCCTGGAGCGACGATGCTTCACATCAGCTATATGTTGTTTTACGCGGGTTTTTACTGATCTTTTTGTTTGCCCTATCTAAGAGAGACCACAATCCAGCTTGTATACTCCTGCATCTTGTAGAGGGATGTTACATTTGACAAATGGTAAAAACTTGACTTATCTTCTTCGGCGGCTTGAAAAATGTTCTTATGGAAGCCCGCTTCAAGATATAGCCAATCTTGTCCGTGACTCCTCTGACATATGGTAGGACTGCAGGTACACGCTCGACTGTGGCCGGCTTCACTCGGTCACTGCGACGAAGGCGCGGAACCTGAAGCTTGTTGTCTTGCACAACTTGCTTGACATGCTGAAGCTCGGCGGCCAGGTGTTTCATGGTGTGGCGATGGGCTTCCCAGTATCTCCCATTGTTGCTGACATTTTCATGGAAGACTTTGACGAGAAAGCCCTTCGTACTTCTCCAGTAAATAATATAATTAAACGCGATAAAATCCGTAAAATTTGTTTCATTTAAAAGTAAGTAAGTTAGACGTTGCTCAAATAAAACTCGCCGGCGAGCATCTAATCAGTTTTGTGATGGATATAGGTCTCCGCCTATTCGAGGATCTTCCATTATGCGCATGCCACCTCGGGAGCCGTGGTAGCTCAGGAGCTGGGCGCTCGACATAATTTTCACAGTACTGTTCACTGTACAGTAATGACCGGAGCTAGATCTACGGTGCCGGCACCTCTAAAATTGTTCTGCAATTCTAAGTGCTGATTTACCCCGTGCTCAACGGGGATATGTAAGCTCCGCCAAAACGCATTGTATCAGCGTGGCGAACTCTTCCCTGCTCCAAAGCCCTTTCAAAAATGATAGGTGGACTACGCTCAGCAATGGGACATTTATAAACGTTTACTTTACTACAATAAGGATCTGATTTCTAGTAAAAACGAAGTATTCCGAAAGGAAACATAAGCTCTTACAGCGCAAGCTAAAGTCGAGCATGAGTATGTGGCGACATCTATGTCGTCACAAGTATATAACTATTCTCGAGAATAAAGTTAATGATCTTCAAAGAACATTACGAAAATCAAGCATAGAAATAAATAATGTGCCTTGAAATAACAGAGGACCAGATTAAAATGGTACTTACTTTATCTGAAAACATCAGTCTTCAAATAAAACCTGATGACATGCAGGACATTTCCAGTATGCCTAAAAAAATAGAGTGATAAAAAAGCCGCTATTATCGATGAACTTGGATCTGCTCATTTTGTAGTAAATGACGTACTGAAAGAAACTGTTCAACACGAAAAACAAATATAAACTACAATCAAAACATCTTGACCACACTTCTTATGAAGACACTTCTGTTTGTATTTCGGAGCAGCTGACTGCTAAGGGCGAACTTTATTCTTCTTTGCTCGAGATCTGATGAAAACCGATGGTACGGCATGATAACAATTCTCATACCACCACTTCTTCAGATAACTAATGAACTTCAGATACATAAACTATTGCAAAATATATATTTTTGGGATCTTCGGATCACTGCCTGATCCGGAGTAAAGTACCTGTCATGTGCCCATTGCGGTCGCCATTTGCAGGCTGCCGCCGTGGTACTACAGATCAGCGGATTGGGAAGGGATGCGGTCTTTCTTTGCATCCTACACATGGGGGGCAGGTTTGCTTCTCGCTGGATAGTCCCGACATCGTTGCCAATTCTGTCGCTGATGTGGTGCTTCAAGGAATAGAACTCTTCGTTCTGTTATACGGGTCTCGGATTTAGCCTTTTTAAAAAAAGGTTTTATACGAGTAAAGAACTAGAAATAATACACTGAGTTTTAAGTTGGATATTGAGTCCTCGTCTGCGCGTCTTGGATGTTGGAAGCGGACTGACTCTAAGATAGCTAACAATGATTCTCAATCCTCTGTTATGCTGACTCTGCAACCTGGCGATAGACAGAGTTGCGTTTTGGCATATGTCCCTACATGTACGGGGTATAACAGCCCCCCGCAAAAGACTAAACTTCGGGGTCGATTCTCGAAGTTTATGTGAAGGAGATATAAAAGATTTTTTTTTTTTATAAAATATTAAGGTCGTATTCAATTAAGATATTACATTAATAAAATCAAATAATAATTATACAGAATTTTAAAGTGATGAATTATTTAAACTACTTCCCGTAATTTAGGTAGGGAAATATCGTCAATTGTTTGAGAATCATCATCTTTTTCCGCGGAAATGGTAACGGGTTTCTTTTTTTTTGAGAAATTTGCGTAAGCTGCTGCCAGATTTCAATAGAGAATATATTTTAAAAGTAATAAAACATAAAAATAAACAAAATATAATAATATTAAAAATGGAATAGTGTGTCCCATATTTTATAATATGCGGTAATTCAATTAATTTTTCTACTTTATTTAACATTGTTTTTATTTCTTTATTTTTTGAGCTTAAATTATCTAGATCTACATTAAGCAGTGGGATGGGTGACATACTTGATATGAATTTATTTGCGTTTTCTAAATTACAACAGGAGTCATTAATAATATTAAAATTAGAATAGTTTATTTTTTTGGAGGTAACATTTAAAACGTTAATTTCAGATAGAAGTCTAGTGTTTTTACAATATGCTGTACAATGTTTCGGCACGGTAAGTATGCCTGTTCCTAAGATATCCGTTTCACAAAGTTCGGAGTTTAAACAATCTACGGAGAGTTTGCTTCAATGAGACTGAACAAAAAGCCACTTATTGTTCGATATTGATTTCCAAATGTCTATATTTCCGTGGATGAACTTGGTATCGCACTGCACTGGTAGTTTTTTAATCACTTTTGTTATCAATTCACTTTCACAGGTTGGGTTTGCACTTGAAGGATACACGTTAATAATGTGTGTGCATGAACCTATTAGTGTACTAGAGCGCATAAAAGTTGAGAATTTGCAAGAGAAAGAGGTGAGAGAAGAATTTGTTAGTAAACTGACCAAGCAGTTTGATACTTTAAATGAGGAATGTGAGGTTGAAAAAGTATGGAAGCCGTTTAAGCAAGGAATTGTGGAAGTTGCTATTGAAGTGTGTGGTGTAAGTAAAAGAAGAAAAGGGTGTAAGTTAAAGACTGTGTGTGTAGAGTTTCAAAAGGCAGTGTCCGAGAAGAAGAAAGCTTGGCTGGACTGGTTGGCTACAAGAGCCAATCAAAGAATGCAAAAAGCAACGAATGAGGACGTAAGCGTGGCAAGGAGTGAGTATAACAGGTTAAAAGGTGTGGCAAAAGAGGTTGTGAGAAGAAAGAAAGAGAATGATAGAGATGAATTTGATACGAGGTTATCTGACGACTTTCAGAACAACATTAAGTTTTTCTGGAAGTCCATAAGAACAGCCAGAGGTCAAAATACGACCTCGCAACTGGACAAAATCAGAAACCAGGATGGAAGTATTGTGAGAGGTGAGGAAAGCATTCTAAAGACATGGAAGGAATATTTCGAAAGCTTATTTGAGAAAGAATATATACGAGCGCAGTCCCCATCTGGGGACATGAATGAAGGTTGCGATGAAAGAGATATTAGTATGGAAGAGATTGTGGAAGCGATGAATAGTATGAAATTGGGAAAAGCTGCAGGGTATGATAGAATTACGATTGAGATGCTGAAAGCTGGACAGGGCGTGGTAGCTAGTCAGCTGTACCGCCTTTTTAACCTTTGCTGGAGGAGCGGCAACGTACCAGTAGACTGGTGTAAGGCCGTTATCGTACCGCTTTACAAAGGAAAAGGGTCGCAGCAAGACTGCAAAAACTACCGAGGCATTAGCTTGCTCAGTATCGTCGGCAAACTGTATGCAAAGGTTTTGATTAAGAGAGTGATGAATGGAACTGAAGATAAGATATGGGATGTACAAGCGGGATTCAGGAGAGGAATGGGATGCATGGATCAGGTCTTTTCCTTACGAAGCATAGCCGAAAAATTCTTGACTCAAAGTCAAAAGGTCTATCGCGCATTCGTGGACTTGGAAAAGGCCTATGATAGGGTAGTGAGGACTGAATTGTGGTCGACATTGCACATGTATGGGGTGAACGGCAGCTTGATACGAGCACTGAAATCACTCTATAAGGATTCCAGTGCTTGTGTCAGGGTAAACGGGGCTTACACAGACTGGTTTAACATTGAAAAAGGTGTTGGACAGGGATGTGTGGCTTCGCCGTGGCTGTTTAACCTATTCATAGACAATTGCTTAAAAGATTTGAAAGAGAGTGTGTTTGGATTAAAAATGAATGATTTGACCGTCAAATGCCTCCTATACGCCGATGATCAGGTTATATTAGCATCATCGGAGGAGGAGTTGCAGGCGATGGTTAATATTATGCATGGTGCTCTACAGAGCAAAGGAATGAAAATTAATGTAGATAAGACGAAAGTAATGGTTTTTGAAAGAGAAGAAAGTATGTCGGATTGCAAAGTTCTGATTGAAGGAGAAAGAGTGGAACAAGTGAAAGAGTTTGTGTACCTGGGTTCTAAATTTACGAGAGACGGAAAGTATGACTGTGATATTGAGAGAAGAGTATTAGCAGGAAATCAAGTGAATGGGGCTCTGCATAACTTTATGTGTAGCCAGAACGTATCTAAAAAGGCACGTCTGGCTGTACATAGGGGAGTTCTGGTCCCCACACTTATGTATGGTAGTGAATGCTGGGTCTGGCAGAAGAAGCATGAAAGTAGGATTAACGCTGTGGAAATGAGAAGTTTAAGAAGTATAGCTGGAGTAACTCTGATTGACAAAGTGAGAAACAGCGAGATAAGGGAACGTTGCGGTGTGGTTGAAGATGTAGTGAAAAAGATAGAGAAAGGCATGCTTAGATGGTTTGGACACGTAGAAAGGATGAATGAAAGGAGATTGACGAAACAGATTTATGAGGCAAGTGTGAATGGAAAAGCCGGTAAGGGTCGACCTAGGCGTACGTATCACAATCAGATCGGTGAACTTTTGAGGAAAGGTCACGTTAAAAGTACCCGGAACCGACGAGCGTGTGTGAGGACGCTAATGAAAGTGGAAGAAGCTAAAGATGTGTGTCAGGATCGTAGCAAGTGGAAAGATGTGGTCTCTGCCTACCCCTATGGGAAAGAGGCGTGACTGTATGTATGTTACTAATGTTACATATATAGTACTGAGTTAATTTCTTTACAGGTGTGTAAATCATTTAGATTACAATAATTTAGGTTGTCTTTGGTCATCGCTATGTACTTATTGGTAGGTATAATAGTGCTATATGAGGATGGTTTTTCAGGGTCATGTGGCGTTGGCAACGGTATGTTATGATATAATCTATATTCTTTTGTATCTACTAAAGGAATCTGTAGGACAAAAATTATTTTATTATTAATATAATAGCAAGTTAACCTAGATACATTTAGTATGACATGTATTAAATCTATGCTTAAAGTTATAGGTAATTCTATATTACTAGGTAGGTGCCTATAGTTATCGGCGAGCTCTTGGTAAAGTTGTTGCGGTGTTATCAACGACGGATGTAGGATATTTTGATTACTGAATATCATAGCGTTTGTTATGCCTTCGAGTTGGAATGACAAAGTTAATAACGAAGTTTCTAAGCTGTTAAGAATAGAACTTAATTGTGATTTTAAAAGAAGTTTGTTAGAAATTACGGAAATATTTTTTATATTCACCGAGAGTTTGTCGATAACTTCGTTTAAGTTAGCTTCATTAATTTTAATTGTTTGTAAAATTTTATTAAATTCAGATAACGTAGACGTGGTTACTAAAATATTTTCTTTTATTAATGAAGCTATTTTCTTCTCATCGTTCTGTACAGATTCGATGGCACTGTCATATTTTAAAGCGTCGTCCTCATCTAGAGTACCGAAAATGTGTTTAAATACAGTTCCTATACCACCGAACCAGGATGCTCGCTTATTTCTTTTCGATGTTAAATATGATATGGATTCATACTCTTTTATAATGTCCTGATATCGGACGGATAGCGGTTCTAGCATGTTATGGCATTCTACGTAGTCTATTGCATCATTTTGTTTACATAGGTATTTTATGGTTACTAACACACTATTAATGTTTTGAATATGTGGACTTATGTAGGATATGTCGATAGGGGTGAGAACATTAAGGTAACTATTATGTATTTTTAGGGTTCCTATGTAATCGAAATAAAGGCCGGCGCTCGACGTTATGCGCTGGACATAATCTGGATGTGCTTGTGATCCGGCACTGTAATAGAGAAATACTATATTTATATTATATTTATTTAAGTTATATTATTTTAATAAAGTATATGTTTAACTATTCATTTTTTATTCTTATATTTATATTTTAAGTAACTATGCATATGTTGCTTTATATTAACATATTTATTATATATGTTTCCTATGGTTTAGTATATATTATTTGATAATAGTGTGTATAAATTAATTTTGTAAAAGTGTTACTTTATTTATTTCATATGTGTATTAATAAGGGTGTAGACAAAAGGTATAATGATTTATGTTTATATATGTGCGCAAAATAAGTGTTGCACATTATGTTACGTGGTTGCGGGTTTAACTTCGTCGAAATGATGTTTGATATGGCGTCTGTTTATTAACAAAGATAAAGTGTTGTTTCCGTGCACTTTGACTATTTTATAGGGCCCTTTCCACAACGGGGATAAGGCTTTTCTAAGACGTAGGTGGTTTTTCAAATAAACTGATTCGCCCACTTTGTATTGCATAGGGCGTGAACTTGAGTCATAGTATGTTTTAGAATTTGTTTTAGAATTGCTTATATTTTCGATAGCTTTATCTCGACAATGTTTCAACCTATGTTGAAGCATTTTTATGTATTCGGGGTATGTTGTATCGGAACTTTGGTTATATATCGAGTCAGGGATATGAGGCTTATGACCGAATACTAATTCGAACGGAGTGAAATTCGTGGTACTGTGTACAGCGGAGTTATAAGAAATCATTGCAGTATAAATACAACGAGGCCAATTCGTTTGGTTTTCGTTAGTGAATGACTTAAGGTATTCCTTAAGAGTAGAATGACTACGTTCAAGTGCCCCTTGAGTTTGTGGATGGTAGGGCGTTGACCATAGTTGTTTGATTTTTAGTAAATCACAAGTCCTTTTAAAGAGATCTGCCGTAAAATTGGTTCCTTGGTCGGTTAGGATTGATTTAGGTATTCCGAATAGGGAAATAAAATGAACTAGGCAGTCGCTGGTTTCTTCAGCTGAGGTACTGCGTATTGGATATGCTGCAGAGAACTTGGTGAGGTCATCCTGCATGGTGAGAATGTATTTTAACTTGGCAGTACCGGATTCAGGAAGAGGCCCTACAATGTCGATTGCTAAACGTTGGAAAGGTACGGTGGATGTTGTTGTGATTTGCATCGGAGCGCGGTTAATTCTCCTTAATGCTTTGTTTTCTTGGCAAGACACACATTGTTTAACATAAGACTCGATATCATTGCGCATTCCTTTCCAATAGTATTTTTCCTGAATCCTTTTAAGCATCCTTACGGAGCCTAAGTGATCGGCAATAGGTAGGTCATGGTTATCTCGTAAGATCTTTTTATTTCACTTAAAGAAGGATAAATTATTTTGTTATGATAAATGTTTACTGAGATATTTGTATTATGAAATATGTATGTAAGGATATTGTAAATCTTCACAAACGAATGCTTTTCAAAGGGATTTTTAAAGTCTGATATAGCGATTTCATTTATATAGGTAGGCAGTAATATTTCATTTTTTAATTTTTCCAAACAGTTAAATAAATCTTTATATAGGCATTCGTCAAAGTGATGGACCTTTATAAATAGTAGGTAATAATTTTTATTTTTGAATTCAATCTTTTTAAATGAATGTAGCTCCTTTTCGCATTGAATTAATTCATTAGGTTGGTCCATATTGCTTATTATTTCTTGGACATATGGGTTTGATTCGTCTAAGTCCAATGATGTTGGGATGATTATATTTTCGCATGAGGTTTTTAGTAAGTTTTCGTTGTGTTCTTTAAGGTAAGTATTGAATATAGTGTTTTTGTCAGAGATAGATTTTAAGAACTTGGTGTAATTATTAGTATTTGTACATGTGTCTGGTTGTTGAATTTGTGTGTCAGTGCTTTCTGGTTGAGATGGTATGTCAGCACTGTTGAAATCGAGGTTCAAATCCTCGCTGTGTGGGCTAAGGTTAGGGAGATTAAGATCTAACAATTCATTTTCAGGATCTGGTAGGAAATGACTCGGATCTCCTTGTGGAATCTCGAGGTTCGCAGGTATTGGACTAGAAACAGTATAAGGATAGTCAGGATTTAGTAGGTTTTCCCAATTTATTTCAGAGGTTGGAGCTGAAGATGACGTGCTAGGTTGATGAGTAGGATGTATGCTTACGGGAATGTCGACAGGATTTTCAGGTAAGATGGGGTTCACAGGAAATCTGGATAATGCATCAGCAGCTGCGTTAAGTGAACCTTTACGGTAAGTAATCTCGTATTCATACTCTTCCAGTTTTAGGCGCCATCTTTGTAATTTGCTGCTAGGGTCTTTGTGATTAAAGAGCCATTTCAATGGACGATGATCGGTGACGATTATGAATTTACGACCGTATAGATATGGACGAAACGTCTTGCAACCGAATAGTATGGCTAACAGCTCTTTTTCCGTAGTGCTATAGTTGCACTCGCTTTTGTTAAGAGTACGGGACGCAAAAGCTACAGGTTTATCTTTACCTATAGGTCCCTGTGATAAAACTGCGCCTACGGCGTGGTTTGATGCATCACTTGTTAGGATAAAAGGTTGCGTGAAATCAAGATAAATTAACACGGGTGCAGAAGTAAGTTTGTGTTTGAGTTCATCGAAGGCTAATTGTTGTTCGTTTTGCCAGTTGAACGTAACGTCCTTCTTTAGTAGTGACGTCAAGGGCTTAGAGATCTTGGAAAACTCGGGAATGAATCGGCGATAATAGGAAACGAGGCCTAGGAATGATTTTATATCTTTAGGGGAATTAGGCCTTGGAAATTCGGTAACGGCTTAGATTTTTTCCGGATTTGGACGCACTCCCTCTTTAGTGATTAGATGGCCAAGATACGCGACTTCACGTCTTAGGAATTCACACTTGTCGGGTTGCAATTTTAGGTTGAAGTCTCGTAGTTTTTGGAAGACAGAAGATAGGTTTTCGACATGGGAATCTAAGTCGTGTGAATAAATTACAACGTCATCGAGATAGACAAAACAGCGGATGCCCTGGAGCCCGGAAAGAGCTGTGTTCATCAGCCTCTGGAAGGTAGATGGGGCATTTTTTTAACCCGAAGGGCATGCGTGTGAACTGGTAGTGCCCTTGTGGTACACTGAAAGCTGTTTTGGAAGCATCTTCTTCATTTACCAAGATTTGGTGGAAACCCGAGGCTAGATCTAGGGTTGAAAAGTATTTACTATTTCCTAACTGGTCGAGAATCTCTGCTATTTGAGGAATAGGATACGTATCACCGATTGTGACGTCATTAAGCTTCCTATAATCAATGACGACACGCCATTTGCGTTGACCAGAGGCGTCGAGTTTTTTGGGTACCACCCATATTGGTGAGGACCATGGAGATATAGAAGGTGTGATTATGCCCTGTTCTAGCATCTGGTCAATTTGCTTATTGACTTCGGCCTTATGAACTTCAGGGAAACGGTAGGATTTCGTGTGAATAGGAGTGTCGGAAGTTGTTTTAATGGAATGTTTTACAGTGTTTGTATAACTAAGTTTTTCTCCAGGAAGATGGAAGATGTCTGAATAATGAGAACATAAGTCGTTAAGAGCTGTGGCTTCTTCGCGATTTAAGTGTGATGTTCTAAGTTGATTAAGTACTTCCTGTGTGCGATAGAATACGTTATTTTTATTTTCAGATGCGCGAAGGGTATTGACAGAGTATTCATCGTCTACGTGATTGCAGTCAATAGAGGTAAGTATTAGGTTTAAGTTTGATTTCAGGGTGACTGGTGATTCGGAGATGTTTACGACTGAAATGTTAACTCTTCTATTTTCCTTTACTTTTACTATGCAATTTGCGATTAATATGTTCCCGAAGGACTCTGGTCTAATATGAGTCCTTCCATTAATTTAGGATTAGAGACTGAACATTCTATCACCTTTTCCGTTCTAGGAGGAATAATGTATGTAGGTTCAGAAAAATGAAGTTTAATTTCGAATTTTCCTATTATTAGACTGTCACGTGTATAGTCTATATTACAACCGAAGTGAGTGAGCAAGTCGCTGCCGATTATGCCATCATAAGGTAAGTTGATATTATTTACGACATGGAATTTGTTAGTTATATACTTTTCAGGATTAGTATCGGAAATAAACAGTTTTAGTTTAAAATGACCTAACGTTGGGGTAGACTCCTGGACGGGGTCTATACCCTTTAAGTGAATTCGTTCTTTTATAAGATCTGGTAATCGTAGTATGCTCGATTGTTTAATTAGGCTTATTGAGGATTCTGAATCAACTAACAGAGACAGAGGGACATCGGCTACTGGAGTATACACGAGGATATGTGGTAATAGTTTTTTTGATGGATCCGTAGTGATTTCGTAGATTTCGAGATTTGATTTAGTATTCACGTTTGACGTATTATTAATTTGCGAACATGAATTATTTAATTTAACCGTTTGAATCGATGGGTTAATTAGTTTTATGGCAGGATTTCCGTTTTGGGGCTGGTTACCCTGTTGTGTAATCTGCCTGAATTCAGAGACAGTAGAACTGTAACGTTTGACCGTTTGCAATGACGGTTTAATTAGTTTTGCGGCAAGATTTCCGTTTTGGGGCTGGTTACCCTGTTGTGTAATCTGCCTGGATTCAGAGACAGTAGAACTGTAAGGTTTGACCGTTTGCAATGACGGTTTAATTAGTTTTGCGGCAAGATTTCCGTTTTGGGGCTGGTTACCATGTTGTGTAATCTGCCTGGATTCAGAGACAGTAGAACTGTAAGGTTTGACCGTTTGCAATGACGGTTTAATTAGTTTTGCGGCAAGATTTCCGTTTTGGGGCTGGTTACCCTGTTGTGTGATCTGCCTGGATTCAGAGACAGTAGAACTGTAAGGTTTGACCGTTTGCAATGACGGTTTAATTAGTTTTGCGGCAAGATTTCCGTTTTGGGGCTGGTTACCCTAATGATTTCTTATATTTACGCGAACACTACACATTTAAATGAAACTAATTTTACGGATTTTATCGCGTTTTATTTTATTATTTATAACCCGACGTTTCGAGTGCTTTACAGCACCCATGGTCACGGGCGGTTACCCTGTTGTGTAATCTGCCTTGGTTTATTCGAACATAAAGTACTGTTTTTAGGAAAAGAATTAGGATAGGCGTCGAATTTTTTTGAATTTAGGTGTCTCGCACGACACCGGGGCGAGACATTTTTTCGTTTAAATGATCATTTACGGGTTGTTCGCAAGAATTATCAATTTCGTCGCGAGATTCGATTTCATTGGACGGTTCATTAATATAATTAACTCTTCTTGAGTTTTGTTCATAGCCCGACGATGAAGGTTGATTATAACTAGGTTGTGGATAGCGTCGGTTATTAAAGTTTCGTCTACGACAATTTTCGATTGAGTGACCCGTGAATTTACAATAACTACATACGATATTGTTAAATGATCTTTCTATTTTGGGTTGACGTGCAACGTACGCGCATGTGGTTTATTAAAAGAATCCCTGTTGGGAGTATGACGAGGCTGATTAAATTGGTTTTGATTAAATGAGTACGACGCTTGCTTCCTATTGATACTCTGGAGTATCTTTTCCTCTGCTACAGCAAAATTGATAGCAGAATTTAAAGTTTCGGGATTACGACATCTTACAATCATAGAAAGCTTAGGATTAAGGCCTGTTATAAAAGTGTGTAGAGCGAGGTCTTCCATAGCAGCGATCCGGCCAGCCAGTTCGGTTTTCTTTTTAGTTGGGAATGAGAGATTGATTTGCTTGGAGAACGCGGTATTTTGTGTTTCCGGTTTGGTTAGCTGTTCTTCCTGGGGTGCCCTTAGCAATATGCTATAGATGACCTCGCCAGGGCATCCCATTTTCTCCGAACCGGACACTCTACACTAAATGCGTTGTGGTCACATTTCTCTTGTTTTGCCCTCCTGCAGTTTCTGCACGAAGGCAACTCCCCCGAGAGCCATTCAGTGCACTCCGCTCTAAGATGTGGGCCTCCGCAGTGACTGCAAACGTCCGCAGTTTCACTACACAATTTCTTTGTGTGCCCGTATCCCAGGCATCTGGTGCACTGAATAAGCGGGGATTGATCCGCGACCCGCACCCGTTGCAGGTCAACGTGAATCAACTCTTTTTCCATCATACGTCCCCACACGCGTGGCGACACTCTCAGAACCACATGAGAAGTGAGTGGGTTCTTAGTCTTTTTTCTATACTTTACTTCGATCCTTTCCTCTTCCTCACTCACTCCCTCAAACATGTGTCTGTTTTGTAATTTTATGGCTCTGATGACCTCATCATCGGTGTTGTAACTCATCACATCTTTCAGTATGACCAGTGGGTCCTTGTTTTTAATTTCCTCCACTGTCAGGTGGGACCCTTCCTTGCTTATCCTTTCTGTGACCTTTTTTAATTCCTCTTTAGAACTACATCCCAGTATAATCCTTCGATCTCTAGCTTTTCTTACTCTATCAATTTTTAACCCCTCTTCTTTAGCATTAACCACCTTTCTTATCTTTTCCAGTACTTGGTCCCCAGTTTCCTTATCATCTTCCGATGTGATGGCTATAGAGTGCGTGGCCACATATCCCGACGGTATTCTATTTTTCTTTCCAGCGGCAACATTGGCGTATGTTGCTCTTTCCTCCCTACTCTCTTGTTCCTTAATTATATGCCCTAATTTCTCCATCTCTTTTCTGTTTTCTTCAAGTATTTTACTATGTTCCTCTATCTTTTTTATAAGGTTATCTTCTGTAGGTTTCCTACTTCCATCTTGTTTCTCCATTCTCATCTCCACTTTACTCTGTTCTTCTTGTTTCTTATTACCAGCTCCCATTTTCCTTTCTGTCTCTGCTTCCTTAACTAATTGGTACAATCTATCTATGTTTTGTGTAACCTCATTCTTTATGTCTGTTTTTAAGTTTCTGGAGTTGTTAAGGTTGAGCTTTGCCTTGTTTAGGCATGCTCTTGCCTCAGCAACTCTATCTACATACTTCTCTGTAATTTTTGCTGGTAAGTTTTCTGATCTCTCCATCGAGGCTCGACTAGTGGAGGGGGCAATCACATTCTTTGTGCGGCCCGCTTGGATCTTATTTGCCTTAACTTGTGATCCTTGTTCCGAATCCTTAAGCCCTGTTTCCCATTCCCCAATGCTCCTCCTTACATTTTTGGGAGCTTCCTTTCCTGGGGATAGACCCACCGTCTCGACTCCACTTGGAGAGCGTCTCTCCTTCTCATTCTCCGGCGCTTTCTTCGCAGGGGTTCGGATCCCGAACATTGTCAGGGGAAAACGTCAACTAATTTAAAATAAAACGTTATAAAACGTATAAAAAGTGAAATAAATGTAAAATTAACGTCAAGAGCCCACTGTGACAGAGGGCTGTATAAGTCCGAAAATAAGAAATAATATTAAACTAATATTAAATAAAACAAATTATAACATTTAAAATGTAAACAAAAAAAAATTTTGTATGCTCTATATAGAGTACCTCACTGCGTTCCCCTTCCTGCAGGGTTGTCAGTTGTATAGTTCTAATACGATAAAATATATTCTTATCTTATTTGTGAGGAAATACACATAGGTCTGTTTGTCTAATTTCGATCTCTATGTAGAGTCTCTACCACGGGATAGAGAGTCGAAGCTATACTCTTTCACACTCCGAAAACCCGGATACAATCGGCGCAGTCCTTCCAAAGGTACAACGATATGAGATTTTTCAAATTGGCGGAGTAAAATGGCCGCCAAAGTCTTATTTTATCTATTCCCTGCGATAACAGGTGCTAAGCATTCGTGTATTTCGAAAACCGCGCGACAATCGGCCCAAGATTAACGGAGTTATGTCGGTTTCAAACTTTCCAAGATGGCGTCTAAAATGGCGGCCAATTTTGAAACCGTCACAACTCACTCAATTTTCTTCGCAGAGAATCGCGGTTCGGATGCCTACCAAAAACAATTTCTCTACTACCTGGTAATGTCAAATTTGTGGTTTATTTTTTGCGACTCTATGTAGAGACTTTTTTATATCTTAATCTAAGAGCCTCAACGGGGCGATACTAGGATCCCAAACCGCGACTCGCTACGACTCTTAGAACTACTGTAATACAGCTTTTTAGGTTTTCAAGATGGCCGCTGACTCCGCCAGCAGAGGTTCGTCGTTTTTGAACCGATTTGCCTCGTTCTTGGACTCGTTTTAAAGTTCTCGGTGTCAAGGTTACAGTTTTATATATTTCTATATTTTATGTGCCACCCCTGACTATATTTTTGCAAATAACCTCTTTTATTTTACAAATTTTGTTGTAAATTCCATATCTGTCATTTTAAAAATCTATAAAAATTTCACTATATGTACTAAATTATATACTATATGAATATCTATTTCTAAAGCTTAAAACAATAATTTTAACAATAACACGTGTTCTTTTGAAACTTATAATACTCTTAATTTAAAAACTACTAAAATGAAAATTCCAAATTTTTAGATAAGTATTGTCTGAAATCTTCTTAACAGTTACACACTATAAAATCTTGGGGTAATAGATTTAGTTTTTGAAATATTAAGTTTTCAAAACTAGCAAAATTTTTGAAGTTCCATAACTTTTTCACCACTTAACTTTTTAATGTTCTGAAAGTTGCTCCCGGCGCCTCTCCGTGTCTGCTACCAGAAACCGTCCTCAAAAGCAACAGCTCGATGACGCGTCTTGAAACACGTGTCCACGTGGCACTTGTTTTTTTGCTGTTTATTCCAGAAGTTTGTCACAGAAAAATTCTCAAATTTCGCCCAACTGTGGGGGCCATCAATACAGTCTACATTCAAAAAAGTGTAGGTCAAAGCACTTAATCGCACAGCGTTTTAGTTTTTAGTTTTAATGTATGAGAGAATCACTGTTTTCACTTTAACTTTAAAACCACTTTTCCGATTTTTAACCTGTTTTCACTTTCTGAAATCTTGCGTCAGGGCGCATCTTTTGGTACATCGTTCACCAAATTGGGATGCAAAAAACCTATTTTAAGGTTTTTTTTTAAGCGCGGAGCTACTTAGAAATGTGGCGTTCGGGGCAAAGACTGACACCGGACTCGGGTTAGGTTAGGTTAGGTTCCCGTGTGGCCCCCCCGAATGGGTTCTCGCCTTGTCGTGGCGGGGGGGCTTAGTAACTGTGGCTTGGTCACCCACGGTGAAGCTAAGAGGAACCCGGTCGGCCTGTTGCCTCAGGCTGACCCGAGGAGGTCGCTCCGAGTGGGCTACGCAAGCCCACTCTGGATGCGAACTGGTGGACTGCTGGGGGGAGCAGTACGCTGCCCTCCGCAGCCGAGGTGGAGTCGCGGGGGAAGAGGAGTGTAGGTGTATCGTTGCCTCTCTCCCTGTCCTCCGCGACTCTGGCGGGGCCGTACCGCGGATGCGGTGTTGGTGGACTGCTGGGGGGAGGAGTGAGTAGGCACTGCTCACCCTGCCCTTCGCAGCCGAGGTGGAGTCGCGGGGGAAGAGGAGTGTAGGTGTTGCGTTGCCTCTCTCCCTGTCCCCCGCGACTTTGGCGGGGCCGCACCGTAGTTGCGGCGGTGGTGGGGCCGCGGGGGAAGAGGAGTGTTGGTGTGTCGTTGCCTCTCTCCCTATCCTCCGCGGCCGAAATGTGGTTGGCGGCGGAGCCACAGACCAGATCCGCTGCCGGGGCCAGGAAGACTGGTGCTTTCGAGTGCAAGTCTCCTGGCCCCGTAGCCTCCGCGTGGCGGACTCGGGGGGGTCCGTTGCGCGCACAAAGGGGGCCGTGCTGGAAGGCGCGTCCTGTGTTCCGGCGCGCCTTGCTGAGAAGGAGAGTGGGGAGGAGTTATCCTCTCCCGAGAAGGGGCCGCCGATGCTAGGCGGCCAGCGCCGGTGGGGTCGCGGATGTGTGCGTGAGCGTTCCCGTGGCCCTGCCAACATGCGGCGAAGGCGGAACATCATGGGGTTTTAGTCGGTGCAAGTCCGACATAACCCGTCCTTCCCCCCGTGAAGGCGGGTATGCGTTAGGCATTTCCCCATGTTAAAAAAAAAAAAAAAAAAAAAAGAGGTTCCCGTGTGGAGTTGCCAGGTCTCCCATCGGGCGCGTCCCCAGGTGGCGGATAGGGGAATGCCACCCAGATATGGGTGGTAGCAGGAAACTGTCGCGGACCAAAACTGGCTGGGTGTGGGCGTACCCTCGGAAACGAGAAACGGCCAAGGGCATATAGCCCGACGTGGCGTGCCTTTCTAGGCTCTTGTTGCTCCCCGTATCAGTCTTCGTTGAGAGTGAACAGGGGACGCAACATGTGCGGTGATGTGCCAAGTGCATTCGGCCGGATAACCCGTAATTCCAGTAGGAACCGGGGGCCTACGGGCCGCGAGGAAGAAAACCTCTATAAAAAATAACCCCAATCCCAAGGTCCTGCGTGCCGATGGGATGAATGGCTGGGGGGAGCCTGGTCGCTAGCGTATGGGGGGGGGGGGGGGGGGGGGGTGGGGGGATTTAATAAATATGAAAGCAGGTACTAAGGAAAAATTACCCCAGGGTGGTACCGGCAAAGCCGGAGAGTCCACCCCCGGGCACAGCCTGGGCAGCCCCATCGTATCTGGGGGGAGCGAGTCACTGCTTCGCGGTAATGCTACGGCATCTACGTCAACCGCGTGTCCACTAACAACTACGGACCAAACACAAAAGGGAGGAGCCGTGTCGGGGGTACCAGTGGTACCGGCACGAGACAGGCGTGGGCGTTTTACACGTCCGAACACGCCTGTTAGTCTAGCCGGTGAGAGCGACGGAGTTGTGTCTGATGGCTCGCTCGTGTCTCTCACATCTGCTACATCAGAAGGAGGAAGACGAAGGAAGAGGAAGGCTAAGTCACCGAGTGACGTGGCTGTGGCCGCCAAGCTTGTTGCGGTCTCAGCTACAGCCACTGAAGAGGAAATTGATATGGAGGAAGATCTTCTGGACCCTACCATGAGACCCTCGAATACCAGGGCAAAGAAAAGCCTTCCTAGCCCGGAGGAGCTGGCCCGAGAAATGGAAATGCATGCCAACGTGGATCTCGGCAATCACATCGAAGACCAACTCCAGGCTATTGAGACAGTAGCGGATCGTTCCCGTAACCTAAAGGGAAATTTCGTCCGCGGCATAAGGTTGGCAGTTCGCAACATTAAAGCTGCAACAGAGGAGCTAGCACGAAGAAATGCCAGTGCCAACATTGCCACGAGGCAGGCTGCAGCGACGGTCCAAAACACCGAAAATGTCACAAGGCTGGCTGCGCGGAGGACCTTGAAAGAAGTGGAAAAAGAAAACGCAGAATTGCGTGCGGAACTCGCTAGCCTTAACACAAGGCTGGGATCGCTTACGGAGGAGATTGGTCTCCTCCGTAAGCAGACACAAGGCCGGCGAAGCGAGGCAGTTGCTACACCCGCGCAGACACTTCCAGAACCAAGGAATGTAGAGGAGGGCCTCATGCATCGCATAGGGGCTCTTGTTGAGTCGAAATTGGCCGCCTTTGAGGCTCAAATATTTCCCGATAGGGCAATTCGGCCTCCGCTGGGCGGCAAAACTGCTACCGGGGTTAACAAGCTGGTGCCATCGGCGCAACAGCCACAGAAGCCTAAAGGGAAAAGAGCAAGGAGAAAACAGAAGCCTTCTCACCCACCAGTGGCAGATTTGCCTCCTGTGGCAGTGCCGGAGCCACAGCCGCAGCCGGCGGAACCTAAAGCAGTGAGCTCGTGGGCGGACGTGGCCAAAAGGTTTAAAAAACCTAAGGATACCCAGCGGCGGACAAAAGTAAGCGAGAAAGGGGAAAAAAGAAAGAGAAAGGCCCTGCGTGAACCAGCGTCTGCCGCCGTCACGGTAACGTTGCCTGAAGGCTCCTCCATTACTTATGCTAAAGTAATGGAGGACGCCAAATCCAAGATCCGCCTGTCAGATATAGGCATCGATTCCGTCCGCCAAAAACGGGCGATAACCGGGGGCATCCTACTGGAGATCAGTGGCCCTGACTGTGGACCGAAGGCGGACCAGCTGGCAGCCAAAATGCGCGAGGTTCTCTCAGGCTTGAATGTGCGGATCAGTCGTCCGATTAAAACGGGCGACGTTCGTCTGAGGGACCTTGACGACGCTGTCAGCCCTGCGGAGGTAGCGGCAGCAGTTGCAGAGGCAGGTGGTTGTTCGGTGGAGGACATAAAAGTCGGGGAAGTCCGTCGAACACCCAGTAGTATGGGAACATGCTGGGTTCGGTGCCCGGTTACGGCGGTCCGAAAGATTGCGGCTTCCAGGCGAGTGCGCGTTGGCTGGGGGTCCGCACGGGTGGATGTGCTGGAGCCGAGGCCTATGCACTGCTTTAGATGCCTAGAGAAGGGACACGTTGGCAGCAGGTGCCCTAACGATGTCAACCGGAGCTCCCGCTGCTATGCCTGTGGTGAAACCGGGCACAGAGCAAAGCAGTGCACGGCGTCGGCCCTAAAGTGTCCACTCTGTTCGGACTTAGGGCGACCTTCTGGCCACAGACTGGGAAGGAGGTGTGCGCCGCCCCCAAAAAAAGGAAGGCGAAAGGATAGGCAACCTCCTCCTGCCCCTACTCGCGTGGCGGAGGCGGCGTCACCAGTCGCCGGACCGAGCTCGGCTTCGGCCATGGAAGTCGTAGAGGCGTAATGTTCCCGCTCCTAAGAGTCCTCCAGGGAAACCTGAACCACTGCCGCAACGCTCAGCATTTGCTTATGCAGACCGTTGCGGAGTGGCGGGTTGCCCTTGCAGTGTTGGCAGAGCCCCATGTCGTTCCCGACCACACTCGGTGGTTCGGTGACGATGCGGGCTCCGTAGCCATCTACTGGGGGGGCGGAGAGGGAGCTCCACCCTGCGCTCTATTGGGAAGGGGGCAGGGCTTCGTTGCAGTGCAATGGGGCTCCCTGGCCATAGTGGGCTGCTACGTCTCTCCCAACAAGTCCCTCGCCGACTACGAGGAGTACTTGGACAAGGTGGCGGATTGCATCCGAGGATGTCTACCTTGTCCGTTGATCGTCTTGGGAGACTTCAATGCCCATTCCAGGGTGTGGGGGAACTCTCGAGACGATCCGAAGGGAGAGACCGTACAGGAGTGGGCGGCTGGACTGGACCTCCGATTAGTGAATCGGGGGTCCGTAAGCACATGCGTACGGTGGCAGGGGGAGTCGGTCGTGGATCTCACTTGGGCGACTCCCTCTGCAATGTGTATGCTTTCGGGCTGGCGGGTCGCGGGGGAGGTGGTCACGCTCTCTGACCACCGCCACATCGTATTCGATGTCGCACTTCGCCGACCCGATGCAAGCTCCAGCCGCCGAGAAGGCAGCCCCCCGCGTCGTTGGTGTCTCAAGCGGCTAGATCGAGACAAGCTCGAAGCCGCCGCCACCGTCGCGGCATGGCCAGAAACAGACGAAGAGGTTCCGTCCGATCCTGAAAGGGAGGCAAACTGGTTCCGGGGCACAGTGACGCAAATTTGCGATGCATCGATGCCCCGGACCGAACGCCCCAATCGCAGGGCAGTGTACTGGTGGTCGGCAGAAATCGCGCGACTTCGCGCGATCTGTTTGCGGTGCCGGCGCCAGTACACTAGAGCCCGAAGGAGAAGGCGAGCTCCGACTGAAGAGACAGCCAGTCTCTATGGGGCTTACCGAGCGGCTACAAAGGCGTTACAAATCGCCATTGCAGACGCCAGATCTCGGTCCTGGGAAGAGCTCCTGGAGGAACTCAACGAGAATCCGTGGGGGCGTCCTTACCGGATGGTCTTGGGTAAACTTCGGCCATGGACGCCTCCGGTGACGGAGACTCTAGATCCGGACCTGCTGGGACAAGTGATCACTTCGCTTTTCCCGCAGGGCCGGTCAAGTCCCTCTGTCTACCCCCCGCCGTTGTGGGAGTGGCAGGACGAGTTGGGGGTGACCGTACAGGAGCTGGACCGAGCTGTTAGCCGCTTGAGAGCCCGAAACACCGCGCCCGGACCCGACGGAATACCCGGCCGGGTATGGGTGTTGAGTCTGGCTGCTCTGGGGGACAGGCTGAGGCAGCTGTTCACCAGCTGCCTCCGTAGTGCCAAGTTCCCCACGGCCTGGAAGGAGGCAAGATTGGTCCTCTTGAAGAAGGAAGGTAGGGCTGCAGATTCTCCCTCTGCTTACCGTCCCATATGCCTGTTGGACGAGGTGGGCAAACTGTTCGAGAGAATCGTTGCCACTCGTCTCAACCGGCATCTG
Source organism: Luehdorfia chinensis (assembly GCA_019845155.1). NCBI lineage: Eukaryota > Metazoa > Arthropoda > Insecta > Lepidoptera > Papilionidae > Luehdorfia > Luehdorfia chinensis. The sequence continues at coordinate 6,682,748 of JAHVAK010000028.1, forward strand.
TCGCGTGTCGGTCCCGATCTCGCCGACTGCCAGTTTGGCTTCAGACGGGAGCGTTCCACCGTAGACGCGGTGTTGCGCGTCCGCTCCCTGTCGGAGCAGGCGGTATCCCGAGGAGGCGTGGCGTTGGCGATAAGTCTTGACATCGTCAACGCCTTTAATTCCCTTCCTTGGGATGCGATAAAGGGGGGACTAGCACATCATCAAGTCCCTCCTTACCTGCGAGGCGTTATCGCGGACTACTTGCGCGACAGGTACATTATGTACATGGATCAAGACGGTAGAAAAATCCGGAGGGAGATCCAGTGCGGTGTTCCGCAGGGGTCGGTGTTGGGCCCGTTACTGTGGAACATCGCCTACGATGCAGTCCTGCGTGTCGATCTTCCCGCTGGTGTAAACGTCATCTGCTACGCAGATGACACACTGGTGGTCGCCAGCGGGAACACCTTCGAGAGGACCAAGGAGCTCGCCGAGCTTGGGGCGGAAGTCGTCGTCGCCAAAATACACGAGTTGGGACTGGAGATAGCCCCTCACAAGACCGAGGCGCTATGGTTCCACAAATTGCCACGCAGCAAGGAACCTACCGACTCGTGCGTCCGAGTAGGTGGGTCTGAAGTCAGAGTGGGCCGGTATATGAAATACCTGGGCCTGCATCTGGATAGTCGCTGGGGCTTCGAAGAACACTTCGAGCGCCTAGTCCCCCGGATCGAGAGGGTAGCGGGTGCCATGCACAGACTGCTGCCCAATCTCGGGGGGCCGAGGGAGGAAGTCCGCCGCCTCTATGCGGGAGTAGTACGATCCGTAGCCTTGTACGGGGCGCCCGTGTGGGCAAAAAGGCTAGCCATCCGACGCTGTAGAACAAAACTCTACAGTGTCCAGCGGAGGATGGCCATACGGATCGTACGAGGATACCGCACGGTATCTTTTGAGGCGGCGACCGTCCTGGCTCGCTTTCCGCCGCTGGACATACTGGCGGACATGGATGCGAGGGGGTATCACCGGATCCGCACCCTCCGCCAGAGCGGTGGCAGCGAGCCAGATGAGGCGCTCGAGTCCATCAAACGGCAGGAACGACAGAGCGCATTGGCGACGTGGCGTGCTCGGCTCCGCGAGGAGCAATATGCACGCAAACGCGTCGTCAGTGCAGTCCTGCCGGTCTTCGAGGCCTGGATGCAGCGACGAGGAGGAAGACTCACCTACCGTCTCACACAGATAATTACCGGGCACGGCTGCTTCGGTGATTATCTGTGTAAGATCGGACGCGAGGCGACGGCGAACTGCTTCCACTGCGGTGGAAGGGACCAGGACTCCGCATCCCACACCCTTTCGGTGTGCCCAGCTTGGGAGTCGGAGCGGAGTATCCTGGTCAGCCGAATCGGACGGAACCTCTCCCTGCCAGCAGTAGCTATGCTGAGCGGGGACACGGCGTGGAGGGCCGTAGCCAATTTCTGTGAGACCGTGATGGTCCAGAAGGAGGCTGCCGAGAGGGATCGAGAGAGGACCGATCCCTCTCGGAGACGACGCCGCCGAGGCACCGGCGGGCCTCGTCACGGCCCTCCTTTCAGAAACGGTGATCCCCTACCAGAAACCGGACACTTTTCATAGTCAGGCCTTCTTTTTATTTTAAGAGCCGCTTCTTTAGCAAGCTCATCCGCTCTTTCATTGCCCTTGATTCCCGCGTGTGCCTTCACACAAAACAATGTTATGCTACCCCCATCCATTCTAACTCTTTTCAAATTGCGCCTCATTTCAACCGCTAAGGGGTCACAGGACTCGTTCTGTATTATTGTCTGTAAAGCGGACCTAGAATCGCTGTAAATATTGCCTCTATAGATTTTGGGTTCTGTACCATGTAATTAGTGGCTTCAGATAGGGCCAGTAATTCCGCCTGGTAGACGGTGCAAAAGTGTCCCAATTTCAGTTTTCTGGTACTTATCTCCGCGGCTTCATTCCAAATTGAAATCGCCGCGCCGACTTTCCCTTCAATTTTACTGCCGTCTGTAAATATGTTTAGGGCATTATCGTTATTTTGGTCCACCTGTGCACCGCCCCCCAAGCATACGAAACCAAGCCCTATCTGATCTGCTGGATGCGGCATTTCTACATAAGGAACCTTGGTTTCTATTTCCCGATCGCCCACCACTCTCCGGGAGAAACCTTTCTTTATCTCATAAAGCGAGGCTGCTTCCCGGACTCTAATGTCCAAAGGAAGCAGCCCGGCGAGTAGTAGAGCCGAGTGTAGGGAAACGGTTCTATACGACTTAATTATTTTTTGCACAAAGCCTGCTTCCCCATCAAACTGCTTTTTAACGCATTTTTTATTTGTAGCCGATGCCCAGGCGCTCGCCGCATACATGATCACAGGCTCCGCTACAGCGATATAAATGGTCCTGATTACTTCGGGATTTAAGTGTAGAGTGTGAAGTAGAGAGTGAACCTTTGCAGCCCTCGACAGTTTAGCGTACAAGTTCTGTGCCTTTCGGCACACATTTTTCACGTGAGTGTTAAATGTTAACTTGTCGTCTACTGTGAGGCCGAGTACTTTTATTTCCCGGGACAACTCAAGCGTTTCCCCGCCCATGCTCAGAACTGGTGAGTCGTATTTTATTTCCTTGTTATAACCATTGCTTTGGTTTTATGCGGTGCGAACTTCAGTTTGTTTTTGACTCCCCACCTCTGAACATGCGCAAGGGTCACGTTTGCGTGCTGCTGCACCTCCAATGTAGTGTTTCCCGAGAAAATCAGGACCACATCGTCAGCGAAGGCCTGACAATACTCCCCCCTTACTCCTATTTCCTCTAGCAATGGATTCAGCAAGAGGTTCCAGAACGTTGGTCCGCCTATTGATCCCTGCACACACCCCTTCGTCGTATTCTTCACCCATTGTGTCCCCGCATACCTGACGCGCCTCAGGTTTACCGGGCATTTGGTCTCTGCCAGTCGACTTTTTATGGCTGGCCACCATGCGTTATCGAAGGCTCCCTCTATGTCCAGGGACACCAACACGACAAGCTTTTTATCACAAAGCCTCTTGTTGATGTGTCGCACCATGTCATAGAGGGAGTCCTCGGTACCACGCTGTGGCATAAACCCATATTGACGAATGCTGATTTGAGGAATGATGTGCCATTTAATTCTTCTTATCAACATCTTCTCAAAGATTTTTCCCAGAACTGGCAGTAAACCTATCGGTCTGTACGACTTAGGATGCGTGTAGGTCTCTTTCCCCGGCTTTCGTAACACCACCACTGTCGCCTCCTTCCATATTGTAGGGAAGTGAGAAATCCTGAGGCACGCATTCGACAATGCCAAGAACAATTCCGGGTCCAGGGTGATTGCCTCTCCACAGATGTCGGCTGTGAGACAATCAGAGCCTGGAGCTTTCTTCGGGTTAAAACTTGACGCGGCCCATTTTAGCTCTTCCTCGGTGAATGATGGATCGCATGTTTCATCATGCGACCTTTTATTTACCCCTTCAGCTTTTTCTCTAATTTTCGAGTGTTCCGCGTCATCGTCTGAAGCTTTATCCTCTGGATAAAATGTTTCCGCCAGAAGCCTGGCCGACTCCTCATTGCCCAGAACTATTCCATCCTGAATGAGTGGAATGTCCTCCTGTCTCACTGTTGTGCGGCCAATCACCCTGTATATGCCTTCCCACATAGACTCCCTATCTTGGCGGCCACAGAACTCCTTCCAACTAGTCGTCTGTGCTTTCTTTACCTCTAGCTGGTATTTCTCTTTCGTTTTGAGATATTGTTCAACTACCCATTCTCGACGAATTGCAGCTGCATAACATATTCTTCTCTTCTTTCTTAAAACCTCTTGTTTAAGTGCTGTGAGTTCCTCGTTCCACCAGGGCAATCTCAGACGGGCTTTTGCGCTTACTTTCTTTAAATGCGTGTTACAAACGTCCTCAATGGTTCCTGTATATTCCTCTACAGTTCTGTCAAGTTCTTCCTTTGTATTAATTTTCTCTACCTGTGTTTTTGTTAAATTTTTCTTTTTCCAACTCTGGGTGAGTTTCTCACGAAATTCACTCCAGTTTGCCTTTTTTGTATAAAATTTTCTTGTTGTTCTCTTCACGTCTTGTCCTACTGCTATTCTTACATTTAAATCGAATAAGATTGCCCTGTGGTCCGAGTTTATCACGTTTTCTGCAAGCCGCCAGTTATCCACCCTTCCGAGAAGGTCAGTTGAACAGGTCGTCACATCCACACAGCTAGTGTATCTTTTCCCGCCTCTGATGGTGTAAAATGTTGGCTCGGTTCCCCGGTTCAGCAGGTGTAGCTCAAGTTCGTCGAACATTGCCGCCACATCCGCTCCCCTACTATCCATATGCCGGCTTCCCCACCAAGGATTCCAAGCCTCAGTTCTTAATTTGGCTACGGCTATGTTCTCCGTGGTTAAATTGGGGAATAGGGTGATATCTAATGTGGTATCGAACAGTACAATAGCAGCCTTTACTACCTTTTCGGTGTTTTGGTTTCTTAAGCATTGCACTGTTCTCACGCCCGGGTGCTGTTTCATCTGACCTATCCGTCCGATGTAAGGTTCTTGGACTATGGCGAACGTCAACTTCTTGTTGGTAGCTTCCATAATTAACTCAGCCGTTGCTATCTCGCATCTCTGAAGGTTGGCCTGGATTACACGATACTGGGATTTGCTGCTACCCGTGTTGGTGCCACTGACCCCCGGATCAACCTCAGCAATAAGCTATGGTAGATCTCGCCAGTGTCTCCCATTTCCTCCGCACTGGGCAGTCCGAGCTGAAGGCGTTGTGGTCCCTTCTCTCCATTTTTGCCCTTGAGCAGTTTCGGCAGTTCGGGATATCACCAGACAGCCATTCGGAACATTCGACTTTAAGTGCGGGCCTCCACAGTGACTACAGACATCCGCTGCCTCGGTACATAGCCTCTTACTATGTCCGTATCCCAGACAGCGTGAGCACTGAATTAGAGGGGATTGGTCTGCCACTCTTATTCTTTGCAGGTCTACATGCACTGCTCCCGCCTCTGTGAGGCGACTCCATATTTTGGGTGAAACTCTCATAACGATATGTGCCGTAAGTGGGTTCCTCGTCTTTTTTCGGTATTTAACCTCCATTTTTTCTGATTCTCCACTAATATCTCTCAGGGGGTGCATATTTTGGACCTTTAATGCTTTCACGATGTCCTCGTCGGTATTATACTGCATCACATCCTTGAGAATGATTAGTGGGTCCTTGTTTTTAATTTCTTCTACGTTAAGGTCACCTCCCGCTTTCTTTATCCTATCTTTAACTTTTTCTATTTCTTCTTGCATGTTACATCCCACAATCACTTTCCTATCTCTTGCTTTTCTGATCTTATCTATTTTTACTCCTTCTTCCTTAGCGTTTATAGCTTTTCTTATTTTATCAATTACCTGATCTCCCGTCTCTTTTTCGTCGGTTGAGGTGATCGCCACTGAGTGTACGGCCGCACTCCTCAAAGGTGTCTTCCTCAGTGGTCCGGCCACTACACTTGCGTACGTCCCTCTCTCTTCTTTAAGTTCTTCTCTAAGTTTTTCAATTTCTCTCCGGCTTTCTTCGAGAATTCTACCGTGTTCCTCCAGTTTCGTCATAAGTTTGTATTCCATGTCTTTACTTTTCTGGATATTTCCTTCTAGCTCCTTTTCTTTGCTGTCCTGTTCTTTTGGCAGATTTTCTTTTTGTGGGTTTCCATTTAACTCTGCCTCTTTAACCAACTGGTAAAGCCTTTCAATTGCTTGGGTAACCTCTAACTTAATGTCCGTTTTGAGATTACGGGAGTTGTTCAAGTGCAACTTGGCTTTGTGTAGGCAGGCTCGAGCTTCAGTCACCCGATCAACATATTTTATGCTGTCGTCATTTTTCGAGCCGCTTGCTGCCTCTACCGATGTTCTGTGGGCTACCCCTATAGCTTCTTGTGAGGGTGTAGTTCTTACTTTCAAGCGACTAGCTGGTACAGACTTTTTCGGTGATGTTTTTGGGGCTGTATCTGTTTCAGCTTTCCCTGCCTCCCATTCTCCTACACTCCTTCGTACTTTAGAGGTTTGTGCGGTTCTGTCCTCCTTTTGAGATGGTCCTGTCCTCCCCACTCCTTTTGGGGAAACCTGTGGAGCTCTACTACTGTCCTCGTTCTTTTTTATTGGGGCGCGTACGCCAAACATGTTAAAGGGGAACTCGTCAGTATTTTAATATAAAATGGGTAATTTTGTAAAAGTTGTAAATAATAAATTTAAATTAAAATTTTTTGTCCTATTTTCTAAAAACCAGTTTTAGCAGCTTGACCCAGCTCTGTTTCAGTTAAGTCGTTAACTTTAATTTTTCTTTAAAAGGCAATTTCTCTATGTAGAGTAGCCACTATAATGTCTTAAGCGTAGGGGTACTACTTGTTGATTTGCTAGATGCACTTACAGACAATAAACATACGATATAACGAAGTCATAACAAAATAAAATAAAAGAAATAAAATAAAATAAGATGAAAGAGGGCAACACCGAATTTGATGGCTTTGGTTTGTAGGCAATAAGGAGACGAGTTGTTTGAGCCCAAGCTCGACTTATTTATTCTTACCGGTTTAGGAGTAACCAGTCTCCAAATAATTCAAGATGGCGTCTTTTCGTTTTTTAGAAGTCGATTTCTGGGGACAATATAAGTCCAAAATTGTCGTGCTTTGGCTCTCGTATCAAGTCTCGAAGCTCTCTATTCAATTCTAATGGAAAACTAGCCAAAATTTTTTCAAATTTTAGCTCACTTTTTTAGGCTCTAACAGGTTGCCCTCGTTACGACGTTTCCAACGACTCCAAACTCGACCCCGCCAGAACTAATAGTTCCTATGTAATAACAGCTTCAATTTTTCCAAGATGGCGGCTATTATTGACTATCCGACTCAACTCAGGAATTCCAAAAGATAATACTATCGAGTTTGGTATCGTTTAAAAGGTCTCGTTGAGCTCTTTACAATTATATTGGTGCTGATGCAATAAAACTTACAGATTATAAATAAAATACAAAAATCACAAAAAATGTTCTAGAATCTGCGTTTTTTGTCCAAAAATCGAGATAAATGTGTCAATCGTTTTGTTATTCTATGCCGCTTCTTGACAAAATCTAAATATTTCTATACCACATTCGGAACACTAACCATGTAGTTGCGTAAAAACACAAAAAGTTTTATAACTTAATAATTACTTGTCAGAAAAATCTGAAAATTTGCATTCGCTTAGATTACAAAATTCTGCGTAAACTTAATAAGAAAAAACACTAGTCTCGATTTAGTTTTTGTTTTAGTTAGCACCAAAGTTATGAAAGTTTTTAAAAGTCTAGTTTTTCTTTAATAAAAAGTTACTCACTGCACCGATTTTCACAAATAGTGTCTTGAAATGATGGTATATCAAAGGCGCGTCCCAAAGCACACTCAGTCTCAAACTCGGGATGCGGATTCTCAAAACACGTGGCCACGTGGTTTTTATGAAAGTTGTTATATCTCCGTCAAATTTGATCCAAAAAATCAGGAAAAAGCTGCACCATGTGCGGGTCTATACGCTGCAGATTTTACACCCAACAGAAGGGTATGTCGTAGCATTAGATTTTGCAGCGCACTCCGAAATGTGGTAAAATTTTATGAAAATTTACCACTTTTAGGTTAATTTCGGTTGTTTTTCACTTATAACTTTTCCGGCAAGTCCGTGTACTTGATTTCACTATTGCACTGTTATAGGTGACACAAAAACACAGTCTTTGGTATATAGCACATCACTGTAGCACAAACTTTTCCATTTTTCGGTAATTTTTTAACGCGGAGCGACTTGAAAACGCTGCAGACCGCTTTTTTTTTTTTTTTTTTTTTTTTAATTTAGTAAAGTAAAGTTAAGATAATGAGAGATATCTATATTAAGAAGTACGTTAACCTGTGGTTTAACATGACAGTTCGCATGAGTGATTATTATTTACAAAGTTTACTTAAGTACTAATATATAATATATATCCTATAGACAAGAAAAGAAAACAATAAGTGAATATTTGCTAAATTTAGTATATTTTTTAGTCGATGTACAGAAAACTAACTAGTGGGGTTGCTACTGTTATTTATCTTTTTAAGATTATTTACGATGTGGTAGATGTGATTTTTAAAAGTAGCGGTGCTTGTTTCCTTACTTATTATTTGTGGTAATGTATATGGTTCTATTTTCAATCCCAAGCAGACCATTTCATGCTCGAGTCTGGTTCTATGGAAGATGGGCAAGTTTGAAGGAGATGTGCAATTGACTGGACACTAGAATGATCGCATGGGCATTTATTGTCTGTGGTAATTTTGAAGCGATTTAAGTACTCTTTGTGGTATCCATGGTTGGTCAGGTATTGGGTTATTGAAAAGTTCGGTTTCAAGATTTCTATTGTTGATTTGAGGTCTTCAAAAGTAGGACAAAGTGACTTGGTATATGTGCATTTATTTTCCTGGGAGTAATACTGTCTACGTGCAATTGCTGACCGTTCGCGGTTAAGGGTTCGGACATAACTCATGGGGAATTTCGAGTATTCCCATTGGCTGTGCAAAGAAGCTGCGCTTTTAGCAGCTGCATCAGCCTGTTCATTGCCAGAGATTCCCGAATGACCTCTGATCCAGAAGAAGTCTATTGTATGATTTAAAGTACGACATTGATGTAAAATTCTATGTATGGATACCACAAGAGAGTTGCGACTGTCCGGATTGGAGATGTCCTGCAGTCCGGATTTGCTGTCGGAGAATATGCGAGCTCGAGTGACTTTGTTCTCTATTATCCATTCGCATGCTCTCAGAATGGCCAGTAGTTTTTCTTCTTCTTTTTCTTCTTCTTCTTTTGCTACCGTCTGTATATATTCGGTAGCAGTTGGATACTTCGTCTTCAGCTATGTCACTGTGTGACTGCTCCTCGTGGAATGCGATAGGTTCTCGCAGCGATGGGTGTAGTTGGTCTTTGGGGTGTGAAGGTGAATCTAGAGTAATGTCGGTGGGGAGGTACTGTGAAGTACGGGTAATCCTGACGTTCTCGTTGTCCGCTACCTCCTGAATTTTTGCCGGAAGTGGTGTTAACTGGGCTAGAGAGATGCAAGCTATAGTGCTCACCGTCCTAAAACCGCGTATGATGCCGAGAGCAAAGCCGCGCTGCATGGAGAGCAGCTTGTCAACAACGCAACGGTACTTAGTTGCTGACTGCCAGATGGAAGCCGCATAACTCACTATTGGTTCTATGACGTGTCTGTATATAGTGGCAATATTCTCGGATTGAATTCCCCAAGTGGGTTTGACAAATAATATTAATCTGGTGTACAATTTCCGGGCTTTATTTACTATATAGTCTATGTGTTTTATGAATTTTAACTTTCTGTCGATAATGACTCCGAGAATCTTCATATCATTAGTGAATTGTACTTGTTGACCGGACATAAACAGCCTGCACCTGGCAGCCTTGTTGGTGAACGCTATAGCCTGTGTTTTGTTTACTGCAAAGGAGAGCTTCATGTCCCTCCCCCACTTTGAAGTCGTCTCGAGAGCACAGTTGGCATTGTGTTGTAGCTCTTTGGTATTTTTTCCGTGGGCAAGGAGAAGGATATCGTCAGCGAACGCCTGGATCGAGCATCCCATCGGCAAGTCCATATCCAGAAGTTCGTCGACCACCAGATTCCACAGGGTTGGACCGCAAACGGAACCCTGTATACACCCTTTTGTCAGTACCTTGCTTGCGGAGCAATCGTTGAACACGATGTTAGCGGTCCGCTTTTTGAGGTAATTCTGTAGTATGGCGTATATGTTACGGGGGTAATTAATCTTGTGTAGTCTGTTGAGTATAGCGGGCCACCACGCGCAATCGAATGCCGCTTTGATATCCAACGAGACCGCGATCGCGTGCTCCTGGTTGGCCAAGGCCTCGGTCGTTTTGGTTACCATTGTCGTAAACGCATCGATGGTAGACTTTTGCTCTTTGAAACCGTATTGAGACGGATTGAATGTGTTAGTTTGGTGCATGTAATAAGTGAGTCTGCGCATGATAAGTTTCTCCAGCAGTTTACCGAAAACACAGATTAAACCTATAGGACGGAAGGAGGATGTGTTTGTATAATCTTCTTTATTGGGCTTGGGGAGGATTTTTATGAGAGCGCTTTTCCAGGTTTCTGGAAAGTATCCAGTTTTGAGACATTGATTCATGATGTTGGTGATCAAGTCTGGGAAGCACTCGGCGAAGAGCAGGCAGATGTCTGATGTGAGATGATCGGTTCCAGGGGCTTTTTTAGGATTCATGGTTAGGTTAGGTTAGGTTAGGTTAGGTTCCCCCCGACCCGTGTGGAGTTGCCAGGTCTCCCATCGGGCGCGTCCCCAGGTGGCGGATAGGGGAATGCCACCCAGATATGAGTGGTAGCAGGAAACTGTCGCGGACCAAAACTGGCTGGGTGTGGGCGTACCCTCGGAAACGAGAAACGGCCAAGGGCATATAGCCCGACGTGGCGGGCCTTTCTAGGCTCTTGTTGCTCCCCGTATCACTCTTCGTTGAGAGTGAACAGGGGACGCGACATGTGCGGTGATGTGCCAAGTGCATTCGGCCGGAGAACCCGGAATTCCAGTAGGGACCGGGGGCCTTCGGGCCGCGAGGAAGAAAACCTCTATAAAAAATTACCCCAATCCCAAGGTCCTGCGTGCCGATGGGATGAATGGCTGTGGGGAGCCCGGTCGCTAGCGTATGGGGGGGGGGGGGGGGATAAATCAAAACAAACATGAAAGCAGGTACAAAGGAAAAATTACCCCAGGGTGGTACTGGCAAGGCCAGAGAGTCCACCCCCGGGCAAAGCTCGGGCTGCCCCATCGTATCTGAGGGGGGCAAGTGTCTGCTTCGCGGTGATGTCAATGAACCTACACAAACCGCGTGTCCATCAACATCCACGGACCAAATCGAAAAGGGAGGAGTCGTGTCGGGGGTACCAGTGGTACCGGCACGAGATAGGCGTGGGCGTTTTACTCGTCCAAACACGCCAATCAGTCTGGCCGGTGAGAGTGACGGAGGTGTGTCTGACGGCTCACTCGTGTCTCTCACATCTGCCAAGTCAGAAGGAGGAAAAAGACGAAAAAGGAGAGCTAAGTCCCCAAGTGACGCGGCCGTGGCCGCCAAGCTTGTAGCGGTTTCAGCTACGGCCACCGAAGACGAGGTGGATATGGAGGAAGATTTTCTGGAACCTTCCATGACACTCTCGAACACCAGAGCTAAGAAGAGCCTTCCTAGCCCAGAGGAGCTGGCCCGGGAAATGAGGTCGCAAGCCGACGCAGATCTCGGAAGCCACATCGATAGCCAACTGCAGGCAATCGAAACGGTAGCGGATCGTTCCCGCAACTTAAAGGGGAACTTTGTACGCGGCATTAGGTTGGCAGTTCGTAATATTAAAGCTGCAACCGAGGAAATTGCGCGACGGAAAGCCACTGCCAGCGATGTGTCGGTGCCAGGTGCGGGGACGACCTCTACCAATGGTAATACCACAAAGGTGGTTGCGCGGAGGACTATCAACAATGAAATCGTCACTAGGCTGGAAAGAGAAAACGCAGATTTACGTGCGCAGCTCGCCAGCCTAAACACCAAGCTGGCTACGCTTACAGAAGAGATTGGTCTCTTCCGTAAGCAGACGCAAGAAGGACGAATCGAGACAGTTGCCCCGCCCGTGCAATCAGTTCCAGAACCCAGCGAGGACGAGAGTCTCATGCACCGCATAGGGGCACTTATTGAAAGAAAACTGGCCGCCTTCGAGGCAAAATTATTCCCCGACAGGGTAATTCGGCCTACGCTAGGACCCACGGCCGGCGAGAGCATGACAGCACAGTCGCAACACCAACCACAGAAGCCCAAAAGGCAAAAGAAAAGAAGAAAGAAGAAGCCTTTGCACCCACAGGTGACAGACCTGCCACCTGTGTCAGCGCCAGAGCGCCAATTGGCGGCACCTAAAACAGCTGGCTCATGGGCGGACGTGGCCAAAAGGCCTAAAAAGCCTAAGGTCACCCCGCAGCGGCCTAAAACTGGTGTTTCGCCATTCCCTGCACCCAAACAGGGGAATAGAAAGAGAAAGGTTCTGCGTGCTCCACCCTCTGCGGCAGTCACGGTAACGTTGCCGGAAAGCTCTTCCATTACTTATGCTAAAGTAATGGAGGAAGCTAAAGCCAAAATCCGCCTGGCAGACATCGGCATAGAGGCAGTCCGCCAAAAACGGGCAGTGACCGGAGGCCTTCTGCTGGAAATTCGTGGCCCGGACTGTGGACCGAAAGCAGACCAGTTGGCGGCCAAAATGCGCGAGGTTCTCTCATGTCTGAACGTCCGAATAAGTCGCCCGATTAAAGCGGGCGACTTTCGACTGAGGGACCTCGACGATGCTGTCAGCCCTGCGGAAGTGGCAGCAGCGGTTGCTGAATTAGGCGGTTGTTCGGTGGATAACATTAAAGTCGGAGAAGTCCGCCGAACACCTAGGAGTATGGGGACATGCTGGGTTCGGTGCCCGGTCACAGCGCTCCGTAAGATCGCGGCTGCCGGGCGAGTGCGCGTGGGCTGGGGATCTGCACGGGTGGACATACTCGAGCCCCGACCTATGCACTGCTTCAGATGCCTGGAGATAGGGCACGTTGGCAGCAGGTGCCCGAATGAAGTTAACCGGAGCGCCCGCTGCTACGCCTGCGGGGAAACCGGGCACAAAGCGAGGCAGTGCACAGCGTCAGCTTTGAGGTGTCCACTGTGCTCGGACCTAGGGCGTCCCTCTGCCCATAGACTCGGGAAGAGATGCGTTGTGCCTTCAAAAAGGAGCGGGAGAAGGAACAGGCAACCTCCTCTCGCTCCTACTGCCGCGACGGACGCAGCGGCACCAGTCGCAGGACCGAGCTCTAGCTCGGAAATGGAGGTCGTTGAGGCCAGCGATTCCCGCCCCTAAAAGTCCTCCAGGGCAACCTGAACCACTGCCGCAACGCTCAGCATTTGCTTATGCAGACCGTTGCGGAGTGGCGGGTTGCCCTTGCAGTGTTGGCGGAGCCCCATGTCGTTCCCGACCACCCTCGGTGGTTCGGTGACGATGCGGGCTCCGTAGCCATCTACTGGGGGGGCGGAGAGGGAGCTCCACCCTGCGCCCTATTGGGAAGGGGGCAGGGCTTCGTTGCAGTGCAATGGGGCTCCCTGGCCATAGTGGGCTGCTACGTCTCTCCCAACAAGTCCCTCGCCGACTACGAGGAGTACTTGGACAAGGTGACGGACTGCATCCGGGGATGTCTACCTTGTCCGTTGATCGTCTTGGGAGACTTCAATGCCCATTCCAGGGTGTGGGGGAACTCTCGGGACGATCCGAAGGGAGAGACCGTACAGGAGTGGGCGGCTGGACTGGACCTCCGACTAGTGAATCGGGGGTCCGTAAGCACATGCGTACGGTGGCAGGGGGAGTCGGTCGTGGATCTCACGTGGGCGACTCCCTCTGCAATGCGTATGCTTTCGGGATGGCGGGTCGCGGAGGAGGTGGTCACGCTCTCTGACCACCGCCACATCGTATTCGATGTCGCACTTCGCCGACCCGATGCAAGTTCCAGCCGCCGAGAAGGCAGCCCCCGGCGTCGGTGGTGTCTCAAGCGGCTAGATCGAGATAAGCTCGAAGCCGCCGCCACCGTCGCGGCATGGCCAGAAACAGACGAAGAGGTTCCGTCCGATCCTGAAAGGGAGGCAAACTGGTTCCGGGGCACAATGACGCAAATTTGCGATGCATCGATGCCCCGGACCGGACGCCCCAAGCACAGGGCAGTGTACTGGTGGTCGGCAGAAATCGCGCGACTCCGCGCGATCTGTTTGCGGTGCCGGCGCCAGTACACTAGAGCCCGAAGGAGAAGGCGAGCTCCGGCAGAAGAGACAGCCAGTCTCTATGGGGCTTACCGAGCGGCTACAAAGGCGTTGCAACTTGCAATCGCAAACGCCAGATCTCGGTCCTGGGAAGAGCTCCTGGAGGGACTCAACGAGAATCCGTGGGGGCGTCCCTACCGGATGGTCTTGGGTAAACTTCGGCCATGGACGCCTCCGGTGACGGAGACTCTAGATCCGGACCTGCTGGGACAAGTGATCACGTCGCTGTTCCCGGAGGGCCGGTTAAGTCCCTCTGTCTACCCCCCGCCGATGCGGGAGTGGCAGAACGAGTTGGGGGTGACCGTACAGGAGCTGGACCGAGCTGTTAGCCGCTTGAGAGCCCGCAACACCGCACCAGGACCCGACGGAATACCCGGTCGGGTGTGGGTGTTGAGTCTGGCTGCTCTGGGGGACAGGCTGAGGCGGCTGTTCACCAGCTGTCTCCGTAATGCCACGTTCCCCACGGCCTGGAAGGAGGCAAGATTGGTCCTCTTGAAGAAGGAAGGTAGGGCTGCAGATTCTCCCTCTGCGTACCGTCCCATATGCCTGTTGGACGAGGTTGGCAAACTGTTCGAGAGAATCGTTGCCGCTCGTCTCAACCGGCATCTGTCGCGTGTCGGTCCCGATCTCGTCGACTGCCAGTTTGGCTTCAGACGGGAGCGTTCGACCGTAGACGCGGTCTTGCGCGTCCGCTCCCTGTCGGAGCAGGCTGTGTCCCGGGGAGGCGTGGCGTTGGCGATAAGTCTCGATATCGTCAACGCCTTCAATTCCATTCCCTGGGACGCGATTAAGGGGGGACTAGCACATCATCAAGTCCCCCCTTACCTGCGAGGCGTTATCGCGGACTACTTGCGCGACAGGTACATTATGTACATGGATCAAGACAGTAGGAGAATCCGGAGGGAGATCCAGTGCGGTGTTCCGCAGGGGTCGGTGTTGGGCCCGCTACTGTGGAACATCGCCTACGATGCAGTCCTGCGTGTCGATCTTCCCGCTGGTGTAAACGTCATCTGCTATGCAGATGACACACTGGTGGTCGCCAGCGGGAACACCTTCGAGAGGACCAAAGAGCTCGCCGAGCTTGGGGCGGAAGTCGTCGTCGCCAAAATCCACGAGTTGGGACTGGAGATAGCCCCTCACAAGACCGAGGCGCTATGGTTCCACAAATTGCCACGTAGCAAGGAACCTCCCGACTCGTGCGTCCGAGTAGGTGGGTCTGAAGTCAGAGTGGGCCGGTATATGAAATACCTGGGCCTACATCTGGATAGTCGCTGGGGCTTCGAAGAACACTTCGAGCGCCTAGTCCCCCGGATCGAGAGGGTAGCGGGTGCCATGCACAGACTGCTGCCCAATCTCGGGGGGCCGAGGGAGGAAGTCCGCCGCCTCTATGCGGGAGTAGTACGATCCGTAGCCTTGTACGGGGCGCCCGTATGGGCCAAAAGGCTAGCCATCCGACGCTGTAGAACTAAAATCTACAGTGTCCAGCGGAGGATGGCCCTACGGATCGTACTAGGATACCGCACGGTATCTTTTGAGGCGGCGACCATCCTGGCTCGATTCCCGCCGCTGGACATACTGGCGGACATGGATGCGAGGGTGTATCACCGGATCCGCACCCTCCGCCAGAGCGGTGGTAGCGAGCCAGATGAGGCGCTCGAGTCCATCAAACGGCAGGAACGACAGAGCGCATTGGCGACGTGGCGTGCTCGGCTCCGCGAGGAGCAATATGCACGCAAACGCGTCGTCAGTGCAGTCCTGCCGGTCTTCGAGGCCTGGATGCAGCGACGAGGAGGAAGACTCACCTACCGTCTCACACAGATAATTACCGGGCACGGCTGCTTCGGTGATTATCTGTGTAAGATCGGACGCGAGGCGACGGCGAACTGCTTCCACTGCGGTGGAAGGGACCAGGACTCCGCATCCCACACCCTTTCGGTGTGCCCAGCTTGGGAGTCGGAGCGGAGTATCCTGGTCAGCCGAATCGGACGGAACCTCTCCCTGCCAGCAGTAGTGTCGGCTATGCTGAGCGGGGACACGGCGTGGAGGGCCGTAGCCAATTTCTGTGAGACCGTGATGGTCCAGAAGGAGGCTGCCGAGAGGGATCGAGAGAGGACCGATCCCTCTCGGAGACGACGCCGCCGAGGCATCGGCGGGCCTCGTCACGGCCCTCCCATCAGAAATGGTGATCCCCCACCAGAAACGGGGCCTTCGGGATCGCGGGCAATCGGGATAGGGGACCCGAACGCCCAGTAAAGCGACCCCGGGGAGGACGATGACTCGATGTGGTCTCGAGTCATTGTGATAGCACCGAGAGAGTGCTGGGGGCAGTAAGTACTGCCCCCGGGTCGGGCTATTGATATAGCGAAGCGTTAGAGGGGCCACGGTTGCGTTCCGAACGGAGATCCCGTGACCCCTCTGAAGCGCTGATGGAGGCCACCGTGGGGTTTTAGTCGGTAAGAGTCCGACATAACCCGGCTGCTCCCCTGGCCAGTCGGGTATCCATGCAGGATTTCCCCACGTACAAAAAAAAAAAAAAAACAAAAAAAAAAAAAAAAAAAAAGGTTCCCCCCCGAATGGGTTCTCGCCTTGTCGTGGCGGGGGGGCTTAGTAACTGTGGCTTGGTCACCCACGGTGAAGCTAAGAGAACCCGGTCGGCCTGTTGCCTCAGGCTGACCCGAGGAGGTCGCTCCGAGTGGGCTACGCAAGCCCACTCTGGATGCGAACAGGTGGACTGCTGGGGGGAGCAGTACGCTGCCCTCCGCAGCCGAGGTGGAGTCGCGGAGGAAGAGGAGTGTAGGTGTATCGTTGCCTCTCTCCCTGTCCTCCGCGACTCTGGCGGGGCCGTACCGCGGATGCGGTGTTGGTGGACTGCTAGGGGGAGGAGTGAGTCGGCACTGCTCACCCTGCCCTTCGCAGCCGAGGTGGAGTCGCGGGGGAAGAGGAGTGTAGGTGTTGCGTTGCCTCTCTCCCTGTCCCCCGCGAATTTGGCGGGGCCGCACCGTAGTTGCGGCGGTGGTGGGGCCGCGGGGGAAGAGGAGTGTTGGTGTGTCGTTGCCTCTCTCCCTATCCTCCGCGGCCGAAATGTGGTTGGCGGCGGAGCCGCAGACCAGTTCCGCTGCCGGGGCCAGGAAGACTGGTGCTTTCGAGTGCAAGTCTCCTGGCCCCGTAGCCTCCGCGTGGCGGACTCGGGGGGGTCCGTTGCGCGCACAAAGGGAGGCCGAGGAGGTTGGAAGGCGCGTCGCGTGTTCCGGCGCGCCTTACTAGGAAGGAGACAGGAGAGGATTATCCTCTCCCGAGGAGGGGCTGCCGACGATAGGCGGCCGGCGCCGGTGGGGTCGCGGATGTGTGCGTGAGCGTTCCCGTGGCCCTGCCAACATGCGGCGAAGGCGGAACATCATGGGGTTTTAGTCGGTGCAAGTCCGACATAACCCGTCCTTTCCCCCGTGATGGCGGGTATGCGTTAGGCATTTCCCCATGTAAAAAAAAAATGGTTAGGTTAGGTTAGGTTAGGTTAGGTTAGGTTAGGTTTTTTTTTTTTTTTTTTTTTCTGGTTCTCCTGACATGGGAGATCAGGGCCTTTTTCATTCTTTTTATCTTTATTTCTTTCTCTTTTCTTTCTTTTTTATTTATTAAAAATTATGTCTATTCTTTACTTAATACATACTTTGTTCCATTATATGATGACCATACTTATGTACTTATCGTATATGTTGTTTTCATAAGTTCTTATATCGATTTTACATTTTCCATACGTCTATTAACATGGTTTGTTCCTACTTACTTTTCTTATTTACCTATTCTACAGGATCAGTAGTATATATGTACATATATGCTACGATTTTCCCTTTACATTTCTATTTATTCTTATTTACTACCTTACTTGCTATTTCTTTACAATACTTTATAAATCTATTTCTAATATCCTTATTTCTAACTATTTCATGTAGGTTATTCTTACTTATTTCTGTTTTTATTTCAATCTCTATATCATATCTTAGCCTGCTATATATAGGACACTGTTATAAGATGGACTATGCTTTCGGGTTTTTCGGGATCACAGAGACACGACGAACTCTCCTTGCACTTAAACCGATGTAGATAGTCAGAGAATCCGCCGTGCCCTGTCATTATTTGTATCGCCATTGGGTCCAAGTCTAGTTTTCTCACTATGGAATATGCTTCGATGGCATCCGGGAAAAATAATTTAGTTGTGGATGCTGACTCTCCTTCCTTGTATCGCATGTTCCATTCGTCAAGCGACTCCTGTCGGATTTGTCGCTTGACGAATGAAACTGGACAACTATCATAGTCTGGTCTTTTTTTAATTTTTAGAGCTGCCTGTTTTGCCAATTCGTCCGCTCTCTCGTTTCCCTCCATCCCAGCGTGGGCTTTAATCCAGTAAAGGGTAACAGATTTCCTCTGGTTTTTTATTATTTTTAAGTTTTCTATTGCCCTTGCTGCTAGTGGATGGAGAGAATCGCCTTGAATTACTGTCTGGAGAGCGGATCTGGAATCACAGTATATATTGCAGCTTTGTGCAGAATCATGGAGCGCATGTTTGGTAGCTTCAAGTAGAGCCAACAATTCCGCCTGGTAAACAGTGCAAAAATGTTCCAACTTTAGTTTGCGGTAGCTCGTTTCGGCGGCGTCTCTCCAAACAGAGAGTGCCGCTCCAACCTTTCCTTCAATCTTACTACCGTCGGTGAAAATTCTAAGTTCCGTACTGTTTTGTTGTTCCATCTGTGCACTGTCCCCCAGGCATTTAAATTGCAGCCCCACTTGATCCACCGGGTGCGGCGTCTCCTCGTACGCTATCCTTCTCTCCAAATCCCGATTACCCACCACCCGCCGAGAAAAACCTTTCTTTATTTCATAAAGCAAGGCTGCTTCCCTGACTCTGAGATCCAAGGGAAGCAGCCCGGCGAGTAGTAGGGCCGAGTTGAGGGAGACGGTTTTGTATGCTTTTATTATTTTCTGCACAAAGCTGCGTTGCACCGCATCGAGCTGTTTCTTAATTTTAATTTTACTTGTTGCTGGCGCCCATACGCTAGCTGCATACATTATTATAGGCTCGACCACTACTGTGTATATGGTCCTAATTATCTCAGGGTTTAGTCCCCAATGTATCTTTGCGGCTCTCGACATCTGCCCGTACAGGTTTTGTGCCTTCCGGCACACATTCTTTACGTGTGTATTGAATGTCAACCTGTCGTCAACTGTTGTTACTGTTATCTCACGAGACCAACCAATGCTCCCCCCGCCCATGCTCAGAACCGGTAAGTCATATTTTAACTTATTTGTCATGACCATCGCCATGGTCTTTTGCGGGGCAAATGTAAGTTTATTCTTGACTCCCCAGTTCCGAACATGAGCAAGAGCAGCGTTGGCCCTGTTTTGTATATCCCGTGCCGTGTCCCCTGAGAAAATTAGGACCACATCATCTGCAAATGCCTGGACGTGCTCCCCTTTTTCGCTCAGCTCCTTCAGTAGCGGATCCAGCAGCAGATTCCAAAAAGTTGGACCCCCTATCGAGCCCTGCACACACCCCTTTGTTGTCTTCTTTGTACATTCTGCACCAGCGTACCTGACGCGCACTGTCCTATTCTCAAAATAGCTATCTACCAGGCGCCTCAGGTTCGCTGGGCATTTGGTCTCTGCCAGTCTGCACCTTATTGCCGGCCACCGTGCGTTGTCGAATGCTCCCTCTATGTCTAATGATACAATCACTAGGAGTTTTTTGTTTCTTATCTCCTTTTTTAAGAATTGTATCATATCATAGAGGGAGTCCTCGGTACTGCGTTGCGGCATGAAGCCGTATTGCTTCATGCTGATGCCCGGCACTATGTACCACCTAATTCTGCGTAATATCATCTTTTCAAAGATCTTGCCTAATACTGGCAGTAACCCAATCGGCCTGTAAGACTTGGGGTGTGTGTAGGTCTCCTTCCCTGGCTTCCGTAAAAATACCACCACTGCTTCCTTCCACCTGGTGGGAAAGTAAGAAAGAATAAGGCATTTGTTTAACAACGCCAGAAACAGTTCCGGGTCCAGGGTGATAGTCGCACTACAAATATCTGCCGTAAGCCCATCAGCGCCAGGGGCCTTCTTCGGATTAAAACTGGATGTAGCCCACATCAGCTCCTCCGCTGTAAAGGGTGGATCACACAGATCATCTTGTGATTTTGTATTTACCTTTTCAGCTACTTCTCTAATTTGCTTGTGGACTACATCCTCGTTTTGTGTTGAACATTCTCATTAATACCTTTTTGATATTTACTATATTTGCTTACATTACTATTTATTTCAAGACTATTGCCATATATGCTTTTCATATATGTCTATATGTCTATTTTGGTGCCTTATTATTTTTTACTACTCTACTTGCTATGTATTTACAATATGCTAAAAATTGATATCTAGTTTCTTTATTACTGACTATTTTATGTATGTTTTCTATTTCTATCTTTACATTCATCTCAGTCTCCAAGTCAAATCTCTCCCTACCGTACACCGGACACTCAACAATAAGGTGGAGTACTGTTTCCTCCTTTCCAGGATCACAGACACACGCTGGGCTCTCCTTGCACTTGAAGCGATGCAAATACTCGGAGAACCCACCGTGCCCCGTAACTACCTGTACCAGCATCCCGTCCAAATCTATCTTTCTAACTATGGAGTATGCCGCGGTGGCATTCGGGAAGAATACTTTGGTCACCGAAGCGGTCTCTCCGTCCTTATAGCGCCGGTTCCATTCGTCAAGTGACTCCATACGGATTTGTCTCCTGACGTAGGAAACCGGGCATTTTTCGTAATCAGGTCTTCTTTTTAACTTAAGGGCGGCCTCTTTGGCCAGCTCGTCCGCTCTTTCATTGCCCTTGATCCCCGCGTGTGCCTTTACCCAAAATAGTTCTATGTTACCCCCATCTTTACTAATTTTGTTTATGTTCTTTCTGATGTCTACCGCTAAGTGGTCAAGGGAAATGTCTTGTATCACTGTTTGCAAGGCGGACCTGGAATCGCTATAAATTTTGCAACTTAGTTTTGGTTTTTGTGCCATGTAGTTTATGGCTTCAGAAAGAGCCAGTAATTCCGCCTGGTATACGGTGCAGAAATGTCCCAATTTTAATTTTCTAGTACTTATCTCCGCGGCGTCCTTCCAAATTGAGAACGCCGCGCCGACTTTCCCTTCAATTTTGCTGCCGTCGGTAAATATGTTTAAGGCTTTGTTGTTTGTTTGGTCCATCTCTGCACCGCCCTCCAGGCATGCGAAACCAAGTCCAATCTGCTCAGCTGGATGCGGCGTCTCTATATACGGTACCTTAGTCTCTATCTCCCGATCTTCTACTACTCTCCGGGAGTAGCCTTTCTTTACTTCATAAAGCAAAGCTGCTTCTCGGACTCTAATATCCAAGGGAAGCAACCCGGCGAGTAGTAGAGCCGAGTGTAAGGAAACCGTTTTATACGCTTTGATAATTTTCTGAACGAACCCCCTCTGTATTGTGTCAAACTGCTTTTTTACTGCTATTTTGTTTGTCGCCGGTGACCATGCACTTGCAGCATACATAATTACTGGTTCCACAACCGCGACATATATGGTCCTAATTACCTCGGGGTTCAATCCCCAATGAACCTTTGCGGCTCTCGACAGCTGGGCGTACAAATTTTGTGCCTTTCGGCACACATTCTTCACGTGTTAAACGTCAATTTGTCATCCACTGTGAGGCCGAGTATTTTAATTTCTCGGAATAACTCTATGCTTTCCCCTCCCATGCTCAGAAGTGGTGAGTCAAATTTCAGTTTGTTCGTTATGACCATTGCCTTTGTTTTTTGTGGTGCAAACTTCAACTTATTTTTGACCCCCCACTCCCGAACATGCGCAAGGGCTGCATTTGCCCGCTCCTGCACCTCCAATGCAGTGTTCCCCGAGAAAATTAGGACCACATCATCAGCAAAAGCCTGACAATAGTCCCCCCCATCCTCCAGTTCCTCCAACAACGGATTCAGCAAGAGATTCCAAAATGTTGGTCCACCTATTGAGCCCTGCACACACCCTTTCGTCGTACCCTTTACCCACTCAGACCCGGCATACCTGACGCGCACTTTCCTGTCTTTAAGATAACTGTCTACGAGGCGCCTCAGGTTTACCGGGCATCTTGTCTCTGCGAGTCTGCATTTTATGGCTGGCCACCACGCGTTATCGAAGGCTCCCTCTATGTCCAGAGACACCAACACGACGAGCTTTTTATCATAAAGCCCCTCGTTGATGTGTCGTATCATGGCATAGAGGGAGTCCTCGGTGCTACGCTGTGGCATGAACCCATATTGTCGAACGCTTAGTTTGGGAATGGTGTGCCATTTGATACGTCTTATCAGCATCTTTTCGAAGACTTTTCCCAGAACTGGCAGTAGTCCTATTGGTCTGTACGACTTGGGGTGTGTATAGGTCTCTTTCCCCGGCTTCCGCAACATTACAACCGTCGCTTCCTTCCATTTGGTGGGGAAGTGTGAGAGCTCGAGGCATGCGTTTGACAGTGCCAAGAATAGTTCCGGGTCCAGAGTGATGGCCACTTCACAGATGTCTGCAGTGAGTCCGTCCACTCCAGGTGCTTTCCTCGGGTTAAAGCTCGACGCGGCCCATTTCAGCTCTTCTTCAGTGAATAACGGATCGTATGTGTTCATCATACGACCCTTTATTTACTACTTCAGCTTTTCCTCTGATTTTTAAGTGTTCCGCGTCATCATCCGATGCTTTATCCTCTGGATAAAAAGCTTCTGCTATGAATCTGGCTGATTCCTCGTTGTTCAAGTCTTTCCCGTCTTTGACGAGTGGAATCTCCTCCTGCCTCACCGTTGTGCGGCCAATCACTCTGTAGATTCCGTCCCACATCGACTCCCTATCTTGGCGGCCGCAAAACTCCTTCCAGCTAGTTGTCTGCGCTTTCTTCACTTCTAGCTGGTATTTCTCTTTCGTGATCAGATACTGTTCGACTACCCATTGTCGTCGAACTGGGGCTGCGTATGATATTCTTCGTTTTCTTCTAAGTACCTCTTTTTTTAGCGCTGTGAGTTCCTCGTTCCACCACGGCAATCCCAGACGTATTTTGGCACTTACTTTCTTTAGCATCATATTACAAACTTCTTCGATGGTTCCTGTATAGTCCTCTATTGCTTTGACAAGATTGCCTTTAGTATTTATGTTTTTTATTTCTGTTTTGTTAGGTTTTTATTTTTCCAACTCTGGGTCAGTTTCCCACGAAACTCACTCCAGTTTGCCTTTTTTGTACTAAATTTCCTGGTGGTCCTCTTAACATCTTGTCCTATTGCTTTATTTAAATTTATATCGAATAGGATCGCCGCGTGGTCCGAGTTAATCAAGTTTTTCGCAAGCCGCCAGTTATCCACTTTTCCAAGAAGATGAGTCGAACAGGTCGTCACATCCACACAGCTAGAGTATCTTTTTCCGCCTCTGATGGTGTCGAATGTGGGCTCGGTTCCCCGGTTCATCAAGTGTAGCTCCAGTTCGTCGAGCGTAGCTGCCACTTCAATTCCCCTACTATCATTTTTCCGACTTCCCCACCACGTGTTCCATGCGTTAACATCTCCTCCCAGTATCACGTTCCTGATTCCTAGTCCCTCCACGGCCGCTTTTATATCGTTCAAATAGGGTTGGATAGGTCTATCACCCTCCAAGTATACGGAGATCACTCCAATCTCCCAAGCCTCAGTTCTTATTTTTGCTACAGCTACATTTTCTGTTGTTAGATTGGGAAATAGGGTGACATCTAGTGTATTGTCGAACAGTACAATAGCAGCCTTAACTACTTTTTCGGTGTTCTGGTTTCTTAGGCATTGTACTGTTC